>JADWQK010000846.1:1200000-2400000 GCA_017933935.1 Sesamia nonagrioides
AGTTGGAATTAATTCGCGGGAAAAAAGATTATTAAAGAATTCATTAGTATTGTTACTATGATGATTACGTAAAATTTTATGTTATATTTGGCCATGTGTTTACCTAACCTTCATTATCCTTGTGGGTCGGACAGGGTTTTCTTTACATATTGTATAAACAGAGCAGAAAAGAGGCACAGAGGTATTGCTTATTTCATAAGAAATCTCTTCGAGTAAAAGGAAAATAGATGCAGAAATGTAGATGTGTGATTCTTTTAGCGACGGAACCCCGGAAAATTCCGAACCTTTTGGGTTTTCACAACGCGGAAGGGGGGTTAAAACATCCTCTGACTTTCAAGAGAGGACAAACCTTGGATCTTTAAAACTTTTGCTAATTTATCTGCACCCTTATTTTGCTAGGGTCGGTTAAGTTTCAAGAAAGGGTGGTATTTTACTTGTGTTCATTGACATTGAAGATACATATACGTTCTAATTTATCAAAAGGTAAAAGTTAACTGAACAGATTTTGTAGGTTATTTTCATAAATACTTATTTAATTGAGCTAAAGGACAAATTTGTCTATGGTATATTGTCTGAATAAAAATGATGAAATATAACAGAGAAACGTGAACTCAAACCAGCTCTATAAGTTAAAATACTCTCGTACTGCAGCCACATTTGGGCTGCTGCTGCAAAATGCCACCTGGAACTTTGGATTCGGTGGAGAAGCGAATAGTCAAATTGGCGATCTAGATTTGGCCCAAAGTAGACTCCAAAACCTAGAGCACAGGCGTAGAGTAGTCAGCCTGTCGGTGTTCTAAAGGATGTATTTTGGAGAGCGTTTTATGCACGGGAATTGCATGACATTCCCGCATCTCCATTCCATCATCGGACGACTCACCGTACGTGTACACTATCCTCCATCCACTCTTTGATCGGGACGAAGAGTTTCGCCTCGTCATTTATACATCGAAAATCGAAGGACTGGAACAATTTGCCAGCGGCGGTGTTTCGGTCTGACTAGAATTTAAGTGTCTTCAAGGCTAGAGTGAATAGGCTCTTAATAAACTAGCACGCTGTACCATCAACTGATTACCATCAGGCGGGATTGCGGTCAAGCACCAGCATAATATATAGCTGAAGAGTTTGTTTGTATGTTTGTTTGTTTGTTCGCGCTAATCTTGAGAACTACTGGTCCGATTTGAAAAAATATTTTTGCGTTCGATAGCCCATTAATCCAGGAAGGCTTTCAGCTATATAACATCACGCTGCGACTAATAGGAGCGGAGCATAACTAACTCCACGCGAACGAAGTCGCTGGCGGCCGCTAGTAACTTATAAAAAAAAGAACCACCAAACTAATTTGAACTCTTTATCATACTACTATAAGTGATACGGTGTAAGTGTCGAGCCAATTGATTAAATTAGCCGTTTAGTCTTGGTATTTAGACGTACCTAGTCTTTGCCTTGCTTCGCTCTCTCAGCTCGCACGCGGTTAATCAAAGTTCTGACCTAAATATGGTCAGGGTGTCCTGCCTTAGTTAATGCTACTAATTCAGCTCGCGCGTTTGGTTTCAGTCCCAAACGAAATGGATGGCATTCACGCCTATGTTCGGAAACTAAACCAAATTTAAGTTTAGTCCATCTTTACCTTTATATTTCTTTAAGAAAATGACAGAAGATTATTCATCACATCATCATCATCAACCTTTTATCGTCCCACTGCTGGGCACACGTCTCCTCTCATACAGAGAAGGATTGAGCGTTATCACCACGCTTGCTCAATGCGGGTTGGCGATTTCAGACTTATAAAGTCCAGGTTTCCTCAAGATGTTTTCCTTCACCTTCAGTCATTGGTGTCCAAGATATACTTAGAAAGTACATATAACTTTAGAAAAGTTACATTGGTACTTGCCTGACCTGGAATCGAACCCGCACACTCATACTTGAGAGGCTGGTGTTTTAACCACTAGGCCACCACGACTACACTATATTATTAGTTCAGTCCCATCAAATTAAGATAGTCTGTAGATGTTAAAGTTACTATTCCTTTTCGCAATGAACTAGAATATAGTTGTTTGAAAACAAGGCAATCGGTGCCAATATATAGGTAGATAACTTTTCGGTTTCTACTACAACGGATATCAAAGTTGACAATGAACAATGATTAACACGCTTGCAGGGCACAAGATCACGATATATCCCCCATAGTCACCCATCCACGAACTGACCGCGGCAAGTTTATTATTTAGGTAGTCACGAGCACCTTCAACACCATTATGTCATTGAAATAAAAGCGACGCTTGAAAGGCAATCATATCTAAGCGACAAAAATTCATAAATTGAGTTATATAAACCAAACGACGCAGAAAAATCTGGTGGTTCGAATGGTACATATAACTCAATTTACGAACTTTTGTCGCTTAGATATGATTGCCTTTCAAGCGTCGAAAGGTTCTTTTTTGCTTGAGATTTGTCTCTACTAAAGTTGAGTACATAAATATATTTTACTTAATTGTTTCTTGTTTTGTAGTTAAGACCGAGTGGTAAATAAGCTAGCTGTTTTAGGAACATTATGTGTTCCGGAGAATCAATAAAATATCTGGTTTAAATTTAATATTTCTACAGTAACACCATTAGGCTCACTCACCGCTCGAGGCTAGTTAAGGATGGTAGATGACAAAGCCTTAGAATTATGGCATGCCTTTTTCTTCAGTCTTCACCATTTTCAAAATAGTGGTGATGACATTATTTACACAAACTAAATCATCCATCGAAAGTCGAAGTCGAAGCCATTTCCAGTGAGACACTGCCCATATAATCAATCTTATTTCCCATGGAAAGACAACACTACAGAACTCTTTGGTACCTTATATTCGTGCTCCTCTATGATCCTTACACATTCTCTTTACTTCCTCCTCATAAAACTTGCCATAGACACGCTTGTTATCAATAAAAATCGTCATAAACCTAAATGGAAGCATGAACCTACAAAATAGTCAACTTACAGCTCGAAAGCATCGATAACAGAGTTTTGTACAATCATTATCATCAACATTTTTTTCGTCTCAGTGCTGGGCACAGGTCTTCTCTCGTACAGAGAAAAATTGAGCGTAATCACCACGCTTGCTCAATGCGGGTTGGCGATTTCAGACTTAAACTCCTGGTTTCCTCAAAATCTTTTCCTTCACCTTATAATCAGTCTTTGGTGTCCAAGATATACTTAGAAAGTACATATAACTTGAAAAGTAAATATATTCGTACAATACTACTCATCAATTGATCAGTACCATCTTCAAGACTCCATTCAATAACAAACCACAATGTCCTTGCCGTACCACCCAAATAACTTTACCAACCCACACTCAACGTGACTACACACTGTATAATCAATACTATAGGCCACTGAAATAAAATCGAGCCGTAACGGGGTCGATTCAGGGTCGTCGGTCGAATTTTGTTGAAACCCGCGGCTACAATTCAATACTTTCTTTGTTGCGCTAATGTAAAACCGTCATCAAGTTTTGTTTGTTGTTATGTAAAGGAATTTTGGGTGGAAAAAAAAATTGGTAGAGACTTTTTTTGTGTCAATTTGTATTAATTTTGGTATGTTATAACTGTATGTGCTTAGTATGGAGACCGCTCGCAGCAGGCTCATGATTACGACAATGATTTTGTTCTAATAAACACACACAGAGGAATCGGATTAATGTCGCTGCAGAGTAAAACACAAACTCTGATTTAAATCACGTAACATAGGGTTGTTTTATTCAAGCTTATTTTCCGAGTAAAGAAGAGAAAATGTATTTATTCAGCACAGAAATATACACCAGAATAAAATTCAAGTAGAAATTATTAAGAATGAAATATAATAGGAAAAGAAAATAGGAAGTTTTGCGTCGCGGCTGCACTAAAACGTCCCAGTGCAGTAAAAATGCAAATTTGTGAGGTAACGAATGCGTGAATCAGATGTACACTGCGACGCGACCTGCGTATGGCACATCATCATTATCATCATCGGTTGTAAACTGATAAATAAATAAATCAACCTTTTAACGTCCCACTGCTGGGCACAGGTCTCCTCTTATACAGAGAAGGATTGAGCGTAAACACCACGCTTGCTCAATGCGGGTTGGCGATTTCAGACATAGGTAAAATAGATGTGTCCAATAAAAAATAGAAACAAATACGTACAAGTATTCGTTACTATTTATTAGCTAGTGTGAGTTAATTAATATTACAAAAATAAACTAAGAACTATTGACAAATATAATGAGCCGGCCGCATGATAGACCTTCGTGAATACGTAAATCTATGAAATCATCCAAACGAGTCTAAAAATGTAGTTTAATCTTTGGAAAAATATTTTCGGTCCCTGCAGTAGTGTAGGTACGGTGAACACCTCAAGACTTCCATGATGATACAAAAGGCTGATTGCAATCAAATCATCATCTCGATACTATACGTCATCATCATCATCATCTCAGCGTTAATCCCAGTCGCATCCGAATCCACGTTTTTGTTAGTTACAATTGCAATCAGCCTTTTGTATTATCATGTAAGTCTTGAGGTCTTCACTGTACACTAATGCAGGGACCGAAAATATTTTTCCAAAGATTAGATTTTTAACTTTGGAGTCTGGGGTCCACTTCACCAGTCTAACTGCTAATATTGGTTACTCTTCGATGTTTTCCGTGAAGCAACTGCCGTCTGACCTCCACAATCCGAAGGCGATGTCGAAGCATTGAAGTTAGACCGATTGTGTGACTTTTGTGGGGTCCAACAACCCGTAACGACTGCCATTAGATATTCGTATGGCAACCAGGGCCAACGACTAAAGGTGTTTTCCAAGGCACGACCAGACCAGTGGAAATATTTATATTTGTGCATACAAATTTTTGCACTGCGCGGGGATCGAAACCGCGCCTCCTTGCGCAGCCGCCACGTTCACTACCGCTACGCCACGGAGGCTGTGTGGGGATACTGTACGTGTACATGTATACATATATCTGTGTAGTCAGGCTCCCGTTGGGAAATACTGGTGTGGTGTTATCCTATGAATACTAGAATATATTGTATCCTTGGCACGGTTACACTTGCAGAAGTCTCGATTCCGATGGAGTATTGAGTTGTAAAGTATCTTATATCCTTATAAAGATAATAGTATACCCAAGTGTTAAATGTCATCCAAAACTATTTATTTTTTTATAATTTGAAAGTGTAACAACAAACATAGAACATTCCCTTTATAACATTAGATATTATTAAACTAATGTCTACCTAATTACCTTCTGACATATTTCTCGTCATACATAATATCTTCCCTTTCTTTAGCCTATGGAGGTCCATTGCTGGGCAATGGCATGGGAAAGGTTTGCCATAATCCCCACGCTTGGCAGGCCGGTTTGGGATCGCGGTAATTTGATATTCCACAGGAGAAAAACTGCTGCCCGTTTCCCTGGTGAGAGTTCCTTTAGTCGCCTCTTACTACACCCACGGGAGGATATTGGTTGGTACTATTCTAAACCCGGTACCATACGGGTCGTACATACATAAAACAATTATCAGCTTATAATGGTCCCACTGTTGGGTCACAGGCCTCTCAGTAGGAAGGAGTGGACTGTAATCTACCACTCTACTACTAGTGACGTAGTGCCAAATCTACTAGTGCGGTTTGGTAAATGTCACGTGTGTTAGAATTTGCAGTTCAAAAATATGCTGGTTTCTTCACAATGCTATCCTCCACCGTTTTGAGAGCAGTGATGATGAAATTATTTACTTAAATTAAACTTCCTGTCTACCCCAAAACCAACGCGTTAGTCAGGGCCGTTACCGCTACCACTAAAGTTCACATTTTTCACGAAAACTCACTTAGTAATAGATGACCTGCTATAATGGCAATTTTATAATTTTGATTATTATTTTTGTCTCCAGGATTCTCTCACCCAGAGATGCCTCCGCAGGGGAAATTTAGCACGTTAGAAGATGACTACATAGAGGTGATGTCGAGGAGAGGACAGAGTCGGTCGCCGTAGCCCACAGTAACTGTTCTATCCACGAGAGAAAAAGAGAGGAGTAGTTGCCAGTGAGTATTTACTTTTATATAAAAAGTGTAATATAATGTAATGTAAATATACTCACACTTATTATTGGTATTCGCACTTATTTGCATTTATTCCCGCGGGTCAGCATTAATCAAGTGTTTCTCTTTCAGTAGTAGAGTAGTTTCATTGATTCTTATTTAAAGCTTTGCTCATGTAGGCAATCACCCCTTTATTTATCATGATGTTGAGTGAGCATAGCCCCAGTACGATATTTAGATGCATCACAATGTACTAAAAAGAGGATATGGAAATTTGGATAGGCAAGAACAGGAGTGGTTATTAAGACTTCCTTAAGCTTTTGAAAAGTTGAGTCCGCCTCTGTATTCCATATGAATTTCGAAGCATTTTTTCCAGAATAAGTTAGTTTGTGGAGTGGTGTAGCAATAGTGCTGAAGTTTGCGATAAATCTGCGAATTTATCTCAAACTTCAGCTTTACATTTTTACATTACAAAGATTCATATTCACTGGCTTAACGAGTTCTGAAGTCAAATACAACTCGCAAATGTTCTTAAGACTATTCAAATTAGAAAGTAGTGGAACAGTCCCGTTATAATCACGCAAGTAAGGTTTGCTTAAAATTACAAAATCATGAATAATAAGTAATAAAAGTGGCATAACCTAAAATCGATTAGAGTGAATTGACTTAATTTATGACCATGTTATTTCTTCATAAAGTAAGTTCTAAGTGTGACCTTGATGCTGAGATCAACAGCAGAGTCGGAGCTGCAGCTGCAGCGTTTGGCAAGTTGTATTCTAAGGTCTTCTGCTCACATGACCTTAAGCTAGCTACGAAAATATCCGTATATATGGCAATTGTGCTGCCAAACCTTCTATATTCCGCTGAGACATGGTCTGTGTACCGCCACCACATACGTACTCTAGATCGTTTTCACCTTAAATGTCTCTGATCCATTATGAAGATCAAATGGTCTGACAGAGTGCGAAATACCGAAGTCCTGCGACGAGCCAATGTTGGTGGCATTGAGGCTTATTTAATGCGTCGACAGCTTCGGTGGTGCGGACACGTATCACGTATGGCGGACGAAAGAGTGGCGAAGCGCATCTTCTTCTCTGAGCTGGAGGCGGGCAAGCGAAAACATGGCGGACAACTCCTTCGGTTCAAGGATGTCGCAAAACGACACATGAAGAGATGCAATATAGAACCCTCTGAATGTGAGCGTTTGGCAGCAAATCGGTCAGAATGTCGCAGAATGGTGTACGGATAAATACGCGAGTTTGAGGAGCAGCGCAAAGCTGACCTCGATGCCAAACGCGACCAATTAAAGGTCCACCCGCCTGCTGCCATCACATACTACTACGTCGACGGCGTGCTTACGTGCCCTCAGTGTGCACGAAGTTTCGCCGCCAAGATAGGCTACATCTTCGGGCGCATGAGCGCCATATCATCGGCTAGGAGTCAAAAACTATGGCCTATTGGCATGAGGTTCCACTGATGGTCGGGGCTCTAGAGAAAGGAATCTCCTCGCTATAAAAAATACCTTATTGCTATTCTTTGTCACTAATAATCACAACTGGTATAAAATCACTATACACATATTCCACTCTGAATAAAATAAGAATTTATACCAAATTTTCGGTTCCTTAAGTTTCTTAAATTCATATTCATTCTTGAATAAAAACCACCATATAGATCTAAAGCTTTCCACGTTCATTTTAATTTAGAAAGGCCAATTGCTGATATCAACATATTCAAAATACTCTTAACTGCTGAACAAGTATAGATAGGATTAGAAAAACCCGTCCACTATCAATATGATATCATCCTAAGAGACCGTATCCTTGATATGTACATACCCTTTTTATTACATGTTGTATATAATTATGTCCAGGAGAATTGCTTTCTGAATTAAGACCTGCATTGTGAGCCTCCAGTGACTGGGATGTTTGTCGAGGCTCTTCAGTAAAAGGCAATTTACACTAGTAACAAATATTGTAGTGTTCACAATCCATATCTCGACATCTTTGTGTGCAAATACTACGTTATTATTATTAGTGTATTACACGACAAACTTAAAAATCAGTTTATTAATAAAGGATATTGGACAAAGCGCCTTCATAATAAATATTCAATAAAATGTAATATTGTGGATCCTCCCTAACAAAAACAGTTAATCGTCCTTTATATAACAATATCCCCAATAAAGAGGATAAGAAAATATTCTACGCCAGTAGTAATTTGCCTGCAACTATTATTGGTACATCAGTATCATATAAACAGATTTTGCCCAAGATTTCCTTTCACGAAAAGAAATATGACGTATGATTTTTCCACCTAATTGATTATGGAAGGAAGCCAAGGAAATAGGAATAATTTCGGAGAAAAATATTATTTTGCCATTCATACTGTTATATGGTCAATTAGAGATACATTATTTGCTTATTTTCAGGAAATTCGGATATAATATCGTTTCCACAATGTGGATCCATCGAGTGCCAAGTAATAGTAAGGGAAAGTGCACGTTTTAGATGTTTTGTCGCTTGATAGTTTAAGCGCGTTTCGACTGAATGTATGAATGTAAATAAATATAAGCTTTAATTGTTTTGATTAACAACTTAACAATAAAAAAATATGGTTTAGTTACTAATCAGTAATGTATACTTCCTATTTGAGAAACTTTGATTTTGATTTTATCAAAATATTTTCAAATCAAAGGTAAAATATAATAATATCTAACCAGTACCTCAAATACGTAACCCAAAAAAAAATCTTCAAAAATGAGAAAAGAGTAACCGATATAGCCCAAAAATTGCAACACTTAAGTTACTGTGGGCCGGGCACATTGCCCGTAGAACCGATGCCCGATGGAGCCGAGGAGTTCTCGGGTGGCGACCACGCACCGGAAGCCGCAGCGTGGGTAAGCCCCTGACAAGGTGAACCGACGACCTGGGGCCCTAGTCTGCTATTTTTATAAATTTGTCATTCCAACGCGATTCCATTGTCATTGTGCTTTAAAAGTTCGTAATCTGCTAAATTCATAACGATCGATCAATTATCTCAGTCGGCTCGTAATGTAATGGTGATAGAATGACATTGCCGTATTGCCGTTATTATAAAACCCGTTAATAGCAATGAGTTTCTAAAAACCAATACTCGATTTGAACATTTATTAATATGGAGTGCAGTGGCAGTGATTGCCCACTGGAATGTCATAATGGCGCCATTTTGTTAGTAGATTACGAAACTTGTCAAAATCCGTCATTATGAGATCACTGATCGACAATTCTGGTACAATTGTAATAGCAGACTAGGGCCCCTGGTGAACCGCTGGATGCGGGAGGCGCATGACCGGTCGTCGTGGAGATCCTTGGAGGAGGCCTATGTCCAGTAGTTGAAGTGTTTCGGCTGAAATGATGATGATGAAATAAAAAGTCTACAATGTGCGACGACTCTTCAAACAAATATAAGTGATGTCATTTATGTTCAACTAACGTGTACTCTGTCGTTGTAACTATGAAGGTTGTCAGCACAAAAATGATAAATGGTTCTAACTTTCTATGTATTGCTTCTCGTACAGTTAATATCTTTTTGTAACTAATTTTCTGTTGTTGCAATATTGGTTAACACTTTTTTGTAACAACTTCTTTAGTAACAACTTGCTTAAACTGGGCTCTGTTAATTCATTTGAGACATGGGGATTAAAGTATGCCATAACTTTAATGATCGATGAGTTTCTTTTATACAATAAAATAAAAAGTAAAAAAACTAAAACCCAACTACGACAAAAAACGACGCTGAAAAAGTATAAAAAAAGATTTTCAGAATACTGAACTGAACAAAGTTGCTAATATAGTTGCAAGTAAATGGACACAGTAGACTCTACCAAGATGCCTTCGTTGTAAATTGACAATAATGTCTTACAATACTATTCTGAAGTATGCAATATTCACTATGTAGAGATCAATTTTCATGTTTGGAAAACCGCAGTCACACGTTATCAAAGTGCTACGGTAGGTAGGTATATGTAACGTGTGACTACGCCTTTCCAAACATGAAAATTTATCTCTTGGATCGTAGCGCGTATAGCAACGGTTTCCCCGTATGAAGCTCCCGGTTTTTCGTAGTAGCGACGCACATTTGCGTCGATGGCACCGAATGGGTCATGAATTAGTGGATGAGGTCGTTAGTATAAATAGATTGGGTGCTTTTCTAACGATGGTAGGCCATAACATCGGCTGCCGGCAGAAGTTACCACCCACCAGACAAAGTCTTGCCGCCAAGCGATTCGTCGTGTTCCAGCATGATGTCTGGTGAAGCCGTACGGAGGACGCGTCTGAGCAGTTGTGTTGCCTTGTGTGGCGAGTACGATGCGCCAAATGTTGTTGTGTCGGGAGTTTGGTCGTGGAGAGTCTCCAGATCAATCTCCCTCTGGCGCAGCATCGTTGGTCGTGTTGGTCTTGAGTTTAACATTGCATCATCTGGCTCAACTGCCGTCATCCTTCCTATTCATAAGTTTTTTAAGTGAATAGGCTTAATAAACTAGTGCGCTTTACCATCAACGATTGCGTCACTGCTTACCATCAGGCGGGATTGCAGTCAAGCGCTAGTTTATAATTATTAAAAAAAAACATATATTAAGAGGACCTGGGAAGATTTCTTAATCTATCTAATTCTGCTAACGATCGACTGTCATGTGGATTTTTAAGTAATTTATTATGATCCAAGGCACTTATAAATAATCCCTCTATGGTTTTAACTCTACTGAGAGTGACGTAGGCCTGTCCTTTAGCAAACAATGACTTTCCTAGATCTGTAACTTTTTTATCTAGAGTACAACCTTGTAATTTATGTACAGTACAACCCCAAGAAAGAATCAGCGGGAGCATTTTACGCTGAATTTGCCCAGAACCCCTTAAGCCGTCAAATTCAGTGAGGCAAGGCTCGATTTTGATAAGTCCGTTAATATCTGCTTTTATGGATGCGTCGTCAAATTGTATGAGAACAGCGCTTGACTGTTCTCCTGTTCCAACTGATCGCGCCGAAGAGCAGGCCATTCGAAGGCCTTCACCACTCCCATCGCTCCGTTTACCAAACCCTGGTTTACATTCAAATTTCTACGAAGCATTACTGGGGATTATGTGCAAACATAAAGTACTCGTGAAGCTCTTTTAGATGATACCAAATACGGTATATTTATTTTAATTTTATATTAACATAGAACTTTTTGTCCGCTAGAGGGCGTAATACTAAATTTGGTGACAAGCTTTATAGCTCATAACCAACAGAATATCAAGGCCCTTCTAATAGTTCTGCAGTGGTCTTATTCTGATAAGTAGTAAAGAAGCTATCTATGAACGAAAAGATGTGAATTATATGCAATCAGCCCATGAATATAGGTAAAGTCACAAGCAAATGCTAGTAATATATATATATTCAAAATGTACAAGTAAAGCCCTTTCAAATGATACCAAACATGGCATATTTATCTTAACTTTTTTTTTACTCTGTATATTTTGTCAGCTAGAGGGCGCCACATTAGATTTTGTGAAACCACATATAGCCTATAACCAGCGGACAATTAAGACGCTTCTAATGATATGTCATTTATCGAATTCGAATAAGTAGTTTAGAAGTTACGAGGGAACAGATGAACATACATACATACATACATACATACATACATACATACATACATACATACATACATACATACATAGCCTGTCAAAATCATAACCCTCCTTTTGCTTTGCCGTAGTCGGGTAAAAATCAGGTAATATATTATGTAGAATTTAAATTAACATTAAAATGCAATTGTGAAACATAAAAACATTCACTTTTTTAATTTGGTCCCTAAAAATCATGTCAAGTTTGAATGCTACCTCATACTTACAGCCAGAAACAGTTTAAAAGACATTGTACCGAGTACCTACCGATTTTATACAAGCATAAAAAAGAAGATAAAATATTGATTTAATCCTGTCAGATTAAGATACTCCATAGACAGTTTAGACGCGATTAAAAACTCTTCTGTCTTCTCTTATTGATATAGAAAGAATAAGATGTACTAGACTTTAAGTTTAGTTTGTTTGTTTACAAGAGAAAAGGGGCCGACATGTGCTGAATTCATGCTAACAATTTGCGCGTCAAATAATCCCTTTTAATACCACCATCTCTTAACGAAGTCTCCTCAACAGAAATGAACCTCCTCAACATGGACGCGGAGAACCGCGTGGTCCTCAACGTGGGAGGGATCCGCCACGAGACGTACAAGGCAACGTTGAAGAAGATCCCGGCCACCAGGCTGTCCCGCCTCACGGAGGCGCTAGCCAACTACGACCCCGTCCTCAATGAGTACTTCTTCGATAGGCATCCTGGAGTCTTCGCGCAGGTTCTGAACTATTACAGGTGAGGGATACTTCGCTTAATATTTTCCTTTTTTTTTATCAGCTGAACCAGAGAACCAGGGTTGCGGGTTGGTTAAAAAAGAAACCGTCACCCTGGCGCACAGGTAAGTGAAGGAACACGGGTGGGTTTTAATCAGTAAAAGTCTTACCCGCCCTTCTGCTCTGCCCAGAGCGGGACAGGCCAATTGAAGATTTCCCATCCCAATAAAAAAAAAACTGAACCAGAGAAAAAGATTTTAAAAATTAGTTTCCCTGGTTCAGCTGATGTTTGCGAACAATTTTTCAGGTTCTTGCAAAGTGAAGTAATTTGCCAAGATTATAGATCAAGCATTATAGATGCCAATTTGAGTATATGAAGTTTTCGATACATTTTGTTTTCATTTCTCATACATGAGGAACAGGTAATGTTGACTTATCCATATCTATAAATAAATAATATCTATATCTATACTGATATAATAAAGCTGAAGCCCTGCTCTCTCCTTCCCCTTACTATTCCATCCAAAGGTTGTCTGTAAAAGATCGCTCTTAGCGATAAGACCGCCCATTGTGTCACCCTTTGTAAAATTTTTATATTTATGTTTTTGTAATCTATATGGTGTACATAATAAAGAGTATTCTATTCTATTCTATTCTGAAGAGTTTGTTTGTTTGAACGCGCTAATTTCAGGAACAACGGGTCGGATTTGAAAAAATATTTTTTCGTTGGCCATTGATCCAAGAAGGCTTTATGCTATATATTATAACATCATGCTGCGATCAATAGGAGTGCATCATATACAAAAAGTAAACATATCGAAACCTACGCGGGTGAAACCGCGAAGCGCAGCTAGTCGAAGATAAAATTGAATTAATGATGTTGATGTTTATGATAAATTTTAATGAATTCAGAAAAATACAAACTGATATCATTGGCGTCCAAAAGAAAATGAAAGCGATGTTTGGAAGAAAAGAACATACTGCGACTGATTACCCACTGGAAGACGCAGTGTGAGTAGGCCCCCGACAAGGTGGATCGACGACCTGTTGAAGGTCGCGAGAAATGCATGCGGGAGGCGCAGGACCGGTCGTCGCGGAGATCCTTGGGGGAGGCCTATGTCAGTGGATGTGTTTCGGCTAAAATGATGATGATGATGTTATCATGATGTGACTGCTTTAAGTTAATTGGTATAAGAAAAAAGGCAGATAGTAATGATATTATTATCGCCTGCTTTTACGTAATACCAAGTACTACCCCTAAGCATGAAAACAAATCAAGTTTAGAAAAGATAGAAAGAGATTGTCAAGTACAAATGTTGCGTTGTATATTTTGCTCGTAAATATAATTTAGCTAGTAAAAGTCTTTACCCCAATTACTCCACTTCCCTTCGTCCTTATCTTACATAAAACCCAAACGAAATCTACACAGACCTTTTTAATACAAAAAGCAACCTACAATCCACTTAAGAATAGAAAAATACGTCTCGTTTTGTCCCCAAAAAGTGTGATATTACTTATTATCGCCATTTTATTTCGGCTAGAGGAGCGGCAATAAGATTTCAGGCGTGATATACAAGGTAATTTAGTGGCATTGACATTTCGAGACAAAAGAGATGTTTTATACAAATGCCAAGCATTATGTACAAAAGGTGTTTTGGCCTACTTGGCTGGGCGGTCTTTAGGGAATTGTTATTTTAGGATTTTTTATTCTAGTCTACTTATGTTATAGTCGACTGGAAAAGCGTCATCTTTACAATGGAACAAATAAGTGAAATATTGCAAAAAATTAATAATTACTTACTATTTTAAAAAATTGGTTGATTTTAACTACGGATCAAAAAATCGTAAAAAAAAGCAATGTATTATATGTAAACACTTGAATTTCAACTTCAAAAGACTAGAAGGAAAATATTACGATGATAAATGTTTGTACTAAAAAGGCGTTGTTTTTAAAAATTAGTCTGCTTGAAATATATTACTTTGCCTTCGGTTACAGCCTAAAGAATTGGGGACCCTATTGCCTGTTTTTAACGTAACACTTCATTTTTGTGAACTCGTATTCTGCGTTCTTCTTTTTGTTCATTTCGTTCTTGACAGAACGGTCGTGGTCACTATGACTGATTTAGGCACGTTGATGTAGCTCACCGCTCGATCTCTCTCCAACTATGTCTTGTTGGACGACATTCATTCCCTCCACTGACTGCGTTAACTTGTTCCAACTATAATTACTTACTTACCGTCCCCGTCATTTAATTCTGGCATCGTGGGGCCATAACCTAAATATACATATTTTTATATTATAAAATAGTATTTCGCTAGCATGTTTTTGTGTTGCTCTGTGGTATTTGTCCACTGAAGCAATGGAATACCACGCCCTAAAGCCAGAAGTCTTAACTTAGATAAAAATTCGGTAGACGCACCACGAATGTCTTGAAGTTGACATTGCTATGCGACTCCAGTATGTGCTGCACCCTCGTGGTGTATCTCATTTTCTGGGACGCGTGCTCCACGATGCCCTCTAGGCTGTAGGCGGGAGATATACACAGGTGCAATCGGCATTGACATCCATAGACCGACTTCACCAATTTTTAGGCATGGATCACTCTTATCTTATACACCACAACAATCCGAACGAAGCGTTTCGCCTCTTATCGAAGAACTGGAACAATTTGCCAGCAGCGATATTTCCGTGGGACTACAATTTAAGTGTCTTCGAGGCTAGAGTGAATAGACTCTTAATAAATAAGCGTGCTTTGCAATCAACGATTGCATCAGACGGGTTAGCGGTAAAATACGAATTTATAATTTAAAAAAAAAACACTCCTTTGACGGCCTCCTCCTTTCCTTACATAACGCTAAATATTTCATACCCCCAAATATGTTTAAGTACACCAAAAATGTTGATACCCTTTCTTAAAACACTTATTTCTTCGTTAGTTTTTGGAACTATGTTCGTGTGGTTTGTAGCCTCAGGCCAAAGGACTAAAATTTTTCGGTATAACCGCAAGGGACACGGACGTCGACCACATTATTTGGGGAGCTCTGTGGTCGGACAACCCAGTGGTACCAAAGGTTCGACATATTAATTTTTCAGTAACACATTTTCCAAAAGGCTTTGTGTGGTTATGTCGGCGTAAAAGAAAATGACCTTAATTTTATATGTAATTTTTTATTACATTACTAGCTTTCCGCCCGCGGCTTCGCCCGCGTGGAATTCGGTTATGTCGCGCTTTTTAGATTTCCCTTGGGAATATCAATTTTTTTTTCAATAAAAGGTAGCCTATGTCCTTTCTCAGGGTCTAAAGATGGTCTGTGCCAAATTTCATCAAAATCGGTTGAGAGGTTTAAGCGGGAAAACGTAACAGACAGACAGACAGACAGAGTTACTTTTGCATTTATAATATTAGTGTGGATGGATTAATGGGGGTGGTAATTACAACTTTAGTGAGATTTTAGGTCTTGTAGGAGTATATATAACGCTACATGCGAACAATCCATTATAGCGAAGCCAAGTAAAATGCTGCATCACGCAAGCAAAGTTTAGTGCGCAACTAGCATACAAACATACAAACTTTAAGACCAGAATTATTGGACACTTGGCAGACACAAAACCCGTCTGGTCGGAGGAATCTCCCTTTTCTATGGAGTATGAGTGGACTTCATAACCTTTCCTTATACTTCTATAATTTTATGAAAGTGAGAAGCAGCATGTATTCACTATTATAGCGAAAAACCCAACCCTCAGCAAGCTAGTACTGTCTTAAGGTAATATATAGCAGTAAGATAAGCATCAATCATAAACAGGGTAAGAATATCGTGAAAAATGAATTGACAAAACTAGGTATATATCGTTAAACATAGGCATCATACACAAAAACATTATATTAAAAATTATCCTTAAAAACTATGAACCCAATTAATGACATACCTGCCCTCTTAAACCACCGCGTGGGGGTGCCCTATTTCTTGTTAAACCCATAAATAAAGCAAGATTCTGTCAACCACAACCTTTAAATCAAAAACAACTAAACGTAAAGTTGAATGTGGATAACTTTATATTTAGTTCAATCAATCTTAGCCATACTAAACTATTTGGCCTCAAAATGTCCCGGAATTTAACGAAGTTTCCCGAAATTTCACGAAGTTGTTCCTTCTATCTTTAAAAATAACTTGAACTGTGATTTATTGAATAATGAAAGACGTTAACTAAAATAGACCTAGAATGTTTGTTTTCCGATAAATTTGGAACGACTGCCCATCTGACATGTACAACCAGTAACTGAGTAGAACAATACCCCTTGGCGAGCCTGGTTGTGGGACTTTAGGGCTCTAACTATCCGTTAAGACTAGAAGATGGTCACCGACCCACGAACTAATCGTGTCAAGGGGGGAGGGGGGAGACGAGGAAGTAACATTTTTTTTACAGACCGCATTCCAATGGCAAAAACATTACCCTCGTTTTGTTTCTACTTACAGTTGCGTGAAAACGAATACCCGGAATTTTGATTTGACATTTCTAAAAACTACTCATCTTTAGCCTTTCCCCACTACCAGTTAGTTTCCAGTTTACATAGATGCAGCAAAATACTACTTATCTATACTAATATATAAAGCTGACGAGTTTGTTTGTTTGTATGTTTGTTTGTTTGTTTGCGCTAATCTCGGGAAATACTGGTCCGATTTGAAAAAATATTTTTGCGTTGGATAGCCCATTAATCCAGGAAGGCTTTAGGCTATATAACATCACGCTGCAACCAATAGGAGCGGAGCATAACTAACTCTATGCGAACGAAGTCGCTGGCGGCCGCTAGTATTATATAAAGATTCAGCCATATTTTACCAATAAACATGCAAAAGTCATAGTTGGACGCACAGAAACATACAAACACTCAGAAACCTTTAAATCACATTCAATTCTAACATGCACAAGTTAGAAGCTCGACCTTGCTTTGAAGCAAATATCATTCCACCGACATCTGGACAGAAGGAAATGAAATCTGTGCCCAGTGGAAAAACTAAATGTTGTATTCAGGTTGAGAACTACCAGTAAAGCCGACAGCCTCTGAATTGAAATCTAATTTTCTATGTGAAGCCTGCTTTGCAAGTTTAATAAAGCAATTTGTGATAGAGCTTCTGAGGGAAACATATTGCATATTTCAACCGCGGGGCAATGTTTTGATGTGTATACATGTCATACATAAACAGCCTATCATGTTTCCACTGTTGGGACACAGGCCTCCTCTCGGTGAGAGCGAGTGGGCCGTAATCTACCACGCTGGCCCAGTGCAGGTTGGTAGATGTCACATGTCTTAGATATTTTTTTTTTGTTGATGTTTTTCTTCACAGTTTTCAGAGCAGCGGTGATGAAATAATTTACACAAAGTAAAGCGCCTGATGGGGTTCCAACCTACGACCTACAAGTATCAAGTCGCGACTAATACCATTAGGTCACCGCTTCTAATGGGTATGGGGCATAGATATCAGAAAATATCTCTGTGATATGGTGTAAGGTGGTGTTTCTTGCCCATTCTTCTTCATACAAAAACTGCCTCTTAGAAGATTCTATTTTATTGCAATTTTTAACGTTTCAAAGTGGTTATGGAAACGGTAGATTCGGTGTTTTAACATCACCATGAATAATTTCAGCCTTGTAATGACCGGCAGAAGTTACCACCCACCAGACAAAGCCTTGCCGCCAAACGATTCGTCGTGTTCCGGCATGATGTCTGGTGAAACCGTACTGAGGACGGGTCTGAGTGGTTGTGTTGCGATGTGTGCTGGGATCCTTCTCTGTATGAGAGGAGACCTGTACCCAGCAGTGGGACGATAAAAAAGGTTGATGATGTGTATTGGGTACGATGCGTCAAATGTTGTTGTGTCGCGATTTTAGTCTTGGAGGGTCTTCACATCCATCTCCCTCTGGCGCAGCATCGTTGGTCGTGTTGTCGGGTTTAACATTGCACCACCTCGCTCAACTGCCGTCTTCCTTCCTATTTACTAAGTTTTTTGAAGTGAATGAGCTTAATAAACTAGCTCGCTTTACCATCAACGTTTGCATCACTGCTTACCATCAGACGGGATTGCAGTCAAGCGCTAGTTTATATTTATTAAAAAAAAAAAAAACTATTTCTTATTACTATTTATTATTTTTTGTAGTTTTTACGTCATGTTTCCCGCGTATAAACATATTCCTTTCTTTCTTTCTATTCTTTCTATATGTGCTTTTGAAATGGATGTAGGTGATACGAACCACGTACCGTATTTCGGTATTAATGTTCACCTAATAATTATGTTACAAACTCAACTATAATCAGTTTATGATATTCTGACTGTGGGAACACAGACCTCCTCTCGGTAAGATGGATTCAGGCCCAGTGCAGGAATTTTGAGTCTGTGTCATATCGGTCTTATGATGTTTTCCATCACCGTTTTAAGAGCACTTATGATATAATTTACCCATAGGAAAACGCTTATATGACATCGAACCTACACACTGGACTACTACTGATGTCCAAATTAGAACGTAATTTGTACAAATCAGGACAAATAAAACGAACCAGTGAGAATTTGGTGGGTGTTGATAATTTGGCATTTGGAACTACATATTACCTTCCAATATCCCAATTTCACAGTCAATTTGCGAATTATCTAATTGGTTAACGGTTCGATACAAACTTTAGATATTCACAACGGTAAAAATTTGCACGTACTCATTATATTTTGTCTCCACACAAGTCACTTCAAATCCCACCTTTTCACACCCACCAATATTTTTATTTAGGTATTCATAATTAAAAGAACCAAGCGGATTAAAAACCACTCAGCAATTTTAAAAACTCAAAGGTTAAAAGAGCATTAAAATAATTGGTACGCCCAAACTTGAACGATCAAATCGGTGGTACATCGAAGCAATTTTATACGAATATCTACTATATTATGATGATTGACATTACATAAAAATACTTTCAGGAACATTTTATCGCGTAAGAGGGCGGTTTTATAAGAGAATTTATTGCCAAATCTCGTTACTGTAACCGATGGAATAAATAAAAAATGGACGGTTTAATGTGTGAATACATTTATTATGTATCAAAGAATGGAATTGAAATTCCGAATTCAGATTAAGTTGCTGGTGAATTTATCGTCTGAGAATAATGGTAGCGTTGAGTGTAAGATGTTTTGAGCAAATCTGTAAATGATGTTCACTTCTGTCCAGCTAATACCGTAGAAAGTAGAGGCTGTTTTGTTTGGCATTCAAAAAGAGCTGATCGAAAGCTTACTTTTTATAAGCAAACTAACTCGCTCTTCGCGGTTTCACCTACATAGATTTCGATATGTTTTTTTTTAGTATTCTCCGCTCATATTAGTCGCAGCGTGATGTTACATAGCCTAAAGCCTTCTTGGATTAATGGGCTATTTAACGCAAAAAGAATTTTTCAAATCTGACCAGTAGTTCCTGAGATTAGCGCGTTCAAACAAACTATTCAGATTTAGCATAGATATGCTTGTAATTTTAGCATCTTAGTGATCAAATGGACGGGTCAAAAAATCTTTTCTGATCTTGAGCTCATAACCAGTTCTTGTCAATCCCAAAAGTTATTACACGACACATCAGAAATAACAACACGACCGAAACGCACAATAATTCAACGAAATACAAATAAAAAATCTAATAAAACTTCCTCCTGAGAACGATAATCCTTTATCCTCGCCCCAATTAAATGCTACAAAATGTTCATCCATCATTCGCTATCAAAGGTACATATGTAACCTTTACCGTTAACATACCCTTTTGTTATTGAAATGTATGGAAATCGGATACCCCATTCGTAATTGTGGTAGTGGAATAATATTTTTCCCGTCTACCCGTCTGTTCACTGGGTTGGGGAAATGGGTTGGTTTTTTCCGCTTCAAGTGTATTTATTCGCCTGTTGATCTAAGAGGGAAATAAAAAATAACATCTGGTAGTCATCGAATAACTTACATAACGGTATGATCGAGTGAAGGAGACCGGTTGCCTTCTATTTGAAATTCCACAAATTGAAACTCTATTTCAATGAAAATTAAGTTGCTTTCAGAGTGACTAACACTATTAAAAAGTTATAACATTTTTGAAGTTGTCATCTAAAGAGAACTTTATTGAAATCAAATCCGGCATGATGTCAGGTGAAGCCGTACGCAGGACGAGTCTGAGCAGTTGTGTTGCGAATGGGCCGGGTACGAGGCGCCAAATGTTGTTGAGTCGGGAGTTTCGTCGTGGACGGTCTCCAGATCAATCTCCCTCAGGCACAGCATAATGTTCTTGTTATTGCATGACCTCATTCAACTGCCGTCTTCCTTCCTATTCACTCAATTTTTTTGAGTGAATAGGCTCTTATTAGACCAACGCGCTTTACCATCAACGATTGCATCAGTGCTTAACATCAGGCGGGATTGCAGTCAAGCACTAGTTTAAAATCATAAAAAAAAACCGGCCAAATGCGAGTCGGACTCGCACACCGAGGGTTCCGCCGTACAAACGTAGCGGTTTACAATTTATGACGTACTAGCTTTCCGCCAGCGGCTGCGCCCGCGTGGAGTTCAGTTATATCGCGCTGTTTAAATTCCCCTCGGGAACATCAAATTTTTCCGGGATAAAAGGTAGCCTATGTTCTTTCTCAGGGTCTAAAGATTGTCTGTGCCAAACTTCATCAAAATCGATTGAGAGGTTTAGGCGGGAAAGCGTAACAGACAGACAGAGTTATTTTCGCATTTATAATACTAGCATTGATTAGGAATTTTTCACAGTTTAGAGGCAATTAGATTTAAGAACTGTTTGATATGAATTCCAACTTTAATATCTCTACGCGTTCATGTGAAAAAGGGTAGGTAGTAAGTTTATAATTATTAAAAAAATATTTCATGTCATGTACCTAAGCAAAAATAATATTTTAATATTTTATGTAACTTCAGATTTATCATTTTCACAATTTTTCCTTTAACTGTCTGTACTATAATACAACGTTGCTTCGTGCCGAATTTCAAGATTTTGAGTTCACGGGAAGTACCTTGTAGGCAAAAAGATTTAAGATATATAGAGATGTATGTGTCAAAATGGCATAGAAAAACTGTGATCCCATGACTCAGTTCCGCCATCTAGTACATTATAGCAAAATTAGATCGACAATTGGAGACATCAAATAGTAAAAATGAAATAAGTTTATATAAAATATATTCAGCTATTGCCCGGTAGGTGGCCAGTGTGGTCTATGTTGCCACATCCGATTTAATACCCTAGTATAGTTCAAATCGGGTAAATAAATATTGAAAAGTAAACAAATTGTCTTGTACAAACAAAAACTGTTTTAGAAATTTATTCGCTACTATTCATTTACCGTGACACCGTCTATTGGCATTTTAGATGTTTTATGCTTACGAATTATTTTAACGCTCAGTTTATTGCGATTTTTGAGTGTAACAGACCTTTTAAGCCATAAAGCGCATTTTGTTTTGCAATTTTCGTTTGCATTTCGTTTTTAGCAAAATTATTCTTTTTACACGTTTGTTTGCAAATATTTTTAAATGGCAATGCAAAAAACTGTGGTAGGGTTTGTATCATTTCGATATAAAGTTATCGATAATATTCAAAGAAGTTACTACGTCGATGTTTTGTCGCATTATGATAGCTTGAAACAAAAAATTAGTATTATCAAAGAATAATTATGGGTAATTTTAAGTTTACAAGTTTCTTATTTATATAATTCTTTTAATATAATAGGCGTTAAAGTTTAAAATTGCCGATTAGTACTGAAAATCTAAATAATTGCTTATTTTTTAATTTTTAAATAATTCATTTATAATCAATATATAGGAAGGTCTTTTATGCCTCTGTGATAGAACTCTGCAGTGCAGTCTAGATCCTAGACTGCACAAACTGTGTGAAAGCAGAACTGCCTCCTGGGAAGAAAACTTCTTGTCACGTAGATAATTGTCCAAATCACGACAAAAATGGTAGTCTGCTGGAGCAAGACCTTTACCAGATACGTACGCCATTATCTTTAAAAACGGCAAAAAAAATCACGGTTATTGTATGGGAGCCCGCCTTCAGTATTTATTTTATTTTAATTATTTATTTGTAATTTGAATATATAACCAAATATTCTGTGAACATTTTAAGCGTCTACCTGTTTCCGTTATTAATATGGAGCAAAAAACGGCAAAAATTCACGTTTTTTGTATGGGAGCCCCCTTAAATGTTTTATTATTTTTATTCTTAGTACTTGTTTTTATAGCGGCAACAGAAATACTAACACAATTTCTAGAAATTACAACTGTCTCGCTATTACGGCTTATGAGATACAGCCTGGTGACAGACGGACAGACGAACAGAGAAGTCTCATGAATAGGGTTCGTTTTACCTTTTAGGTACGGAATCCTCAAAATCACAAAGTAGCTCGCAACCATTGTACTACATATACGTACCTACATATTTTATGAATATGTTTCATTATAAATAAGTTATGTAATCTATGTACTTATCCACTTAACCGTAAATTTTATTCTAATTTTTACGGTTAAGTAGAAAAGTACTGAAATTAATAACTTACTATTTCATTTCTAATACAAGGTACCGATTCTTTTTTTTTAAATTTGATCGACAAGTCTTTGCAAAGTAGATAACTTCTCTTTTAAAATGCATTGAGCATAATTTCGACGAATGAGACGGAAGTCAATTTTCTTCTCTACGGTCTATCTGGACAAATCGTATCCACTTTTTCCCTACAACATTATTTTTATTCAGAAACCAAAAATAACAAAAACCTAGATAAATGAATAGGAATCGTTCATTCAATTTTGTTTATTAATATGATATGATTATGTTTAAATAGAGTTAATAATAAATAGACTTGAAATATAGTAATATTTTAAGTTTATTTAGCTATATTTTAAATGTCAATAAAATACAACAAAATGTATTCATCTTAATAAGTATTATCGATAACTAAATCGATAAACAACATTACTAGGTACATCTCTACAAGAAAATAGTAAAACTACTCAACAATAGAGGGCGCTTATTACAATAATGGAAAATTTTCTAGAACTATTTAAGATTTTTTTTTTTAATTTGAATTGCAGACGAAATATAAGTAATTCATAGAAAAACATTCCGAAGTTAGGTCCAGTCGTTTTACTATAACGAGATGTACAGTATCACAAAGCGCAACATGGCATATTTCCTTAGAAAATGTTTATTCTTGGTGGACACAAATTACGTCCTGACGCGCACACTAGACTGAGCGCCTTTTAACCAAGTCGATAAAAGTATTGGCTTACGATATTGTTCGTGATATCCTATCTATTTTAAATATAATTTTAATGTCTTTGCTTGTAGGTTTTGATTCCCTAGCGTGTGACGGAAATTCGTCTAAGGTGTCGGTATAAACTGCTGTATCTTTTGATCGCTATAGAACGTAGAAGTTTGATATTTTCACAGCTTAAAGGGACAATAGACCTAGGTATTTGGTATAAACTTCAATTTGATAACTTTATTCGTTCGTGAGAAATAAGGTAGTAAGTTCCATTTTATTAAAATATGTTTATTATATTATATAACTAAAAAAATGTGATTTTCGTAATTTTCCCTATATTTGCATTATATGACAATCCTTCATGCCAAATTTCAAGATTCTGAGTTTACAGGAAGTATCCTGTAGGTTTTGATTCCTTTGCGAGTGTCGAAAATTTGTTGAAAATATCGACATATCGGCTGTATCTTTTGATTGGTTTGGCTTAGAAGTTTGATATTTTCACAGCTTAAAGGGACAATAGACCTAGGTATTTAGTATAAATTTCAATTTGATAACTTTATTCGTTCGTGAGAAATAAGTTAGTAAGTTCCATTTTATTAAAATATGTTTATTATATTTTTAGGTTCAGAAGAGGGTTAAATTAGACACAACTTAATCAAACTCTGTGTATATTTACAATAGTAATCGACATGGAACATTAGTAAAACAAATACTGCCAACTTCAATTATCAATTCAACAAAGGGGAAAACAAAATGGCTTACGTGACCTTAATAATCACAGACACTAATTAACACAAAACGTCCGTACACTCCAGGACCCGGCGGGCCAGTGTCCCGGTTCTTATAGGGACTGTTCTTATATAGTAATGTTGCGGGGTGGCTGATGACGTTGCCAGGAACTCCTTGCACGGCCTCTCCTGACGTTGAGTCGTCCTCGACGCAAATTCTTCAAGCGGTCCCGCCAGGACCTGCCACTAAGAAGGTCGGAGAATCAACGCCATTAGTTTCATCTGAGGAAAAAAGGGCTATTAGTGATTATTCGGGAAAACAAACTGGAGTCTCCCAACCTCACTGACCAATCACTTCTTCTTCGCTCAATCAATTTATTCGTCGTTCTTTCACAACTTTCAATCATATGACATACATACATCTTTTTCAAAAAGATAAACAGCCAATCAAACGCTTATTCCTGTTAGTTTACAAAGGCTTGTATGTTTAATCTCGCCGGTCGACGACGTTGTTCGAGCACCAGCGAATCCTGTAACATGGCCTGCTCATCAGACCCACTCGTATGAAGACCGTATTCGAACATACGAGTGCATTCCACACGCAGACCGTATTCAAACGTGTGAAGCTTCCCGACACGCAGACCGTATTCATACGTGTCGAGGCTTCCCAAGACGCTGACCATAGTCACACGTATTGAGGCTTCCCAGCATGCTGGAGAACTCATAGACACAACCACTCGTATGAAGACCGTATTCGAACATACGAGTGCATTCCACACGCAGACCGTATTCAAACGTGTGAAGCTTCCCGACACGCAGACCGTATTCATACGTGTCGAGGCTTCCCAACACGCTGACCGTAGTCACACGTGTTGAGGCTTCTCAGCATGAAGAGCAAATCATACAAGTGAAGTTCTCCATACAGGTAGTAATCGCACAAGGAGGCTCACCCTGCAGGCTCGCCACAACAATTATGAGCTTAACTTACTCTTTAAAACTGCAGCACATGTTCCAGGGCTCCACTCACCCCGCCACGGCGCCATGTATTGTGCAGAAGCCTGTGTGATTTTGCCATAACTGCCTTTCTAATGTTCAGCACCAGTTGTAGGTTTCACAGAGTCCCCGTCCACTGTATTGCTTGGACGCTTAACACGTTGAAGGGCAGTCCTTATGTACCTTTCTGCTTGACCGTTCGTCTGGTGCATCAAGTTCGTTAACTCATGAACCTGCAACGATGCCACCGCTGCCTCCATACGCATTGCAGTTGGGTCGCTGACTGTATCCAATACTTTTGGGATTTGTATGGACTTAAGTCTGTAGATCTAGGTTAAAAATAACTCAGCTCTGAGATTAATCTTAAACGAATAGTTTCGCATACAGATGTCCTATTAAACGTAACGTTTTTATACGTGACGAAGGCTATGGGGGCGTTTTTAGTAGCAGTCTTTTTGTGAATTCCCTTCAATATTCTGCCAGGTCTAAAATTTGTCGTACCTGCATACCGCTTTTCGTGGATTCCGCCTAGCCTAATCCTAACTCCCTAAGTCTATCTAAATATTCAACTTCCATAAACAGAAACAAACATTTGTCTAAATTGGCAGAAAAAGAACAGCTATTGTGAGAATCCTAAAGTAGCGCGATTCCCTCGTGTACTGAGTTACTACAAAGAAAAACATCATCCACGTAAACTAACAAGTTCCCCTCGTTAATATGTTTGCGGAGTGATTCGCTGATAAACTACTGGGTAACTAGCTACCTCAAAATGCATTTTGACATATTCGAAGTGTTCCGGTGTCACGAACCATGTCTTCTGTATACATTCCTCTTTTAAAGGAATTTAATCGAAGCAAGTAGCCATATAAAGACAGGAAAGAACGTATAACTGCCTAATCTATCGATATGGTCGTCAATCAGTGGGAGCGGGTAGAAGTTTCTCACGGTTATACGATTAAGTGCTCGAAAATTTACACAAAGTTGAAGAATTTTGGACCCGGACTGCCACTCAAATTCGTCACTTGGCTATGTTTATTTTGTTGAACCACTTCGTCCCGTTTCTCAGTTAAGGGTTTAGTCATTTAGTGTAAATTGGTAAGAACGAAACAATTGTATCAGCAGCTAGGCTAGCGTTAGCAGCAGCTGCGCGCACTTCACCGTTATCTAAACCACGTATTACAATGAGGGTTCTTAAGTCGTCACTTAACCCTTGAACTACTCGCAAACGTAATAGAGTACAACGAGCGTATTCAGCATAACTTGAATATTTATCCGAAGTTGCATTCATTTGAGAGAGGTTTGAACTCACGCTTAAAGTTGGACCACGTCCGGTCATTCGAAACCCATTCGCCTAACCAAACCTTAGCGTCACCCTTAAGGCACATCGCCACGCGAGACAAACATTCATGATCATTCCAACCGTTGGCTTCCCTAGCTCGGTCAACCTCTTCGCACCATACTTCAATGTTATTAATCGATGGGTCGAAATTTGACACGTAGGTAATAATGTTGAGACTTTGATGGTTGCATCGTTTTGATTGCTTGCATCAAAGCAGTAGCGAAGGTAGACGCCTCAGAACAACGGGTACTAGACTCCGTGGATTGCTGTCGCGGCACAAGCTTATCTAGTGTAGGAGTAACATCCGCGGGTAAAATACTGGTTTTATGAATGGGACGTGCCCCATCGTTATTAGAACGCGCCTCAATAGGTGAAACCGTACGCAAGTGTGACCTTGATTGCACGCGGCGGCCTAACCCGAGAACGCGACCGATGCACTTCAGTTTTGCGAGAATTATGTCGATCTTGGACACGCAAGCCATCCTGCGAAGTTCGATGTCTATTGCCCGAGTCACGGTTTGCACTTTCATCACTATGATCGCGAGACTTACGAGGAATATTATGCTGATTTCGATTACGCAAATCGCCCCTGGAGAGACGTCTCCTCGAAGTAGGTGTCCTTGTTCGTCTCATTATCACAGTTAAAAAAATACAACAATTATGTAACTACAAACAGAAAGTGAAGTAGGCAGTAATTGTAAACAAAACAAAATTTAACAGTTATCTCACTTTCAACGGATTTCCAATTTTTTTTCTCTTATTTTTTTTGCTGAATTTACTTTTACCTATGTGGGCTATTAAGTCCTTTATCCCAATTCTGATTTTAGGTTCAGAAGAGGGTTAAATTAGACACAACTTAATCAAACTCTGTGTATATTTACAATAGTAATCGACATGGAACATTAGTAAAACAAATACTGCCAACTTCAATTATCAATTCAACAAAGGGGAAAACAAAATGGCTTACGTGACCTTAATAATCACAGACACTAATTAACACAAAACGTCCGTACACTCCAGGACCCGGCGGGCCAGTGTCCCGGTTCTTATAGGGACTGTTCTTATATAGTAATGTTGCGGGGTGGCTGATGACGTTGCCAGGAACTCCTTGCAATATTATATAACTAAAAAAATGAGATTTTCGCAATTTTTCCTATATTTGCATTATATGACAATGCTTCATGCCAATTTTCAAGATTCTGAGTTTACGGGAAGTATCCTGTAGGTTTTGATTCCTTTGAGAGTGTCGAAAATTTGTTGAAAATATCGACATAATCGGCTGTATCTTTTGATTGGCTTGGCTTAGAAGTTTGATATTTTCACAGCTTAAAGGGACAATAGACCCAAGTATTTCATGTGAATTTCAGCTTGATACGTCCACGCGTTCTTGAGATAAAGGGTGGTGACAGACAGACAGACAGACAGACAGACAGACGGACAACAAAGTGATCCTATAAGGGTTCCGTTTTTTCCTTTTGAGGTACGGAACCCTAAAAACGAATTATTTATTGCTTTGCAAACATGGGTAAATAATAGGTACATAGATATTTTCATGGGGTTCTCCATTAATTTTATTCTACACTAGCGGCCGCCAGCGACTTCGTTCGCGTGGTTTAGTCATGCTCCGTTCCTATTGGTCGCAGCGTGATGTTATATACTTACTTTTTATAAGCAAACTAACTGCTCTTCGCGGTTTCACCTACGTAGATTTCGATATGTTTTTTTTAGTATTCTCCGCTCATATTAGTCGCAGCGTGATGTTACATAGCCTAAAGCCTTCCTGGATTAATAGGCTATCTAACGCAAAAAGAATTTTTCAAATCGGACCAGTAGTTCCCGAGATTAGCGCGCACAAACAAACAAACAAACTCTTCAGCTTTATATAATATTAAATATAGATTATTATTAGTTTATGAAAGCGAAACGGACGGAGTCTTTTCTTCGTAAACTTCATCTTTTAAAAAAAATATTTAGAGGGCTATTATATTTAGGCAATGCTTAGATATCGCCTTCGGGTTGTGGAGGTCAGACGGCAGTCGCTTCACGGAAAATATCGAAGCTTAGCCAAAATCAGCAGTTAGACTGCTAAAGTGGACCCCAGACTCCGCAGCTGAAAAAGCTGCGGATGCGACTGGGATTAACACTAAGATGATAATGATGATTATATTTAGGCATAATGTTGATTTCATAGTTTGCGTTTAGTTTTTAGGTAAAGTAGGTTAGTAAAAGAAACGCAGAGTGGTGTTAACGAATACTGCAACATGCTAATGAAACGGTTTATAAAACTTTAGACAAAGTAGTTCTACATCTTAGAATCGTAAACCTACTTGGAGAAACTGTATTATTAAAGTAAATAAGGTCAAACCAAACGAAGATTGATGCTGCTCCCTTAAAACGCTATCAATCACCATCTGAACATTTTAGAAGGTAACTTGCCATTACTTGTATTTTCGAAAAGTTATTTAACTGTAATCAGCAGTTCGCTTAGTCTGGGGATTTCACACAGGTTTTCATTAACCTAGCTCAGGTAGGTCGCGCCCCCCCCCCCCCATGCATGGGTCCAGGGGCGAGGGATACGGGGAAGTCCCCGCCCCCTATTCGATGGACCTCGAGACGGAGGCGCGCGCGAGTTTCAGCGCGCGCCTCTGAGGCGATGCATAGTTTAAGACCCCACTACCCCGTGCAGGAGACGAGGCCCGGACAGACCGGGCCAGCACGAGGGTTTGGGGCCGTGAAAGATCAAAAATCAAAATCAAAGCATTTATTTCAAATAAACCAGTTACAGGCACTTTTGAATTGTCAGAAGGTCGGTCAGTCAATAAAATGAAGCTAGTCGCCCATTCCAAAGAGTAGATACCTATGGAGAAGAACGGGCAAGAAACTCCATGGACACTCTTTTAAATTTTCAAGCTGTTACAAATATTTGATTATATCATTCATGTTGAAATCAACCGTGTGAGAACGATGCAGAAATATATTGTACGCTGAGAGCGTCCATTATGGAAAACACACAAAATCAATTCAGAAATTAAAATACGCCGTGGCAGCTAAGAGATGACCAGTCCCCTCTGACGGCGTCCGTTCACGAACATAACGTATGGATTAGCATCATTCAGCTCAACCATATTGAAGGGAACCTGAGAAGAATTTAGACTCCCGCCTCCCCACGCACGCTCGTGGTAGAAGAAGAGACATCGGGGTGGTTTTAGTCAGTCAAAGTCTGACAGACCCAGTCACTCACCCCAGGGCAGCGGACATCCATTAAGGAATAAGTCCGCCATGTTTTTTTTTGTGCATAAACTTGCCACTAGTAAGTATTTATATGGCTGTAAACGTACTACATTGTAAAAGGACCTACATAAAATTATTATTATTACTCAACAAAGTATGTAGTGTTGCGGTGAATATTGAAGCCACTGCCAGCGATATTATGTTACACAATTTTCCCCTGATCTTTAGTTGTTTACATGAAAACAAGTAGAAGGAGGCTTAACTTTACCCAGCTGTAGGTGAAAGGTTTTTTATTCATTATTCATTGTCTTCATAGACATCAGAGCCCCAGTTTACATAAATTTAGTTACCTTAGACTAAAACATAAAGTAAGAAACTAAAAGGGAATAAGTTATTGATGCAGAACTATATTTTCCACAATAGGCTTTGCTTCGTTAAATGTTGTGTGTGCTAAAATATTTAGAAAAATTAAGAAGCTTTCTTAAGAATTTCTGCCTCAAATGTTTTTCTTAAGAGAAATAATTAACAAAACTATTATGAAAATTTTCCATTGTAACCAAGTCTTTGTTTCCAGAACCGGCAAGCTCCACTATCCTACAGACGTCTGCGGGCCACTCTTCGAGGAAGAGCTGGAGTTCTGGGGCCTGGACGCCAACCAGGTGGAACCGTGCTGCTGGATGACTTATACACAGGTTTGTTATTAAGCTCAATTAAAATACAGTGGATAGCCAGAAATCCACCTTTTTGCTACCAAACTACCAGCCGTACTGCAGGGTACCAGTTACACTTGGATGATATTCCGATCAGACGTACTCAGCGCTTCTCTTCAGAATCAAAATCATAAGTCATTTATTCAAATTGGTCTCAGAATGAGCACTTTTGGAACGTCAATATTATATAAGACAAGCTCCCAAAACGCCCGCCCATCGCCACTTTCTAGTACTTTCGCTGGGAAAAAGAAGTGGCGGAAGAAACTTCCCAGCAGCACTAGGTATAGTAATAAACACAAGAAAACACAACAACAATGAAATTATTTACCATATGCCAGCTAGCCACGCCAAAACACCAGCAAAGCAAAAAAAAGAATAATTAAAATATCATTAAAATGGAAACGTAAATAAATAAAAACCCATTACCTAAACAAAAGCTCCAGGTATAAAGGGCGTGACAGCTCAAATATTTATGCATTGTAAAAAAGACAATTATATTTTCTCATATAACGTGTCAGTAAGCCAATTCTGGATAAAGAACAAAAACATTGTTGACTTAATTAGAGCAACCAGCTATTCCTATCATTTAAATAATAGTTTACGGAATAATATGCCTTTGAACAAAGCTTGGATTTTATTAGTGCTTTAAATGCATTGTAAGGCAAGTCTAAAAGCAGAGGGTATCTAGTTATAAAAAGTTATACCAAGCCCAACAAAAGAGTTATGAACTTTTTGAAGTCGGTGAAAAGGGGCTCGCAGTTTGTCCTCATTTCTGGTGTTAACATTATGAATCTCTCATATTCACGCTTATTATACGCAGAGCCAAGGTTTCATGCACATTCGGTCCATCATTGACGTCATCCATCCCTTTCATCAGTCTTGATCGGGGTCAAGAGGCTCCGCCACCAAAAATAAAAGATACGAATTTAAAAGATTTTATTTATTTGAACTTCTAACAGAGAAAACACCTTAAATGATAGATAATTTAAATAACAGGATATGACCTTGTGCTTCTCCACTTATAAGAAGTCACAGCATGCAAATATAATATAACAACATGAATAAAAATTGTTAACGTTGTATCGAATTAAATTTTAAAACAATGTTATATTAAATTAGATTTTTAAGCAATGTTATATTAATTAAATTTAAAACAATGTTATATTAAACTAAATTTTAAGACAATGACAACAATATTATACAAAAAATTCCATCAAAAAAAAACAAAAGAAACAGTAACAAGCATTTTCTTAATTATGTCAAACAATGATAATGAAATAAAGTTAGCATTAGATAAATTGAGAAGAAAGTAATATAATCAAATAAAATTACAATAGATAATGGAATTATAATAATACAAAATTATATTAAAATAATATGAATTGTTCTACGAGCAATGTGCCCTGCCCACTGCCACTTAAGTTTAGCGACTCGCAGAGCTATGTCGGTGACTTTGGTTCTTCTGCGGATCTCCTCATTTCTGATTCGATCACGCAGAGAAACTCCGAGCATAGCTCTTTCCATTGCCCTTTGTGTGACTCTGAGCCTTCGTATAAGGCCCATTATGAGCGACCACGTTTCAGTTCCGTTCCACGTTTCACATTGCTCGTAGAACCGATGGCCGATGGGGCAGTAAGGTTCTGGAGTGGCGGCCACGTACTGGAAGACGCAGCGTAGGGAGGCCCCCAACAAGGTGGACCGAGTCGCGGGAGGCCTATAGATGCGGGCAACACAAGACCGGTCAACGTGGAAAGCCTTGGGGAGGCCTTTGTCCAGCAGTGGACATCTATAGGCTGAAGAAGAAGAATATGAATTCTTTGACAATGAATTATATTAAATATCTATAATAGTTCATACAGATCTTACTGCGATTCTTGTGCATGTTCACATATTTAGTCATTGATTTTGCACACATCTGGGTTATAGTTATGTAGCCACTAGCTGTGCCGCCCGGTTTATACACGTAAGTTTTAATCCCGTGGTGATATTGAGATAAAAAAAGTATCCTTTAGGTTAATCCTGGTTATAAACTCTCTCCTTGCCAAATTTTATGCAAATCCGTTCAGTAGTTTTCCGTGAAAGAGTGGTAATCATCCATCCATCCATAAATCCTCACAAATTTTCGCATTTTTAATAAAGGATGTCTCAGTAAGAGTGCACTTTTTCATCCATACTAATATTATAAATGCGAAAGTAACTCTATCTGTCTGTCTATCTGTCTGTTACGGTTTCCCGCTTAAATCTCTCAACCGATTTTGATGAAATTTGGCACAGACAATCTTTAGACCCTAAGAAAGAACATAGGCAACCTTTTATCGCGGAAAAATTTGATATTCCCGAGGGAAATCTAAAAAGCGCGATATAACCGAACTCCACGCGGGCGAAGCCGCGGGCAGAAAGCTAGTTTTAAAATAAAAATAAGTATTTTATGACAGAGTTGTAATATTTTTATTGTATTGTAAAGAAGACATGTTCCGATTTAGTATGGAATAGAATATCCGGCAAATGACTGGCTCCGAAAGGCCATTACCTTTTCATGAAATTTTCCATGACTATTGCACAGAGATGTGGCTATAGGTATCTCACCGATGACGCATTGGATATCCGATTTGAACTCAGGAATTGTTTCGGGTTTATTCGCATAAATCCGAAATTTCACAAAACTCTAAAGAAAAAAATTACACGGTGTTAAATCCCACGATCTTGTTGGCCAGTTGACATCAGAATTTCGTGAGGTAATATTGTGTTCTGGAAATCGTTGCTGCAATAAGTCGATTGTTTAATGCGCGGTGTGGCAAGTTACACCATCCTGCTAAAACCACATGTTGTCCACATTTATGCCGTTCAGTTGAGGCCATAAGAAGCCCGCGCATAAGCGGTTTCAGTGCAACTTTCTCCATTTTTGTAATTTGTATCAAATTTCAATAAAATTAGTTCCGTGATTTAGACGTGAAAGCGTAACAGACAGACAGATAGAGTTACTTTCGCATTTATAATATTATAGTAGGGATAATCGGAATAAACAGAAGTGACAGTTGTCAAATTTCAGAGTTGTAACTAGCATGAAAAATATTTATTCCAAATTTGAAAAGTGCACTCTGGTCATCAAACCACTAAGAATACTTTTGATCCAGCCGTCCCTTGCTGTCCTCTCTAGCGACGCCCTAAGCCGAGGTTCGTACCCCACAGGGGGTGCCCTTAGTGCGTATTCGCCTAATTTTAATTTAGTTTTAAGTGCCCCTGGCTGGAGGCTTTAATTTTAATTAAGGCATTCACTGGAAAGTCCGGTTAAGTAGTTACGGCCTCTAATAGCCACCTACGAGATGCCATATCCAAAAAGTGCACTCTTATTGAGACAGCCCTTATTACCTAGTAGGTAATTAAGGCATTCAAAGGAAAGTCTGGTTAAGTAGTTACGGCCTCTAATAGCCACCTACGAAATGCCATATCAAAAAAAGTGCACTCTTATTGAGACAGCCGTTATTACCTAGTAGGATTCATGAGCGTACCCTGCTTCTGGCCTAGTGGGGGGAGGGGGGCAAGTCAGATGTTTAGGATCAAACGATCCTATGTAATTATGCACGTATGCAATTAAATTGCTTCTACTTTAAGTTATTTACTTCAAAAGTAATCTTTGACGATCTTCTGTTAAACTGTTCATAACATCTTCCGTGACATAGATAGTGAATGAATATTTTTAGTCACCTTCGTTGATTTAGCTTCTTCAAAATAATAACAGGTCAAATAAAAATAAATGCTAATCGCTCGCAACCTCAGCTCGCAACTCTCTACCGAAGATTACCAATTACAGATTTATAGACGAGCACAAGCGAGATTAACTTTCTTTTCAAAGCTTTTACTAGGAAACGCCGTGGTCATCAAACCACTAAGAATACTTTTGATCCAGCCGTCCCTTGCTGTCCTCTCTAGCGATGCCCTAAGCCGAGGTTCGTGCCCCACAGAGGGTGCCCTTAGTGCGTAGTCGCCTAATTTTAATTAAGTTTTAAGTGCCCCTGGCTGGAGGCTTTAATTTTAATTACACAGGAAAGTCCGGTTAAGTAGTTACGGCCTCTAATAGCCACCTACGAGACGCCATATAAAAAAAAACCAGATTAACGCTCGGCTAGAATTGGTAATCTTTGTGGACTATATAGTTCTACGCTGTTTTTTGGCAAACACACAATACATTTTGCCAGTGTCTTCTGCGTGGTTTATTTAAAAATTAGAGATAGAGAGATAGGTCCCCGTTTATACTTTGATTAGTAATTAGGGGAGTTCAGACATGATCGTGTCATGTCCAGTATGTCGTGTACAGTACCAGTCGTGGTGGCCTAGTGGATAAAACACCAGTCTCACAAAAATGAGTGTACGGGTTCGATTACAGGTCAGGCAAGTACCAGTGTAACTTTCCTAATGTGTAAAAATCCTTTATATCATGGACACCAATGACTGATTACAAGGTCAAGGAAACATCTGGAGGAAACCTGGACTTTAAGTCTGAAATCGCCAACCCGCGTTGAGGAGGCGTGGTGATTACGCTCAATCCTTCTCTGTATGAGAGGAGACCTGTGCTCAGCAGTCATGGGATGCAGATGGTTGATGATGATGATACATGTTCTGCGAAATTTATCAATGTTGTCCACAAACGATCTTCTATTTATCACTTTCCATAAATCACATCAAACAATAAATTAACAACAACCAGTACAGAAACAGTTTAACTAAACAAGATACATTATTATCACCACTTAATCAGAACTTTTTTCTGTACCTACCTAAAGTTTCGTGAACATGTATATAGAAATTCTGTCAGCTTCTACATTCGCCAGTCAATGTAAAAAGTCATATAAGTATACTAACCAGATCTCGACTGGAATTCTAGAAAAGGTTTAGTTTAAACCAAAGAGGTCAGAAAACAAAAATGCAATGGTGTTGAAATTGAAATCTAAATTCATAAAATAATATTGGAATCAATACTATTGTTTGAACTTATGTGGACCGTATATTTTTATTGTAAAGATTGATTATTGTTTCAGGCTTTGTGAAAATTTCATATTTGTCAGTTGTGTCATTTGTCAGTTGTCATTTTTTTTGGTTTGAAAATAACTAAACTAAAAACGTAACTAAATTATGAAATTTTCACGTAGCTAGTCTTGGGGGGGTATATTTACTTGAATTAAAGGGGTCACTAATCACTGAAGTGTCAGAAGGTTCATTTGCTTATCGGAATGAAAGTCAGTATCACAAAAACACGAATCTATAATTTCAATAACAAATGTGCGCGATACAACTCCAGCGCGCGGACGGGACGCAACTGGCTCAAGCGGCGGGGTTAGCTTACGCTGCAATACATAACCGCTACAAAATAATAACTAACTTTGAAAGAACTTTTATTCCTGAATGACGAGTTCATAAATAGTAAATAAGGTGAAGTCTGTTCCAAAAGTTTCAAATAGATGATATTTCAATTTAAATAAATATCATCTATGTTTTTAAATAAGTTTATGTTAGAGTGACTAGTTATTTATTTATTACTTGGAAAAAGTTATAAAGATATTTGAAGTTGCAGCGTACATTAAACTTTATTATATAGAAATTAAAGTTATTTTTTTATAAATTTATAATTGCTTACATTTTTTAACAAATGACTTGCGGTTGCAGATTAGGCTAATAAATATATATGGCCTGTAATATGATACTATCAGAAATCGTATTTAATATTACTATAGTTATCACTAAAGTTTTCTGCGATCTGATCAAGCAATAAGGGCAGATGTCTATTGTGACGAACGAACAATGTTGGCAAAACTAGCAGTAAAACAGCCCCCAATCATGAATCGATCTTCGCCATTATTTTTCCATAACAACGTGAGACCTCATACAGCACGAGAAACCATTTTAACCCTTCAGGTAGTTCCTTAAGGGTTAAAATGGTTTCTCGTGCTCACACAGTCGTGTGTAAACACGGAGGATGAAGAAAGGTGTCTAACTGACTACAGTTTCTTCATCCTCCGTGTTTGCCAAACCTTACTCCAACGGACTACGATATTTTTCGTGATTTGGAAAATTATCTACTTGACAAGAAGTTTTCTTTCCAGGAGGCAGTACAAAATGCTTTCACACAGTTTGTTCAGTCTAGATCCTCGGAGTTCTATCGCAAAGGCATAAATGACCTTCCTATTAGTTGGCGGCTTTCGCGTGGTTTAGTTATGCACCGTTCCTATTGGTCGCAGCGTGATGTTATATAGCCTAAAGCCTTCCTGGGATATTTTTCATATCGGACCAATAGTTCTTGAGATTAGCGCGTTCAAACAAACAAACAAAATCTTCAGCTTTATATATTAGTATAGATAAAGGTAACTCTTTTAATTAGTCATAGTCATTTATTCAATAACAAGAAATATATTGAAATTACAAAATAACAAAGAGAAAATTAAGAATAGACATTAAAAACGACAAATATTACAATTGCGTATCTACACGTATATAAGAAATTGAGTTAAATTAAATAATTCAGGCAGTTAAAAATTTAAAAATAACCAATTTAGATTTTCAGTACAAATCGGTAATTTCATACTACCACTTTTCTTCTTCAGCCTATAGATGTCCACTGCTGGACAAAGGCCTCCCTCAAGGCTTTCCAAGCCGACCGGTATTGTGCTGCTCGCATCGATATCATTATAATTTATTTATGTTTCGGACAACAAGATCCATTTTTTTAAAAAAAAATCAGTAAGTTAGTTCACTTTTGTTAGTAGTTAGTGAATCTATTGCGAGCGTCAAAATATGCGACATACATACACAAGACATAAATGCCCATATCTTTTAAATGCGTTTACTGAGAAGTTTTATTTTGTGACTTACACCTTTCGAAGTTTAATTCTATACATTTTAATTATTTTACTGCTATAGAGCAGTATTTGATATTAATTTGGTCCGTCAGTAACTTCACGCGTCTTTGAGAAAATGAATCTTGATAGACAGACGGCAACGCAGTGTTCATACAATGGTTCCAAACTTCCAGAGGTACGGTAACCTACGCATATCACGTGATCAATTTTAAACGTTAATATCACGAAAATTTAAAACTTTATGAGGTTTGGTTGTTTACCATTCTCTTTGATGTCAGCTACCAACTTACACAGACGCAAGGCGATTTTTGCATGAAGTCCAATATGTTGTATTTTTTTTATTCTCAAAGCGTCATTCTAAGATAGGAAGAGCTTTTTGGACACGTATAGGAATTTGTGATTGATTTTACAGATTTTTTGTTATTTTTTTAAAATGTGTAATTAGTTTTTTATTTTTAAAAACAAAATAGCTGTCATTGTATGACATCCATTTTTTTTTTTTTTTATGGTGGTTTAAAGAAAAGTATTTATTGTCAATCGTACAGGAGTACCAAAATACTAATCTAAACACAATGAATAATAATACAATGAAAAAATCCGGATTAGGAAATCGAATATTACATATTCCGTTAGTACCACGAGCCACGAGGGTGAAGATGAGGGCAAAAGCTAGCAAGACATAAACATTTATTTTAAAATTTAGTGCTAGTGTGACGTAAAGATGCATCTAAATGCATCAAAGCCGCAGTTTGTATCAACATTATTCGTACAGCGATGCTACGTGAGTGAGGAAACTTCGCGGTTCTAATCAAAGTTTTCCTCACTCATGTAAAATGTACACAAATGTCCCGTTTATTGTCTATGGTCCTTGGACAGTGAAAAGTAAGCATTCATATTTAATATAAAATTAATTTAATTTAATATTTTCATTTAGAATAATGCTAAGAGGGATATGTGGTGTTACACGAATGGATAGAATAAGAAATGAGTACATAAGAGGAAGTCTGAAAGTGGCACCGGTAGCTGAAAAGTTGTGTGGAAATCGGTTGTCATGGTACGGGCATGTGTTACGGAGAACTGAGGAGAATGTCGTGAGGAGAGTCTTAATTATGAATGTTGATGGCTATAAGAGTAGGGGAAGGCCAAAGAAACGATGGATGGAATGTGTGAAGGATGATATGGCTAAGAAGGGGGTGACTGCCGAGATGGCTTCTGATAGGGATGCATGGAAGAAAAAGACATGTTGCGCCGACCCCAAATAAATTGGGATAAGGGCAGGAGAATGATGATTTAGAATAATGATCAACTTCCATATGTCCATGACATATGAAAAAGTTGATTTTTATATATTTAAGGCTGGCCAGCTTTCCAAAGAAACAAAGCAGCAACCTATATATAAAAAAAAAATCAAAATCAAAGCACTTATTTCAAATAAATCAGTTACAGGCACTTTTTGATTGTCAGAAGGTCGGTCAGTCAGTGAGATGAAGCTAGTCGCCCATTCCAAAGAGTAGGTACTTATGGATAAGAACGGGCAAGAAACTCTACTCCATAAATCTGAATGGCAATGACTATCAGATTTTTTTTACTGTTGTGTCGGGTGACACTGACACAAGAAAACATAATCAATTAACAATTTTTGAAACAGGTTTTTGTTTTTTTTTCTGTAAATCATTGCACCAGACTAGCAATTACTCTTGTATCATAAGTACATTTACAAACATCTAAACTCACATACACAAACAGGCAGACCCGGATCAATCTGTAGGCCATACAAAAATTTTTCATGCATCGCAGCAGTCGATCGCTCAAGCACTATGCCAACCGTGTCCTCGAATTTCGCATGGCAACACTAACAAATGAATAACTAATAAAACAAGCATAGGAAAAAGCAGCAGGCTTAATCTAAAACATATGTCTCAGATATATTTTGCTATCGTGGCGGGTGACACTAAAAAAGGAGAAGGATTCACTTCCAACAGAAAAAAAACAACAAGTACATGATGCACTTCAACAAACTGTCATAAAACGAGGGTTTCAGATAACAATAAAAACCTTAAACAAAGCTTTCCACTTTCAACCACTACTATGATAACATTTTACACTGCGGTGCAAATACACGACATATTACGAGCTTAGTATTCCGAATGTGCAGTTTATTGTGCACTACAGTGTACGTGACGAATATGTTAGCATGTTATTCGGACGTGAAAAGCTGGTGAAATGGCCTTGCCAAATAAATGTTGAACTTGTTTCGAGCTCGGTATGAATATTTGGAATTGTGGATAGGAATTTGATGGTCGCTAATTTAATGTGTATTTCAAGGATAGATTGGATTATGTTGAAAGTCAGATTTAACTTATTATTCTTTATTCACGACAACCTATACATTTTTAGTTTATGTTACAACTTTGAAATTTTTTTTTGCTTCTCAATAGTTTTAGACACTTTAAAATCAACTATGTAAATTCATATTAAAATATCTTGATATTTGTGTAACATGAAATAAAGTTAATTCATTAAATAAATAAAATATTAACATAAAGCTTCATATTTCAGTCGCTACAGCCGGGGTTTAAATCATTAACATATCTACATACCTATGACGTGAAATACGAGACGCATGGTAGCAGGCCTTATAAAAGTGACTATCGCTTTCAAAGCGGTTCTAATTTATAAAAGTATTTCCACAAAGATTTTTAACAGGATTGACATAAGCTTTTAGGTAGCATAAATGTTAATCCAATTTACTTTTGTCTTCAATTCCATAGTTACCATTTATTAATCGCCTTGCTACATACTCGGAAACCTAATATAACCTAATATAAACCTAATATAACCCGGAAAGCTGCCACGCTTAAATGGAATTAGGCTGGACACATCTGCTGCATGTCAGGCGATTAATGGCCCAAACTTACAACGCAATGAGTCCCGCTTAATAGCAAATGAGGTCGGTCACGGCAGACCCAGACGGTGATGGCAGGATAAGCTGAATTCCTCTGATAAAGAAGCCTTGGCAGCTCTGGAAAGGGAGAGGTGGAAGGAAAAGGCCCGAAGAACATTAATGCCTAGTAAAAAATGTTTAACTAGAGATAGGGACGGGATGTGCAACAGGACAGCTGTGCACTTTTATTATACAATCTCTAGGCTCTTAGCTCAATTCTTTGAAGTTAACTTGTTCCTAAGATGTATTTTATTTCTATTACCCATACTATCCGGTTGTGCCTCGGAAAGCACGTTAAGCCTTTGGCCCGATTGCCATACGAACATCTAATGGCAGTCGTTACGGGTTGTTTGAGCCCTCAAAAGTCCAACAATTGGTCTAACTGCAATGATTTCATGTCACCGTCGGGTTGTCGAGGTCAGACGGCAGTCGCTTCACGAAACATATATCGAAGTTTAGCCAAAATCAGCAGTTAGACTGCTAAACCGGACCCCAGACTCCAAAGCTGAAGAAAGCTTTGGATGCAACTGTGATTACCAGTTGCATTCAAAGCTTATCGAACGCTGAGATGATAATGAACCATCGCCTTTGCGATACGTCCAGGTCTTTCTTGCCTTTTTTAATATTGTAAACTAGTTTTAATCGCGATCCTAACTGATAATAATCAGTGATTCAATCGTTAATGGTAAATCGCACTAGCTTTATAAGCCTATTCATGTAGCGTTGAAGACTTTTAAATTGTAATCTGATAAGTAGACCGCCGAAGGCAAATTATTCCAGTTCTTCGCACGTGCTTATTAATTTACAATATTTTTACATCTCACCACATCCATGGAATTCACACAAAGCAACATATAGCTACAGCAGAAAGTCGTGAATTCTTTTGTATAATATAAACAGAAAAGAAAACGAAGGAAACAAACCCAACAACAGATTCCAATTACATTCCGCGGCAATGGAGAATATTCAGAGGCCCCCAGTGATCGTGGTATTGTACACATTCATGTATATTCACGCCCCTTTGTCTTCATGGGATGAATAGCATTATTGGAATATCGAAATTGGTTTGTTTGTTATTGTTCTAGAGAATTCTGAGATTGAATAATTTGTCATTTTTTGGTAAAATATGACTGAAGGATTATTTAGGAAGCAATTGAATGATTCATGACTTTATTATATACTTTTATGTTATCGTAATTTTTATAACTGGATGAGTTCGGCGTTTTCTCTCTGAGTACTCTGACAACTCAGAACTCACAGTCTCTTTCAAAGTCCAGCTGCAATTTTGGGTCCTATCATGTGAGGATCATGTAGATCTTCACATGATAGGACCAAAATTGCAGCTGAAATTGTATTTTGAGGAAGGAAGTTCCGCGCAGATGGGCACGCACCACCACCTGTGCTACTGCCAATAACTTAAATGATGATAACGATGAGCTTCTTAAGTTCTGGTTCTTCAGAACTGAAGCTCAATCGAATGAATGGTTTAATATAGTCACTAACATAATCTGCTGTAGTGGACGATAAATATTTTTTTTGAAGAATGAAAATGACTCAATAATGAACACCTTCGTTCGATATCAGGCAAAAGAACAATAAAAAGGTTGATGGCGGTGCTAACTTCAAATTCAACTTTATATAATCTACAGCAAAAAATGCGCTTGTCTCAATTGAAAACAAAAAATCATCATCATCAACCTTTTAATCATCCCATTGCTGGGCACAGATCTTCTCTCATACAGAGAAGGATTGAGCGTAATCACCACGCTTGCTCAACGCGGGTTGGCAATTTCAGACATACAGTTCAGGTTTCCTCAAGATGTTTTCCTGCACCTTTTAATCAGTCATTGGTGTCCAAAATATACTTAGAAAGTACCTATGTATAACTTTTTTTGAAAAGTTTTAATGGTACTTGCCTGACCTGGAAACGAACCCGCACACTCATACCTGAGAGGCTGGTATTTTAACCACTAGAAATAAAAAAATAAAATGTTTTAATTGAATTCCCAACGAAATGGGAAATTCAGGTCCAATGATTGCGAGTTTGATATTTTCCTGTTATTTCGACCACAGCTTCGATACGAAATATTTTTGCGGTCCTACCCTCATATTTTATATCGGCATAATCGAAACCTTTGCCCAATTAATTCTGTTTTCAACTTAAATGTGAAATTAAAATCGGATTGGTCGTGGCTTCTGATACCTATTATTGTAAATTATTTCTGTTTCAATGTTTACAATTCCTGTTATTAAATTTAAGGAAACAATTGTATATTTATTGTGATTCTTGATTGTCGTGGTATTTACTTGAAATGTATCAAAATTAAAGGCAATAGAACGCAAATTAGAAACCCAATCTCGTAATTAAGAGATACTTGAAATTCAATTCGCAATTTAATCGCGACAATTACTGTCTAAAACTGAGTAAATTAGTGTTTTTTTTTTCTCAACTTTCAATTGAAATTAGAATGCGAACGTATTTGATTAAATATAATCAAACTTTTGTTTGATGAATTGTACATAAGAATCTGGTACATTTTTCAAAATCATCAGCATACTAAATTAAATTTTTGTCACCAGCATCGGGATACCCAAGAAACTTTAGCCGTCCTAGATCGGCTAGACCTGGATACAGAGAAGCCGACCGACGAAGAGGTGGCCCGCAAGTTTGGGTTCGAAGAGGACTACATGAAGGGAACGGTGTCGTGGTGGCAGCATCTGAAGCCGCAGATGTGGTCGTTGTTCGATGAACCTTACAGCTCTAATGCTGCGAAGGTAACGTTGAATTTTTACTTATGTTCAAATCTATTTTGTGTATTTATCGATTTACAAACAGAATATCCCCTGAGGCACCGGGCATAGAATAGACACTCACGGGAGGATATGGGTTGGCCATATCCTCCCGTGAGTGTCGCAAGAGGCGAATAAGGGAACTCTGACCAGGGAAGCGGGCAGCAGCGCTTCTCCTGTGGAATATCAAATTACTGCGATCCCAACCCGCCTACCAAGCGTGGGGATTGTGGCAAACCCTTCCAACTTGGGGGAGGCGTTTGTCCAGCAGTGGACCTCTATAGGCTGAAGAAGAAACAAAATATTCACATAATTTATAAAGCTTATACCTGAAAATAATAATATGTACAAGTATATAAAAAAGAGGCGAAATAATCAAAGGACATCAAAAAATATGTCCGCATCGGTCTTAATAGGAAACTTGCCGAAAAGGCTGGCACTATTGCCAGTGTTATATTGAATACTGATTCTTTGGCCGAAAGTAGGTCAGCCCTTTGGTTTAAAGTTTGAATATTAAATTGGTTGGTGAAACTTCTCAGATTTTAAGTAATAAATCAACTGTTGCTTATACATACATAGGTATAAAGAAATCATCATTAAGAAGAAAGTGTCAAAAAAGGCAGAATTCGAAAGCTTATTTCTGTTTTATAATGAACTAGCGGTCGTCCACGACTTCGTTCGCGTGTATTTAGTTATTATGCCCTTCTCCTATTGGCTGCAGCGTGATGTTATATAGTCTAAAGCCTTTCTGGATTAATGGGCTATCAAAATATTTTTTCAAATCGGACCAGTGGTTCCTGAGATTAGCGCGTTCAAACAAACTCTTCAGCTTTATATATTAGTCTAGATAAAAAAATACTAATAAAAAAATCAGAATGTGAAACAGTTATATCAGCTGTCAAGTCTATTTTTCGAAACATTTATACAAAAGTATATCTATGTAATGGCAATTTTAAAAGTTATCTGACAATGGAAAATCAGTCCCTGATTGTGTTAGAGCTAGTCTTAAAACAATCAAAAAATTCTACTAATTAAATTCGGAACATCTAAAAACTGTTTCAAATTAAAATGGCACTTAGAATTCTTGAAAAGCTTAAAACGTAATCTTTTAAGTTCATAAACTGTAAAATGTTATACAGCAATCTATGTACGCAGCTCCTTCCCACGACCCGGCTTAATTTAAATTTATTCTAATCTAAATTATTCTAATGTAGAGCTTTCAGGGTTGTATAAGTAACCCACAGGGGGTGTCAATTTTGAGATAATTTTTAGCTACAATTTTCAGTAAAAACATTAGGTATCAATAGGGGTATTATTCCAAATGCTTGCCAAATCAATATTACTTTTTATTTTGCCAATATTTAAACATACTCGTAATATGATGTTCCCGACCGATTTTCGGTCACGGCGACCACTTCGACTCCTAGCCGGTGATTTGGCGCTCATGCGCCTGAAGATGGCGCGTACTTGTTCGTAGATCATTCTGCGCCATTTTGACCGCTTTGCTGCCAAACGCTCCCATTCAGAGGGTTCTATATTGCATCTCTTCATGTGTCGTTTTAAGACATTCTTGAACCGGAGTAGTTTTCCGCCATGCTTTCGCTTGCCCTCCTCCAGCTCAGAGAAGAAGATGCGCTTAGCCACACTTTCGTCCGCCATACGTGATAGGGGTCCGCACCACCGAAGCTGTCGACGATTTAAATAATAGTATAACAGCTGACAGCGGTAACCAACCCTCAAACTTACAGTGATGCTAAGTCAGAGGTGAACCAACTGAATTTAGAATAAGGCCCTTTTTTCACGGCATGGTTTCTTTACGGCATGGCGTAGGTATAGCTGTAGATAGAGGATACAGTGTCCTAGAAAAACTGTTCCTGTCAGAAAAATTACCTTTTCAAGGCAAAAACGTGTGTTCCACTGGGCTAAAAGCATGCAGATAATTTTAGAGTCTGGTTGCTGGATTCAGACATTGTTACTAAATTGAAAGGATTTCACGGACATAGCACAATGTGAGATTAGAATATTCTATTTTATAGGTTATTTAGAACTAGCTGTTGCCCGCGACTCCGTCCGCGTGGACTTCAGAAAGAGCTCAGTTGGTATAAAATAAGCGCCTGTTAAAATAATGAGAGCAATATGTACGTCCGCGTTTGCTCCCGTTTTCACAACATTTTTTGTTACTGTTATGCTCCTATTGGTCATAGCGGGATGGTATATAGCCTATATCCTTTCTCAGGCTCTAGAACTATCTGTGTACCAAATTTCGTTATAAACGGTTCAGTAGTTTTGGCGTGAAAGCCGGACAGACAGACAGAGATACTTTCGCATTTATAATATTAGTATGGAAGTATGGATGACCAATTAAAATTCTCTATCACAATGACGCTTTACTAAGTTCAAACATTGCTATAAAAGACAGTTTTAAATTATATAGAAATCAAAAATGCGTCTCTTTTCCTCAACACTAAGCCACTATTTTTAGTCAATCGCCAACTCGTATTGTACTGCCATTAGCATATCTCACGAGCGGAGGCACAGCACAGGCTTTTCATTCTCCTCACTTTCTTTCCACAAACAACCTTTTACCGTTTGTGAAAAAAGTCCGCTCTGTATAAATACTATCATTTGGCTCGTTAACCGTCCGTGTTTAGGTAAATAAAGGCACACTTAATACCAGCAATAAAAGTCCTGTATTTACTTTAATTATTTTTACATGAGAATGTAAACGTAGTAATTTTTATGTCCCGCTAAAGGGCAAACGAACTGTTGTGAAGGCAGCTTTAAACTCTACAAAAGTTATGTGAATCTCACTTTAAATGTCTACGGGTATTTAAATGACTAGTTGAATGAAATTGTAATAATGTTGTCATTAAATTTTGTAATTTTCAAAACGATTTTGCGTCAACTTTTCTAATTTAATTTTTTATTTTCAGATAATCGGTGTCATATCAGTGTTCTTCATATGCGTATCAATTATATCGTTCTGTTTAAAAACACACCCGGACATGAGAGTGCCAGTGATTAGAAACTATACAGTAACGACAGCCAACCAATCGCAAGGTTGGGCGTTGGACAAAGTGCAAACAAACGCCCATGTAGCCTTCTTCTATATAGAATGTGTGTGTAACGCGTGGTTCACCTTAGAGATTCTTGTTCGTTTCATTTCGTCACCAAACAAGTGTGAATTCGTCAAATCATCCGTCAACATCATCGACTACATAGCAACCATGAGCTTCTACATTGACCTGATTCTGCAGAAGTACGCCTCACACGTGGAAAACGCGGATATCTTGGAGTTCTTCTCCATCATCAGGATCATGAGGCTATTCAAGCTCACGAGACATTCTTCAGGTCTTAAGATTTTGATACAGACCTTCAGAGCCTCGGCAAAGGAGCTGACGTTATTAGTGTTCTTCCTTGTGCTGGGTATTGTGATATTCGCTAGTCTAGTGTACTATGCGGAAAGAATACAGACGAATCCTCACAATGACTTCAACAGCATACCCTTGGGCCTGTGGTGGGCACTAGTAACTATGACGACTGTTGGATACGGTGACATGGCGCCGAAGACCTATGTTGGCATGTTTGTCGGTGCGCTGTGCGCGCTGGCAGGTGTAAGTATCATCTATCATCCTTTTTTCTCATCTCTTAACATATTCAGTTTTTCTGATCTCCCGTATGGACAATGGAATAATTTTAAAACTTTGAATACAGATTATAATTTTCGTGTTGATAACATTAAAGATTTTTTTTTTAAGAAACTTTTCCCTGCACTAGGAATTTCTCCTGTATCGTGGGTGCATTTACAAACATATAATCTCACGTACACAAACAGCCAGACCCGGTACAATTAATTTTAGGTCATACAAATATGGGTTCCGTGCGGGAATCAAACCTGCGACACTCAGCGCAGCAGTCCAATACCTTAACCACTGCGGTAACCGTGCAGTCAAAAAAATATATATTTGGTTTTAATGTTTTACAATTTCAATAAACAAGATGTTTATCTCAACCCAACACAGGTGCTAACGATAGCTCTTCCGGTACCAGTTATAGTATCCAATTTCGCCATGTACTACTCGCATACTCAAGCGAGAGCCAAGCTACCAAAGAAAAGGCGAAGAGTAATCAACGTGGAGCCTACCAGGCCACCTATGCGTGAGTATTGTACAGTAAAAATCATCACTATTTTCAACAACTTTTAAATTGCATTCTAACCTATATAGCATATAAAAAGACAGGTATTGTGTGACAGTGCACAAGCTTCAATATTTATGACATAGAAGGCAATTAAAACACTATTTAACAAAACTTATTAACCATATAGCAATAATATTCAGCCCTACATAAATACGAATCTCCCTTATCAAATTTATATTTATAATATAAAATTTAATGATCCAGGTGCCCCAGTGCCCGGTGCTCCTAACCCCTTAGCGCCAGGCATGGGTCCTCAGGTAGTAAACCGAAGAATGAATGCCATCAAAACGAACCATCCTAAAGACATGATAGGACCTAATATGGGTAAGTTGTATGATAAGCCACCAAATTTATTAATTTCACCATTCTTTGAAGCTGTGGATAAAAATATAATACAAGAAGTTGACGATTTACTAAATAAATTCAATGAGAGTATTGCCAATCAAAGAAATGCATGTAGATAAAATTTAACGTTAATTCTGACTCAAGGTTTCTAAAAGGGTTTTGGAACTAATGCGTTGTCAAATCTCATGTCGAGGGTTTTCATCGCATTTGACATGGAATTTGACAGCGTGTTAGTAAGTGTTTGAGATTATAATTATTATACCTTTCAGGAACCCAGTGCAATCTAATAACTCGCCTCCAAAATAAATAACCTCTTTTATTTCATAAAACTTATTCATAGCTTCACAAATTTGTTGTAAAACACTTAAAACCGTGGAATAAACGTCCATAGCGAAATAACAGTATATTTTTCTAAATTTCACTTTGAAGACAGATTTTGTAATAAAATCATGCCTTCGTAATCCACTTGTAGTTTTAAGCACTATAAATGTTTGAAATCACAAAGTAGAAACAAAAATTTGATGGACATAGGAACAAATTGGCGTTTTCACAAAAATAGATGAACACATCACATTCACTGGTGATGAACATGAAAGATATACACCATACAATTGGTAACTTACATACTAACTTGACTAATAAAAAACGTTATCGTGCGTTTGACCTAGATGTGGCTAGAAGGCTATTATCAATGACCGACGCGCGACGGCTCCAAATATAACAATTAAGTTACTGAATATTATAAGATTAACTCAAATTCCTCTAAATTATAAATAGCAAAACATGAAATTCTCTACGAATAAATTTTCGAAGACAAACCTTCAATTTTAATTCATTTAACAAAGCAAACTTCGTGAATAAATTAAGAGGCTTTCTCTGACGTCACGAGGTCATTGATGGTATACTTCGTTATATAAATACTAATAACATAGTCACGTGACTAACAGTAGCTTATGCAATGTAATCCTCCACAGATGGTGATCGTAGCGAGCTAGAGGCTATGATCCAAACGACACCAAACAACTGCAAAAGAAAAAATTTAAACATGCTTTAGAAAGCATCACACAAGGCCGTTGGAACCGAATGGGCTTTCTATATCGCCTGCACACTCGGATTTAGCTTACAGGAATGCTAATATATCTTTAGTCACTAATCAATCATAACCATTGTCATTATCATGTTTGCACACGGCAGTATCTTCAGGCAGCACTGGATCCACCGTCTAGGTCCCTTTGCTTCGGGGACGAAGGTTCGGGATTTTGCATATCTGAGTTTGTACCCCGAACTGTTTGCTTTGCTTCCGAAATTGATGTTGTTGTAGATTTTTTATGATTTTGTAATGATTTTATACTACGTTATTTATTTTTGCAGTATCCCTGAATGCTTGTTTGGTCAATTATTATGTATTGAAAAACGTGATCGTGCCCTATGTTTTAGATAGTGATGATTCAGTGTTTTTTCCAGGCAACAACCACACACCTCCACAACCACTTAATAGTCAAAACAATACAACAACCGAAGTATCAAACTCACAGCCAGTCACATCGGTACACTTTTAGTGATTACTTGACACTAATAAATATTACACTAACACAGTGTCGTGATTGTGCTTATTAAATTGTACGTCTCATGTTCGTGTTTTTCTAGCACTAGTTTACTGTCTTGTGAGATTTTGTCAATGTTAAATTGTGTTTTTATATTATTTTCTTTCAATGTATCGTTCTTAACATAGCAATTTTGAAATCAAATCTGTAACACAAAAAATATAATATATATATTATTTTCCCAAAAAAGATAAGCATGCGTATGCACGATTGTTCAGATAACCTTAACCATTTATGTTTCATTAGTGAAAGTTTAATAATATTTACTTATAATTTTATTTCCTACAGTTGCAACTTTGATGCCGGGAATGGACCTTTCGGTCACGACTCGTCTATCACCCAGCCCTCAAGGCATGAGCCCTGCACTCGCGATAGCAATACCAATGATGAAATCAGTAAACATAGTACCAGCACAATGTTTTGACAACATGGCGTATCACAGCGAGAAATCTGAAGAAAAAGAGAATGATAACAGCAAAGAAAGCAGTAAACCATGCAGTCGTCAGGAATCTGTGGACAGCGACAATACTGTCAGAGTGATGAATTTTAAAAATGACATATTCATAGATAAAGTCAATGAAGAAAAAACAGATGCTCGTACTCCACTATTAAGGGATCATAAGATTGAGTCATTGGATGAGACGAAGTTAAGGGATAATAAGACGGAAAAACGGAAATCGTCTGCTTCTACATAACATTAATAATAAATACGTATTGACCAATAGTGCTAAGAAAGTTTTTTAAATTTAGCTTGCTGTGAAGAAGAGTATTTAAAGGAATACATGCTTTTGATACAAACAAAAGAAAAGGTCATGGTGATAAAAACTAAGGAAGACAGATTTCAGTGACATCTGTAGTACCAGGAGTGAAAGAGAGAAGCTAGGAATATCATGGATAGAAATATGTAGCAAACTTCTATCAAACGAAGATGATTTAACCAAAGTATTCGAATTGGGAGTCTTAAAATACGGTTTAAAAATATCAGTCGGTGTCAGTTATAATAGTTGCATAAAAAGCCTTTCTGAAAGCAGTTACGATTATATATAAAATTGATATGAATAATCATCATTGATATAGTCTTTTACTCGTAAGTGCATTCAAGGCCGTGATAGACGTAAGATAGCTAAGTGTTTACAGCACTAACATTTTATAACACATATTTATATTAGAATAGCTGCTGTCACAATCTAGTAAAAAATAAATGTAAGCCAACGACCAGTATAAATAGGCCCATTTTATCTTTCCCCTGCATACCCATAGTCCTAAACTCGAGCGTCTAGATATACTGGTCAAGTAGTCATCGTTAATGACCAGAAAATTCGTAATCATAGTGAAGTATGTTTACTGTCCATTAGTGAGAGAGGTGGAGCTTGTTTAGGTTTATAAATGCAAATATTAGACTTGATTTTCTCTACAAGCAAAGTTTCAGTGGATAAACAAGAGCACGAAACAACACTAGTTTAGATTACCTTATACTGTTGACTCTTTAATTTATTTGCCATCCCTGTTAAATGAGGCAAGGACCCAAGTCCTTATAATATTTCTATAAAACGAAATCAATATTTTGTTTAAAATCTAATTAAGCTTCATCTCTTTCAAATAAGCTAACTATAATTTTACTGTAAATAATAGTAGCGTTAATAATTTTGTATTTTTAACAGTTAAAATAATCACTAGACAACACATATCATTGGCACTTTCTTTCATTCTTGGTGTTATATACCTATTTTACATGTATATAGATAAATATAAATAGCATAAAGGATACATAATAAGCGTAGATAGTCTTAAAGAAATTATTTAATTAAACTAAATACAGTAAATCGGCTGAGAATTTCTTTGGCGTTCTGGAAATACAAATGCAAAGTAAGCCAAGAGCTTGAGTGTTATCATAGATTACAGAGTTTTCATAAAGTTAAACCTTTCATTGCGACTTGGTAAATATTAACGATGATTTACTCAAAACCACCCGAGTTTAATGAAGAAATAACGCGATATATACGACCTCATTACTTGGCCTGTAAGTACACCAGGTAAACTAAATCTGCCAAGATGTCCCACGGGCCTTGCTGTTTTTTTTTATCGAGTCTTTAGATAAGCGTTTTCATACGAAACTCCTGAAATTCCAAGAGCTATTTACAAAGTAACAATGAAAGTGTAATAACGCTCCAAAAGTAGTTGAAAATGTTATATATGCTGCTTTTGTTTATACGTTGCTTAGCAACGAAGGAGAAAAGTTATTTCTGGAATAAAATAAAATAAAAAATCATGTCTAAATTGGGGGACCCTTAATGTTTTATGATATAAATGAAATTTGTGTGGATTTTATATATACCATGTGCCAGAAAACGCCGCGTAAACTACGAGCAGTTTTTGTTGAACTTAATTTATTAGCAGCATTTACAGCTAAAAACTTGAAGTCGGGTCAAATTATGACTCTGGTTTCAAAAACTTTAACAGTAATTTATTATTTATTCTTTCAGATTTTAATAATATATGTACAACTAGAAGAATATTTTAAAGGACTACATTAGAATAACTATTATAAAACATCGCCATAAACCACTTGGCTGATGTATTTTTTTGTTTTTTACTATATCTTTTAACATACTAAAAGTGTGAAGGAACATATATTTTATTCAAAAACTAATTTAGAAAGCTATGAGTTTAAAAATGTCTATGGCATCAAACTTTTTCACAAACCCGACTTTTACAGGGATATTTGGTAATAACCCATGATAAGATCAATAGAAACTGCTTGTATTATTTTGTGGTTTCCTAGCACTAAATCGATACCATATCGAAATTATTATCAGTTAACTAATTTCACATTTGTTACTATACAAACTTATAACGCATACAAATCTAATTGACGCATTAAATGCAAACAATTTTAATGTTACCTAGATAGCACGATGTTATGTTACAAGATGTATTTTGTGTATAATTTAAGGCGTAAATTTTAGATACTAAATTGTTCGTTAATTTACTATGTAGCTATATTGTGTTCTAACTAAGAGTTGTTTGATTCTAATGACTAAATTAATACTATAGCCTGGGTTTATTTTGTCAAACTCAATCGAAACTGCCTTGTTATTGGATGCAATAAGCAAAATAGTATGCCGAATAATAAAATCACTATAAAAATAGGTTTAAATGTGAAATAAACACTAATTAAATGATTTAAGTTCTGTTTTTTAGCATTGGCGTCACGGCCTTGGTACCATTTAGATGTAGCCATCTAAAGATAAACCGGGATATAAAAAGAGTTTTGAATGTGGAATGAGATCGTGAAGAGTGCCTTTATGAAGTCCTCAAAGATATTAAAAAATATTAGAAGAAGAACTTTAAAATAAGTAGGCCTAAATACTTTATCGTAAAGTCAAGCAGTACTTAAAATCATCGTCATCTACATATTTAGATGACGATGAGTCCAACTAATTTTGAAAAAGTTAACCTTTTTCCAAATTGGTTCGACTCAGCTTCCATTCCAACTGAATCCCGGTTTTTTTACATAGAGGTTCTGCTTATCTGACCTCCACAAAACAGTCACTGGACAATATGATACCCTTATGTCTATGCTTATGAGTGTCTGACATGAAGCGGGCTTGGTATACAACGTTATTTTTGGTATATATGCGAAACCCGAAACACGTGTCCAATATTTTTATGTAAAGAATTTATGTACAAAATTTCAAAAAGCTGTCATTAAAAATCACAAAGTTATGAGCTTGTTATGTTGACCTTGTTGTCCCTACAAAAATATGGTTAACGCGCCGCTCGCCCTCCCATGCCTGCAGCAGCGTGGCGCGGCAGGCTAAGACACCACTATGATCCGCTGTGAAATGTGTTGCACGCCGGTAACCATACTGCAACATTTTTTAAATATCTTTGGTAAAAAATATAACAAGGTGTAAAAATGATTAATATTGATTCAATTGCTAATTCTGAACAAACTACATTATTCAGGTTTCGTATAAAGATAAAATAACATTGTATAAAGATGGTAAAATATACATGAACCAACTGCGGTGATCATAGACTAACCTGGTCTACAGCAGCACTTAAACTATGGAGCATAAAATATGTGGTAGAGGAAGAATTTAAGAAACATGAATAATAATATTTTCGTCCCAGGCTACAACATTTAATTAAGCATATGAATGTTACTTAATTTCTTACAAACCCAAGTTTAACAAATCCATACAAAGCTACGTAACAATGGGTTAAAACAAAAGAAGACGGGTCATATTATTATTATCATAGTGTGCGAAACAAGGCTTTAAACGTATCCAGTGTTGATACAACACACGTACAAGCAAAGGCTGTGGCAGCGACCGACACCGACAACCCTATTTGGAAATAATTTATGATCTCACCCCGACCTAACAAACCTAACATCACAAAATAAATAGGACGTGCAGAAGGTCGGTTACATACAATGAGCGAAAATAGGCAAGCACACATAGACAGCTACGTACAGCGAACTCGGTCAAATGCCGGTTGTGAGTGCGTTTGCGCTCACTGATGGTACATGAAGCCAGTTTATGTGTGTGTGCGTGTTCGCTCATTGTATTAAATCCGACCTTCTGTGATTATTCTTTTTGTGCGTACACGTTGGGTTATTCATCATATGTAATGTTAAAATTCATATAAATTTGCTAGCAGGCCTTTAGGAGTGAGGGGTCTGCCTCGACGTGACAAGATTTTATGAAATCATGTTACTAGGAATTAATGCTTCTAATGAACATGCTAGTTATGGTTCCTGGTTTTGGTGAATTAGAAAACTTGCATATCTGGTGCCGCCGAATGAAAATAACTAGCTACAAAAATAACACGTTTTATAACAGGTGACGCCGACCAAGTAACTGGTTATATTACGTTTCATGAAAAAGCCGTAACGATCCACACCTAGTTATCAGTCTATATGGTATTAATTTATTACTACTGCTACTAATCTATGAGGGGCTCGTTGCTAAAATGATAACAGCCGCACAGGTAGATTGATCAGGTTAAGCTACGCTTGCCGCGGTTTTTCTGTGGATGGGTGACCATTTTTACATACCGAGCAACAAGCGACAAGCACGTTAAGTCGTTGGTCCCGGCTGTCATTTGTAGATCTTTGAGAGTCATTATGGGTCATCAGAAGTTTGGATGTCTGACCACCAGTCCTACCAATGGGTATCGTATTACCCAGTAACTAGGTTGTGGAAGTCAGATAGGCAGTCACTCCATGTTAAATACTGGTTTTCAGCTGAATCCGCTTATGAAGCCCACCCCAACATACAAAGCTCGGCAGATGGTGATTTGGTGAACTTATAATTTGACCTGTTTCCCTCATAACCAATGCGGCAGTTGGAGAAGCTGATGCATTGCTATCTGCCGTTTTAAATTCTGCTTCTTTTAGTGAAACGAAGAAATTAATGTAACTCAAAATCTCCTGACATGGTGAGACACTGTGCCTGATATGGAACAAAGCAATGACGTAGATATAAGGCTTTCACAGTGAGTAAACAGGATTTTGATGTTAAAATATAGCGTTATATATATACATATACAATTCTGCTTCTTTTAGTGAAACGAAGAAAGATCTAAAAATATGAATGCGTGTGCCACGCACAGTATCTCAACTTTCAAGTCTCATAACATATAAATCCTGATATTTGTCTATTCGCTTTAAAAATGGTTATGATTTTCAAGCTGTCTAAACTATAATTGGTTGCACTGCACGCAACCCTGAAAGCACGTGGTCTTGTAAAATAATCTATCCTGGAAAAGTTGGATAAGAGCCGAAAAAATGTACAATCATGCTGATAGGTCCAAAATACCTAATGTTAACAAGCTCCCGGTATATAATTCCTATTGTTACTAAAACTAATATGATTTAGTTTGTAAGGTTAATAATTACGCTTCAAATTTTAATTAAAATAGGTTAACTTGTTTCTCATTTACACTAAAGTTAAAATATATTATAATAAATTCTCGAACCTAAAATTAATATACTAAATTATCTTATATAATTTGCCTTCATCATCATCAACCTTTTTATTATCGTCCCACTGCTGGGCACAGGTAAGCGTAATCACCACGCTTGCTCAATGCGGGTTGTCGATTTCATACTTAAAGTCCAGGTTTCCTCAGGATGTTTTCCTTCACTTTTTAATCAGTCGTTGGTGTCCAAGATATACTTAGAAAGTACATATAACTCAGAAAAGTTGCAATTGGTACTTGCCTGACCTGGAGTCAAACCCGTACACTCATACTTGACAGGCTTTCGTATTCAGACAGTTTTATCACCCTCGTTAACATGAAACTACTCAATACAACGTGTAACAAAAAGGGTATATACATACCAAGGGCATGGCATCTTTAGATGATATCAAACGATATCGGAAGGGTTTCAACTCAAAATAAAATACTCAAAAAATTGGTACCAAATTTTCGGTTTCGTGTGTTTCTTAAAATCAAATCATGAAAACGTGGCAGCACACTACATACGTTATTAACTACTCGTTACCCGTCACGTTACTTGCCAAAATCTGATAAATGCCTTCAATATCTTTGTGCGACTAGTATGATAGTAGCCTATCACAGGCGGTGTTTTTCCTCATAACTTCCTAACATAAAGAGATAGTATTAAAAAACCCTTCCAATATCGTTTGATATCATGTAAAGATGCCATGCCTTTGTTATGAATATACCCTTTATGTTACACGTTATATACACCATCATTCTGCACTTGAAAGTCAAACTGTTTTTTCAAGCGAAAATTCACTATCGAAATCCTTATGGCAGAAAAACGAGCTATTATATTGTTTATGGCAGGACCCACGAACTTTCACGATCTCCGTCCAATCTCGAAACATTCACCGTTATTGCGAACACCTAACGTGTAGCCTTACCCAATGTCCTAATAGAAAACGATGGTCGCGCGAATACGCGGTTGTCGTCCGAATACGCACACGACGCAGCACGTGCGAGCACACATTATCGTTCATATAAATTACGGCGTACAAACGCAACTTTATTGATCGCGTTAGTACGTAGTGTTCATTCAATTGAACTCGAAAATCACTTTTTAGCGCGACAATCGCCATCTATTACGATACGGCCTTATTATTCTCTTCTACTTTATGCTAAATATATATGTAAATAAATTTTTAAAGCGGATTTAGCGGACCACAGACAAAAAAAAGTTTTGTACTTAATTATTTAAGCCTACTTGGAGTTGCGGTATATATTTATATAATATAAATTTGTGTTTTGCACTTAAAACCTAAGCAAAATTGCGGGCTGGAAATTATTATCGCTATATTTTGCTGTCTTTATTACAACGGCAATTATTATGATACAAAATAACCCGCAGAATGTATTTGTTGATTATTGAATTGTAGTAATATAATTTAAAAGAAAAAACTAAGCGTTATTTTTGTTATTATCAAAGGGATTATGTATTCAATCTAAAATAAACTATTGTAACAGAAACAAATATTGTTCTTAATAATAATATTTTAACCTCTTTTCAATAAAAGGTACTGAAAACCTTTAAAAGATAATGCATACCTATAAAACAAAAAACTTGCTTGACGACAGTATGAATAACCTATCAATGTAAATCAATAACAATATATAAAGTACATAACCCTGAAGCTGTTTTATTATTTCCATTTTGAATAATACTGATGGTATACCAATAACATTTTCCAATGAGACACAGTGTTCATCTCCGTGTCATGAAGCATGAAATTTTTAATGTAACTCAAAATTTCCCGAAACGGCGAGACACTGTGCCTGATGTGGAACACTCACGAGCAATGACGTAGGTATAAGGCTTTCACAGTGAGTAAACAGGGCTTTGATGTTATAATATAGCGTTCTATATATACATATACAATTTTGAACAATACAAAAACAAATTATTTGAAAATATTGTTCATTAAACATGTGAAATTACTTACTTGTTTTATTTGTCCCTTCATCCTTACACAGCAATTCTGCATGCCGAGTATCAAGACCTCAGCTTGACCCGTGGGTCAAAAATATGACTTGCCAAATGAGCCTTACCCTTTAGAATACACGACAGGGAAATCAAAACACAAGCTGTTATTTATACTATGGATATATTACATGATTCGTTCAGGTGCATTGTTTTTTTTTTATAATTATAAACTAGTGCTTGACTGTAATTCCACCTGATGGTAAGCAGTGATGCAATCGTTAGCTACTTTAAAGCGCGCCAGTTTATTAAAAGCCCATTCACTCTAGCCTCGAAGACACTTAAATTGTAGTAGGAAACACCGCCGCATGTCCGGTACAGTTTTCTAAGAAAAGCCAGTCTTTTGCAAAAAGGGGTATTATAAAATCACAGATTATTTAGAAAACAAAAAAGCTTGGGACTGAGCTGCTCGCTCTGTTAAGCATTGTTATTAAGCAATATGCGTAATTATAAGGTAAATTATTGTAAACATTTTCATTTTTAATGCGAGGACTTTAAAAAAGACGATGATCCCTGAGTTTGTTTCGGCTATTTCTTCTCAGAGGTAGTCAGTTAGGAAATGCCGGCTTCATCTAGTTAAAAAAATAAAATAAAAAATAAACATGACGTATAAAAGTGATCAGTGATCCTACTTGCTTAATAAACGATTTCATTTCATTTCATTTCTTCTTGACAGATGAAAGATCCACACTACGACTCACTAGAATCATATTACGCTGAATTTCATATTACAGTTTGCGATTCGATGTCCCTGTGAATTAAGTAATAGTTTTTTTGTCCACACTAATCAAACGACGTTACAAACTTTATAAAAATAAATGAAGAAGAAAGAAGTTTAGACTCCACTAAACTAGGGCAGCCCAATATTTCATGAATACACGTGTCCCTGCTGCAAGTATCACTCGCTCTCAACGAGAGGAAGCCTGTTTCCTAACAGTGGGAACTATATAGGCTAATCAGCCTATACTGTTGGGACACAGGCTTTCATACATGATTATGTATGTATATGTACCTAACTGCGACGAGTAAGTTAGTCAAAACTTATGGATTTAGCTGACTTGGCTTTGGGTCGGACACGCAACTATGACGTAATATATTACGTCATAGTTGCATGTCCCGGGAGTGCGAATGTTCCTATAATGTTCCCACTGTTGGGACGCTTTCATACATGATTATGTATGTATATGTACCTATCTGCGACGAGTAAGTTAGTCAAAACTTATGGATTCAGCTGATTTGGCTTTGGGTCGGACACGCAACTATGACGTAATATGTTACGTCATAGTTGCGTGTCCCGGGAGTGGGAATGTTCCTATAATGTTCCCACTGTTGGGACGCTTTCATACATGATTATGTATGTATATGTATCTATCTGCGACGAGTAAGTTAGTCAAAACTTATGGATTCAGCTGACTTGGCGTTAGGTCGGACATTGTTCATTCAATTGAACTCAAAAATCACTTTTAGCGCGACAATCGCCATCTATTACGATACGGCTTTATTATTCTCTTCTACTTTATGCTAAATATATATGTAAATAAATTTTTAAAGCGGATTTAGCGGACCACAGACAAAAAAAAAGTTTTGTACTTAATTCTTTAAGCCTACTCGGAGTTGCGGTATATATTTATATAATATAAATTTGTGTTTTGCACTTAAAACCTAAGCAAAATTGCGGGCTGGAAATTATTATCGCTATATTTTGCTGTCTTTATTACAACGGCAATTATTATGATACATAATAACCCGCAGAATGTATTTGTTGATTATTGAATTGTAATAATATAATTTAAAAGAAAAAACTAAGCGTTATTTTTGTTATTATCAATGGGATTATGTATTCAATCTAAAATAAACTATTGTAACACAAACAAATATTGTTCTTAATAATAATATTTTAACCTCTTTTCAATAAAATGTACTGAAAACCTTTAAAAGATAATGCATACCTATAAAACAAAAAACTTGCTTGACGACAGTATGAATAACCTATCAATGTAAATCAATAACAATATATAAAGCACATAACCCTGAAGCTGTTTTCTTGTTTCCATTTTGTATAATACTGATGGTATACCAATAACGTTTTCCAATGAGACACAGTGTTCATCTCCGGGTCATGAAGCATGAAATTTTTAATGTAACTCAAAATTTCCCGAAACGGCGAGACACTGTGCCTGATGTGGAACACTCACGAGCAATGACGTAGGTATAAGGCTTTCACAGTGAGTAAACAGGGCTTTGATGTTATAATATAGCGTTCTATATATACATATACAATTTTGAACAATACAAAAACAAATTATTTGAAAATATTGTTCATTAAACATGTGAAATTACTTATTTTATTTGTCCCTTCTTCCTTACACAACAATTCTGCATGCCGAGCATCAAGACCTCAGCTTGACCCGTGGGTCAAAAATATGACTTGCCAAATGAGCCTTACCCTTTAGAATACACGACAGGGAAATCAAAATACAAGCTGTTATTTATACTATGGATATATTACATGATTCGTTCAGGTGCATTGTTTTTTTTTTATAATTATAAACTAGTGCTTGACCGTAATTCCACCTGATGGTAAGCAGTGATGCAATCGTTAGCTACTTTAAAGCGCGCCTTTAATTAAAAGCCTATTCACTCTAGCCTCGAAGACACTTAAATTGTAGTAGGAAACACCGCCGCATGTCCGGTACAGTTTTCTAAGAAAAGCCAGTCTTTTCTTCTTGACAGACGAAAGATATCCACACTAGGACTCACTAGAATCATATAATGCTGAATTTCTATTTTTGAAGAGGCGAGGGTTCGATCCCCGTGCAGTATAAATATTTGTATGCATGAATATTATTATTTCCACTGGTCTGGTCGTGCCTCGGAAAGCCGTTAAGCCGTTGGTTCCGGTTGCCATACGAACATCTAATGGCAGTCGTTAGGGGTTGTTGTAGCCCTCAGGAGTCCAACAATTAGTCTAACTGCAATGTTTCAATATCGTCTTCGGGTTGTGGAGGTCAGACGGCAATCGCTTCACGGAAAATATCGAATTTAGCCAAAATCAGCAGTTAGACTGGCAATGCGGACCCTAGGCTCCAAAGCTGAAAAAGCTTCGGATGCGACTGGGATTACCTAACGCTGAGATGATGATGATGAAGATAGTAGATATCATCTACCTATCCTTTCCCCAACTATATTGGGCTCGTTTCCAGTCTAACCGGATGCATCTGAATACCATTATTTTACATAAAGCAACTGCCTATAAACCTGCACAAAACGGTGTATTTTTTTTAAACATTACCCTACACGAAGGATATCTCCTGTATCGCGAATGCATTTACAAACATATTAACTCATATACATAAACAGCAACAGCTAACAGTTTGTAGGTAAAACAAATATCTTAGTCATCGCTGAACTTCTGCGCCAAGAGTGCCGTCACGGCTTTTTACAGCTACTGGGTTATACGTGACACCTTTTTTTTTTTTGTTGTGATGGGAAATCATGAAATGACTTCCCCCGCTCTAGGCGGAGCGGAAGGGCGTGTCAGACTTTAACTGACTAAAACCCACCCGTGTTTCTTCACTTGCCTGTGGGACGGCCAGGGCCACGGTTTCTTGTTTCACCAACCCGCAACCCTGACCCAGGAGGCATCGGTCTTCGTGGACCCCGTCACGATGTGCTGACATCTCGTTGAGGCGCGCGTGAAACACGACGCGCCGTCGACTCGGGCCAGGTCCTTACCGGGCGGCGAGCTGCCCACTGCTCACCGCCCGCAGGCCCGCGCCTACGGTGGCTGGGAGTTTGGTGTCATCTCCCGACCAGGGCGTCTCCTGCGGCGGCTAGTGGCGTGAGGGCGCTGGGATTCCCGTTGCCTCACGCGCTCCGCCTCCTCCTTTGCCAGCATTACTGCTTCGCAGAAGGAGGTGACGGCCTGCCATGCACTCTTGCTCCGGACCATGGCCTGGACCAGGGCGAAACAACCGGTGAGGACCTGCGCCAGGCGGAAGGTGAGGGCGCCGTGGCGCCTCTCTAGCCACTCCTCAAAGAGGGGACTTACCGCCGCTATTGTGACGTGCCCATATACGTGACCCCTTGGTGTCAAATTCTACCTTAGTATCCTCTGACTTACTAAGGTAGAATTTTTTATCCACTGTCAAAATTCCACAAATGACAGACAGAGACATATGGATTGCTTTCTCAAGCAAGCGTTGATTAACATCACCAATCGAGCCGTGAGGAGTACCAATGCAGCAACCGTATGCCTGATTTTAGTTAAAAACTTTTATCTCACATACTCAGCATTTCACGTGTCCTTAAAAGTATAGAATTAATTTAAGCACCTCTAAGGGGGAGGGTTGCTATAAACAACGTTAATTTCGCCATAAAATGGTCGTTAAAGTGAATGTTCAGCTAGATACGAGTGACCCTAATAGTTTATATTGTTAGGAGGCGATATAATTTGAATATTTCACAAGGACCCGATATGGGGTGTAATGAAATGGTACAGTTCTGGATAAAGGTAAGTATTATGGAAAGAAAGAGAGAAGTGGTGAAGGTCGTTTTGAGCGGCTGTGTTAAGTAATTTTGACGTTCGAAAAATGATGATTCTCAGCCTTACTTGAATTATTTTGATTCTGTTTGTTTGTTGTTGTTATTAAAAGACACTAAAATAGTGCGTTAAAACCGAGATCAGCATAGCTATTCGGGAGTAAGTTGCTATCCGTCCGGGTTTCCCCGGATTTGTCCTAGTTTGAAAGTCGTCCGGGAAGAGTCCGGGCGGGAGTTAAATTGTAGTCCGGGTGCAACCTGGACTACAATAATAGTCCGGGTTTTCGTTCAGATCGGTTCCCATAGTTTATGTAAACAAAAACTATTGAGTAGGTATTTCGCCGCACACGTGCCGACGCTATTTACTACGCGAGCAGCGAGTGGGGGTTGAGCGCGCTTGACTGACGCAATTAAAGTTTTCTTTTTTCAAGCACGGAATTAAATATAGATGTAAGTGAATTAAAAAGTATAGAAATGTCCGGGGGAAGCACCAAAATTGGGGGAACTTACGCTTTCGGTCCTGGGGGGCAGGTTTTAGAGATGTCACACACATTATCAAGCATTTCATACGGTCCCCTACCGAATCAAATATCAATCAAGGTAGCGGGTTCACGAAGTAAAATAAAAAAAACAATTGCAGTTCTTTTTTTATAAATTATAAACTAGTGCTTGACTGCAATCCCGCCTGATGGTAGGTAAGCATTGACGCAATCGTTGATGACACTTTGAAGCACAAATGTGGCTGCAGTACTCCACACATACAAATGTGGCTGCAGTACTCCACACATACAAATGTGGCTGCAGTACTCCACACATACAAATGTGGCTGCAGTACTCCACACATACAAATGTGGCTGCAGTACTCCACACATACAAATGTGGCTGCAGTACTCCACACATACAAATGTGGCTGCAGTACTCCACACATACAATACAAGTCCACTATTGTTCCGACAACTATGTGCTGGCAGAAAAATTAACTTTTATTTGCTGACTTGGTAAGTCTAAAAGGACTGGAACAAAAGCGATTTCTCGAAATAAAAAAAATGATCTTAATTCATGTATGTAGTATGTGTAGATGTTGTAGACATTATACTCATTACACAATTATCAATTAAAATAAAGAAAGAAAGTAAAACAAAATGTACATATTTTCCTTTTAGTCATTTCTAAACTATATTTGAGCCAAATTCGATAAAGAATAGAGGTAAGCAAACCGTTGCTAGGCAACGAGTAGTTTATGCCTAAAAGACAGATGTTAACAACCTTTTCTAGATAGATGATTTTCATAAAAGTAATAATCCTACTTCCTACTAATGTAAACAGTTTATTTATGTTTAGATATTTATGATTTGCATAGTACGCGTAACCGATTTGAATGAAATATGACACACATGTAAGCTAATTTCCTAATAGGTTAATTTTTTTGTTACATATATGTTATAATTAGTCCGTACTTGAAAGTATTACAATGCGTGTGTTATGCGGTTGATTTGAAAGTAATTAAAATACGCAAAATTGTATTGAAAAATGCCTCAACTTTATTCATTGGTTGAATTCCACAAAATGTGTTTTATACCTGGATTTAACCCATCTTTCTTTTTTTGTAGAGCTATCACGTAAAATTAATGTCGACTTTTTAATGGATTTTCGAAATACCAAGTTATTATAATTAAGTTAATATATAATATAATTTAAAAGAAAAAACTAAGCGTTATTTTTGTTATTATCAAAGGGATTATGTATTCAATCTAAAATAAACTATTGTAACAGAAACAAATATTGTTCTTAATAATAATATTTTAACCTCTTTTCAATAAAAGGTACTGAAAACCTTTAAAAGATAATGCATACCTATAAAACAAAAAACTTGCTTGACGACAGTATGAATAACCTATCAATGTAAATCAATAACAATATATAAAGTACATAACCCTGAAGCTGTTTTATTATTTCCATTTTGAATAATACTGATGGTATACCAATAACATTTTCCAATGAGACACAGTGTTCATCTCCGTGTCATGAAGCATGAAATTTTTAATGTAACTCAAAATTTCCCGAAACGGCGAGACACTGTGCCTGATGTGGAACACTCACGAGCAATGACGTAGGTATAAGGCTTTCACAGTGAGTAAACAGGGCTTTGATGTTATAATATAGCGTTCTATATATACATATACAATTTTGAACAATACAAAAACAAATTATTTGAAAATATTGTTCATTAAACATGTGAAATTACTTACTTGTTTTATTTGTCCCTTCATCCTTACACAGCAATTCTGCATGCCGAGTATCAAGACCTCAGCTTGACCCGTGGGTCAAAAATATGACTTGCCAAATGAGCCTTACCCTTTAGAATACACGACAGGGAAATCAAAACACAAGCTGTTATTTATACTATGGATATATTACATGATTCGTTCAGGTGCATTGTTTTTTTTTTATAATTATAAACTAGTGCTTGACTGTAATTCCACCTGATGGTAAGCAGTGATGCAATCGTTAGCTACTTTAAAGCGCGCCAGTTTATTAAAAGCCCATTCACTCTAGCCTCGAAGACACTTAAATTGTAGTAGGAAACACCGCCGCATGTCCGGTACAGTTTTCTAAGAAAAGCCAGTCTTTTGCAAAAAGGGGTATTATAAAATCACAGATTATTTAGAAAACAAAAAAGCTTGGGACTGAGCTGCTCGCTCTGTTAAGCATTGTTATTAAGCAATATGCGTAATTATAAGGTAAATTATTGTAAACATTTTCATTTTTAATTGTAAAAAGACGATGATCCCTGAGTTTGTTTCGGCTATTTCTTCTCAGAGGTAGTCAGTTAGGAAATGCCGGCTTCATCTAGTTAAAAAAATAAAATAAAAAATAAACATGACGTATAAAAGTGATCAGTGATCCTACTTGCTTAATAAACGATTTCATTTCATTTCATTTCTTCTTGACAGATGAAAGATCCACACTACGACTCACTAGAATCATATTACGCTGAATTTCATATTACAGTTTGCGATTCGATGTCCCTGTGAATTAAGTAATAGTTTTTTTGTCCACACTAATCAAACGACGTTACAAACTTTATAAAAATAAATGAAGAAGAAAGAAGTTTAGACTCCACTAAACTAGGGCAGCCCAATATTTCATGAATACACGTGTCCCTGCTGCAAGTATCACTCGCTCTCAACGAGAGGAAGCCTGTTTCCTAACAGTGGGAACTATATAGGCTAATCAGCCTATACTGTTGGGACACAGGCTTTCATACATGATTATGTATGTATATGTACCTAACTGCGACGAGTAAGTTAGTCAAAACTTATGGATTTAGCTGACTTGGCTTTGGGTCGGACACGCAACTATGACGTAATATATTACGTCATAGTTGCATGTCCCGGGAGTGCGAATGTTCCTATAATGTTCCCACTGTTGGGACGCTTTCATACATGATTATGTATGTATATGTACCTATCTGCGACGAGTAAGTTAGTCAAAACTTATGGATTCAGCTGATTTGGCTTTGGGTCGGACACGCAACTATGACGTAATATGTTACGTCATAGTTGCGTGTCCCGGGAGTGGGAATGTTCCTATAATGTTCCCACTGTTGGGACGCTTTCATACATGATTATGTATGTATATGTATCTATCTGCGACGAGTAAGTTAGTCAAAACTTATGGATTCAGCTGACTTGGCGTTAGGTCGGACATTGTTCATTCAATTGAACTCAAAAATCACTTTTAGCGCGACAATCGCCATCTATTACGATACGGCTTTATTATTCTCTTCTACTTTATGCTAAATATATATGTAAATAAATTTTTAAAGCGGATTTAGCGGACCACAGACAAAAAAAAAGTTTTGTACTTAATTCTTTAAGCCTACTCGGAGTTGCGGTATATATTTATATAATATAAATTTGTGTTTTGCACTTAAAACCTAAGCAAAATTGCGGGCTGGAAATTATTATCGCTATATTTTGCTGTCTTTATTACAACGGCAATTATTATGATACATAATAACCCGCAGAATGTATTTGTTGATTATTGAATTGTAATAATATAATTTAAAAGAAAAAACTAAGCGTTATTTTTGTTATTATCAATGGGATTATGTATTCAATCTAAAATAAACTATTGTAACACAAACAAATATTGTTCTTAATAATAATATTTTAACCTCTTTTCAATAAAATGTACTGAAAACCTTTAAAAGATAATGCATACCTATAAAACAAAAAACTTGCTTGACGACAGTATGAATAACCTATCAATGTAAATCAATAACAATATATAAAGCACATAACCCTGAAGCTGTTTTCTTGTTTCCATTTTGTATAATACTGATGGTATACCAATAACGTTTTCCAATGAGACACAGTGTTCATCTCCGGGTCATGAAGCATGAAATTTTTAATGTAACTCAAAATTTCCCGAAACGGCGAGACACTGTGCCTGATGTGGAACACTCACGAGCAATGACGTAGGTATAAGGCTTTCACAGTGAGTAAACAGGGCTTTGATGTTATAATATAGCGTTCTATATATACATATACAATTTTGAACAATACAAAAACAAATTATTTGAAAATATTGTTCATTAAACATGTGAAATTACTTATTTTATTTGTCCCTTCTTCCTTACACAACAATTCTGCATGCCGAGCATCAAGACCTCAGCTTGACCCGTGGGTCAAAAATATGACTTGCCAAATGAGCCTTACCCTTTAGAATACACGACAGGGAAATCAAAATACAAGCTGTTATTTATACTATGGATATATTACATGATTCGTTCAGGTGCATTGTTTTTTTTTTATAATTATAAACTAGTGCTTGACCGTAATTCCACCTGATGGTAAGCAGTGATGCAATCGTTAGCTACTTTAAAGCGCGCCTTTAATTAAAAGCCTATTCACTCTAGCCTCGAAGACACTTAAATTGTAGTAGGAAACACCGCCGCATGTCCGGTACAGTTTTCTAAGAAAAGCCAGTCTTTTCTTCTTGACAGACGAAAGATATCCACACTAGGACTCACTAGAATCATATAATGCTGAATTTCTATTTTTGAAGAGGCGAGGGTTCGATCCCCGTGCAGTATAAATATTTGTATGCATGAATATTATTATTTCCACTGGTCTGGTCGTGCCTCGGAAAGCCGTTAAGCCGTTGGTTCCGGTTGCCATACGAACATCTAATGGCAGTCGTTAGGGGTTGTTGTAGCCCTCAGGAGTCCAACAATTAGTCTAACTGCAATGTTTCAATATCGTCTTCGGGTTGTGGAGGTCAGACGGCAATCGCTTCACGGAAAATATCGAATTTAGCCAAAATCAGCAGTTAGACTGGCAATGCGGACCCTAGGCTCCAAAGCTGAAAAAGCTTCGGATGCGACTGGGATTACCTAACGCTGAGATGATGATGATGAAGATAGTAGATATCATCTACCTATCCTTTCCCCAACTATATTGGGCTCGTTTCCAGTCTAACCGGATGCATCTGAATACCATTATTTTACATAAAGCAACTGCCTATAAACCTGCACAAAACGGTGTATTTTTTTTAAACATTACCCTACACGAAGGATATCTCCTGTATCGCGAATGCATTTACAAACATATTAACTCATATACATAAACAGCAACAGCTAACAGTTTGTAGGTAAAACAAATATCTTAGTCATCGCTGAACTTCTGCGCCAAGAGTGCCGTCACGGCTTTTTACAGCTACTGGGTTATACGTGACACCTTTTTTTTTTTTGTTGTGATGGGAAATCATGAAATGACTTCCCCCGCTCTAGGCGGAGCGGAAGGGCGTGTCAGACTTTAACTGACTAAAACCCACCCGTGTTTCTTCACTTGCCTGTGGGACGGCCAGGGCCACGGTTTCTTGTTTCACCAACCCGCAACCCTGACCCAGGAGGCATCGGTCTTCGTGGACCCCGTCACGATGTGCTGACATCTCGTTGAGGCGCGCGTGAAACACGACGCGCCGTCGACTCGGGCCAGGTCCTTACCGGGCGGCGAGCTGCCCACTGCTCACCGCCCGCAGGCCCGCGCCTACGGTGGCTGGGAGTTTGGTGTCATCTCCCGACCAGGGCGTCTCCTGCGGCGGCTAGTGGCGTGAGGGCGCTGGGATTCCCGTTGCCTCACGCGCTCCGCCTCCTCCTTTGCCAGCATTACTGCTTCGCAGAAGGAGGTGACGGCCTGCCATGCACTCTTGCTCCGGACCATGGCCTGGACCAGGGCGAAACAACCGGTGAGGACCTGCGCCAGGCGGAAGGTGAGGGCGCCGTGGCGCCTCTCTAGCCACTCCTCAAAGAGGGGACTTACCGCCGCTATTGTGACGTGCCCATATACGTGACCCCTTGGTGTCAAATTCTACCTTAGTATCCTCTGACTTACTAAGGTAGAATTTTTTATCCACTGTCAAAATTCCACAAATGACAGACAGAGACATATGGATTGCTTTCTCAAGCAAGCGTTGATTAACATCACCAATCGAGCCGTGAGGAGTACCAATGCAGCAACCGTATGCCTGATTTTAGTTAAAAACTTTTATCTCACATACTCAGCATTTCACGTGTCCTTAAAAGTATAGAATTAATTTAAGCACCTCTAAGGGGGAGGGTTGCTATAAACAACGTTAATTTCGCCATAAAATGGTCGTTAAAGTGAATGTTCAGCTAGATACGAGTGACCCTAATAGTTTATATTGTTAGGAGGCGATATAATTTGAATATTTCACAAGGACCCGATATGGGGTGTAATGAAATGGTACAGTTCTGGATAAAGGTAAGTATTATGGAAAGAAAGAGAGAAGTGGTGAAGGTCGTTTTGAGCGGCTGTGTTAAGTAATTTTGACGTTCGAAAAATGATGATTCTCAGCCTTACTTGAATTATTTTGATTCTGTTTGTTTGTTGTTGTTATTAAAAGACACTAAAATAGTGCGTTAAAACCGAGATCAGCATAGCTATTCGGGAGTAAGTTGCTATCCGTCCGGGTTTCCCCGGATTTGTCCTAGTTTGAAAGTCGTCCGGGAAGAGTCCGGGCGGGAGTTAAATTGTAGTCCGGGTGCAACCTGGACTACAATAATAGTCCGGGTTTTCGTTCAGATCGGTTCCCATAGTTTATGTAAACAAAAACTATTGAGTAGGTATTTCGCCGCACACGTGCCGACGCTATTTACTACGCGAGCAGCGAGTGGGGGTTGAGCGCGCTTGACTGACGCAATTAAAGTTTTCTTTTTTCAAGCACGGAATTAAATATAGATGTAAGTGAATTAAAAAGTATAGAAATGTCCGGGGGAAGCACCAAAATTGGGGGAACTTACGCTTTCGGTCCTGGGGGGCAGGTTTTAGAGATGTCACACACATTATCAAGCATTTCATACGGTCCCCTACCGAATCAAATATCAATCAAGGTAGCGGGTTCACGAAGTAAAATAAAAAAAACAATTGCAGTTCTTTTTTTATAAATTATAAACTAGTGCTTGACTGCAATCCCGCCTGATGGTAGGTAAGCATTGACGCAATCGTTGATGACACTTTGAAGCACAAATGTGGCTGCAGTACTCCACACATACAAATGTGGCTGCAGTACTCCACACATACAAATGTGGCTGCAGTACTCCACACATACAAATGTGGCTGCAGTACTCCACACATACAAATGTGGCTGCAGTACTCCACACATACAAATGTGGCTGCAGTACTCCACACATACAATACAAGTCCACTATTGTTCCGACAACTATGTGCTGGCAGAAAAATTAACTTTTATTTGCTGACTTGGTAAGTCTAAAAGGACTGGAACAAAAGCGATTTCTCGAAATAAAAAAAATGATCTTAATTCATGTATGTAGTATGTGTAGATGTTGTAGACATTATACTCATTACACAATTATCAATTAAAATAAAGAAAGAAAGTAAAACAAAATGTACATATTTTCCTTTTAGTCATTTCTAAACTATATTTGAGCCAAATTCGATAAAGAATAGAGGTAAGCAAACCGTTGCTAGGCAACGAGTAGTTTATGCCTAAAAGACAGATGTTAACAACCTTTTCTAGATAGATGATTTTCATAAAAGTAATAATCCTACTTCCTACTAATGTAAACAGTTTATTTATGTTTAGATATTTATGATTTGCATAGTACGCGTAACCGATTTGAATGAAATATGACACACATGTAAGCTAATTTCCTAATAGGTTAATTTTTTTGTTACATATATGTTATAATTAGTCCGTACTTGAAAGTATTACAATGCGTGTGTTATGCGGTTGATTTGAAAGTAATTAAAATACGCAAAATTGTATTGAAAAATGCCTCAACTTTATTCATTGGTTGAATTCCACAAAATGTGTTTTATACCTGGATTTAACCCATCTTTCTTTTTTTGTAGAGCTATCACGTAAAATTAATGTCGACTTTTTAATGGATTTTCGAAATACCAAGTTATTATGTGTGTTATTTTAGTAATTCTATTAAAATATGCTGCAATAGGAATTGTTAATAAATAGTTAGCATGTAAAAGTCGATAATCATATAAATAACGGGAGATTTGTAGAACGTGAGTTGTGATAACCCTGAATTGGTTTGTTTACCTCTATTCTTTACGGAGCTAGGCGATGGTATAGTGATAATTTAGCAATGACTAAAAGGCACATAGTGGCCCCAATTTCCTTGTAGACGAACTAAACTATAATTTAGTTAATTCCATCTCGGACTAAATTAATATTTGCCTTCTGTTCTTTGCGTAATGAAACAGAACGAGAAATAAGCACTGAAGTTAAATAAAGTTTCGTTTGCAAAAAAGGGAATCTGGATATCCTTCTCTTCCAATATTATAAACTTGAAAGTTTGTTTAGATTCCCACAAGATCGAACCATATCCAGGTGTGAAATACATTCGATTAAAATATCATCAAACTTCAATTTCTTACACATAACCCCAGAATAAGATAGGACACTTGGAAAATCTTTAATCTAGATTCAGCTTGGAATATAGGTAGTTATCGAAGTGAGAACCGTCTTGCAAACTATCGGTTATCGTTCTGTGCACGGATGACGGTGGCGCCATCTGTCGGTAATAACCTCAGTTATACGAACTATCTCTTGCAGTAGGGTTGTAAATATTACATTATAATTTTCATGACTTTTGGAGTATAACGGACTGTAATTTTAATACGATAATCGAAAAAAAAACATTAAAAAATGTCCCATTTGAGGTACACAGATTTCTTCTTTAATTTGAAATGGTCATTAGCTACAACTTTCTGACAATTCACGCTTGTAAATAGTTAAATCGAAATAAATGCTTTGAGTTTGATAGAAAATAAGTGTGCCATTTATGTCACTTACACAATGAAAGTCAACTGAAACATTTCAACTTAAATACGCTTTAAAGTTTCCATTCCCACTGAGAAAACTGGACAGCTGTCAGCCCTATTTCCGAACTCCGACCGACGCAAACGTAGAGTACGTAAAATGAACTGCTTCTCAAGTAGCTGTAAAATATAATATTATCGCCATTTAGTGCATAATTAATGATGAGCGACCAAACTATGGATGTTTAACTGGGGGACCCAATTAAAGGAAGAGGTAATATTCTAATAAAGAACCCATAAAAGGTTTAATGCAAAGGATAATTTCCTGTATTGTATGAGACAAGACCTGTGCCCAAAAGTGGGACGATAAAAAGGTTGATAATGAAAAGGATTAATTAGGACGTAACTCTGTCTCGACTGCCTTTTTGGTCTACTTGTAGTAGGTGCTACTCCTGAACATCATATACTGGGTTCGGTTTCCCGGTAATTTCAGGGTTTTCCATGAGGAATTTCTCAGCAGAAATCCGGATGTAAAAGAGATTTGTGCCGATTATTGGCACCTTTATCCATCATTTCAGCCGAAAAACGTTCACTGCTGGACGCAGAACTACCCCAAGCTCCTTCGACCGGTACCAACTTCTGGTATCCAACGGGTTCCTTAGGCTTAAACAAGGTCTTCGTTCCGCTACTTGGGAGAGATGACGAGAAAGAGGCATTTTCTATACTAACTGAAATATTTAACTGTAAAAAATGTAACGTAGGGGTGCACTAAGGCTACGCACTACTCATCAGGTTAACCCTTTCTCGGGTAATCTTCTGGGGAACCCTTTCAGGGATTACAGGCGCAATATTACTTTTTAAATGACGAAGCACTATGCTGAGATAAGAGACTTTTGGCCTTGTAAGTGACTGTGTGATTTTTTGTTACTTTTTTTTCATCTATCTATTTAAACTAATATATAAAGCTGAAGAGTTTGTTTGTATGTTTGTTTGTTTGTTTGTTCGTGCTAATCTCGGGAACTACTGGTCCGATTTGAAAAATTCTTTTTGCGTGGGATAGCCCATTAATTCAGGAAGGCTTTAGGCTATATAACATCACGCTGCGACCACTAGGAGCGGAGCATAACTAACTCCACGCGAACGAAGTCGCTGGCGGCCGCTAGTATTAATTTATAAAGCTAAAGAGTTTGTTTGTTTATTTGTTTGAACGTACTAATCTCAGGAACTACTGGTCCGATTTGAAAAATTATTTTTGCGTTGGATAGCCCATTAATCCAGGAAGGCTTTAGGCTAACATCGCGCTGCGACCAAAAGGAGCAGAGCATATAAAAAAAACGTATTGAAACCTACGCGGGTGAAACCGTATGATGCAGCTAGTACTAGTAGTTTAGTTTTATGAACTTCCTGTACGATGCACAATTAATAGTTTTTCTTTATTTCCTTTTTTGATATCATGTCTCATACTGAAAACGAGTTCATGACAAAATGAAATGAAAGAAAAAATGAGAAATGAGTTGATTTTTTTTTTTTATTTTATAATAAGATGCATGTAAAATTTATTTAAACTCTTCGCACAAAAAGGTACAAAGGTGAACTAAAAACCCCTGATTCTCAATCAATCAATCAAGAGTGGTTAAAAGATCCGATGGTAAGTGCTTTGGTTGAGAGCAACAATGAAAAACCAAAATATTTTATAAATATAGTTAAACAATTAGGGTGAGGTGTCCAACAGTGAACCATGAAAAAGTTGCAGATTCATAGCTCAGCGGGTTCTAAAGATAATGAAGATTTTTCTTTACTATTGGACTGCTTATATATCTGGCTATAATTTGGCATTTTAATTTTAGAACCAAATGTACTAAGTTAGAATATATTTAAGTTTTTTTAAAAGACGGCAAATGGCTCACTGAGTCCACCACGTGGGACACTCTGAACCGGGGCCAGGTCAACAGTGAACCAATATGTATACAGTGAAGCTTCCTATTTATTTTACGGCAAATTATGACTATTTATGCAACAAAACTAAAGGTGAAGCAATAAAACGCCTTGTTAACGTTACTAAGTAATCAAATTTTTTTTTTTGACAAAGTTTTTTAATTTTAAATATGAAACGTCCATTTTTTACTAGCAACACATGTGTTCTTTTCTGTGGCCTCCAATTTTCCTAGGCGCTGCTTTGATTCGCCCTATTCTGAAACAAAAACAGCATAAAATTAACCGGCTCACGGTTCCAATTACGTTCGCGGTTCACTGTGTACTACACCCACCATTCAACGTTTAAGATGATGTTAAAAACAAATGAAACGAGTTACTGTAGTAATTTCAGTTGTATACGATAGCCAAATAAACGCTATATTAGGTATAATAAATGTTACTTAATATAAATACACCTAACAGAAGTAATACGAAAAGGTAATACTTACGTTTTATTGCGTTTTATCGCCGAAAATCGTATTGCGATCCGCCAAGCGGACGTCTTTGACGCTAGCTAGTTCCCGACTGACCAGCAGGCGCGGCAGTAAAAACTGAGTATATTCGTGTCCAAGCACGGTTCGAAAACGTAGCGTGTACAAAGTAAGAAGGATGGCTCAATGTGTACCACTGGTTCACTGTTGGACATCTCACCCTACATACTAATCTCTAGTATATATTTTTATAATATAACTTGAACAATGCGTCTTGTTAAATGCGAAAATTTTAACAATGCGTCGCTCCTAATGGCCGTAGCTTGATGTTAGCCAAATTGTATAGCCCAAAGCTTTGATCGAAACATTGACTATACAACTCAAAAATATTTTTTCAATTCGATAGTAGTTCCTGAGCTTTATAAAATATAGATTTACAATCCTAAATCAAGGAAGAGATGTTGACTATGACTCGACGCTATTTATTTCAAAAATAACTCTGCGATTTCCGCTTAAAAGCAAACCCACTGGTCGCATTCGTATGAGAAGGACAGACTAAAAGAAGATTGTTAGAATAACGCAGATTTTAGTGTGTCAATACTAGAATGTAACTAATATTGTTAATGTAAAAGTTTCGCATAGATGGATGGAAGTCTGCTACTCTTTCTCGCACAAAAACTTCTATCTCGATATTTCCACGAGATCTAAACTTATGTGGGTGAAACCGATGGCTGCAGGTACTTATCACTACATAGTAGAAAACAAAGTTGCTTTATTTGTCCTTAACTCCCTATGTATGCTTAAATCTTTGAAACTCCGCAGCGGATTTTAATGGGTTTTTTTTTAACAGATAGAGTGATTGAAGAGAAAGATTTATATGTATAACATCCAATAAACATTGAAGAAATACTGGTTTTCTAATGCGTGTGAGGTTTCTAATGTGATCTCTTAAATAATTACATTTTTTCCGCTTACATTGCAAACGCAGACTGAACCCGACGAGATTTATTAAAATAATGTACACATTGAAAAGGTCTAGAGAAAACTTACTGATGGTTTATGTGTACATCTTATGGATATCCCATAATAACGTTTTTGTCATTTACTTTTTACGATCATTAATAGTGTTGCGAATGCACCTTATGTCGAGGGCTACAATAAGGTTCAAAATTGCGTGACATGCAGTACCTACATAACTTCTAAGCACTATATCTCGAGTCCTAGGTATTACAGACGAACAATATAAAAACGCATTACTAGACCTAGGGTGGCATGCACAACATTCGCGTAAAAATAAAACTTACATTAATCCAACTCCAACAGCATTAATCCTTAGCCAATTAAGTACCTTAGATACAATGTATGAACATTTTAGAAGATTTTACATATTTAGGTAAAAATTGCGGAACGTGCTATGTTTTTATATTCAACGTTCAGAGTTTTTCTATAGTGTATTTAGATCATCATTGCACTCGTGCGACGCCGGGGCGAGTCGGTAAGTTATAGCATATATATAAGTCTTGTTATCTTGTAACATCATTTGATCTTTTATTGCTAGTAAAACGAGACAGTGGCTGCTCTCATCCAATTTATTTTAAATAAAACGGCACCCTAATTGAGTAACACTCTTTTACTCTCAATTTGAATAATTTTGAAGCATATTACTAATCCACTGCTCCATAAGTCGAAGTCACCGACTTCAAGTCGCTAAATTCAGGGCTCATTTCTCGTAGATCCGATGGCCGATGGGGCAGTTCATTTCTTAACAAGGTGCACCGATGACCTCGTGAAGGTCGCGGGAAGCCGATGGATCATGGCCAGCAGATCAAGGCCGGTCATTGTGGAAAGCCTTGGGGCAGGCTTTTGTCCAGCAGTGGATCTCTATAGCCTGAAGAAGAAGAAGAAGTGCTAGTCGGACTCCGGACAGATTTATCTATCATTTATTATACAGAATAAAAATATTTAGTTATTTTACACCGTTTTTAGATTTTATTTGTTGTTATAGCCGCAACACATTCTTTTTTTAACATTCTAAACTAGTGTTTACTGCGAATCCGCCTAATGGCAAGCAGTGATGCAATCGTTGATGATAAAGCGCGCTACTTTATTTAGAGTCTATTCACTCTAGCCTTGAAGACACTTAAACTGAAGTCAGAGGGACAGGCAGCCCCTGGCAAATTTTTCTAGTCCCTCGATATACGGGGTATAAAAGAAGAGGCGAAACGTTCGTCCGGATCGTAGCGATGTCATCAACGTAAGGGTGAATCCGCACCGTACAATGGGTAGTCCGATGATAAAACGGTGGCTTCAGGAGATAACCTGGCAGACAATGGAGTCTTAATGATCCCGTTATTACCCCTTGAGAGCAGTGGCGGCCTAATGGTACCAGCCGCGACTTACAAGACGTAGGTCGTAAGTTCGTACTCCGCCAGGCGCTTTTTTTTTTTTATTCAATTATAAACTAGCGCTTGACCGCAATCCTGCCTGATGGTAAGCAGTGACGCAATCGTTGATGGTAAAGCGCACTAGTTTATTAAGAGCCTATTCACTCTAGCCTTGAAGACACTCAAATTGTAGTCCGACGGAAACACCGCCGCTGGCAAACTATTCCAGTCCCTCGATGTACGCGGTATAAAGGAGGAGGCGAAACGCTTCGTCCGGATCGTAGTGGTGTTAACAACGTAAGGGTGGAAACCAGCCGTACGACGGGTCGTCCGCTGGTGGAACGGAGATGGGGGAATTAAATCATGCAATTCCCTCGCACACTCCCCGAAATGCATCCTATAGAACACCGAAAGGCTGGCTACTCTACGCCTGTGCTCTAGGCTTTGGAGACCAACTCGAGTTAGATCAGGGTCACCAATCAGCCTCTTTGCACGTCTCTCCACTGAATCCAAAGTGGCCAGGTGACACTTGGCAGCACCAGCCCAAATGTGGCTGCAGTACTCCACACACGAACGGACCTGTGCTTTGTATAACATTAGAAGCTGCCCAGGTGTGAAGCACTGCCGGACCTTTGCGATAACGCCAAGTTTCCTGGCAGCCACCTTAGCCTTGGACTCAATGAACCGCCCAAAGTTAAGGTCCGAGTAAATCTCAACTCCCAAAAGCTGAAGGCGGTCGGAACACTCCAAGGCCACATTCCGAAAAGTAGGGGCCAAGGTGAACGGGCTCCTTTTGGCGGTGAAAAGACACGCCTGTGTTTTGGCGGCATTGAATGCTACAAGATTGGCATTGCCCCATTCGGAGACTGCCTGCAGTGCAAAACTCGTTCGCTCAACCATGGCCTCTCTTTCGGACCGGATTGATTCCCTACTAGCCCGAGCACCCTGCAGGTATCTCTCTACAACTGTACTGTCATCTGCATACCCATAGATACCGGGCATCAGCAGATCGTTAATATGCAGCAGGAACAGAGTTGCAGAGAGAACAGACCCCTGAGGAACACCGGCATTAGTTAAACACCGGCGTTAGTGTAAATTATTTCGTCACCACTACTCGCAAAATGGTGAAGGAAAAAATCGTCAGGAAACCAGCATGTGCTAAAAGCAAAAAACTTCGAAGAGATGTGATGTCTTCAACCCACACCAGGGCGGCGTGGTTTATTATGGCTCGATTCCTCTCAGCGGGAGGTGAGGCCTGTCCCAGGAGTGGAAACATTATAGAGGCTGATGATGATTTTCCCTTGAGTACAGCCCTTGAGTAAGCCTAAAAACTATTGCCCTTTTTAAAGCGCACTTTCAAAAGAATTTTGGAATTAAATGGAGTGTGTCTGTGTATAAAAATTCCTAATTAAATCCACGATTAAAACTGCCTATAAATATTTACACATATTCTCATCTTCAATAACTCCGTAAATATTCTCAGCAATATATTCAAGTAGAAAGTGAATTATCTGAAAATCCTTGTGAGCCCCGTCGAGATTATCCGTTATGGCTTACAACACTGACGCTTCCGTTCGCCGCGAGCTGTAATATAATAAGGTTGCAGAATATCCTTTTATGAGATGAAAAGATGGTTCGCGAACAAAATGTCGTTCATAGGTGAAGTATGGCAATACTCAGTTTGCATGTGGTCGCAAAGAAATTTTATAATAATGATATAAAAATAGGAGTTTAACGTTGAACCTACATATATTGCCGAACGAAAGGGTGGCGAAGCGCATCTTCTTCTCTGAGCTGGAGGAGGGCAAGCGAAAGCATGGCGGACAACTCCTCCGGTTCAAGGATGTTTTAAAACGGCACATGAAGAGATGCAATATAGAACCCTCTGAATGGGAGCGTTTGGCAGCAAAACGGCCAGAATGGCGCAGAATGGTGTACGGACAAGTGCGCGAGTTTGAGGAGCAGCGCAAAGCTGTCCTCGATGCCAAACGCGACCAATTAAAGGTCCGCCCACCTGCTGCCATCACATACATCTACGTCGACGGCGTGCTTAGGTGCCCTCAGTGTGCACGAAGTTTCGTCGCCAAGATAGGCTACATAAGCCATCTTCGGACGCATGAGCGCCAAATCATCGGCTAGGAGTCGAAGTGGTCGCCGTGGCCGAAATCGGTCGGAACATCATCATCATCATCATTGCCGAACGAGTGTGTGGGGCATACAACGTTATTTTTTGTATAAGCGAAACCCGAAACACGTGTCCAGTATTTTTAAGTCTAGAATCTATGTATGTACAAAATTTCAAAAAGATATCATGAAAAATCACAAAGTTATGAGCTTGTTATCTTACCTATTTGTCTCAACAACAATATGGTCAACGCACAGCGGCGCGGCGTCTTTTGCGTTTATTGATAATAATTTCTGTTTTTTTTTTGTTTGTAATTAACTAGTGAATCACACTTGCAGTCTTTAGACTGTCATAATGGTCAAGTGTACGTAGATATTATTATGTATTTTACAAGTACATTCAGCCGTAAGTGATAAAATAAAAAGTAGCATAATTTACTTAAAACACGTTTTTTTACTAAGAACATAATAATAATAATTTATTAACTCAAAACAAGGGATTGCAGGACACGTTAAAAATACAATTATACAAAACAAGCACTGTTAAAGAAAACGTGTGGGTGAGCACTGCTCTCCTAGCTAGGTTATGAAAACCTGTGTTAAGGAGAAGCAGTCCACATAACATATACACACAGAACATATTGAACTTCTGCACAGAGGGGCGGGTGGGCCCTCTGTCCTATTGTGCGCACGCGCTTAGTACCACTATAACCTGCCGAGAACTGCCAGAGTATATGGAGAAAAACATAACATGGTGTAAAAATGATTGCAATCAATTCAGTTGCTTATCATCACTACATATTATAAAACAAAGTCACTTACTCTTTCCCTATGTCCCTTTGTATGATTAAATGTTTAAAACTACGCAACGAGTTTTGATGCGGTTTCTTTAAATAGAGTGGTTAAAGAGGAAGATTTATATTTATAATAACATTCATTAAATTGTTGATAAATACTATTATTTTTGAGGATTCTAGTGTGATGTCTGCTGTTATTTTTTATACAACGTTCAAAGTTTTTCTGTAGAGTATTTAGTATAAGCGTGCGAAGTCAGGGTGGATCGCTACTTCTGAATAAACTATATTCAGATAAAGAAAAAATAACTCTGTATACTTATAAACCCATCCATGTTACTTCAGCTCCCTGTGCCAGGGGTAACCCTTTTGAACAATCCGCAGCCCTTCTTTTGGGATGGGAAATCATCAAATGACCTCTCCCACTCTTGGCGGAACGTAAAGCGTGCCAGGCTTTTATTGACTAAAACTCACCCGTGTTTCTTCACTTGCCTGTAGGCCAGGGCAACGGTTTCTTTTTTAACTAACCCGCAACCCTGACCCAGGAGGCATCGTTCTTCGTGGACGGCATCATGATGTGCTGACATCTCTTTGAGGCGCGCGTAATACACAACGTGCCGTCGTCGACTCTGGCCTGGTCCTTACCGGGTGGCGAGCTGCTCACTGCTCACCGCCCGCAAGACCGCGCTTACGGTGGCCGGGAGTTCGATGTTGTCTCCCAACCAGGGCGTCTCTTGTGGCGGCTAGTGGCGTGGCCTCCTCCTTTACCAGCATTGCTGCTTTGCAGAATTAGGTGACAGCCTGCTATGCACTTTCGCTCCGGACCATGGCCTGGACCAGGGTCAGACGCGAGAGATCACCGCCGACAATCCGCGGCCCTGAGAGGTAATTTTGGTAATTTTAATAAAGTTCACTATCCGATCTCAGTGGCAGACTTTCAAAAAATACTTCTATGTTTTGACAAGTTTTTGACATTTAATTGTCACCGAGATGAGACTGTGACTACATTTTGAACGTTTTAAGTTATGAAAATTGATCTTCTGACAAGTGTGTAACATACTTTTCATCACGACCTAAATTATTATAAAGTAGTTTGTCAAACAAACAAAGTCTGTTTGTCTGTACCTATATCCATATGAAGGTTTGCCTAAATCTTTAAAACTACGCAACAGATTTTGATTCGGTTTTTTTAATAGATACAGTGATCGAAGAGGAAGATTTACATATTATATCTATTAATCCATTAAATAAGTTTTTACATTACAGCATTAATCCTTATCCAATGAAATACCTTAAACTTAACATTGTTGATTTAATAAAGATCTGGGTATATGGACCTTAACAGCACATGATTTAAATGAACATTTTCGAAGATATTGCAGATTAAAAAATTGCGGGACGTAGCGTTTGCGGCGGTATTGTCCTGTCAACCGGGGCAACGAGAACGGCGGGCCGCTATGATTCTATATACAACGTTCACAGTTTTTCTGTAGTGTAATTAGTATCAGCACTTCACCCGTGCCACGCCGGGGCAGGTCGCTAGTATATTATAAATACCTACAAGATGAGTGTTATTATTGAACGGTCAATATGAGCGCGCCATTGATAGTGTGTTACCCAACATCCACCGGTAGATGTTCAACTGTAAATATGAAAGCTGTAAAATGTATGTACTTCACTTACCCATGCATTTCAGTAGAGATGTATAATACACTTCAGGAGGGTGAAAAGGCACTTAGCAATATTACTAAAACCATTTTTCCCTAACAGCATCTCTTCCTAATACTTTATTTTTATGTACTTGAATCATATCGTAAATGTTCCATTTTGGCCACTACGGCCGCGGGTCTCTGAAAAAACATTCGTTACATATCCTGGCATCAAAGAGAAAACCAATATAAACAACTAGTGTTGGTAGTTTAAACCCGGGAATTCAGCATACAACACGGGATTGGAATTATTAATATTCACATGCGTAATTTTATTCTGAATTGCAATGTGTAGTTATTTCAAAACATATAATATATATAAAGCTAATATATAAAGCTGAAGAGTTTGTTTGTATGTTCTGTATGTATGTATCTCGGGAACTATGGGTCCGATTTGAAAAATTCTTTTTGCGTTGGATAGCCCATTAATCCAGGAAGGCTTTAGGCTATAGAACATTACGCTGCGAACAACAGGAGCGGAGCAAAACTAAACCACGCGAACGAAGTCGCTGGCGGCCGTTAGTGTTGAAATATTTCCACATGCATAATATAACAAGTTTATTGTTTTCTGGTAGGTAATAAAATATTTTATAATGATTGCAGTTATGAAAGAATTTTTGATTTGTTTTATGTCATGGGAAAAGTCAAATAATTAAGTCGGGCGGTTTTTAATTTTTAGAAAAAAAAATTAGAACTTTCTTTTTTTTAGGGGTTTTTTTTTTTTTGTAAGTAAGTACATGGGCACAGGATTACATACATTATCATGATTCATAGTCAATTATATGATTGTGCAGATTGAAATGATTCGTCGTTAATTTGGGGTGATGATAACTCTGGTACCACAAGTATCTAAATCAACCGAGCTTTCGTCCTACCACAAAGAAAACATAAATCCATTATTTATTTATTTATTTGGACTTCTAACAGAGAAAACAACTTAAATGCTAGAAAATATAAATACCAGGATATGACCTTGTGCTTCTCCACTTATAAGAATAAATAATACTCAATACAATAGTATGGTACAACAAAAGGTACATTGGCTCCCAAACTAGGTGTATAGCCTGTGACTTGGGGACCAGTGATTCCATAAGGGTAAACGTAGATGGTAAAATGTCCTACAAAAACTGTTTTCACCAGCAACACAGTGAATATAACAAAATAATTATTATTTATATGTATACAAGAAAAGTCAAAAAGAAAAAAAAACCTGGCCAAGTGCGAGTCGGACTTCCGCACGGAGGGTTCCGTACCATTATCTTAAAAAGCAGCAAAAAGAATCACGTTTGTTGTATGGAAGCCCTCCTTCAATATTTATTTTAATTTAATTATTTATTGTTAATTTTAATATATAACTAAATATTCTGTGAATATTTCCGTTATTAATACCAATAAAAAACAGCAAAAAAAAAACACGTTTGTTGTATGGGCCCCTTAAATATTTTATTTTTAGTATTTGTTGTTATAGCGCGGCAATAGAAATCTCTGAAATTTTCAACTGTCTAGCTATTACGGTTCATGAGATACAGCCTGGTGACAGATGGACGGACAGACGGACAGCGAAGTCTCATGAATAGGTTTCCGTTTTACCTTTTAGGTACAGAACCCTTAAAACTGTAAAGTAAGTGTTTGAGTGAAAAACGTGGTAGAAATGTTGTATATGAGTAAGTAATATGAAAGTACTGAGTGTGTATGGCGGGGTGGGTCTTGGTAGGTGTGGTAGTGTTAGGTGTGTAAAAGTGGACGGTGTGTACGAGTGTTTGTGTTTATTGATAGTTGAATAAGAGAAGATCTGACTTGATGAAACAGAAAAGTTACGGTCTCATCATAACGATTTCTGAAGTAGCCATTCCTTAACTGTGTTTTTACATTTGTGATTTTTGAAACTGTATCGACAAGCACTTTTTTTTACAAAACCATCATGCTGGATTTAGAATAAGGTCACACAAATAACATACATACAGTATCATCCAAACAGAACGTATACGCAATTTCAGCTTAATCGGTTAAAGGTCAAAAGCTTCAAAGTTAAGTAGCAAGAAATCACCTAAACAGCTAGCAAAAACCGTCCGCACTACAAAGTTTTAAGACTGAGGTCAATCTCAATATTGTATGCATACAGGTGGGGCCAATTACACCAACAACATGTTCGGAGCGATCGATTTATCGTGAGAAGCGGCCGGCCTGTGTTACAAACTATATTAAGCTATCTATTTTTAAGTGATTGAATTGTCGAGTAAGGAACGTCGAGCTTTAGAAATTGCTCGGTTCGTGAGGAGGTATACCACTGTGAAGGTATGAGGAACAGCGTGTCAAGTTTACTCATCCTCTATAGAAAAGGGAGGATCCTCCGCCAAGACTGGATGTCTGGCGGCCCACTTGCCCGCCGGTTGATGTCGTGAGCTTGTATGCGTGCTAGTTGCACAGTAAACTCTGCTTGCGAGATGTAGAACTCTCGTGACGTCAGCATGATGCGTTGCTCGTATGTAGCGTTGTAGGTACAGCTACACCACTATCATCCATTACAAATTAGGATGATAATCAGCACGTTTCGAACGACAAAATTACAAAAGACATTCCTCAAACCCCCTTCCTAGGGCTGTTATCAAGAAGTGGCGCAACAAGGACCCCGCAGCACAGCTGTCCGTTCACTTAGTCGTATGATAGTCTCTTTGTAATGATAGATAATAGGGGAATTACACTTGATCAATTTTCGTAATGCGGCTGATCGCCTCACAAATCTTCTAAGAATCCATTACGCGTACATAGATAAATAAAAAGTGCAGCTGTAACTAGTCAATAATGTTGAACTCCTTCTCTCTTCTTGTTGTCGCTGGATGACAACATTTTATACAGAATAGAATACTTTTTACTATGTTTAGAGGTATGAGAAACAGAGTGTAAAGTTTACTTAAACTCCATAGAAAAGTGAAGATCCTCCGACCACGGGGTCCACGGAGACCGATGCCTCCTGAATCAGGGTTGCGGGTTGTTTAAAATAGAAACCGTGACCCTGTCGCACAGGCAAGTGAAGAAACACGGGTGGATTTTGGTCAGTAAAAGTTTGACACGCCCTCCCGCTCCGCCCAGAAGCAGGAGAAGACATTAGATGATTTCCCATTAAGAAAAAAAAAGAGTGCTCCGACCAGACGTTGGAATCTGGCGGGCATTTGCCCAACGGTTGATATTGGGTTGTTGTATATATGCCAGTTGCACGGTAAACTCCGCTTGCGAGATTCAGGATCTGTGTGACGTCAGTATGACGTGTTCTCTGCATGTGGCGTTTGTAGATACCGCTACATACTATGTACAACAACACAAAAGTACAGAACATAAATACAACAACCAAATACAATCGAAGAATCGATCGGCTTAGTTACACATACCGAATTGTCAGTTATTAATATTATTTATTCATTGTGAAGTAACAAAAGACGTATACTAATTATTAAATACACAATTCTCGATGGTAGGCCATAACATCGGGTGCGGGCAGAAGCTACCACCAGACAAAGTCTTGCCGCTAAGCGATTCGTCGTATTCCGGCATGATGTCTGGTTAAGCCGTACGGAGGACGGGTCTGAGCAGTTGCGATGTGTGCCGGGTACAGTGCGACAAATGTTGTTGTATCGGGAGTTTGGCCGTGGAGGGTCTCCAGATCAATCTCCCACTGGCGCAAAATCGTTGGTCGTGTTGTTGGGTTTAACACTGCATCACCTCTCTCAACTGCCGTCTTCCTTCCTATTCACTCAGTTTTTTTTTACATGCTTTTTATTAGATTTACTTGTATGTTTGCTTGCTTGCTTGCATACTTGCTTGATTGTTTGTTCGTCCGTGTCTAACTCTTTGGACTAAGTACGAGTGAGCGGCTCATTACTGTAAAATGTCTCACCGTTTTCAATACGTTAGTTCGTTCGTTTCTTTTTTAAAAAGAATATCGAACTAAAAAGTTGAAAACAGACATAGTTTAAAAAAACTAAAAAACATGCTTTTAAAAAATATCAAACTAATAATAATTTTTAAAAAAGCGTGAGGCGCTTAATATCCAAAAATTATGGCACACAGCGCCTCACGCTTTTTAAAAAAATATTTTTAACTTATTAGTTTGATATGCTTTAAAAGCATGTTTTTAAACTATATTTATTTTTGAGTGAATAGGCTCTTAACAAACTAGCGCGCTTTACCATCAACGATTGCATCACTACTTACCATCTGGCCGGATGGCGGTGAAACACTAGTTTATAATTATTTAAAAAAAATACAATTTTAGTATTTACTAAAATTATACCACATACAAGACAATAAAATAAATTAAAATTGAACATAGAAAGTCGATTTTGACCGTATGCTGAAAGCCGTGTGCCTATACCTACCTACCTACCTGTGTAAAAGTCCTCAGTATTTCAGTATTCGTAGCGACATTCAATCTTTTGAGTGAAGCCATCGGCCGGCTTCAACATTCTATACCTTGTTTGGTATACGCAGTGACGCTCTTCTTTACAAACTAACCTAAATTTATCAAAGTAGAGTGCATATTTATTTATTTATTTTATTATTTATATACACGCAATAAATTAAGATCTGAGTACAAAAGTGCTGCTTATTTCTTAACAAATTTTTTCCAGCAGACGCAAAAGGAGAAGTAAAACAGAAATGTAGACAATAGTGTGTAAGAACAAGGAGGAAATAAAATATGAATATGATAACTATAAAAGTAATAACATTAAAATATACCTAAACATATAAATCAAAAATAATTATATAAGTATACCTACTTAAATAAATATATAATAGTAAAATATATAAATAATAACCAAATTCTCACAGTATAGAGGAATGGTAATGCTCTTTTATTCGATGTTTAAATTTAGAAATAGTGTTTAAATCACGAATGTTGTTCCACAATCTTACAGAAGGAGAAGGAATAGGAATAGTAAATATTATTTTATTTAAAAAAGTACAGAAGATAAGTATTAGTTTAATCCTATCAAATTAGTCAGCGTATTTTATGTTGTAGCCATGTTTTTAATCAAGTCTAAACTGTCTATGGTGTATCATAATTCCAGGTCCAATGAATTCAAACAAAGTTAATTAAATGTAGCATGATCTTGGTTCTCCTGCGGATAACTTTTTTTTATGGGGAAATTAAAAACATAGCCCATGATAACCAGGTAATTCATTGATTTGAAGAATTGCCGTACTTAAGTGATAGTGGGCATGCTTCCTAGATGGTGAACCTTCCGATGGCTGCAAGAAGCACAGAATTGGACGTAGTGGCAGTGCTTCGAGGTATGTGTGCGACAGTCAACGTTTTTACACAAATTTGATGATAACGAATAATTTCCGATTACCTCTTTTATTGTTTTTTTTTTTTTTTTTATAATGAACACATTTTGAAAAGAAGGTATAAAATATCGATTGAAACATTATACTCGTTAGGAAGTAACTAACTAACTAGGAGTAATTAACTAAAACTTTTAAACTATTTTCTTCCTTTTGCTTCGTACACTAGAAATCCTAGAATTTTTTGCAACGAAAAGCAAAAATTTACAGACTATTTCATCTCAGACCTTTAACAACTTCGACTAATGAAGTTAAAATTCCCGTCCGTTTCCCAAAAAATATAAATAGAATGGATTCAGAGGCAGACGTATTGTTACGGGCTAGGGGTACTAAAACGCCGGTTAAGGGTTGCGAAGTTTATTGGCAACGAAGGTACAGTCCATCGTAGGCAATGACAAGTAGAACGTAACTGACGTCGCACCGAAGTCTTCCCTTACGTCCACGAAGTCCGTGGTGTAAACACACAATAACACTACAGATGTTACTTCACGTAGTACTCAAAGTTCTTGTTACAGTTATCGCAGTAGGTCACATCTTTAAATGTCTGCGGGAATCGGCTGATTATAACATTCTCAAGATGGTTTACCTTACCGTAATTAAACATGTAATAACTTTACTAACCTTAATTTACCTTTTTATTTCTATGATATATATATATATAAATATATTGTCACGTAGCAAAATGTAGCAGCAGGCGACATCTCGTGGACTAGGGCTGAACTCGGGTCACATATTTTACATCGAGCCGAGAGATGGCGTTGCCCGAAAGGACGGTCGATAATATAATAAATAAATTTAAATAAAGAACGACCGGGTTAAATAATATAAAAGAAGGACTTAAAATAAAGATATTAAATCATGAGTCTGAAATAAAATACAAGTCGCGGAACGCACGAGTCTATGGTTCAGGAAAAGACAATAGGGAGTGGTCGGTCGGAACAGAGAGAAATTTCCAGAAGGAAGTACGACCGAAGCTTGCGTGGTGTCGCGAGGTCTTTTGTGGAAATAGCCGTTACCCAAGGCCGGCGTTTGGTGCAATAAGCCCCATGGGGCGGTGCACATGAAGTCTGGCGCATCTCTCTGTGAGTATTCATTCCTGTACCCGGAATATTTTCTCCACGTGTCTCCGTGATTCTGTAGTACTAAATTAGGTTAAATGTTGTTCTAGATTTGGCTTTATTGGCGGGCCTAGGGTGGGAACCCGTTTTGGGAGGCGTCGCGTTAATTTATCTTTGGTGGCCTTGATTCCCATTGGATCAGGCTTGTTGGAGTGGATGTGGCTGAACCCTGATGGTACGGCACATCGAGTTCTCTTTCGACGACGACTAGACAGGTATAAGCTGTCATGATTATTTTGCCCATGGTGTTCCCGAGATACATATTCCCGCAGGCCGCGTTCAACCGTGCATTAATCTGACACCCGTCAGTTAGTGAAGCCAAGGGTCTTTGTACCGTAATCCAGAGGCGTTAGGCAGGAGAGCTATCGTAATTTAGAAGTGTAATCCAGTAACGTAATCTAGGAGTAATCTAGAAGTGTTAGTTAGAAGCGTGGACTCCCTGTCCTTGTTTCTGTGTTTTGATGTATCTAGTGATTGAGAGTGGGTTTCCGACAGGTTGCATTTAAGTAGGCTATTGGCTTGATATTGTGTGCATAACCTGAGATACTTTGGTAACGACTGAGCCGTGATCACAACGGTTCACCTCACGAATCCTCATCAAGCGACCCTGAGCTCGCTGAATTGTCTCATGTGGATTCCCTGCCCCACTCCGACCCGAGACGGAGTGAGTCAGGAAATCGGCTAGGTAAGTTAGGAGTTTGTTTTGTCATATATTTATGACACAGGGTAATTATAAAAATAAATTTGTAATTGTAACCATTTATTGTTTTATTTAATGCTCCTAGCTACCAAGTATTTATTTACATAATTAAATTTACTGTTACTGCCGGGTAGGGTGGAGTAGACATCTCCTTCCTTTTTATTTAAAAGCGTTACAATATATATATATATATTTATTTGTTAAGATAGGATTTGAACTAACATCGATAATCGAAACCAAGGGCCCATAATATTTATTGTACAGTTCAACTCATTCGGATCGCATTACTGTCTCCTAAGATACAGGTATTCCCTAGTTTAGGAGGCAGGATTTATTTATTGTTTTGTTACATAGAAAATTACCTTTATTCTATTCTCTCTTCTTGTATCTATTGTTAGTTTCTTTAAGGCATGTACCTGCAAACTTTATCTATGTACGTTTTTTGCTCAATAAAGTAATTATTATTATTATTATTTATTATTAGTAGGTATTCTCAATTATCGCTTCTTATCTGTCGCTTGTTCTCGTATTGCTAGTTGAATGCAGACTGACTCTGCGCTGGCGTCACGGGGCTATATACAATATGTTAAGAAAACCCTGTCCGACCCGTGAAGGTATTGTTAAGTATCTATAACTGATTCTACTAATGCCTGCAAAACCTGGCTAAACTTAAAAAAATACCCCCTAAAAATAAATAATTTAAATAAAATAAATAGGTAATTTCATGGCAACACAGGCACAGGTCATGACCGCAGTTGACCTCATGCTTGTATGTAGGTATAGGTAGCTTGTCCACGTTTATCGACTCTCGAAAGAAACAATGATACTTAGGCAGCTCGAGAAAAGAACTTTTTTTAAGTAGGAAGGTCGTCTGACTCTCCGAATGTATCATTTCATTGGATGAGCACAATGGCTGTGGCGGAGATGTTCCATATTTCGTCGCACGAGATTAGCACGGACATGCACACAAATAAAAATCAAGTGGTGTCAAATCCGCGCTGGCCACAGTTGGCCCCTACCAATCCACTGCTCGCCGAACTGATAATGGACAATAATGATAATGTACTCACGTACAGGTCGACAAAAATATCGTGAGGCACCGTCATGCTGGAACCCTCGTGCATTGACCGATAAGTACCCACTTCCAAATCGTCTAACACCTGCCCCCTAATCGGCGAACACATTTTTGTCAAATGATTGCGATAGTTGGGATCGTTTGAACCGAACGGACCAATGGGCGGTCCGAACGAACCCAACTGATGCCAACTAGTCGCAATCATTTGGCATAAACGTGTTCGCCGATTAGGGGGCAGATCGCAACACAGCTAATTGCAGTTACTACCTCCATCAGCATGTTACATTACTCTACGTTAGAAAACGACATGATCACACAATACACGAATAGTGTACACCAGCAATGTTTACGCGCAACTAATAATTTAAAGTAAAAATTATTTTTATTTTATACTTTGGTAGAGATGTGTAAGTAATCAAAATATTGTTCTTTTTTTATCGATTGATGCTCGTCTATTTTTGGTATCGATTTAGTATTGTAGTTTCTCATTCTTATTCTCGATTCAACATCGCATGGAATTGTTTAGAACTTTTACAAAACTCAAATTAGCGAGGTACACTGCTGTAAATGAAAATCATGCCAGTTTTAATTTCAGTTTCTGTCTCAATATCGATGATATTGACCGATAAAATATTTGTAAAACTTTACTAAAATTGTGTTTCATAAGTCTTTCTCGTTTCTGTTTACTAATACTTGTGTTATAATAACGTTATTAGTAATTAATCGATAAACAAACAAAAGTACTTTTACCATTGGGTAATCTGTGTTTTTACAACAAATCCTTCAACCAGATACAAGTTTCGATTAATAGCGATAAAAAAACGTTATTACGCAAAAAATAGTACATCCCTAGTTTCACCTACTTTTTCCTTTGAGGACACCGACAAACTCGCTGCGCGCCGGCATCACAAACGAGACCGCCAAATATTGAACATAAATTTATACATTTAATATCCAACAATAAATCAAACGATGATACCGCCGAAAATGGTGTTGTCACATTTTAAAAATTTACCTAATTTTGGGGAAGTTCGCGGGAAAAAAAGATAATTTAAAAATTCACTAGTATTGTTACTATGATGATTATGTAAAATTTCATATTTTATTTGGCCATGTGTTTACCTAACCTTTATTATCCTTACGGGTCGGACAGGGTTTTCTTAACATATTGTATAGGTGAGCTGATCGAACATTCCAGATTCCTCTAGACGTAATAATAATAGCGCATAACTTCGAGATCACTCAGTAAGTACCTAGGCTAATTCCCGAAAACGGGTTTCTGGAAATTTCGATGTCGACACTTTGTTGACAAAATTGTTGAGACCTGTACCATTCGATAGGCCATCCTAAGTCTAGCAATGCGTTTTTATATTGTACCTAGAATATGTCTAGATCTGGGGAAATAGAGCTTAAAAGTGACACACTGCATGTCACGCGATAATGAACCTTATGCCATTGACATAAGGTATATTCGTAATTGTTTCATTAATATTTTTATAAATACTTGTATTTATTAGGATTTTAATTTTAATTTGTTTTTTTGTTTCATTTAATTTCATTTGTGTTTTTAAGTTCAGTACATATTTTTTTTTCTATTTCATTAAAAAAGGTCAGAAGATAAAATATTTCTTCAATCCTATCAAATTACGATAGTAAACTAAAACCATATACAGTTTTTTTTTTTTTTTATTAGTTATAAACTAGTGCTTGACTGCAATCCTGCCTGATGGTAAGCAGTGATGCAATCGTTGATGGTAAATCGCACTAGCTTATTAAGCCTATTCACTCAAAAACACTGAGTGAATAGGAAGGAAGACGGCAGTTGAGCGAGGTGATGCAATGTTTAACCCAACAACACGACCAACGATGCTGCGCCAGAGGATGATCTGGAGACCCTCCACGACCAAACTCCCGACACAACAACATTAGGCACATCGTACCCGGTACACATCGCAACACAACTGCTCAGACCCGTCCTCCGTACGGCTTCACCAGACATCATGCCGGAACACGACGAATCGCTTGGCGGCAAGACTTTGTCTGGTGGGTGGTAACTTATGCCGGCGGCTGATGTTGTTGCCTACCACCGAGAAGAGTTTGGACGTGATTAAAAATATGGCGACTAAAAATACATCGATTTTCATCAAGCGCGGACTAATTTGACAGGTCTAAACTAATATTTTATCTTCTGTCCTTTTCTTAATGGAAAAAAAGAGGAAAAGATGCCTGAACTAAAATAATTTTAGTTTTTGAAAAGGAAATCTAGCCATTGTTTTGCAAAAACGACATATAAAGCGTATTCTTAACTCATATCTCTTTAGATAAGTGATATAAGAGCCGGAACACGCTCGATCGTGTCGAGCGCACTCCACTTGTGGCTCAGTTGAGCAAAATTAATATAGTCTGTCCTAGTCCAGATGTAATTAAAATACCTTTATGTTGATAGAGGTTCAATATTGCGTTGGACATGATTTAATACTTTCTGTAGGAACAATTTTCCAGCGGCGGTGTTTCCGTCGGACAAGAATTTGAGAGTGAATAAGTTCTTAATACGCTCCAACATATGCTGCAACAGTTGGCAGAGGCAAGCAGAATAGTAGGTCTTACTATGAACGGATCTAAAACAAAAGTAATGACCAATAGGGAAGAAACAGCTATAAAAGTGGATGATTTAGATATCGAATATGTGAGAACCTATACATACCTAGGACAACTAATCGCATTCAGAGACCAAACAAATATTGAAATCGAAAGAAGAGTAGCTAAGGCATGGAATAGATATTGGTCACTTAAGGAGATATTCAAAAGCGATCACTTTCCCATGGCAGCGAAGAAAAAAGTATTCAACTCGTGTGTCTTGCCATGTCTGACATACGGATGCCAAACCTGGGCACTGAGCCAAAAACATCTTCTAAGACTGAGAACATGTCAGAGGGGTATGGAAAGAAGCATGATAGGCGTAACAAAAAGAGATCGCCTCAGATCAGAAGATATACGATCCATAACCAAGGTGGAAGACATAGTAAAGAAAGTAAGACTGTTGAAATGGAGATGGGCAGGACATATGACAAGAGATAGCAGAATAAAGTGGACCAAAATAATAACGGAGTGGCAACCACGTGATGGTAAAAGAAAAAGAGGCAGACAGGCAAAAAGATGGATGGACGATATAAAAAAAATCGGAGAAGCTATCTGGTCAAGAAAAGCCAAAGCTGGAAGAGGCCTATGTGTCACAGGACACGCTGATCACTAAACAGAATTATCGAAGTGTTAGTTTGTAAATTAGGTTAAGTAATTAATGTTTGTTCAGCAATAAAGGCTTATATATAAGTTCTTAATAAACTGGCGCACTCTGCCATCAACGATAGCTTCACTGGTTACCATCAGGCAGGATTGCGGGCAAGCTCAGGTTTAAAATTTATGGTTTAATAAAAAAAAAATAAAGAAGAAAGACAATAAATGAAAAGAATAGACAACGTGTGAATTAATTAACGTCTTGCTTCTTCTTCTAAAAATAGTTTGTTCAGAATCGTTTACTGAATCGGTTTATACAATTTTTAATATAGGTAATTAGGTACCTAATTTTATATCCCAAATTTAATTAATACTACAGAAATTATGGTCATATTAACCCTGTTGTTTTTTAGACTGTTAAAGTCGCTGTTTTACTTGTATTTATACAAATTTAATAATTCAATACAAAATAAAGAAAAAAACCTTATTCCAAGAACGTTAAGGCTCTGGTCTCTAAGAATTGGTATAACTAATTTAATAAATATCAATGCATATACATGTTAAATTGAAAATTCAGTGTATGTATTAAGAATATAACATAATATTCTAATTGGAGTGTTTGAGGGTCTGCGTTAATTACATTACATGTTGTATAAAGGGTGTATCTGACATCGATGCACAAACGAGTACCATGGATCCAGTACATGATTCTGAACCCCCCAGTGGCGGAATGTTTCGTCAGCGTTTTCATGATTTAAAAAAATACATATGTAGTTTTTTCACTTTAGACCGTTCATAATTGCTATATTTACTTTTATAACCCAATAATATTTTAAAGTAAAAGTTAATTAATTCTAATTACACAAAAAAGCACAATGAAAACAAAACTCAAAAAACTGTCACATTAGCTGATTTAATAAAGTTCACATCAGGGATCAACGTCATACCTACAAACCCGCACGGCGGCACGCTCGCAACGTTCGCCGCCGAGCCGACACTTTTTTTTAAACACTGTTTATTCTGTAACCGTTCATTAACGACATAAATGACTATCATAATTTTATTAGTGGCATGCGGTCTAGCCTTTTCGCGAAGTTTGCGTTACGATATCAGATACACCCTGTATGTTAGTGCATGATCACCAACTTTGTCAGAAATATTATAAACTACCGTCATTCTTCCTATTCCTAAGTTTTTTAAGTGAATAGGCTTAATAAACTAGTGCGCTTTACCATCAACTATTGCATCACTGCTTATCATCAGGCGGTATCGCAGTCAAGCACTAGTTTATAATAATTAAAAAAAAAATAGCTGCGCCTGTGATTTCACCCGCGTAAGTTTCGATATGTGTTTTATATGCTCCGCTCCTATTGGTCGGAGCGTGATGGTATATCACCTAAAGCCTTCCTGGATTAATGGGCTATCTAATGCAAAAACAATTTTTCTAATCGGACCAGAAGTTCCTGAGATGATATTTTACTTTTTGTTTTGCTTTTTTGGTATTTTGGCGTGGCTAGCTGGCATATTTATATATAAATATATTTTATTATTATTTTTTCTCTTGTACTACTGTACCTACATAGTATTGTATAAACTATTGTGTTTTTTTCTAAATGAACAGACAGCTGTGCTGCTGGGGAGTTTCTTCCGCCACTTCTTCTTCCCAGCGAAAGCACTTAGGAAGTGTCGATGGGTGGGCGTTGGGACTGTCTTATGTAATATTGACGTTCAAAAAGTGCTGATTCTCGGCCTAGTTTGAATAAATGACTTTTGATTTTTGATTAGCACGTTCAAACAAACAAACTCTTCAGCTTTATACATTTGTATAATCTATGCACTAATAGGTATATCACTCAAATACATAGTTACATAGAAAATGGCATACAAATGTTAAGAAGAGTACAAAACACAAACTCTTCACTTCATGGTTTTTATTCAATTTATAAGTGTCACTGTAAATTTGCATCTGTTACTTTCTCATCCATTTGTTTATATTAGCAACAATTTTATTGCAATAAAAAATATCCTTTCACTGTTCAAAAAAACGATGCTTGTTCATTTTACTAACAATATTCCCAATAAAGTACCTAACTTGACTCTATAGCTTTTCATAAGCTTACAAAAGCGCTGACGAACTCTCGATGACGAGCCCACTTCACTTCATCAAAACTTGGCGCTCCACGACACGATTTGACTTCCATTTGATCGAGATTTTAACGTGAATTTCCTTTACATATTAAGAGTTTTTACCGTTTCAGTTTCGATAATTAATTATTAGGTGTTGTTTCGGCAATAGGTAAGTATCTGCTTCGCCTAAGGGTGTATTATGTAGAACACAGGTAACCGGCTTAATACACCCTAATTTAATAGGCTCCATTTCTGGATTACAAATGTTCGGTAGGGTTAACATACAGTTAGGAATAAAATTATCCCCCTTAGAGCTTATTTCTCCAAAGCTAGATAATTTTATCGGATTAGTAACTTTGTTTGTTGTTTTTTTTTTTTTTTTTAATGTCCTCCACTACTTCTTTCGTTGTGCCCGATAGGGTCTATGATTGTTTTTCTGCCAAATATTTAGCACCTGAGCCTACAGCTTGTGTGTAGCGCTGTCGTGTTTTCGTGGCGGCGATCGGTAGCGATCTCTTGCGTCCGTCCCTTGTTCAGGCCATGGTCCGGAGCGAGAGTGCATTGCAAGGTGTCACCTTCTTCTGCGTAGCAGTGATGCTGGTAAAAGAATAGGCAAAGCGCGTGAGTAAGCGGGAATCTCAGCGCCTCTAGACGCTTTGGTCTCTGCCACAGGAGACGCTTTGGTCGCGAGACAACACCGGACTCACGGCCACCGTAGGCGCGGGCTTGCGGACGGTGAGCAGTAGGTAGCTCGCCGGTAAGAACCAAGCCCGGTTCGAAGGCGCGTTTTGTTTTACGCGCGCCTCAAAAAAATGTCATCACATCGTGATGGGATCCACGAAGACTGATTCCTGCCAAGGCTACGGGTTGTTTGAAAGAGATATCGTGCTTCTGGTGCACAGTCAAGTGAAGGAACACGGATGGGTTTTAGTCAGTAAAAGTCTTACACGCCCTTCCGCTCCGCCCAGAGCGGGAAAGGTTATTTGATGATTTCCCATTTATCCAAGAAAAAGGGTGAGGAAAACTGATAATTATTCAATTTTCTTGCATTGTACCCCATCTACCACCATCGAGCAGTTGTGATCCACTAGTCAGCTTCGATTGGCCCCATCTTACGAGCTGTAGGTCGTTTCATCTTTTAATTTAACACAACCGGGCATTTTACTCTGTGTATTTTATTTCATCATCACTGCTCACTGTACATAGCCTCCGTGGTATAGCGGCAGCGAACGCGGCCGCTGCGGAAGGAAAAAGGTTTGATCCCCGCACAGTGCAAATATTTGTATGCATGAATATGAATATTTGCACTGATCTGGTCGTGCCTTGGAAAGCACGTTAAGCCGTTGGTCCCGATCGCCATACAAACATCTAACGGCAGTCGTTACGGGTTGTTGGAGCCCTCAAAAGTTCAACAATTGGTCTAACTGCAATGCTTCGAAATCGCCTTCGGGTTGTGGAGGTCAGACGGCAGTCGCTTCAAGGAAAATATAGAAGTTTAGACAAAATTAGCTGTTAGACTGATAAAGCGAACCCTGGGGTCCAAAGCTGAAAAAGCTTCGATTGCGACTGGGATTAACGCTGAGAATATGATGATGATAATGATGACCACTGCTCACTCTAAATGTTTTAGTTAAAAATAACATAGTGAGAACATATCCTAGTACCAAATTCCACCAACCCGCACTGGGCTCTCATAGTGAATTATGGCCCACTTGGTCATCTGGCATCTTTTAACGGCATAGTTCTATTGCCCATGAGATTACTTCTCATGCGCAATAGAAATATGCCGTTAAAATATTACGATTATGTTAAATTACATAATCAGCCTACACGTTCCCTTAGTAACATTCAGATTACGCACTTTTATCTGTACAGAAAAAGCTGAATGCCAAAGAATTTATAACAGATAAACAAGCGACTGGAAATTTAATGTACCAAAATAAACCCGCGATACAAAAGCGATAATTAGAAACCATTACAGGTATGTCTCGCTAGTCTAAATTTAACGGCGCTAATTAATTCCGAACCGGGTACGCTATGCAGATTAAGTGCCTAATTCTTGTTTGATGGTTCGTATAAAGAGGTCATTGTCTTGATTGCCGGGAGAGCCGTGAAGGACGTTGTAACTAATCAATTGTGCTTCTTTCTTTACACACGTTTTGAGTATCATTGAAATGTTAAGGGTTTGTGGACGGGGCTGTTTTAGGGACGCATGGTGGATAACAGGCAATTCCCCCTTATAGAGAGGAGGACTGTGTTTGCGAGTTTTTCCAGAAGTAGAATTATAATAATGCCTGATTATGTTAAGTGGGAGAATATGGTTTGTTAACTGGGGCAAATCCATTAACTCCGGACAGTTGTATAGGAAATAAAAGTTAAAAAGAAGGAAAAAAGAAAAAGAAGGTCCTAATACAAAGTACCAGGACTTGATTTATATTATTTTTCTTCAGCCTATAGAGGTCCACTGCTGTACAAAGGCCTCCCCCAAGGCTTTCCTCGATAACCAGTCTTGTACTGCCCGCATCTATCGGCTTCCATCGACTTTCATCAGGTCATCGGTCCACCTTGTTGGGGGCCTCCCTACGCTGCGTCATTCGGTACGTGGCTACCACTCCAGAATCTTACTGCCCCATCGGCCATCGGTTCTACGAGCAATATGCCCCGCCCACTGCCACTTAATTTTAGCGATTCGAAGAACTCTTCATTAGGAGATTTCATTTCTGTCAACGACAATGTAAGTTAGTTTTACAATAAAACCCTCAAAGTGCGATTCGGAATAAAAAATATGTTTAATTGCACCCGAATCCCCTCCACACTGGCCATGCTGACCGGCGTCCAACATCACAATAGAAAAAAAAAAACATTTAAAAAAATGTTTTTCTTGCTACAGTAATACATTATTTGTCAAAAATTCAGCTGTGATACTTACACAGGTGAACACGACCGCGGGTCGACTTGGGAGGGGATGGCAATTAAAATACGGAATTACTTTATACGTGTATATTAATGCCTATAGTATTGCTCACGAATTGCGATTGTATTTCACACATACATAAAAAATATATTTTTTCTTGCCTTATATATATTGGCTGGTAACGAAACCATAGCGCGATCTAACTCGACGCCAACGCCATCTATCGAGGTTGACGTCAATCAACAAAAATAAAACTTACTGATTTTATTTATTCTTTTTCGCACTATGATTCCGTTACCCAAACATACCGCCCACCAAGGACATTATGCAGAATGTCCTTATTACTGGCCGCCCACCATTCCAACAATGCTATATCATGACTAAAACTACCTTAAAAATAAACGGTTTAACAAATGCACGTATACTCTTATAAACTAACAAATGTTTCAGACAATTAAGCTTATAATATAAAGATAAAACTCCCACAAATTTTAACCTTAACTTTACTTGGTAACAGGCAATAGACACAATTTGGAAATAGGTCTTTTAAGAACTGAGGCCTTCGTGCGTAAAGTGACTACCCGCGCAATTCCGTCAGGCCCACAATGCTTCTGCTCAATCCTTCCCAATAACCATTGTCCTGGTCATGTCATCGTCTTTAACTAATACTACAGTCCCAACAGATGGTTCAGGATTTTGGTCTGTCCACTTGCGTCTTTGTAGAAACTGATGCAAATAATCCTGTGACCAACGTCGCCAGAAGTCTTGCATCATTCTCTGTTGGAGTTGCCAGCGTTGTAAACTATTGATGTTTGTTTTTTCATAGTTAGAGTCTGGGACTAAAACCACTGGCTCTCCAATCAGAAAATGAGCAGGTGTTAAAATATCGACCTTATCTTCATCCTCAACATAAGACAACGGCCTCGAATTGAGGCACGCTTCAATTTGGGCCAGCACCGTAGCCATTTCTTCATACGTCAGAGTGGTGTTACCTATAATCTTCTTTAAGTGGTACTTGGTGGACTTAATTCCTGCCTCCCAAAGACCACCGAAGTTTGGTGCATGAGGAGGAATGAAGTGCCTTTCCGTATCACTTGTAGCGAGATACTCTACTAATTCCGCGTTAAAATTAGATTTTTCTTCATTGTATAGAACAAGTAGTTCCCGTGCAGCACCTACAAAATTTGTTCCGTTGTCGCTGTACAACTCGGCACAGCGACCACGCCTCGCCACAAATCTTTTATACGCAGCCAAAAACCCTTTGGTACTCAACTCACTAATCACCTCGATATGTACAGCTCGAGTAGACATGCATATAAAGAGTGCAATGTAACCCTTATATGACTTGTTGCCGCGACCTTTCGACATTCTTTTAATTATGGGTCCTGCATAATCTACTCCTGTACATAAAAAAGGTTTATTTGGTGTAACACAGTTCCTCACATATTTTTTGGCTAGCAATTTAACCCCGATAATCCAATACTTGGATCTTAAATACGTGACCATAAGCTGCGGGCCACCATGCATAGTTTTTGTATGATCATCAGCAATTAGAAGCTCGCTTAAAAAGGATTCCTTTTGCAAGAGGATTGGGTGTACGCGATTATAATTCAATTGAGACATTTCTAGTCTTCCTCCAACTCTTATAATTCCATTAGAATCAATAAAGATATTTAACGACTTCAGATTACCCCATTTTTTACTTTTCTTTAACTCCTTCATTTCGTCTGAAAATTCTTCTTGACATTTCTTTATGCAAGTATTCGTAGCATCGTCCAGCTCCTGTTTTGTTAATTCTTTTGTAATATGTTTAGCTGTTGCCTGTTTTCTCAGGTTCAGAAACCGCTTACAGTAAGCTATGACTCTGATTAATTTTGAAAGCTTAGAAAACTTGTTCCAGACAGTAATTGTATCAAGCATAGAAGTGTGCACCTTGACTTCCTCCAGATGTGTTGCGAGATGCTTCGGTCTTTTATACTCAATCACCTGTTGTCGCAACAGATTCGGACCATTCCACCATATAGCCATAGAATTTAATTCCGCTGGGCACACACCGCGAGAAGCGCAGTCCGCGGGATTTTGTTTAGAACATACGTGTGACCAGTGATATGTATCCACGGTGTTTAAAATATCTGAAACACGATTGGCTACAAAAGTTTTCCAGCGGCTAGGATGACTATTGAGCCAAGCCAGTACCACCTCACTATCTGTCCATGCATGCCAATCGCGCTTCTGAATACCCATTGCATCTCCTACTTCAGCCATCAATTTGGCTAGAAGAACGGCCCCACAAAGTTCAAGTCTTGGTATAGACACCTGTCTAATAGGTGCTACCTTTGTTTTTGAAGTGACAAGCGAAATGTGAACGTTTCCGTCGTTATCTATGACTCTGAGATAAATGACAGCTGCGTACGCCATTTTAGAAGCATCACAGAAGCCATGAAGTTCCTGCCTTACGTTAGCAGCAGTATGCAGCCACCGTGGGATTCTAACCTCGTTCAACGAAACCAAATTGCGATGGTAAGTAACCCATTCCTGTAGTAAATTATTAGGAATTTCCTGGTCCCACTCTAAACCTGCTAACCAAAGTTTTTGAATGAGTATTTTAGCTAATACAATACTAGGTGCGAGCCACCCTAATGGATCAAACAACCTTGCTATTTCGGAAATAACCTTTCTTTTGGTTATAGGTGCAGCGAGCGGCAGGAGCTTTACGACATATTGGAAGAAGTCATCCAGTGAGTTCCAGGTAAGTCCCAGTATTTTTGTAACATCATCAGTTTTTATTTTTAGTTGTTCGGCCTCTGTAGTACACTTACCCTTCCTGATTTTATCTAATAATATTTTGCTATTACTTCTCCATTTTTGCAAGTAGAAGCCACCTTTACCTAAAACTTCATTCACCTCTGAGTAAATTTTAAATGCTTCTTCTGTACTTTCCGCTCCCGTCATCAAATCATCCATATAAAAATCATTGAGAATTATTTTCTCGGGTTATCCTTACATTCATCATACGCAACTTGATGCAAGGCGCGAACCGCTAAATATGGTGCTGATGCGGTACCAAAAGTGACCATCATTAACTCATATTCCTCTATTGCTGTTTCAGGGTCGTCTCTCCAAAGTATGCGTTGATACATTGTATCCGAGTTGTCAACCAACACTTGTCGATACATCTTAATGATGTCGGCTACAAGACATATCTGTTTGGTTCTCCATCGCATGATCGTATGACGGAGTTCCGATTGTAAAGTCGGACCAATTAATAAATTGTCATTAAGAGACATTCCATTTGTTCCCTTACAGGAAGCATCAAATACGACACGAAGTTTTGTCGTTTCCTTATCCTCCCGGACGACGGCGTGATGAGGTAAGTATATTGCTTTACTATAATCCCTTTCTTTTTGTGTAATCCTTCTCATATGCTTCAGATCTAAATATTCTTGAATAACCTTTGCATAATCTTCTTTTAATTTACTATTCTTTTTTAACCTTGACTCTAAACTTTTCAGTCTTTTTTCAGCAATACATTTAGACTCGCCAACCTTGTTGACCGGGTCAGAATCACGCAGCGGCAGTTTCACAATATATCTACCCGTGTTGTCCCGCCTTGTGGTAGCCGTGAATATTTTTTCGCATTTGAGTTCATCCTCCGTGAATAACTTATTTTTTCCAGGTGGTTCGGCTTTTAATTCCCAAAATCTTTTCAATATATCATCAGCTTGAACACTGGAGTGCATCACGGTAATGTGTGAATAAACATTTGACTCAGGATCCACTTCACAAGTTCCCGATAATATCCATCCAAACGTGGTAGCTTGAGCTAATAGAGTTCCACTCAGATTTCTTTTGGTGCCCTCCTGGATAATTTGACTGTATACCTCAGCACCCAATAAAATATCAATTTTATTGGGTCTGTGGTATTCAGGATCAGCCAAATCATCATCGGTAAAAACTGTCCATTTCATCCTAGCTACTTTCGTAGATGGGAGAAGGGTGGTGACCGACTTCAGGACGTAAGCATTCACCTTTATTTGGAAATTTGGATCTATTCTTGACTTCAAATTAATATCAACAGTAGACTTAGACGTTACGCTTTTTTCACCCCCTACACCTAAAACAGTGTGCCTTGATGGCCTTTTTGTCAATCCTAAATATTGGACTGTGGATTCCGTAACGAAAGACCCCTGTGACCCTTGGTCGAGCAAAGCCCTGATTTCCTGATAGTTCCCATTTTTCGACTCAGCTTTAACTAAAGCTGTAGTTAACAATACAGTTTTTTGACTTTTACCTGTCGAAAAACAAGACACTATCGGGTTGCTTGCCCCCTCCGCTTGAACGGCTATTTCATGTGTATCCTCCTTCATCGACCTACCCGTGGTCGATGAGGTTTCCTCGCGAGCAATAGTATCAGTTTCCCCAACATCAGACCCAGAACCTGTTGGGTGTAATAATGTGTGGTGGCGGCGTTTGCACACCTGGCACCTGAGAGTGTTTCTACAATTTTTTGCAGAGTGGTTATTGAGAAGGCAAACAAAACACAATTTGTTTTCCAAAGCAAAATTACGACGGGCATCATTATTTTCTTTACAGAACTTTTTGCATAAATATATTCTATGCTCTTCAGAACAATATGCACATGATGTGGTGTTATCAGCACCTTTTTTAATAATATGAAAAGACTTAGAAACCTTCTTATCACTATTATTTAACCTAGTTTCCAAATTTTCTAGACCTCTAAATCGACCGGTTAAGAATGCTGAGAATTCAACAAAGGTTGGTAAATCATCAGATGGCTCTGAGGATACTTTCAACTCCCAAGCTTTTCGAGTATCTTTATCTAGTTTTGCACTAATAATGTAAATAATCAATATGTCCCAGGATGAAATATCAACACCTAGATTTTTTATTGACTCTAAGCAATCTGACGTTGTACCTATTAGTTTCTTAATTTCAGTAGCCGATTCAGACTCTATGTTCTTTTGACTTAACAAACGCTTCAAGATGCCGTTAGCTAAAAACCGTTTATTATTATACATGTCGTCCAATTTTTCCCAAGCAATTTGATAGCTATAGGATGACATTTTAATATTTCGCAATAGCTGCTCAGCTTCACCTGTCAAATGTCCTCTGAGGTAGTAAAACCTTTGGGCGTCATCTAAGGCCTTGTTTTCATGCACAAGCCCTAAAAACAAGTCCCTAAACGTTTGCCACTCCGTATAATCACCCGAAAACATTGGAATTTTTATTTCAGGCAACTTGAAACGTGCAGCTGAGCTTTCACCTGATACCACAACACTTTGATTATTCGAATTTAATTTACTTAGCATCTCTTTTAACTCAGTCTTATATTCTACGTACAATTCTTCCACATCATCATATATTGCATTTTTGTGGTAGTCTGAACTATACAAATCTGATCTTTTGACTTGACTTATGATTTTAGTATGAGTGTTTGAAAATAAACTCCATTGTTGTTCTATGTTATCAAGCCTAGTTTCTACATAAGCAATCGTCAATCGTTCCTTTGGGGACTTCTTAAAATTAGCCTTAGCTTTTAACATTTTAGCTCTAATGTCCTCTTGCAGACTACTAAACGATTCCATAAAATGTAAACAATTATTTGAAAAACAATGCAGCAAATTATAATTATTGTAAAATTTTATAAATCTTTAAACCGAAGTTCACCAAAGTCGAAAATCGGACATGGATTCCCCGTCTTAACCACTTTTCACTTAAAATTATTACAAGTCCAAATTACTTAAAATGACCAAGTTAAAAATGAGAATAAAGTTCTATTTAACTTTCACTTTAGATTTTTTTTTCCAACTAAATTCTTCTTGATTATAATTGTAAATAATTGTACTCACGATTTATCCACTGATTCACTCACTGACACTAACTGTTGATGCCCCGTTGTGATGTGTCTGCACCATACAAGTGGCGCCCTCTGTGGCCACGGACTGCACCTCTTCCTCTTCTCCTCCCTTGCCTCGTCCCTCCGGCTGCTGCTGCCACCAGTGTTGCTGCACCACGCGCCACTGGATGCACCCTGCGCCAACCGGTCTTCCTCCTCCAGGTTCTGGCACCTCTCACCTGGTGCCCCTAAAGGGGATGCTCTGGACAGCGATCCACTGCCCAGTAACGAAGCGAAGGGTGGTAATTTCTACCACCACCGGAAACCACCACGAAACACTCCCGACCACATCCGACTCCGAAGGACCATGAACATGACCGCGGGTCGACTTGGGAGGGGATGGCAATTAAAATACGGAATTACTTTATACGTGTATATTAATGCCTATAGTATTGCTCACGAATTGCGATTGTATTTCACACATACATAAAAAATATATTTTTCTTGCCTTATATATATTGGCTGGTAACGAAAGCGCGATCTAACTCGACGCCAACGCCATCTATCGAGGTTGACGTCAATCAACAAAAATAAAACTTACTGATTCTATTTATTCTTTTTCGCACTATGATTCCGTTACCCAAACAACAGGTGAAATTTTACTTTCGTCCGACAGACAGACGGACGATGGTGTCTCAGTTACAAGGTTTCGGTTTCAGGCTTTGTCTCCGTAGCAAAAACATTGGAAACAGTTCCGTTACCGTTCGAAAGGATATGCACAAAGCCAGGTGATCTCATATTCCTTCCATGTTGACCACAAATAGGCGCACTGTATTTTCAAGCAGCAACCATAAAAATAGATCTCCCTTTATCGACTCATTTTAATAGTATGGCATCAATATATACTTCACAACAAACGCCCATTTTGTTAATAGTTCAAAGATAAGCCTCTCAAATGGTCTGTACTGTACTTTAAACAGCACAACTAAATTCAAACTCTTCACCATTGATTCAAGATTGAAAATTCTCTGCTTCAAATGATGAGAAACATTTTCTTCAGTGAAGGTAAGCTGCTGCAGGAATTTAGACTTAATGACGTTGTTATAAGCGTGATGAAGTTGTTGCTTATGATGCTTCAGAAGCTGGTCGGCGGAAGGATTTAGAACTTATTCAGTGACACACGGTGAGAGGATGTCAATTCTGCTGTTATCTGACGTGTGTAACATAGTTACTATCGACAAAGCGAGTTTTCTTTAGAAAATGTTCACGTTTTTTATAATAGACTAGCGGCCGCCAGCGACTTCGTTCGCGTGGAGTTAATTATGCTCCGCTCCTATTGGTCGCAGCGTGATGTTATATAGCCTAAAGCCTTCCTGATTTAATGCACTATCCAACGCTAAGAGATTTTTTTGAATTTTACAAAAGGACCAGTAGTTCCTGAGATTCAAGCGCGTTCAAACAAACAAACAAATTCTTCGTATAGATACTTCAAGTTTATTTATTGGCCGTCCTACAGTTGTCACACTATTTAACTTATAGGTATACTAGCTTTCCGCCCGCGGCTTCGCCCGCGTGGAGTTCGGTTATATCGCGCTTTTTAGATTTCCCTCGGGAACATCAATTTTTTCCGGGATAAAAGGTAGCCTATGTTCTTTCTCAGGGTCTAAAGATTGTCTGTGCCAAATTTCATCAAAATCGGTTGAGAAGTTTAAGCGGGAAAGCGTAACAGACAGACAGACAGACAGACAGACCGACAGACAGACAGATAGAGTTACTTTCGCATTTATAATATTAGTATGGATTACAAGTAGTAGGTGCTTTATATTATACAAACAAAATACAAGATTAGTGTACCATATGATGTAATCATCACCATCATCATCAACCTTTCTATCGTCCCACTGCTGGGCACAGGTCTTCCCTCATACAGAGAAGGATTGAGCGTAATCACCACGCTTGCTCAATGCGGGTTGGCGATTTCATACTTAAAGTCTAGGTTTCCTCAAGATGTTTTCCTTCACCTTTTAATCAGTCATTGGTGTCCAAGATATACTTAGAAACTACATATAACTTTAAAAAAGTTACATTGGTACTTGCCTGACCTGGAATTGAACCAGCACACTCGTGCTGTTCGTGTTGTTGTTGTGTGTATGCTCGTGCTTCGTGTACTGTGTGCATGATGGTGCCATGCTGTGTGAAGGTCTCAAGAATGAGAGGCTGGTGTTTTAACCACTAGGCCACACACACACAAATGCACAAACAAAATTATAATATAAACAAAAGTTATAAAAAGTGCAGAAAGAAATTAAAAAAAAAACTAATAGATGATTTAATCAAAGAAAAAAGTCTTTCATATCAATTCTTTTTTGTATGCACTTAATTTTTTAAAGTGCTGGGAAAAAAAATATCATTTGACTCATCAGTATAATGGTTGACCTGCAAATTCTGGGGATGGAGGAATTGGATCCTGAAACAGTTCTGCGGAATAGGGTAAGTAATAATTTAATAGCCGTGACGCGCATAATTATGGGTACCGTAAATTTAAACTAACTTAATTTCTGCGGTAGTCTATTTTTTACTGTATTATTTTGAATAGAAATATTAAATTTATGTTATCTCTTCTTCCTTCGAGTCAAATCATGCAAACATTTTCAAACTGCAATCCACAGATAGAGCAGAGGTGACCCATTGGTAAAGATCGCAGTGTTGTGGGTCGTGCACTTTAACATTGTGTAAATAATTTCATCACCACTGCAGAGTGAAGAAGAAGATTGCACATTAAAAGATAACATCGCGAGGAAACCAGGCTAAGCTAGAACTAGAAATTCCAAAAAAAGGGACATCTACCAACCCGTACTGACCCTGTGTGGTAAAATATATCCCACTCCATATCTCAGAAGGAAGAAATCTGAGGTCGACATCATTAAAGGTTAATTATATGCTAACTGAAGAGACTATATTAAAATGGCTGACTATATTAAAATTCAAATCCGTTGAATTTTCGTATCGATACATTATTGCAGGTCTTAGGTAATTGCAGCTTAACTTGTGCAAGTTCAAATGGCTAACGTAGGTCCTGTTATTTATGACTCCATAAAAGACGTTACGTTCCATTTTCTCTCTGACATACCCCGAAATTGAAATTGGTTCTTCAGAAACTTTGGACTACCATTACAAATCCTTAATCTTCCTTCTAACGGTCAGATAACAATCAGAACACCGTAAAAAGAACGACAGACGTTTTAGAATCTAATAAAAGAGCAATTTACCATCAAAACAAGTCGTTGTGTTCCCAGAGGAAATTGGAGATGGTTAATTTCGAGCGTTTGTTAAAACATGGCCCCCAGTTGAATTAACCTGGCGTTTAAGATTTCAAGTCGTTTAATGAGAGGGGAAATTAAAACAGTATTTTGTTGAAGGGTTGCGTTCTAAGTAATATTGATAATATAATTTAGGGGTAGCTAATGGAAAGACGTGCTGTCGTGAGACCGGCCAAACTTGGTGACGGTACCCGCTAGGCATGGCGGGTTAACACCAGTCGGATGTGCGACGTATGTATAAGTATTTCCAGGGTCCTCGAATTATGGTGCTGGATGAAACAGTGGGGTTTTAATGGATAGGAGTCGTTAGAACTCTTCGTTCTTCCCAGAAGAAGGGTATCCACGGGGATTTGCCCAAAAGTAGGGCAAATGGTAGATATAACAAATTGTCCGGAAACTCAATATTTGCTAAGTAATAAAAGGCTTTCAACGCCTCCAAAGTTATTTATGCATTAGCACGAACATATTTTAACCAGCAGCTTCGCCCTCACGCGTTTCGGTAATTGTCCCACAGGAACGTCCTACCAGGATAAAAAGGGGTTCTATTTACTATCTAATCCAGGTAATAAGTTGTTTGCTTAATATCCGTTCAGCCGTTTTAGCATGATTAAGTAAATAAACAGACCGTATTTCGGTCATGGTGGCCGATCTCAACGGAAACTGGGTAGCGGCGCGGATATTATGATGCATACGTTGCACACTGACACATGTGCGGAGACTCTCCCTTATTGATATAGATATAGCCCAATGCGACAGTAATCCGAGACGACCGGAGAAAGATCAGGCAACGGGACTACAAGACCAATGAAGCAGTTTGGTCACAGAGACCGGAGATCCAAAGTTACAAAAAAATAGTAGGCATATTACATAATTTCAGCCTAAAATGTTTCCACTCCTGGTACACAGGCCTCCTCTCAGTGAGAAGCAATGAACCGTAATCTACCACGTAGGCCCAGTGCGCGTTGGAAGATGTTTTTTTTTTTTTGACATATCACACATATTGAGCCAGCCCCAAAGTAAGTTCGAGTCTTGTGTTATGGGATACTAACTCAACGATACTATATTTATAATAGATACATATATAGATAAACATCCAAGACCCAGGCCAATCAGGATCCGCCGCGGCCGGGGATCGAACCCGGGGCCTCTACGTCGCAGGCTGGCGTGTTGACCGCTGCGCCACGGAGGTCGTCAAATGTCTCCGATGTCACAAGTCTCCGAAGTTTTACTTCTAGGACATGCCGGTTTCCTCATGATGTTTCCCTTCACCGTTTTGAGAGCAGTGGTGATCAAATAATTTACACAAAGTTAAGCGCCCGATGGGGTTCGAACTTACAAACTACAACTTGTAAGTCGAAGCTGATGCCACTAGGCCATCACTGCTCTTCATCATCAACATCGTCAACCTTTTTATCGTCGCACAGTTGGGCACAGGTCTCAACTCATACAGAGAAGGATTGAGCGTAATCACCACGCTTGCTCACTGCTCTTAGTAGGTATATTTATCACAGCCAATTGGTTATATTAGCCGTTTAGTATACCGCCTCGCATTTAGAAACCTCGGATAGCTGTTTCGAGTCGGGGTGGCTTAGTTACTGGGATTAATAAGGCTCGCGCGTGATTAGTGACAGTTCAAATCTAAACTATAATTAATCAAATATCATCCAAGCCGTTAGTTGGATAGCCACCGTTAAAGACTAGACAATTAGATAAACGCCTACCGTACATATTCATGATAGATGTGGCGAGCGCACTTCCTTTCGAACCGGCAAGCTAGCGAGTCATGGCCATAATCTTTTAACGGTCATCAAATAGTAAAAAAAATAGTTTTAAGTATCTAAAGTAACCCCCGGGGGGATTCAAAATTCAAAATTAATAAAGTTAGGGAGTCTGACAGTGAATTGTGTCGACGTGCGCCTTCTCGTGATTCGATCTAGTGGTCTACGAACTCCGCATCTGAAATTTGGGGATAAATGGTTTACCGCTGTTAGTACCTTAATTAGTGAGATATACTTCGAAGGCATCATTCTATCACATATTTATACTTATAGTTTCTAATATATCGCTATCCTAAATACAGTCCACTTGAATCTTGTCTAAAATCTTCCGTGGTAGGCACGTTGCCGCCACAAGAGGAAAACAACTGAAGAATGCGGTAACAAATAACGAAGAGAAATTCCCTATAAGAATCAAGACAATTATTTGGCACTGTATACCACAACATCACATAAACAACTTTAAACCAATCCTAGATTGAACACATTTGACAAAACAACTGGCTTTAAGCCAGATATTGTCCAAACTCACTTACTGAAAAGCAATACAACCCAATAGAACTTTAAGCCACGCAATAAGAGTTAGTAGACGAAAAGGATAGACTAGATATACTATACACAATCTTCGATAGTGATGAAGATGCTGTAGTCGGTTCATGATGTAGTACTGTGTATACCTACTCTACGAACGACCGATATTTGAGAGCCGATTCTTGTAGTTTTAAGAACGAATCAGTTTCAATATATTATACTCTATACTAATATATAAAGCTGAAGAGTTTGTTTGATTGTTTGAACGCGCTAATCTCAGGAACTACTGGTCCGATTTGAAAAATTATTTTTGCGTTGGATAGCGTATTAATCCATAAATGCTTAAGACGCTGTGAATAGCAAACTTTTAGGTATTTGAGGGGGTGAAGCAGACGAAGTGGGACACGACTAGCCCCGCCCACTGCGGGGCGCGGGGCGCTCCGCGCGAGTACATCGATGCGTGAGGCGTCGTGCATCGAGAAATACGCACGTTCTATTAAATCTATACCAACCATTCTCTATTCCATCTACATTTAGAAAGGTAATTTCACAACCCAATCGCGAGGTATGGTTGGCTCTGTTCGTCACAGTCCCGGTTCGCATTAGACGAGCAGCAGGTTCAAATCCCACATCCGTTCACTTTACCTTGCGATTTTCGAAAATGTATATTTTATACATATTTTCATTTTTTATTATTACTTTTGTTTTCTTTTTTATTTTTATAATGCGCTTTGTCCGTTCTGCTTAAATTTTTTGTGTTATGTCCTTTTTTCATGAAACTGTTAGAAATATATCATTTCTAGAAATTACTATTTATAAACAGCTGTTTAGAGTAACTGTTAAAAAAAATGCATTTTCGGATATTTAAAAAAATAAAAGATTTTTTCTTCAAAACTGCAACTCTTATCGAAATCGGGTTTGTACGAGTGAAATAGATGGAGGCACTTGGAGGAGGCCTATACTGAAAGGGGCCATGAATAATGCAACAAAATGAAATCTAAATTTACTGTTTTGAACTATTATCAAATTAACTGTTATTTTTATTGTTTTTCTTTTGTTAAATTATATTATGGACTAAGAATAAGAAATTCATGGTTAAATAAAGGCTTATTATTATTATTTATTATTAATTTCTAGAAATTTGTAGAAAGAAAATTACAACGAATTGATTTTAAATATTAGTTTGCATTATAATTGTTACAAAAAGAATATGTTTAAAAAGATGGAACAATTACTACAAAAAGTACAGAAAATCGGCTAAATTAATAATAATTAAAAAAAAAAGCAATTGCAAATAAGAAATCCAACAAAAAGCATACAACGTAAAGCTGGGGTTTGAACCCGAACACATACAGGTGAAGAAAAATTTGCCGCGAAAAAGTAAAAAGAAAGAATAATTACAGAAAAAAATAAAATAAAATATCGGCAAAAATACAACAGTAAATTAAAAAGTATTTATTTCAATTAAAATCTACAAAAAGCATATAATGTAAACCTGGGGTTTGAACCCGGGCAAAAACGAAATCTGATTATTCATCAACAAACAGACACGTAAATATAATTATTTTCTGTGCGGGGTAAAGCAAAAAGTGACATAGGTCCGACAAGCATCGCGCCTCAGCGGTCACTGTCGCTAAGCATAGAAGTGAAAGAGAAGGCAATGGACGCCGCGATGGAGCGACGTTTCGTTCACGTTATTTATCATTAAATACATTATTTATTTAAGAATATCTTAGTTAAATCGATAAACAAAAACAATGGTTTCATTTACTATTATATTTTACATCGCTCTTCTCAATTTTATCAAGATTTGATGATTAATAATACAGTTACGACTGTTATAAATTCAATTTTAGGGGTTACTTTAGGATTTTTTTCTATCGAGAAAATTAATTCAAAACGTGTTATGAAAACAATGGTTTTCTGCTACATATAATCAAGATTAACATATAAATTTTTGGCTGCTCTGAAATGTATACATTTGGCTAAAAAATTGTTTTAAGAAGCCTATTTTTACTGAACACAGCGCCTTAAGGCTATATTCATATTCATTTATTTGCATTTATACATATAACATTACGCAGCGACCAATAGGAGCGGGGCATTTAAAAAAAACGCGTTTGAAACCGCGTGGCGCAGCTAGTCTGTCATAAAGTACATAAATTTCTCCACATTTAGGCAATTAAAAATTTGTCAAAATGTCGGGAAATTTAAGGATTTTTCATCATGACTCTAGATTTGAAAAAAAAAAAAACTTAATCTTTCCACCAGCAGAAAAAGGTCCTGAAACTCAAACCGTAGCATTAACAAACCATCGCGATATTAATGAAAAGAAAAAAAAACCGTTTCTTTTCTCTGAACAAAAGGGTTGGGTCTTGAATAAATAGAACGGTACATTATAGCAAATGATTTGAGAGGCAACATAATTAACGTTACTTTATCTCGGGTTGAAAAACTTGAGGTTTTGCATAAATATGGGTGTGAATGGGAATGAAGGGGTATTTTCCTTTAATTCCTGAGTTATTTGCAGTGGTGTTTTGGTTGAAGATAGGAAAGTGGGAGGATTGTGGGACTAATTAAAAGTTGTAGTCAAGTGATGACGAGAATTTGACGTAAAAATTTAGAATCAAATCATATCAGAAGACTTATTCTTGCTATCAAAACCGTACAATATTCTGTCGCAGTTTTATTCGGCGGTTAAAAAAAAAATAAAAACTGGAATTATGTAAATCGTTTTAAATGCAATCATGGCTAAATATGGGCAAGCAAATTACTGCATAGATATTGACTAAGCCTTAGTGCTGCACATTCCCTTCTTATTTCAAGTTCAACAAATATCAACAATGATAATTATGATGATTTGAGAGTCATTTAAAATGGGAAAAATTATAAAAAATTTTGAAGTAGTGATTTGTGTAGGAATTAAAGTAAATTTTCAATTAATTCATAATTATTTGTTTAAATTTTTGCCAAATAAATCGTGACCTCAGAATAGGTATATTATGATTATACCGCAATGGTATAGGCGTTGGTTAGTCAATTAGGCTCAGTTGATTGATATTATGATATTCACGAGCGGATGGATCCTGTGACCACGAAATATCAATTAGTATTAATAGTTTAAGGCTGAACATTATTGGACTGGACAGGACTTAACATTAGGAAACATAACAACAACACACACACAACAACATTAGGACAACATTAGGAGGAGGAATTAACATGAGGCATTAACATTAATGGCGAGTACATCACTAATCTCAGTTTTGCAGGTGATATCGTGGTCATGGCGAAGACCTTGGAAGACTTGAGCAAAATGCTTAATGACATCAGCAGAAGGTCTGCTCCCAACAAGTGGGTCTAAACAGGGTGAAATAAACATGGATAAGACGAAGATCATGTCGAACTCTCATGTCGCACCCACTTCAATTCTAGTTGGTTGCTCTGCACTCGAAGTTGTTGACGAGTATATAAATACCTGAAACAAACAGTCCAACTAGGTAGGTCCAATTTCCAGAAAGAGGTGTCTTGTCGAATCCAGCTCGGCTGGGCAGCGTTCGGGAAGCTACGCTACATCTTCTCATCATCCAAAATACCAGTGTCTCACGACTAAAGTCTTCGACCAGTGTGTGTTGCCAGTGATGACTTGCGAAACTGAAACGTGGTCACTCACAATGGACCTCATACGAAGGCTCAGAGTCACACAAAGGGCAATGGAAAGAGCTATGCTCGGAGTTTCTCTGCGTGATGGAATCAGTGGGCAGGGCACATTGCTCGTAGAACCGATGGACGATGGGGCAGTAAGGTTCTGGAGTGGCGGCCACGTACCGGACGACGTAGCGTAGGGAGGCCCCCAACAAGGTGAACCGATGACCTGGTGAAGGTCGCGGGAAACCGCTGGATGCGGAAGGCGCAGAACCGATCGTCATGAAGATCCTCGGGGGAGGCCTATGTCCAGCAGTGGACGTCTTTCGGCTGAAATGATATAATCCTAAATACATTACCATACAAAACTGCTTTCGCCAATATTTTTTTTTTTCTAAAAAAGAACTTTACATAATGCTTCAGGGGAAGTCCGCTAAAAACTCAGTGACTTCGATCTCCATGATTAAGTAGAATATTATTCATAACATTATGAATAAAAAATGTTACCATCTAATATAATATCCGACGCCTCAAACTTTGTAGATAATCAGAAGTTTACTCCCGCTGGGTCGAAAGGGAAAATATTCGGGAGTTGAAATATTGTTCTGTGTAAATAACTGAGCGTTATCTGACAAACTGATCCGTTACGCTTTTCTTATTTTTCCACGAAATGGGTTAGAGTGGTGAATAATTGAATACCTTTTGTTCTTGAGTGTTTCTGAGTGTTAGCTGCTACGTTAAGTGCTTTCTAATCTATTTACTGGTATAATCCATACTAATATTATAAATGCGAAAGTATCTCTGTCTGTCTGTCTTTCTGTCTGTCTGTCCGGCTTTCACGTCAAAACTACTGAACCGATTGTAATGAAATTTGGTACACAGATAGTCTAGAACCTGAGAAAGGACATAGGCTATAAAACATCCCGCTATGACCAATAGGAGCAGAGCAGGAACAAAAAATGTTGCGAAAACGGGAGCAAACGCGGACGTACATATTGCTCCCATTATTTTAACAGGCGCTTATTTATATCAACTGAGCTCTTTCGGTTCGAAACTTACGCGGGTGAAACCGCGGGGCACAGTTAGTAAAATAATAAAATTGTAGTTTTTTTTAACTTTTGGGGTAGAAGCTAGTATCTGAATAATCAGGGACACCTTTAAGTAAACTAATGACCGCTTCCACTCTGGGTGGATTGGGAGGTCGTGTCAGACTTTTACTGACTAAAACCCACCCGTGTTCGTTCACTTGCCAGTGCGCCAGGAGCTACGTTGTCTCTTTCAAACAACCCGCAACCCTGTCCTTGACCCCGTCAATAAAAATGGAACTTGAATACAGATCTTTTTTATATTTAATTGTGATTCCGCTTGGAGTTAAGCTGTAATCGGTTATGGTATAGGGCACTAGTTACATCATAAGCCTTTTTTGTCCCACTGCTGGGCACAAGTCTCCTCTCATACAAAGAAGAATTGAGCGTAATCACCACGCTTACTCATTGCGGGTTGGCGATTTCAGACTTCCAGATAGAAGTTCAGGTTTCCTCAAGGTAAGGTTTCATTGTGTCCAAGATATACTTAGGAAGTACATACAACTTAGAAAAGTTACATTGGTACATGCCTGGCCTGGAATCGAACCCGCACACTCATACTTGAGAGGCTCCGAACCTATGCACCAAACTGAATTCTTCAACCTACAACACCACTTAACTAAAGTAAAAACTTATTCTATTCGCTTCTTCATTCGAACAACAATATGTCCGAAAATCGGTGATCATTTATCTAAGCAACGCGAGCGAAGTACATTGACAAATAGTGTCCGGAAGACGGCCGGACACGGCTGTCCGGAAAAAATATTGCGTGTAACTCTTTTGAAGGGCGGCTCTCGCTAAGGTAACGTTGTCTGTATAGTAATGGTGTGGGTTTGTTAAGAGTTCGTTTCTGTTCGGCGCTTGCTTTGTTATCATTGAGGGAATTGGAAGGGAGGGAGTTTTTCTTGAACTGTAAGGGCTAGGGTAACACCTGCCAGGGCCAAGGGCTGTCCGAAATAGATAATAGCATGATTTAATTGCCCCATCTCTGTTCCACCCTTACGTTGTTGACACCACTACAATCCGAACGAAGCGTTTCGCCTCGTCTTTTATACCGCGTACATCGAGGGACTGGAACAATTTCCCAGCGGCGGTGTTTCCATTGGACTACAATTGAAGTGTCTTCAAGGCTAGAGTGAATACGCTCTTAATAAATTAATGCGCTTTACCATCAACGATTGCATCACTGCTTACCATCAGCGTGATTTTGGTCAAGCGCTAATTTATATTTTATATAAAAAAAACCGTAATCTTCACAAAGGTAAGTGAAGGAACCCGGGTGGGTTTTAGTCAGGCAAAGTCTGACTCGCCTTTCGGTACCGCCCAGAGCTGGAAAAGCCATTTGATGATTTCCTAACCACACAAATGAGCTGTTAACATATACTTAGGCTATCGTGGAAGAAAACTTTCAGTTTCTAGACAGAGAAGATTCTAGAAACGAAATTTGCATAATATCGTAATAAATACTTCATATACTGAGTGTTAAAATGAGCAAGATGATTTAATCATTATAATTCTATAAATAAATATTTGTTATGGATTCAATTCATAATTAGATCATCATGCAACATGAGACTGACCTGAATAATCTTTGCTAAAACTTAGGAAGGTTTTATTTTTGCTGGCAACTTTTACCTTAAACAAAGCAAAACATAATTAAAATATGAAACAAGATAAACAGTTCGTTAACAATCTCCGTAGAGCTGTAAACTCTGCTGGCTTCATTTGTGCAATCAACTTGGAATTAGACTTGCAATGTCGACGATCCACTGCCAGTTGCCAATTAAAAATTATATTTTCATTCTTTTGGTACTTATTTTTGTACTCTTCATTTAGTATTTTATTGTAGTTATTTTTATAAGAGGAATACTATTTCCAGACTTAACCTTTGACTCAGTATTTGTATTCCGAACTTTATTGAGGACTAGCGACCCACCCCGGCTTCGCTCGGGTGCAATGCTGATACTAAATACACTACAGAAAAACTGTGAACGTTATATAAAAAAATTAGCAGCCCGCTGCTCCTGCCCCACCCCAGCCGGTCGGTACCGCGGCAAACGCGACGCCCCGCAATTTTTAAATCTGCAATATTTTTTTTTTTTACAAGTTACAAACTAGCGCTTGACCGCAATCCCGCCTGATGGTAAGCAGTGATGCGATCATTGATGGTAAAGCGCGCTAGTTTATTAAGAGCCTATTCACTCTAGCCTTGAAGACACTCAAATTGTAATGTGACGGAAACACCGTCGCCGGCAAATTGTTCCAGTCCCTCGATGTACGCGGTATAAAAGAGGAAGCGAAACGCTTCGTCCGGGTCGCAGTGGTGTCAACAACGTAAGGGTGGAAACTCGCCGTACGACGGGTCGTCCGATGGTGGAACGGAGATGGGGGAATTAAATCATGCAATTCCCTTGCACACTCACCAGAATGCAACCTATAGAAGACCGTAAGGCTGGCTACTCTACGCCTGTGCTCCAGGCTTTGGAGACCGTTTCGAGTTAAGTCTGGGTCGCCAATCAGCCTCTTCGCACGCCTCTCCACTGAATCCAAAGTAGCCAGGCAATATCTTCGAAAATATTCATATAAATCATATCAGCATATGATTAAGGGCCATATAGGTCTATATTAAATCAACAATTTATTTAAGGTATTAAATTGGATAACGATTAATCCTGTATTGGTTATAATCGCTTCGAAAATTAGCCGGTATTTGTCGTTAAAAGTAAATGACAAAAAAAAAATATTGTGGGATATGCATAAGAGATAGACATTTACCATCCCGGACTTTTTTGTAGACCTTTTCAATGTGGTCAATATTTACTACATTATTTTATTAAATCTCGTAGAGTTTAGCCTGCGTTTCACTGCAAACCCGGAAAAAATGTAATTATTTACGACATTACATAACAAACCTCAAAAATAATACATCTTAGTTCTCCACAATTTAATGGATGTTATTATACATATATACCTTCCTCTTTAATTACTCTATGTATTAAAAATCTTCAAAATCCGTTGCGTAGTTACAAAGATTTAATCATACAAAGGGACATAGGGAAAGGAAAGTGACTATGTTTTATAATATGTAGTGATAATTCAAAAGTGTGTTCTTAATACAAAAGTGTCTCAAGACTTAAAGTCTTTGACCAGTGTGTGTTGCCAGTGATGACTTACGGAACTGAAACGTGGTCGTTCACAATGGGCCTCATACGAAGGCTCAAAGTCACACAAAGGGCAATGGAAAGAGCTATGCTCGGAGTTTCTCTGCGTGATCGAATTAGAAATGAGGAGATCCGCAGAAGAACCAAAGTCACCGACATAGCTCTACAGTCGCTAAACTTAAGTGGCAGTGGGCAGGGCACATTGCTCGTAGAACCGATGGCCGATGGGGCAGTAAGGTTCTGGAGTGGCGGCCGCGCACTGGAAGCAGCGCAGGGAGGCTCCCAACAAGGTGGACCTGGTGAAGGTCGCGGGAAGCCGATGGATGCGGGCAGCACAAGACCGGTCAGCGTGGAAAGCCTTGGGGGAGGCCTTTGTCCAGCAGTGGACATCTATAGGCTGAGGAAGAAGAAAAATACAAAAGTGACAACTTAGTACTGAACTGAGCTGTCATTTTTATAAAAAGAACTCCATTTCAATAATGATGAGGTGGATAATCCAGTAACCATTTAGGTGGTTTAAACCTGATCTAAATAAAATACCATGTTCTGTAGTAAGGAAGTAAATGTTTTAACTTTTCGTAACTTCATTTTTATACAATATGTAAAGAAAACCCTGTCGGACCCGTGAAGGTATTGTTAGGTATCGATATCTGATTCTACTAATGCCTACCAAGCCGGTCTAAACTTAAAAAAAAATCTCCCTAAAAAAATAAATATTATTTCGAAAAAGCGAAGTAACTTAATGCATGTGCTGTAGACAACACGTTAGGCATACATCCGCGGGTGACGGGGGGCAGGGTACGCGGCACGTGGTCGCATCGCTATTCGCTCCGTCACAAATGGTGTTGTCAGTTTTTTAAAAATTACTAAATTTCGGGGAAGTTGGAATTAATTCGCGACAAAAAATCATTATTTCAAAATTCATTATTATTGTTACTGTGATGATTATGTAAAATTTAATATTTTATTTGGCCATGTATTTACTTAACCTTTATTATCCTTATGGGTCGGACAGGGTTTTCTTTACATATTGTATATTTATATCAGGTAACTGCTGTTGGAGATGGTTGAATAAAATAATTTAAATAATAATATGATAGTACAAAATCACGAGTCGTGGTGGCCTAGTGGTTAAAACACCAGCCTCTCAAGTATGAGTGCGCGGGTTCGATTCCAGGTCAGGCAAGTACCAATGTAACTTTTCTTAAGTTATATGTACTTTCTAAGTATATCTTGGATACCAATGACTGAAGGTGAAGGAAAACATCTTGAGGAAACATGGACTTTAAGTCTGAAATCGCCAACCCGCATTGAGCAAGCGTGGTGATTACGCTCAATCCTTCTCTGTATGAGAGGAGACCTGTGCCCAGCAGTGGGACGATAAAAAGGTTGATGATGAATGAGTACAAAATCTATATCTATCTTCTCCATTCATGTACCGACAGCATTTAAAGATTGTATTTACTTCATAAAACGTTTGGTTTCGTTTGTGACTTCTTCGTGCATCTGGAAGCCGATCGCAGCTTGGTTGAGAAAAGGCTCTGCATACGCTATGTTTTACTTGGCTTTTTTGACAAGAGTCGAAACAACAAAAATTACACCAACCCATCACGTCTAATTCCCTTTTATAGCATCATATACAAGTGTTGTTAACACGAATATTAACGTCATGTATGTATGTCATGTATTTATCCCCCTCTTGTACCCCCATGTCCACTTAATGGGAGAATCTCGATTACGTGCTATTATTACACAAATATACGCTTGTTTGATAACGGGTCATGTCAGCCGACTGATCGACGAACGAACATATTACGTCATGTAGGATGGCGCCACCTTTTTATCCAATTCCGTATGGAACACAACAGTCAATGTGTGTAAAAGTGTCGATATTGAGGCATGTTGTTATACCAATTTGTTGCTTGTATACGTAACATGCGTTCTCCGCTCAAGGTGGCGAGTTGATACCGCCGTGTCCACGTGGCGGCGATCGGCGGCGACCTCTCGTGTCCGACCCTAGTCAAGGCCATGATGCAGAACGAGAGTTCATGGCAGGCCGTTACCTCCTTCTGCGAAGCAGTGATGCTAGCAAAGACGCCCTGGTTGGGAGACAACATCGAACTCCCGGCCACCGTAGGCGCAGGCTTGCAGGCGCGCGAGCGATGGCCAGCTCATCGCCCAGTAAGAACCAAGCCCGGGTCGACGGCGTTTTATATTTCACGCGCGCCTCATAGAGATGTCAGCACATTGTGACGGGGTCCACGAGGACCGATGCCTCCTGGGTTGGTTAAAAAAGAAACCGTGATCTGACACGCACTTCCACTCCGCCCAGAACGGGGGAGGTCATTTGATGATTTCCCATCTAAAACAAAAAAAAAAAGATGGCCAGTTGATTAACTGGCTGTTTTTCATTACGAAATAGGCTATGTTTTTAGCATAAAAACGGTGAAGCTATCACTAAGCCTCCACTGTCCGTCTGTCTGAAAACTGGAAAGTTAAAATTTTCAAAGATAATGATGTTTGTTGACGCTGTAAACAACAATCACACTTCATTTGTTTTCCTAAAAATATTATTAACTCCAAAATATCAAGTTTCATACGAGAAACAAAAACTCTGATAGACCTAAAGTTGGAGTACTAAAAGTCAGCAATCGCTAAAACTTTTGCCCAGAACCTTTTTCATAACTGTTCACTGTAGGCAAATTAGTACAAGTTTTCTGATACCTTTTCAGTGAATACTTCTTTAAGAACACTTTGAGGTCTTTCTGAACAGTAATCGAAACTGAACCGTCATGCTCGGGTCGGTAACGCTGACTCGACTCCAGTCGATCGATAAGCCTGAACCGCGTAGAATCTCAAATTCAGTCGTTTTTTGTTTTACAATAAGGATAGAAACAAACAATCGTAGGTTTTTATCCTTAAAACCTTTGATAGCAGCCAATCTGTCTGTCTTAACAAATGCAGGCTGTTTACAAATCCTAGAGATAAAACTGTGGAATTAGCGGAATGACGATAAGACGTTGGAAGGAGATCGTTGTTTACGTTAATCATATTTAGAGGTGTCAAATGCAAAGCCTTTTGTAAGGAGCTTTGAATGCCTTTGAATTTTCGAGTTTTTCGTTTTGCTACGCATACGTATTTTAGCATCTATTTATTTCAACCTATAACTTTAGTAGTTAAAGTCCTTTGGCGTCTCTACAGTCAAGAATATATTTATTTATTTAAAAAGTTATAAATAGTTTAAACTATTCAATTTATGGCCTGATGCATGCGACAATAATGGCGTACATAGCATTGACAGTTCATCGGCTCGAAGATGTAATAGAAGAAATAATTAAAAATAAAACAAAAAAAAATATCTAATCAAATTATACTATAAAATTCAAATTTAGCAAATAGTACAGTAGTAATTGTTGAATTATTTTAATACTTTAATACTAGCTGTGCCCCGCGGTTTCACCCGCGTAACCTTCTAGCCGAATGAGCTCAGTTGATATAAAATAAGCGCCTGTTAAAATAATGGGAGCAATATGTAGTACATTCGCGTTTGCTCCCGTTTCCGCAACATTTTTTGTTCCTGCTCTGCTCCTATTGGTCATAGCGGGATGTTTTATAGCCTATGTCCTACCTCAGGCTCTAGACTATCTGTGTAACAAATTTCATTACAATCGGTTCAGTTTTTTTGGCGTGAAAGCCGGACAGACAGACAGAGTTACTTTCGCATTTATAATATTAGTATGGATTGTTAATTAATATAATCTATTAACGTACTTGTGATTGAAGAAAATGTTGGAAAATAATCATCATATTATGCAGTTAAGGTATTTTAAAATACTTTAAGCAAATAATTGTGGCTGAGACGCTTTCAAGTGATGGAATCGGCATAATTTGGGTTACTTCACGGCCTAGTAATATGAACTTTTTATATCTTGGACACCAATCACTGATTACGAGATGAAGGAAAACATCCTGAGGAAACCTGGTCTTTAAGTCTGAAATCGGCTACCCGCATTAAGCAAGCGTGGTGATTATGCTCAATTCTTCTCTGTATGAGAGGAGACCTGTGTCCAGCAGCGGCACGATAAAAAAAAAGTTGATGATGAACGGCCTATTAGAGCAGCGTGGCCTAGTGGTATCGATCATCTATACTAATATTTATAAAGCTGAAGAGTTTGTTTGTTTGAACGCGGTAATCTCAGGAACTGCTAGTCCAATATGAAAAATTTCTTTATTTGTCTTTTTGCGTTGGATAGCTCATTAATCCAGGAAGGATTTAGGCTATATACATCACGCTGCGATCAATAGGAGCGGAGCATAACTAACTCCACACGAACGAAGACGCTGGCGGCCGCTAGTGTCTTATAAGCTGAAGGTGCTTTACTTGGTGTAAACTATTTCATCACCACTGCTCTCAAAACATGCATGTCCTAGAGCCAAAAACTTTCAAGACATGTGATATCTAACAACCCGCGTTGCAGATTACAGCCTCACTTAGAAAGCTTCGCTTCTCACTTAGAGGCCTGTGTCCCAGGAGTAAAAACATATAGGCTGCTTATGTTATGGTTAACGGTCTACAAATTTTTTATAATTTTATTTATTATATATTATTTTTTTTAAGGTCTATGAAACAGAAAGATAGAACATTTTGAACAATGTCCCTTTAGGGTTCCGTAGCCAAATGGCAAAAAACGGGACCCTTATAGATTCGTCATGCCTGTCTGTCCATCTGTCCGTCCGTATGTCACAGCCATTTTTTTCAAAACTATAAGAGCTATACCGTTGAAACTTAGTAGGTAGATGTATTCTGCGAACTGCATTAGAATTTTGATGCAAAAATGTCATAAATATTGAGGGCTCCCCATACTTAAAACGGAAACTCAAAACTTTTTTTTTTCATCAAACACTTACGTGTGGGGTATCTATGGATAGGTCTTCAAAAGTGATATCGAGGTTTCTAAAATATTTTTTTTTCTAAACCGAATCTTTTTGCGTGACAGACGCTTCCAAAGTGGAAAAAAGTTGCCCCCCCCCTCTAACTTCTAAAAAAAGAAATTGAAAAATCTAAAAAAAACATATGATGTACATTACTATAAAAACTACTAACGAAAATTGTTTTGAACGAGATCTCTAGTAAGTACTTAGTTTTTTTTAATATCTCGTAAATCGTAAACCGCTTATTACCGCTTAATCTTTCATACAAATAACTTAAATCCTTTAATTTCATAAATCAATGGTACGGGACCCTCTGTGCGTGAGTCCGTCACGCACTTGGCCGGTTTTTATTAAAAAGCAAAAGGTGACTATTTAATTTTGCTAGTTCACGGCTTCCTAATTAGAAGACGACAGTTTACTTTGAGTCACATGAAAACTAATGCTTATCTTTCATTAGCTCATCTCTCAAATAATACAAAATTATAATGCAGAACAATAACTTTTTGCATCATGAATTTCACTTTGATGATCGCGATAATATGAATTCACTCGCCGCATTGTGACCGCATCAGCCGGACCAGTGAATCTGAAATCATGGGAGCACACATCAACAGTTATCAAATGACTTATCATCTGAATTGTGGTTATATGTGAAAGTGCACTACTTTTATGATATCTACTTTTCAGTAGTAACTAAACGTGACATTATCTTTGTATGTCTCAGAAAGATTAGGATACTGTTGCTGTTTGTCTGTATCATCCCACTGTTGGGCAAAAACCCCTCCATATGACTTCTATAGCTGAGCTTGTTGCTCTGGACCGAAAAATCTGGATGTCCTGTGTCTGGAATTACCGTTATTACATATTTCTACAGTTACATTGCTTAAATATAAATTCTGCTGATGCCTGGTTATTTGTGTTTAATTGAGCAACAAATGACTTGAACAGTTTAAACAGTAGTAAGACGGTACAACTTTGACTGTTACTTCAAGTTATGTTACGCCACAGATATCATATCGCACCAGGTGAATCACGCCTTACAAGGGAAAAAGAACTTAATGAAATCATGACTACGTTTCCACTAAACTCAAAAAAATCTGTAGCATCTTCGTATCAATATGGGTACAGTAAAATACTTTACCTATATTACAAATAAAAACATATTATAAATAAAAACTGTTTAAAAATAAATACCGGCTTCCAAAACAAAAATCACTACTAAGTGAAAAATGACTAACTTTTTCTACGACCATTTGGTAATTTGCTTAATATATAACCATAAGTCATATCTCAATAGTACTCATTCCTGCCAAGTCGTGTTACAATGACCATTTCCGCACGGGTAAACCGTACTACAATGAAACTTTTTATTTTTTTTATGTCTATGGAATCATAAAATCAACATATGATTATGCCAAAAAGCGCGCATGTTTGTGTCACTACTAAACATAGCAGGTTATTAAGCTGTATGGATGAATTGCCTTTGCCTTTCATTTGTGGGATTATAACGAAAGAACATTGCGCTATTTTCGCGCCAATGTTAACTTTTATCTGCATTTATAAATAAACTTGTTTTGAAAATGAGTGATATCAGTGATAATAGCGAAATAGACAATATCTTAACGCCTCCTGAAATGAGAGAAATAGGTATGGAGACCACAAAAGAATTGCTACCACATAAATCAAGGAAAAAATATGAAAAGTGTTACTTTATTTATTTCAAGGTCATAGAAAACGTTTTTTATGCCACTGTCGCAAACAGCTGTTTTAATACTCGTGCTGATCTATTGTGCCACCATATTACAATGGCTATCATTGCTTGACAGTGGCATAAATAACTATAGTAAGTCGGTGCCTTTATTATGTTTTTGTTTTTTGCCACGGACTTTCGAAATAAGTTATTTTTTACTTTGCGCTACAAAGGGTTACTGTATAATAAGTAATAACGGTCAACTTAGAAATGACTTCCTAAACCAAGAAAACGTAATCATAAACCGAGTAAAGTAACTTAATACAGAGTCGGACAGTATATAATCTTAACAGCACCCTCTGTCATCTTTATCTAATTTGAGCTTAAATTGAATTCCGGGACATAAAACAAAACACCAAATATTCCTCTGTAGTCCAAAATGGTTTAGTGTAGTTTGTTAGGGCTGGTTTAATTGCAATGTTTCGATATCGCCTTCGGGTTGTGGAGATCAGATGGCAGGCGCTACACGGAAAATATCTAAGTTTATCCAAAATCAGCGGTTAGATTGGTAAAGCGGACCCCAAACTTCAAAGCTGAAAAAGCTTCGGATCCGACTGGAATTAACGGTATACATATAGCCTAAAGCCTTCCTGGGTTAATGGGCTATAAAACGCAAAAAGAATTTTTCAAATCGGACCAGTGGTTCCCGAGATAAGCGCGTTCAAACATACAAACAAACTCTTCAGCTTACAGCAGCAGCTTATAGGTAATCAAATCAAATCAAATCAAATCAAATCAAATCAAATCAAATCAAATCAAATCAAATCAAATCATTTATTTCAAATAAACCAGTTACAGGCACTTTTGAATTGTCAGAAGGTCGGTCAGTCAATTAGATGAAGCTAGTCGCCCATTCCAAAGAGTAGGTACCTATGGAGAAGAACGGGCAAGAAACTCCATGGACACTCTTTTAAATTTTTAAGCTATTGTTACAAATATTCGATTACATCATTCATGTTGAAATCAACCGCGTGAGAACGATGCAGAAATATATTGTACGCTGAGAGCGTCCATTATGGAAAACATACAAAAATCAATTCAGAAATTAAAATACGCCGTGGCAGCTAAGAGATGACCAGTCCCCTCCGACGGCGTCCGTTCACGAACATGACGTATGGATCAGCATCATTCAGCTCAACCATATCGAAGGGAACCCAATGACCCAAAACACACGCCACCATCAGCGAGACATTTGAGTGAGCATGACATACTCTCAACAGCCAGAGCACAATTAAGTCAATAAAAAAGACTAACCCAACAAATAAATGCTTTACAGCACATTCGTACATTGTGCTCACACGTTTGCCATGCAATTATACAATACTAAGAAATTGAATCTACACAATGCTAAGATGGTTTTGTCCAAGGTTCAGCAGCTCCAACAGTGTTCCCGAATCTGTGGAAAGTTTAGCTCCTGTGCAGCTGTACAAGTGCCGAACACCTCTGTCAGCGATACAATTCCGTAACGTACAATATGCTTGGCTACATAGTGTGTAATACAGGCTTTGAATAAATAACATAAACAATTACATATTAAAACTACAAGAGGAAAAATCAAAGAACAATCATTGTATAGAAATCGGACGCAGCTCAAGCCCAAGCCTTTTTGTCCTCAATATAATCCTTCACACTATAAAATGCTTTCTGACACAACTTACGTTTAATGAAGGATTTGAATTTATTCAGGCTCAGATCTTGAACCACCTCTGGAAGTCCATTGTAAAAATGTATACATTGGCATCTGAAAGAGCCACCTATTTTCTTGAGCCTTGTTGTAGGTACAATAAATTTGTGCCTGTTCCTAGTATTTATATCATGGACATCACTGTATTTTTTAAACAATTTTATATTTTTATGAGCATACAAAAGATTTTCATAAATATATTGAGACGGCACGGTCAGTACATTAATCTCTTTAAATTTTTCTCTGAGAGAGTGTCTCGGACTTAATTTATAAATTGCACGAACAGCTCGTTTCTGCAAAACAAATATTGTTTGAATATCGGCGGCATTTCCCCACAACAGAATGCCGTACGACATTACGCTGTGGAAATAGCCAAAGTACACTAAACGGGCCGTCTCAACATCAGTCAAATTACGAATTGTTCTAACTGCGTATGCAGCAGAACTTAGCTTTTTTGACAATTTTTCTATATGTGAACCCCATTGAAGCTTAGCATCCAGAGTTATACCCAAGAACACTGTGCTGTCATCAGATTTCAATTGTTCGCCCTTTATCAACACTTTAGTTTCCACCTGCCTCACGTGAGGTAGAGTAAACTTAATGCATTTGGTTTTTTTCTCGTTTAAGAGTAAATTATTAACATTAAACCAATGGACTACTTTAGAGATCGCGCTATTTACATCATCAGTAACCTGCTGCTGACGTTTCAGTTTAAATAAAAGTGAAGTGTTATCTGCAAACAACACTATATCGTGGTTATCCTTTATTAGGTACGGCAGGTCATTGATGTAAATAAGAAACAAAAAAGGACCAAGAATTGACCCCTGTGGGATTCCCATTGTTACTAAAGATCCGGAAGATCTTTTTCCATTAACGTCAACGCTTTGAATCCTACCACTCAAGTAAGATGTAATAAGATCCAATGCAGAGTTCCGGATCCCGTAGTGGCGGAGTTTCCTGATTAACGTATCGTGAAGAACGCAATCGAATGCCTTGGACAAATCACAAAAGATGCCCAAGGCATCGCATTTATCCTCCCATGCATTATATATATGACCTAGAAGTTCAACACCGGCAGTTCCCGGCATCAGTAGTTGAACGACCCCTTGTAAAACCGAACTGTTTGCTATGTAATAATTTAAGTTTATTAAAAAAATTTAGCATTTGGTTTAAAATTAATTTCTCAAAAATTTTACTAAAGGTAGGTAGTACAGAAATAGGTCTATAATTTGTGGGGTCTGATGTACTACCAGATTTAAACAAAGGTATTATTTTACTATTTTTCATGAGATCAGGAAACTCTCCACAGTCAATACAAGCATTAAAGATAACAGCTAGAGTGGGTGCCACAATATCAATAATAGACTTAGCAACTTCCACCGAATGACCCCATAGGTCAGCAGTCTTTTTTACATTTAGAGTGTGAAAGATTTTAATTATATCTCTACTGATTGTGTAAGCATTAACTATCCTAATAATTTATCCATGCATTTCCATTTTCCATCCTTGTTGCGTCAACGACGATTTAAATAAGCTCGTGCTGGTGGCGCCTCTCTCAAGAGTGCCAACAAAAGGAAGTATGGCGGCCTCAGCGCATACAACGCCGCGTCTATTCTAAATAATTTCGAATATCCGACTTTCTAAGGGCTTCACTGGCCAAATAAACCCTCAGTTTCCATATTGGTGGTGTGTCTGTGCTTGACGAGTGGAGGCAGTGAACAAGCAGCATCAAGTCCACATAAAGAAGATAGCTGACCGGCCGGCGTGTGCCCCGTCGTTGGTGATTCCTCTTTTCCTGTCCTGTTGGATCCAGGTTAGTGCTTTGCATGTTTGTTTTCCCTGCTTTGAGACCCTGGGGTTGATAGGAGAATGCAGTGACCCTTCCAGAAAGCATCAACATTAATTATGGTGCCTCCTGTGAGGAATCTTCCTCGCGTAGTTATTTCAAAAATACCTACTATCGGAAATTAAATCTTTCCATTCTCGTTATTACGTTAAATACGTAATCCCAATTATAATTTGTTTGTATACTTACCTACTTAAGGCAATTTCAATTTGCCTTTCAAGTTCTAAGTGTCTAAACAAAACCTAGGTCATTCCATGATACCTAGTTATTGTTTCCTATTTGAGACCGATTGACTATTCAATCGTACATTCATACCTCGTTAATTCCCTTGTAATAAGCTGCATTTATTTGTATTCAATAACAAATTGCATAAATTACTTTTAAAAACGTGAGTTCGAAGTTTCTCGAATTTAGTACCGAGGTACCTACACTCGTAGTACTTGTCTCCGGCGGGAGACGGATTAGCTTTGAACTACCGCAAAGTCAAAACTTATATTCTAACAAATAACTTTAAGACGTGTGTGCTTGTATTTCATTTGCGTAATTTTGTATGACTCACGCGTATCAAAAGGGAGTTGTTACGTTACGTTACGTCGTTACGTCAGTCAATACGTTCGCGCGTGCATTGCTGCCTACCTACCGGCTTACGCTTTTTCCGTTTTACCTACTTTTATAACTTTTATCCTTTTGAGCGTGCGGATATCGTATACCAAGTGAACTATGAGCGAAGCGGAATTAATAACCGCTATTAAAAGGCGGGAATATGAGTTTGAAAGTATGCAGATACTTTACGATTTAGCCAGAACAGTTAAAGAAACTAAAACTAAATTTGCAGCTTTTCGAGCTAGGTACAAAAAGATTGACGAGATTCGTAATAGATTTTTGGAATGCAACGATGATGTTAACCAGTTGCAATTAAAGCTTAACCCTTCGTTTGTTATCGATCGTAAAGTGTTACTGTCATTCGATGAGTTGTATTACTATGTTATTGAGTATGCGGATTCTCTCGATGCGAGCGCAGGCAGCGGCTGTCGCTCGGAATTAGGTCAAGGTCACGTGCGTTCGCAAGTGAAGTTGCCTAAGCTGGAAATTCCAAAGTTTGATGGTAATATAGAAAAGTGGCAAACATTTAAAGATGGTTATACAGCACTTGTTCATAACAATAGTTCATTATCCGACACTGAGAAATTTCACTATTTGCTGTCATGTTTATCTGGTTATGCACTGACATTAGCGAAGGGCGTGCCTGTGACATCGGCAAATTATTCAGTGGTTTTTGCAACTTTACTGGACAGATATGACAACAAGCATATTCTTGCAACAGCTTATTTAGAAAAAATAATTAAAATTAATCCCATACAAAAACCATCTTTGTCTAACTTATCTGAGTTATCTAACACACTTTATGAATGCGTTAATGCCTTGCGCGGTTTGTGTATTGATGATTTATGCGAATTTATTTTATTTTACATTGCGTCTAGGCCTTTAGATACAGAAACAAAAAAAAGGTTTGAATTACAAAACACTGAAGAAATTCCGAAATTTAATAACTTCATTACTTATTTACAAAATTACATAAAAGTATTAGAAGTTAGCCAACCAGTTAATATTCCATCATCAAATTCTACAAGCAAACAAAATCGGCCTAATACAAATAAAGATTATTTATCGCGTCAACCAAAATCATCTCTAATTTCTTCCAACAATAATAATAAGGTTAGTCGGATTGTTTGTGTGTGTTGTAATGAAAATCATTCAATCTACCGTTGTAGTAAATTGCATTCTATGAATATGACACAGCGACAACAATTAGTTAAAGATTTAAAATTATGTCAAAACTGCTTAAGGCCAGGTCACACTGTTACCGATTGTAAATCTAAGTCAACATGTTTCATTTGACGACCTTTGGCCCTGGCAACATTTAACACGCGCACACTACGGACCGATGAGAAGATTGTCGAACTGGAGGAAGAACTGAGCCGGTTGCGCTGGGACATTGTGGGGTTATCTGAAGTCCGAAGAGAGGGAGAGGACTCGATAATCCTGAAGTCTGGCAACCTGCTCTATTTCCGGGAAGGCGACCAGCTGCCCCAGGGTGGTGTCGGGTTTATTGTCCACAAGTCCCTCGTGAACAACGTGGTTAAAGTCGGGAGCCTTTCGACTCGGGTGGCGTACCTTGTACTGAGAATAACAAAACGATATTCGTTAAAGGTTATACAGGTCTACGCCCCGACGTCTAAACACTCTGACGATGAGGTGGAGGCTATGTATGAGGACGTCAGTAGAGCCATACATTCCTCCAAAACCCACTACACCGTTGTCATGGGGGACTTTAACGCAAAACTGGGCATGCGAGAGGCGGACGAGACGAAAGTGGGGCAATTTGGAGTTGGAAATCGGAATCCCAGAGGTCAGATGCTAATGGATTTCATGGAAAGGGAAGGACTCTTTGCGATGAATTCTTTTTTCAGGAAACCATTGCACCGCAAGTGGACCTGGCTCAGCCCCGATGGTCAGACCAAAAACGAGATAGACTTCATAATGTCAACGAGAAGGCAAGTGTTCAACGATGTCTCCGTGATCCATGCGGTAAAAACAGGGAGTGATCACCGTATTGTTAGAGGCATCTTGAACCTCAACATTAGGCTCGAACGCTCTCGACTTATGAAGTCTACGCTCCGTCCAGCGTCAACACAACTCCAAAACCCCGAGAGCTTTCAGATCGAACTACAAAACCGCTTCGAATGCCTCGGTGAATGCGTAGATGTGGACGACTACAACAACAGGTTTGTGGAAACTCTCCAAACGGAAGGGTCTAAGTTTTACAAAACCCTCCGTTCAAAAAGACAAGAAGATCTCCGGTCCCACCCGCCGGCTAATGGAAGAAAGACGGGAGGTGATCTTAAAATCCCCTGATGATGCTTCGCGCATCAGATGCCTTAACAGACAGATCTCAAAGTCTCTGACTCGCGATATACGCCAATTTAATACAAATTGTATTAAAGAGGCTATCGAGCGGAACAAAGGCTCCAAAGTGTTCGCACGAGAATTGTCTGTTGGACAGAGTCTACTTGCGAAGCTGAAGACTGGGGATGGTAGGATCGTCACTTCCAAGCCCGAGCTTTTGGGTGAGATGGAGAAATTCTACGGAGAGTTATACACATCAACACACGCACCTGTTGTAAGCCTGGCTAATGATCCTAGAGCCAGACTAACCCGACACTACACCGACGATATCCCGGACGTCAGCCTGTACGAGATTGGTATGGCCCTGAAACAGCTCAAGAACGATAAGGCGGCTGAAGATGATGGAATTACGGCTGAGCTTCTGAAAGCGGGTGGCAAACCGGTTCTTAAAGCGCTTCAGAAGCTATTTAATTCCGTCATTCTTAAAGGCGAAACGCCTAAGGCGTAACACAGGGGTGTGGTGGTTTTGTTTTTCAAAAAAGGTGACAATACCCTCCTAAAAAACTACAGACCGATATCCCTCCTGAGCCATGTCTACAAGCTGTTTTCTAGGGTCATCACGAATCGTCTCGCTCGCAGGTTCGACGACTTCCAGCCTCCCGAACAAGCAGGCTTCCGAAAAGGCTTTAGCACCATAGACCACATTCATACGCTGCGGCAAGTTATACAGAAGTCCGAGGAGTATAACAAACCACTATGCTTGGCGTTTGTGGACTATGAGAAGGCCTTCGATTCGATTGAGACTTGGGCGGTGCTACAGTCTCTCCAGCGGTGCCAAATTGACCATCGATACATTGAGGTGATAAAGTGTTTGTACAAAAACGCCACCATGTCAGTCCGTCTCCAGGATCAGGACTCGAAACCGATCCAACTGCAGCGTGGAGTGAGACAAGGAGATGTCATATCTCCTAAATTGTTCACTGCTGCGTTGGAAGATGTCTTCAAGCTCCTGGACTGGAAAGGACTTGGCATCAACATCAACGGCGAGTACATCACTAATCTCCGTTTCGCAGATGATATCGTGTTCATGGCTGAGACCCTGGAAGACTTGGGCAAAATGCTCAATGACCTCAGCAGAGCTTCCCAACAAGTGGGTCTAAAAATGAACATGGATAAGACGAAGATCATGTCTAACTCCCATGTCGCACCCACTCCAATTGTAGTTGGTTGCTCTGCACTCGAAGTTGTCGACGAGTATATATACCTGGGACAGAAAGTCCAACTAGGTAGGTCCAACTTCGAGAGGGAGGTGTCTCGGCGAATCCAGCTCGGTTGGGCAGCGTTCGGGAAGCTACGCTACATCTTCTCGTCGTCCAAGATACCACAGTGTCTCAAGACGAAATTCTTTGACCAGTGTGTGTTGCCAGTGATGACTTACGGAACTGAAACGTGGTCGCTCACAATGGGCCTCATACGAAGGCTCAGAGTCACACAAAGGGCAATGGAAAGAGCTATGCTAGGAGTTTCTCTGCGTGATCGAATCAGAAATGAGGAGATCCGCAGAAGAACCAAAGTCACCGACATAGCTCTGCGAGTCGCTAAACTTAAGTGGCAGTGGGCAGGGCACATTGCCGTAGAACCGATGGCCGATGGGGCAGCAAGGTTCTGGAGTGGCGGCCACGTACTGGAAGACGCAGCGTAGGGAGACCCCCAACAAGGTGGACCGATGACCTGGTGAGGGTCGCGGGAAGCCGATGGATGCGGGCAGCACAAGACCGGTCATCGTGGAAAGCCTTGGGGGAGGCCTTTGTCCAGCAGTGGACATCTATAGGCTGAGGAAGATGTTTCATTTGTAATGCAAAGCATAATACTTTGTTACATGAAGAGCATAAGAGTTTACTGTCTCATACTAGTGAACTGGATTCATCCCAGCATCCCGATATGAACACTACTCTAACTGGTGCTACCCAGTCAAACATTTTAAATCAACCTATTAGCACAAAAATTCTTGGTACAGCAGTAGTTCGTTTGAAGCGATCGGATGGTTCGTGGCAGTATGTCCGTACAATTATAGACAGTGGCTCGATGGATTCATTTGTTACAAGTAGCTGTGCGCGACAATTAGGTTTACATATCAAGAAATGTAAATTAAATGTAAGTGGCATCAGTCAAAATTATGTGTGTAGCATTAAAGGTCACACCTTCGGTTCAATAATACCTCGATTGAGTGACACCCCTCAGTTTGATATGCAATTAGTGGTTCTACCTAAAATCACATCCCTGATTCCTTCGGTGTCGTTGCCGACAATCGTCAAGGATAAGTTTACACATCTGGATCTCGCCGACCAGGACTTTGATAAATCCGGTCCGATCGATCTGTTGTTAGGAGTAGACTGTTTTGACCAGATATATACTGGCTCACGTTTCAGTCCAGGCCCGGGCTTTCCATGCGCACTCTCTAGTGTATTCGGCTGGGTGATAAGTGGTCAGTTTCTTCAAAACGTGGTAGCTAAAACTCCGGCTACACCCGTTACGCTCCTCGTCGCGTCTTCTAGTGCGCTCGACGAGATCGTTCAACGGTTTTGGGAGTCCGAGGAGCCGCCGAAATGTAAAATTTCCGGTCCCGAGGATGAAATATGCGAACAAAAATATAAAGAAGGCACGTATCGCACCTCCGATGGGCGTTATGTTGTACCAATTATGCTTAAAGATGATGCTCCAGCCTTAGGAGAATCATATAAACAAGCGTTTAATCGTTTTCTAAATTTGGAAAAAAGACTTGCTAGTCAAAATGAGTTAAAAACTGAATACAAAGAATTTATGCAACAGTACGAGGATCTCGGACATATGCAGCCAGTGCAGTCCTCGTCTACTGACTGTTATATAATTCCCCACCATTGTGTAATCCGACCTGAGAGTACCACGACACGATTACGAGTGGTCTTCGATGCTAGTAGTCGGACTTCGAGTGACCTGTCACTAAATAATATTGTTCATGTGGGTCCAAAACTTCAAGTAGACATCGTTGATCTAATCACAAAATTCAGAATTCACAAAGTTGTTTTTACTGCGGATATTCGTCGCATGTATAGACAAATATTGATAAGACCGCAAGAAAGATGTTATCAACACGTTCTTTGGCGTAATGACCCAACTGAGGTTTTAAAGGAATACGAACTCAATACCGTTACGTACGGAGTTAGTAGTTCTCCTTACTTAGCCATTCGAACACTTCATCAACTTGCTGAAGACCACGGTGCTGAGTATTCTAGTCGTGCAGCACAGGTTATCCGAGAGGAGACATTTATGGACGATATCACCTCTGGCGGATCTTCTCTCGAAGAAACTATTGCATTAAAAAACGATATTATATCGTTACTATCAAAGGCTCAGTTTGAACTACGGAAATGGACCTCTAATGATCCTCGTCTTCTGACAGATATCCCTCAAGAATTCTGTCAAACTTCCAAATCTTCTGATGAATCGGGAAGTGAGTTTGTCAAAATATTGGGCGTTCGTTGGAATCCTGTTAACGATACCTTTTCTTATACGTTTGCTGACTCGTTCGAATGGAAATTCACAAAACGGTCCATACTCTCATTGGTAGCTCGCATTTTTGACCCTCTTGGATGGATTTGTCCTGTCGTTTTTGCCGCCAAATCTTTGCTACAAGATCTATGGCGTTTAAATTTATCATGGGATGAAACTATTCCCTAAAATTTAGTCAAACAATGGCATTTAATAGCTGCAAATTTGTCCGATTTACAAAATATTACTCTCCCGCGTTTAATCATACCTTCGAATCCTATTCAAGTACATTTAGTTGGCTTTTGTGATGGATCTTTGAAAGGTTATGGTTGTTGTGTTTATATCTGTGTAGTTACCAATGAACCCGGTAATGTAACCACGACCAGTTTGTTAATAGGGAAATCTAGAGTTGCCCCCTTAAAACCAACAACGGTGAATCGACTTGAGCTAAGCGCAGCTGTGCTTCTAGCAAAAGTTCTATCACACATGTATCATTTACTTAAAGATAAAATTTCCATCGATTCCATTCGAGCTTATTCAGACAGCAGCACTACCTTGTCTTGGCTTAACACTGACCCTCATTTACTAAAAATGTATGTAGCCAATCGTGCGGTTCAGACAACTGATTTAATTAGTCGAGATCGCTGGTACTATGTATCAACAAATGATAACCCCGCCGACTGTTGTAGCCGCGGAGTATCATGTCCAGAGATTCTAGATCACCCGCTTTGGTGGACAGGGCCTTCTTGGCTGAAAGAATCACCTGAGCAATGGCCTAAAAGGCAGGTATTACTTCCGAAGGAGAACTTGCCTGAACTTAAATCAATAGAAAGTAGAAGTCTTCTTGTTACGGATGATGAGAATCCACTTTTGAACTTAATTTCTAAACATTCTTCATTTACAAAAATTCAAAGAATGGTAGCATGGTGTAATCGTTTTGTTTCTAACTCTAAAACGGCCAGGCAAGACCGAAATCTCTCTCCTCTTAGTAGTGCTGAGCTTGAAAAAGCAATGAAAGTGCTGGTTAAATTCAGTCAAGATAATTACATGACTTCGGAAGTTGACCGGGTGCGTAAAAATGAACCTTGTGTAAAATCTATTCAAAAGCTGTCACCTTTCCTAGACGATGATGGTATTTTGCGAGTCACCTACTCGCAAAATACCATCATCGTCGCCTCGATGAGGCTCAACTGTCGCCATCTGCGTTACACCCTTTCTTGTTACTTAAACAATGTCCTATCTCTCGAAAGATAGTCGAATATTTCCATATAAAATATTTGCATTGTGGCCCTCGCTCTTTACAATCTTTTATTCAGAAAATTTTGGATAACCGGATTAAGGCTCCTGATACGGACCGTGTTATCCAAATGTGTCAAATGTTTTAAAGTGAATCCAGTTGCTTGTCAACCAATGATGGGCAAGCTACCTGCAGCCAGGATTCAACCAGCTCGCTGCTTTAGTACCACGGGAATAGATCTGGGGGTCCCTTTATCATTAAAGAGAGTCGCCGTCGTGGCGCAAAAACTTACAAAGCTTATTTATGTTTATTTGTGTGCCTAAGCTCAAAGGCTGTACACTTAGAAGCCGTAACAGAATTGAGTGCTGAAGCATTTCTTGCCGCTTTAGACCGCTTTGTCTCTCGTCGTGGCATATGCCATACAATAGTAACAGACTGTGGGACAAATTTCGTAGGCGCGAATAAATATTTAAATGAGGTTGCGAATCTGCTTCATCAGCATTATCCAGAAATTTCAAATGGTTTAGCGAATCGCCACATTACCTGGAAATTCAATCCAGCTGGAGCACCGCATTTCGGCGGAATATTTGAAAGTGGTATAAAATCAACAAAGTATCATTTGAAGCGAGTAGTTGGAGCTCAAGTTCTTACTCTAGAAGAATTTTTTACCATATTAGCTAAAATAGAAGCTGTATTAAATTCCCGTCCACTCTGTACTCTATCTACGGATCCTTCAGAGTCTGACGTTCTAACTCCAGGACATTTTCTAACGGGAGGTCCTTTAGTAGCCTTGCCCGAAGAACCGATAAGTGATAATTCGTGTCCTCGATCTCGTTGGATGATGCTTCGGAAAATTACTCAAAGCTTTTGGCGCGTATGGCAACGCGATTATCTTCACACATTGCAACAAAAGAGCAAATGGTTCTTGCCTGAACCAAATATCAAAGTCAATGACATAGTTATAGTTAACGAACCTAATACTCCGCCGATGTTTTGGAAAATGGCTCGTATCGTGCAAGTGCATGCAGGTTCAGACCAGGTAGTTAGAGTCGTTACTCTCCAAACTGCTAACGGAAAGACGTTTCGTAGGCCGGTGGTAAAGGTTTGTCCTTTACCAATTAATTAGTTTATTTTCCTTTTATATACCTAACTAGAGTATAAGTACACACTGTCTTTAGGTTATTTAAAATAAGTCTCCATATTATCTACACTTATTAACTAGATTTTTATGCATTTTTTCGGCAGTAGCTCATAGTCCAGCTATTGCTGATTTCACTCTTAATTTTTCGCATTCTTCTTGAAACCCTTGTGGATTTCAGGTGGGGGGAAATGTGTAAGCATTAACTATCCTAATAATTTATCCATGCATTTCCATTTTCCATCCTTGTTGCGTCAACGACGATTTAAATAAGCGCGGGCTTCTATTAACTCGTGCTGGTGGCGCCTCTCTCAAGAGTGCCAACAAAAACAAGTATGGCGGCCTCAGCGCATACAACGCCGCGTCTATTCTAAATAATTTCGAATATCTGACTTTCTAAGGGCTTCACTGGCCAAATAAACCCTCAGTTTCCATATTGGTGGTGTGTCTGTGCTTGACGAGTGTAGGCAGTGAACAAGCAGCATCAAGTCCACATAAAGAAGATAGTTGACTGGCCGGCGTGTGCCCCGTCGTTGGTGATTCCTCTTTTCCTGTCCTGTTGGATCCAGGTTAGTGCTTTGCATGTTTGTTTTCCCTGCTTTGAGACCCTGGGGTTGATAGGAGAATGCAGTGACCCTTCCAGAAAGCATCAACAGATAACATGTTCAAAATGAAACTCCGAATCACAAACATTAACATTTTCTTTAAGCAAAGACTCCGCAACAGAAGGTGATGAGTTTAGGGATTTAGTAGTTGAAACAGGAATATCCGAAAAGAAATTTTCAAATGCCTCAGAGACTTGCGAGTCTGATTTAATTATGTTGTCATTAATAGACAGGCTATAGTCAGTATTTCTATCACTGGACCTTCCCGTTTCACTATTAATAATTTTCCAAGTCGTTTTAATTACATTGCCACTGTTCTTTATCTTTGAACTCAAGTAACGTGACTTGGCCATATAACAAACTTGTTTGAATAATTTTGAATATTTTCTAACATATAAATTGAATTCAAGAGTGTTAATATAAATCCTCTCATTGTACAATTCATAAAGCCGAGTTCTACTTTTATGAATACCGATGGTAGCCCAATCAGAGAAAGATGCTTTACTATTAACAGAGATAGTCTTGGGAACAAAGGTGGAATCAAATAGCTTACAGTATATATTAAAAAAATTGTCATAGATATGATTAGGATCAGCATTAACAGCACTGGATAAGACTGGCAATTTATTGATGAGATCAAATCTAAAAACCTCCAAGCGGCTTTCAGTTTTGGGGTTAACAGTGATATCCTTTTTGGCCACTTTTTTACTATGGTTTGGAATAGTAATCCTTTGTCCGCAGTGATCAGAATCAAGTAAATTTAAAACTTCTTTGTGGCTTGGTATTATGTTTGTAAAAATAATATCTAGGCACGTGGCACAAGTAGGTGTTATTCTTGTGGGCTCCAAAAATAGGTTTACAAGATTGTAGGACTGAAATAGACTTATAATTTTATTACAATAACCAGAGTATAGTAAGTAAGATATAGATTAGGAAATAAGTACCAATTTATCATCATCAACCTTTTTATCGTCCCATTGTTGGGCACAAGTTTCCTCTCATACAGAGAAGGATTGAGCGTAATCACCACGCTTGCTCAATGCGGGTTGGCGATTTCAGACTTCAGCGTGTCTCTGAAGGACCGCATCAGAAATGAGGTTATCCGACAGAGGACTAAATTCACCGACATAGCTGAAAGGATAAGCAAGCTGAAGTGGCAATGGGCTGGTCACATATGCCGCAGGACCGACAACTGTTGGGGTAAACTAGTCCTCGAGTGGAGACCGCGTCTCTGCAAACGTAGTGTAGGACGCCCTTGGGCGAGATGGAGCGACGACATCAAAAAGGTGGCTGGTAGTGGTGGGGCGGAGAACTGCTCAGGATCGAGCTTGTTGGCGTGCCATGGAGGAGGCCTATGTCCAGCAGTGGACGAGAAGAGGCTGATGATGATTTCAGACTTAAAGTCCAGGTTACCTCAAAGTGTTTTCTTTCACCTTCTAATCAATAATTGTTGTCCAAGATATACTTAGAAAGTACATATAACTTAGAAAAATTACATTGGTACTTGCCTGACTTGGAATCGAACCCGCACACTCATACTTGAGCTGGTGTTTTAACCACTAGGCCACCACGACTGTACCGATTTATAATCTCTTTTTATTTATTTTTATTTTATTTTATGATATTAATTTTTATATTTTGCTCTAATAATAGTTTCGTAAATTTTGCTGTACTAACACTATATGGATTTAAAAGGCTTAATTAAAAAAAATGTTTTATTTTTCAATGTTTTTTTTTTCTATATAGGTCTGTATGAACAATTTGCACGTTCATACTTAATCAGATATGTACCATCTATACGAGATATGGTCCACGTAACATTTATCGTTTGTTTTTTCTCAGTGTCCCTTCTGAATTTCCTTCTATTTGCTCAGTTCCTTAGGATTCAAGCGTGATGATAGCCTATAGTGTGTGAAAAATTGGGCTATCAAATACAAAACCATTTTTTCAAACCGATAGCCACTCAATAGTTGCGCAACAATTTCAATTTCAACGAAGAAAATAGTTTAACTATCATTGAATGCACAAACACCCAAAGTCAGACGATATCGAAGCAATAAATTTTGGCTGGCGAAACAATTACAGTAGTTTAGAGTACAGCTGTTGGACGCAGTCAATAGTTTGGTCTTTTTGAACGCAGAAGAGTATGTTTGTTGGAATGCACTAATCTGTGGAACTACATACAAATCGAATGTGTGCGTTTGTATTGTTTAACCTTATATTTGAGGAGGCTAGCGCCCAAAAGGAGACGAGCAAAAATAATTAAACTCAAGTAAGTAAAAACGAAGTAAAAATTAAATATCAACAAATACTAAAACAGTTTTTTTTCATATGGGACGGAAGCTTTCGTGTGCTATTCCAACTTGCAATTAGTCGGTTTTTCCATCATCTGATAACTTTGTTTGAGGAATAATTCTTAAATTAATTTTATACGAAAATTGTCAAATGTCAAAAGCAAAGCAAAGTCAGTTCAAAGTCTATTTCTAAAATAAAAATTACCTGGGGATGAAAAAATCAGCCCGATAACGAAAAAATGTGCGAAACAACATGTACCAAATTGAAAAAAAACCCGAACTTAATCCCCCTACCCTCAAATAGTGAGTGTAAACTAGGGGGGTGGATCACCGCGGTCCTCTGTGAGCTCACAATCACTCACATTGTTTACACGTTTACATCTGTGAACATATCGCCTTACTGTGTGGAAGCAACCGGTGTTTGGGTAGCGAGGATTATCGGATTTCTAGCTGTTTCAGTATTTCGGTAAAATTGTGTTAGTAATTACATTTAGAGAGAATGGTTTAGCTTTAGGATATACGATGTATGCTATGACTTGCTTGGTATTGGTTTCAGACTTTGTTGGATGCAATATAGATGATAATGTGTTGGAGAATATATTATTTGTCTGTATTTCATGATCCTCAGCAGTTTAAATCAGATCATACTTTACCAACAAATTAATCATTCTGGCAAATCAGACACTGACTGGTAGGTACAAACCTCAGCTATACGAAATGCGATACAGTTCTTATAATGTTCGTTCTATGTCCAATGGTTCGATGATACAGCGAACACTGCTTACACCGGTTTTGAAGCTATAGCTTGCTTCCGCTACCACGAAACATCTTCTGACCAGCTCGTGACCTATGTTTACCTATTGAGCGCTACGGGATGACAACTGACGATTACGAGACGACAATAGTGTACCAAATAGTCAGAATCAATATCGAATGGCAAAAAAGCAAGTTCCTGCAATAAACCTTTTATTTTTGTTGACTATTTCTTTATATTTTGTAACATTATGTCTGGTGAAGCCGTACGGAGGACGGGTCTGAGCAGTTGTGTTGCGATGTGTGACGGGTACGATGCGCCAAATGTTGTTGTGTCTGGAGTTTGGTCGTGGAGAGTCTTCAGATCAATCTCCCTCTAGCGCAGCATCGTTTGGTCGTGTTGGTCTTGGGTTTAACATTGCATCACCTCGCTCAACTGCCGTCATCCTTCCTATTCCTAAGTTTTTTAAGTGAATAGGCTTAATAAACTGGTGCGCTTTACCATCAACGATTGCATCACTGCTTACCATCAGGCGGGATTGCAGTCAAGCACTAGTTTATAATTATGAAAAAAAATATATTATAAATTAGTTCTTGACAGCGATAGGAATTATGCCATCTTTGATGGTAAAGCGCGCTAGTAGCGTAAGCGCTAAGAGTTTATTCACTCTAGCCTTGAAGAGACTTAAATTGCAGTCAGTCTGAAACACTGCCGCAGGCAAATTGTTCCAGTCTTTCGATGTACGAACTATAAAAGACGGAGAGAAACGCTTCCTTCGAACCATAGTAGTAACAAAAACATAAGGGTAGATGTTCGCTGTACGATGGATCTTCCGATGATGGAACGAAGATGGCGAAATTAAGTCATGCAAATCCCGCGCACACACGTCCAAAATGCATCCTATAGAAGACCAACAGGCTGGCTACTCTACGCCTATGCTCCAGGCTTTGTAAACCGTTTAGAACCAAATCTAAGTTGCCAATTACCCTCTTCGCATGCCTCTCCACCGAATCAAAAGTTGCCCGTAGTAATCCATATTTGCATGATCAGACCAACATATCTGGGTTTTGTTAATGTTTAATCTTTAACAGAGGCTGTGTCCTCTAAATTTACCTCAAGGTAACGTGAGTATTAGATTATTCGAAAGAGAGTGGCCTCTGGCACACAGGCAAGTGAAGGAACACGAGTGAGTTTTAGTCAGTAAAAGCCTGACACGGCCTTCCGCTTCGCCCAGAGCGGGAGAGGTCAAAACATGTGATACTTACGTGTTAGCAGTTCCAGTTAATTTCACATAACATGTTTACATATTTATAAGCAACCATTACATCTATCTACCCTTCAAATATGAATCTTAAAATTAGAACCAGTCTTAGACCAATCCAGCACATGATATTCTAATTTCAAACAGGAGGCTGTGGCAACCATGACGGTAATAATTAAAGACAGCTCGTGTCTCCTACATTCTCTGGGGAGAGACTCTGTGTTCCATTCAACTGGGAATAAGCAGTAAATTGGTAGTAGTTAGCGGAGTAAATTGATGGTGCAAGGTGTAGGAAACAGCGCAAAGTAGGTGAGTAAATATGAAAACTGGTGGAGGTGTCTTTTAATGTCCGAATAATGCGTCAGTTGTATTGTAGTAAGAATTTTTATTATTCCTTTGTAATCCATACTAATATTATAAATGCGAAAGTAACTCTGTCTGTTCTGTGTTTTTGTAAGTGTAAATGTAGTTTGAGATATAACTGAGATATATAAAAAACCTTTTTATACGTATAGCAGTCAAAACGTTAAATATCTATCGTTTAATATCCATACATACTATTACTTTAATATATATAAATACTAAACTAGAGAGGAGAGGTGTTGAGATGACTTTACGCTATTTGTATCGAAAATAATTATAGGATTAATGCTTAAATACAAACCTAAATTTCGACGGCCACAATTTAAACCATGGTAGCCTTTAAAAGGATAGTCCTGATATTAAGAGGATACGCATTCTAAAGATGAATTCAAATCAAATCAAATCATTTACTTCAAATAAACCAGTTACAGGCACTTTTGAATTGTCAGAAGGTCGGTCAGTCAATAAGATGAAGCTAGTCGCCCATTCCAAAGAGTAGGTACCTATGGAGAAGAACGGGCAAGAAACTCCATGGACACTCTTTTAAATTTTCAAGCTATTGTTACAAATATTTGACTATTGCATTCATGTTGAAATCAACCGTGTGAGAACGATGCAGAAATATATTGTACGCTGAGAGCGTCCATTATGTAAAACACACAAAAAACATTTCAGAAATTAAAATACGCCGTGGCAGCTAAGAGATGACCAGTCCCCTCTGACGGCGTCCGTTCACGAACATGACGTATGGATCAGCATCATTCAGCTCAACAATATCGAAATTGATTGAATATGAAAGAAAAAATGAACAAAGTCAACGTATGAGAAGGACAGAGTAAGAGAAGATTGTTAGTTGGTTAAGACGCAGATTCTTAGCGTGTGAAGAAGGTGGATATTGAAAGTGAGACACGGGATACGAATGAGGAGTGGGAGAGTTAAGAAGGGTGTTGACATTCTAACGTCCATTTATAAATAAAGGGGCAAGTAAAATCACTTTTACCTTACGCCATACAACAAATAGCATAGTGCGAGATCATTATCCCGGAGAATTGAAAAAGTAAGTGGTTTACTAACAGCTAATAGAATTGCGCGGATTTACCACAAATACGGGTAATAATTACATTCCGGGTGTGTGCGGATGAAGTTATTATCCTTGTTATAACCTGGTTGCCCGGCTGTCTGTGGTGGCAGTAATTGAATATAGAGTGTGAGTGAGTATGCTTCTAAAAATAAATGGTTTTTTTTTTACGGAAATTTGATTTTTTGGTGGAAATGAACGCAAACGCAGAATAATGCGTTTTATTTGACTAGTAAGTAGCCTGAAAATTCAGTAACTATTATAAAGATAGGCTTTTGCTCTCCTAGAACTTAAGTTTGTTCTTTTAAAAAACAAATACTTAGTAGGAGCTGCGAAGACATTTGTAGTTATTAATAATGGAAATGTTTTCAATATATTCATACCACTGCTGTAAAAGCTTAATAATATAAACAAAAGAAGTACCAAGAATTTTTTTATTATTCTCGCAGCTAAGACTTTTCAATTCCACTCGATCTCGTACAGTCCCAGCGGCCACATCGCTTCACTTCGAAGTAAAAGTTATTGTTCACCCTTAAACTGCAGTAAGTGGAAATTTTTGTGATGTTCGACGTTAATAAAGTAAGTTATGAAGTCAGCCGATCGATTATGTAATCATTTCACAGTGAAAAGTTAAGTCAAGTAAACTGTCAATAGTCAGTCTGTCAAATCCTTAGTATAAGTTAGAACGGCTGCTCATTATATTATGCTCAGTTCACAATTTTATGGTGAGAAGTTGACAAAATCGCACTGTAGGTAAACCATGAGCTTAACCAATTTACGTTGAGTTTTGGTGAATAAGAAGAATCTGTTGAAACTGTCGAGGACGTAAGTAAGAAAACTATTCTGCCGTCATAAGGAAAAAAGACGCATCAAACATTTTTTTACCAAATTGAGTTACATGCATATTCTAAATCAGTAAAAAAAATGGCGTACAACAATATTTTTATATTTCGCATTAAAAAAAAATGTTAGGTGCGTCTTTTTTCCTTATGACGGCAGTATTGTGACGTTGTAAAAAAAAAGAATAATTGTTTATTTTGCACAATTAAAAGCAGCCAAAATGATATTTTTAACCGAAAGTGGTTAATCGAAAAACATTGTGACTACTAGACATCATGTCATTGTAAGAGCAGTGTTGACGTTGGGATCAACACCGACTTAAAAGTTGTAGGTCGGAGGTTAGAACCCAATCAGACTCTGTAAATCAATTCATCACCACTGCTCTCAAAACGGTCAAGGAAAAAATCGTCAGCAAAGCGGCAAGTCCTATAAAAAAAAATCGAAGACATATAACAACCCAACGATCGATCCCGCCTGATGGTAACCAGTGATGCAATCTTGGATGGTAAACCGCATTAGTTTATTAGAAGCCTATTCACTATATGATAAGACAATATGCTTTGTCTAGACCATAATAAACACGTAAGGATCGGTCCGGTCTGCCATCTGTATGACAGGTTCTTCAACGATACAACGCTGACAGCAGAATTATGTCACGTGATTCCAGCGTATACTCTCCAAACTGTACTCGTATGCATACTTCTTCTTCTTCAGCATATACAATATGTAAAGAAAACCCTGTCCGACCCATAAGGATAATAAAGGTTAGGTAAACACTTGACCAAATATAATATAAAATTTTACATAATCATCATAGTAACAATAATAATGAATTTTGAAATAATCTTTTTTTCCCGAGTATTAATTCCAATTTCCCCGAAATTTGGTCATTTTTAAAAAACTGACAACACCATTTGTGACGGAGCGAATAGCGATGCGACCACGTGCCGCATGCCCCGCCCCCCTTCACCCGCGCATACATGCGCGGGTGAAGGGGGGCGGGGCTATCGGGTTGTCTACCGCACATGCATTAAGTTACCTCGCTTTTTCGAAATAATATTTATTTTTTTTGGGGATTTTTTTTTTTAAGTTTAGCCCGGCTTTGTAGGCATTATTAGAATCAGTTAACGATACCTAACAATACCTTCACGGATCGGACAGGGTTTTCTTTACATATTGTAGATGTCCACTGCTGGAGAAAGGCCTCTCCCAAGGCTTTCCACGATGACCGATCTTGTGCTGCCCGCATCCATCGGCATCCCGAGACCTTCACTTCAGGTATGCATTACGATAAAGAAATTGCTAAAAATATTATAAAGTCACCTTTTTTGTAAGCGAAGCTTGATAGAAATAAATATGAAGTTCAAAACCTCATTTGATTCTCGATCAACACTTTAAAAACAGACTCCCCAGGGCCTTCTGGAAAATTTGTACAGCCAAACTCATAATGTTATATTTCATATGCTTCATTACACACGTGTTCAGAGCTGGAAATCGGATCAAAGGACAATGTGTAATCTGCTAAAAGGATTGCTATCTGGCTACAAAATGTAGGATATACACAGTACACACGTCGTGTTCTGGCTGAGCTGTTGCTAGGTGAAATGTATTTCTCTCGTAATAATATATTGTAAAAAGAGGGTAGTTTTTAGATCCTTGTACCTTCTTTAGGTTATCCAAAGTAGTCAGAGTACCTTTATATTGTGAACTATAAGCCTTAATGCAATATTAATGTACCTCCTAATTATATGTATTTATAACAATACTAGCAGTCGCCAGTGACTTCTTCCGCATGGTATAGTTATGCTCCGCTCCTATTCGTCGCAGCGTGATGTTATATACCCTAAAGCCTTCCTGAATTAAGGGGCTATCAATCGCAAAAAAAAAAACAAATCGGACTAGTAGTTCCTGAGACATTGTAAAAAAGGGGTAGTTTGTAGATCCTAGTACCTTCTTTAGGTTATCAAAAGTAGTCAGAGTACCTTTATATTGTGAACTGATAATAGGCCTTAATGTGATATAAATGTACCTCCTAATTATATTTATAACAATAATAGCGGCTGCCAGCGACTTCTTGCGCGTGGTTTAGTTATGCTCCGCTCCTATTCGTCGCAGCGTAATGTTATATACCCTAAAACCTTCCTGAATGAATGGGCTATCAATCACGAAAAGAATTTTTCGAATCGGACCATTAGTTCCTGAGATTAGTGAGTTCAAACAAACTCTTCAGCTTTATATTATTAGTATAGATTTCATAACCTCGTCTGCTCATCACCTGCCTAGACTTTTTCCAACTATGCAAGGGACGGTTTGGAAGTCGTCTGGACAGGTTAAGGCGATTAGTAACGACGATGACCTTGCGCATCTGGGCGGGGCTAGGCAGAAAACCCCCGCGCACCCCGCATCATATTTACGTGCACATTTCCTACTCGCTTGCTACGAGCGCGGACGTCTCACGACAAATGTAGGATGCCATACCATGGCTAAAAGTATACTATTCATACTATTCTGTCTAAAAAGTACCTAATATAGAATCACGTGGTATCAAAACTCATACCCTAAAGTGAAAAATATTAGGTAATTACTTTTATTATATTGTTTTCGATACTGCGTTGCAGGGATTTTTTTATTTAAAAAAGGGAAAACAAATATTAATTTATGAAAATGATTAATGCAAAATGGGAACCGGAAATTAATCTTTTATTTACAGTTATTATTTAGCATTTAGCGTTTTTGATATAATTCCCATTGATACTTACCAGGACTTAAAAAAAAAACCCTGGAAACTCCATCATCTAAATGAAACTCACAGGTCAGACTAAAATAGGTGCATATTATTTAGAATACATATTGTTTAAAAATTTAGCTGACCAAATTTTAGGTAATGAACACCTGAGACTAATGAACTTAAAGAATGAAAAAAAGAATTGTTTTGATTTACCTAGTAGAAAAAAAAAATTGGGGAAATTTAATCTATAAAGTAATTATTTAATTTGTTTATTAAGAGCCTATTCATTCTAGCCTTGAAGACACTCAAATTGTAGTGTGAAGGAAACACCGCCGCTGGCAAACTGTTCCAGTCCCTCGATGTACGCGGTATAAAAGAGGAAGCCAAACGCTTTGTCCGGATCATCCTTTATTTAATTTTATCTAATATATAAAGCTGAACAGTTTGTTTGTTTGTATGTTTGTTTGTTTGTGCGCGCTAATCTCGGGAACTACTGGTCCGATTTGAAAAATTCTTTTTGCGTTGGATAGCCCATTAATCCAGGAAGGCTTTAGGCTATATAACATCGCGCTGCGACCAATAGGAGCGGAGCATAACTAAACCACGCGAACGAAGTCGCTGGCGGCCGCTAGTCATTCATATGGATTAAATTACAAGTATCAATTATATATTTTTTTAGGGAAGGAAAATATTTGTTTTGGACTTAGCAAAAATTTGACGTTTTTTTTTTTTGGGATGTTCTTAATTTTTATTGGAGGAATGAACAGGGTGTGGCCCTATAAATAACTTTGACCCTTTTCACTTTTTCGCTGCAACACCCTAATTTCGAGATATAGCGTCGTCGTAGCCCCTCACATCGTGGGCCGTTTTATCTCGAATCTGAAAAAGTGCTAGGGGTCAAAGTTCTTTCATAGAACTCTTTTTTCCTCGGTGGTAGGCCACAACGTCAGCTGCCGGCATAAGTTACCACCCACCAGACAAAGTGATGCCGCCACCGTGATGTTCCGGCATGATATCTGGTGAAGCCGTTCGGAGGACGGGTCTGAGCAGTTGTGTTGCGGTGTGTACCGGGTACGATGCGCCAAATGATGTTGTGTCGGGAGTTTGGTCGTGGAGGGTAGCGGGATCCGAAGCACGGTGCTCCGCTGGCCGACCGCAGGTAATTGGGGGCCCAAGTAGTGTGCCAGCCACACACGAAAGGCTGCCCAGCCAACTGCAAAAATCCCAGGGTGGCCCCATCGTGCCGGTTGGCGACCGGACGAGAGGACCCGATGGCGATCCCTGGGGGGCGTCCCCGCAGTCTCCAGATCAATCTCGCTCTGGCCCAGCATCGTTGGTCGCATTGTTGGGTTTAACATTGCATCATCTCACTCAACTGCCGTCTTCCTTCCTATACACTCATTAAAATCTATGAACAGGTCCAATAACAAAAGTAGATGTGCACAGCGGACGCTCGTCCTCTCATTCAAAGTTTAGATTGGAGTGCAGACCTCAAATATTAGAGAGGTGCCTCTAATATTTGAGGTCTGCACTCCAATCTCACTGCACTACACCACCACCTTGAGACTGAGAAGTCCCATCTGCTTTTCTTGACGGAGACCCAGATCAGATGTCCGTCTGATGTGGCATACCTCAGCTACCCGGGATACGCATTGGAGGATCATTCAGAGCACTCTGTGTATGTCCGCAATGACATCTGTTGCCGGCACCTCTGCTACCTCAAAGACCATCACTTCTCGTCCCTATGGCTGTTGGTGTCAAACTGGTATGGACAAAATTGTTTACACTTGTGTCTACCGATCGCACCGCGGTGATCAGGAGACAACTCGATTATTTGACCACCTCAGTGAGGCTGCTGACAATGCGCTGCACCGGCACCCTGACGCACAGTTCGTCGCTCTGGGGGACTTCAACACCTGCCATCAGGACTGGCTTTTCCCGTACAAGAGGACCGACCACGCTGGGAGAGAGGCGCGAAACTTCGCGCTTTCCATGGGCCTTTCCCAGCTGGTAGAACGAGCGATTAGGGTGCCTGATGTAGTTGGTCATACCGCCAATTGTCTGGACCTTCTGCTGACACTGATCCGGACAGATGTATTGTAATAGTTTCCTCACCGTTGAGAACTTCAGACCACTATCTGGTGAAGTCTGTATCGTCCTTCTCCCCACTAGATCACTACTCTCGGGTAGGGATGAGATACGCCACTTCTTTGCGTCTTATCCTTGGCAAGGAGGTCTGCTTCTCTTCTGATAATCCGTGAGCTGTGCAGACGCTGTAACGGATGTGGGGCGTCAAGCTATGGAGTATTTTATCCCCTTCAATGACGTGCCCGTCGGTGGCTCGGCTCGCCCATGGTTCAATGCCGATTGTGTCGAAGGTGAACAGCGTAAGCACACGACATTTCTCACCTGGGTTGACGCTCGTGACCGCGGAGCTCCGGATGAGAGCCTTTAATCGTGCTGCCAAGTCCTACAAAAAGGCGCTTAAGAAGGCTCGCTTCGGCCGCATTACCCATATTGGCAACAAGTTATCTGCGCTACCATTCGGTAGCAGATCTTTTTGGTCCCTTGCCAAATCGGTCGAGGCGAACTTCTGTCGGCTCCGCCCTCCGCTGGTTCGGCCTGATGGAACACTGGCTCATACGGCGAGAGAGAAAGCAGGTCTCTTTGAGAGAGATGCTCTTTGCCCATAATTCGCGTCTTGATACTTGAAGTGCTAATCAACCTAATTTACCTCATTGCGGAACTTCAATGCCTGAGGTTCGCATTAAGAACAAGGAGGTTCTGAGAGTACTGTGTCGTCTGGACGTGAATAAGTCTAGTGGTCCAGATTGTATACCAGCGATTGTTCTTAAAGTATGTGCACCCGATGTCTCCTGTATTGACGCGCTTGTATCGCTTCTCGTTTATGACTGGTATAGTGACCAAGGTCTGGAAGCTTGCCAAAGTGCAGCCCGTGCCAAAAAAGGGTAGTCGTAGTCGTGCCGATCCTACCAACTATCAGCCGATTTCGATCACCTCCATACTTTGCAAAATTATGGAGCGTGTGTTGAAGTCGCGCCACTTGGCATACCTGGACGGTAACGATCTCCTCATTGACCGACAGTACGGGTTTCGCCGCAATCGGTCAACTGGGGACCTTCTAGTGTATGTCACTCACTTGTGGGGCGAGGCCCTCGAGAGAAATGGGGAAGCGATTGCTGTCTCCCTTGATATCTCGAAGGCCTTCGATCGGGTTTGGCACGCTGGCCTTTTGAGTAAGCTTCTACGGCATTTCCCCTGGCTTGACTGGCTGGTTAAAAGACTTCCTGGCTGAACGGTCCCTCCGAGTTGTTGTCAACGGTTGCTCATCTGAGCCCATGTCGACTAATGCCGGTGTTACTCAGGGGTCTGTTCTCTCTGCAACTCTGTTCTTGCTGCATATTAACGATCTGCTGATGCCCGGTATCTATGGGCATGCAGATGACAGCACAGTTGTGGAGAGATACCTGCCGGATGCTCGGGCTAGTAGGGAATCAACCAGTTCGAAAGAGAGGCTATGGTAGAGCGAACGAATGTTGCACTACAGGCAGTCTCCGAATGGGGCAAGGCCAATCTTGAAGCATTCAATGCCGCCAAAACACAGGCGTGTCTTTTCACCGCCAAAAGGAGCCCGTTCACCTTGGCTCATACTTTTCGAAATTTATCCTTGGAGTGTACCGACCGCCTTCAGCTTTTGGGAGTTGAGTTTTCCTCGAACCTAAACTTTGGGCGGTTCATTGAGTCCAAGGCCAAGGTGGCTGCCAGAAACTTGGCGTTATCGCAAAGGTCCGGCGGTACTTCACACCAGGGCAGCTTCTTGTGATGTACAAAGCACAGGTTTGTTCGTGTGTAGAGTACTGCAGCCACATTTGGGCTGGTGCTGCTAAGTGTCACCTAGCCACTTTGGATTCAATGGAGAGGCGTGCGAAGAGGCTGATTGGTGATACTGATTTAACTCGAGATGGTCTCCAAAGCCTAGAGCACTGGCGTAGAGTAGCTAGCCTTTCTATGTTCTATAGGATGCATTTTGAGGAGTGAGCGAGGGAATTGCATGATTTAATTCCCCATCTCCGTTCCACCATCGGACGACCCGTCGTACTGCGAGTTTCCACCCTTACGTTGTTAACACCACTACGATCCGGACAAAGCGCTTCGCTTCCTCTTTTATACCGCGTACATCGAGGGACTGGAACAGTTTGCCAGCGGCGGTGTTTCCTTCACACTACAATTTGAGTGTCTTCAAGGCTAGAGTGAATAGGCTCTTAATAAACTAGCGCGTTTTACCATCAACGATCGTATCACTTTACCATCAGGCCGGACTGCGGTCAAGCGCTAATTTATAAATTAAAAATAAATTACCCGTATAGGTATGAAGTTACGCTCATGACGCCCTCTACACTATGCAATAAATCTTTTTCGAAAATTAAAAAATAAATCATCGAAAATTTACTTAAAAAAAAACTCAAAACATCGCATAAAGCGTCCAAGCGCGGCAATAAATACTAATATTTACTAATATTTACACTTACTCACAGAAGTCAAAACTATTTACACTGATCAGAATCTAGAAAATACTAATATTATAAATGGGAAAGTGAGTTTGTTTGTTTGTTCCGCTTTCACGCCGTAACTACTGAACCGATTGCTTTGAAATTTTGTAGACGTAAAGTTAGAAGTCCGGATTAAATGATAGGGTGCTTTTTATCCCGGATAAATTTGATATTCCCGAAGGAATCTAAAAAGCGCGATATAACCGAATCATACTAATATTATAAATGGGAAATTGTCATACTAATATTAAAAATGGGAAAGTGAGTTTGTTTGTTTGTTTGTTCTGCTTTCACACTGTAACTACTGAACCGATTACTTTGAAATTTTGTAGACGTAAAGTTAGAAATCCGGATTAAATGATAGGGTACTTCTTATCCCGGAAAAATTTGATGATCCCGAAGGAAACCTGAAAATCGCGATATAACCGAACTCCACGCGGGCGAAGCCGCGGGCGGAAAGCTAGTATCTAAATAAAACATCATATAAAATCACGTAAAGCGTCCCAGCGCGGCAATAAATGCAAACGTCCAATAATTATACACAAAATCACTAAAAATACTTCGTTTCACTCGAAGTACTTAGTGTTACAGTTCCGCTTCCCGCTCATCTATGAAGCTATACTTAGTTCGAGCTATACATAATTATTTTATATTGATCGTAGTTGCGTCATTATTTATGTTAATTTAAATTTATTATGATTACTTTAAATTACTTGGGAGGATTTTAAAACCTTAGTTTATTCTAAAATCACACTTGGAAGTACATTTCCGGTCTTTCGGCCATTAATTTATTAATTTTAGAATTATTGATGCAACTTCCGACTACCGCCAACTCTTATTAGAAAATCCTACCGAGCATTAGTCTTTCCGTCCATCGGACATTTATTTATTGAATCAAGCATTGTTCAAATAAATAAATATAAACAACTTTCGATATTTTATGTTAATCCAAATATCTGTACACAATTATTGAGAATTACTAGCGTTACTATTAACTATTTCTTAATTTTATTCAATACCTAATAATTTCCGTTTCTGTTGTCTATTAGTGTTGTGACTATTCGTTAGTGTTTTGACTCAATGGTGTATAAAAGCTACTGATGTCTGTACTGTTGATCATTAATTAAACAGACTTGTACTGGATCATACTACGTTGTTATGATTTTCCCCGCTTCTGAAGCATGTCTTTACATTAGTATCCAAGGGTGCGCGGAGCAAAAAGTGACACAGCCTCCTCTCACTAGCGCTGGCGCGAGACTGCCGGCCACCCGCGCCCGCGTCCCGCATAGAGCCCCTCTGAACCTCGTAAGGCGGAAACTCGTACGGACACTCATTTTTATTACTTTTCTTATTAAATATTTCATCAATTTTAAAATAGAACTATGATTATATAGTTCTTACAAGTAGACGTTACTGCGAGTAAGAATATTTAAAAAAGTCTAAGCGCTTTAAGAGAAATATCGATTTAAAAGTTAAAAAACGCCGTGTAGAAATAATTTTTTTTTGACGTAAATATAGGTCTTATAGAAAATAATAAACAATAAATATGTTGTGCTTGAATCTATGATTATAATATATTTTTTTCAAAATTTTTGATAAAGGCATTCTGGAGGAATAAACTTTGAAAGATGAGCGTTTTTGGCCGCTCGAGGGTATCTATCACCTTAAACTGTAGTCTTACCATCTGGGCAGGCTGAAGTCTAATCACCTGGTTAGACTCAAAGAAGCAAAGAAGTCAAGCTTTGTCTACGGCTACGGAATATGTCTAATTATATTCCGTATGGAGTCTAGTGATATTAAAATTTTCGGAAAATTTATTTCATAAGTAGTTGTGACCCACATACACATCATACGAGCGCATCACACATCACACCGCTACATACTTAAGCTCATCGACATATACCTACTAACACATGCCTTAGAGATGAGAATTGTGGCACTCCGAATGAAAGAGAGGAAACGAACTTTCGTCTATCTTTATCTCTCTCAAAATCATCAATCATCTGTGAGGAAAGAGATAGTGCTAGACCGAAAGCATAGAGCATCTCTCTCACTCTTTTCAAACCAAAAATTATTGTATAATCTGCAGTAATTTTTTGTTTATAGTTTAGTAGTATTTCTCTCGGTGGTAGGCCATAACATCGGCTGCCGGCAGAAGTTACCACCCACCAGACAAAGTCTTGCCGCCAAGCGATTCGTCGTGTTCCGGCATGATGTCTGGTGAAACCGTGCGGAGGACGGGTCTGAGCAGTTGTGTTGCGATGTGTGCTGGGTACTATGCGTCAAATGTTGTTGTGTCGGGAGTTTGGTCGTGGAGGGTCTCCAGATCAATCTCCCTCTGACGCAGCATCGTTGGTCGTGTTGTTGGGTTTAACATTGCACCACCTCGCTCAACTGCCGTCTTCCTTCCTATTCACTAAGTCTTTTTTATGTGAATGGGATTAATAAACTAGCGCGGTTTACCATCAACGATTGCATCACTGCTTACCATCACGCGGGATTGCAGTAAAGCGCTAGTTTATAATTATTAAAAAAAAATATATACCTATATATGTCTATGGTTAAGCTATGATGAGGAAAACTATATCGAACAAATGCATACTAATAAAAATATTGGTCAAAAGCCGAACGAACCTCTATTTGAAATCTATGAAAACGAATGAAGTCACTTTGTAGAACGCTCAGTAAAATGGAGCGTGCTTGAACTTCAAGTAAAAAGTAACGGAGAATTTAAAAGCCATCTCAGTTTATATTTATTTTATAATATTTTTCCTTCCAAGCCACGACGCAGTTATTTGAAAGGAATTTTACCCAGAATAAAAAAGGTATGTATTTTAAAATGTTGTGAAATATTATTATAGGAAACTTCTTTCTTGGTTTTCATGGCATCGAGAAACTTAATCACTTCGATGGGTATCTGCTACACACTTCAATTTCTAAAAGTAATGTAAGACGTGCTATAAATGAGACGAAAGGGTTGATATATGAAGATGGTTACCCATCCATATCATAGTGTAAAATGATAATATAATACAGCCAATAGGGTAAGTTGATATTGCACTCAATAATGTAAATTGTTGATGCGACCATTAGTGTAAATCAGTGTCGTAACTACAAAACATCATATAAAATTAGCTAGTATAACTCCGCAGACAATGTTTCGATGATTTTCTTTTCTTGACCCATGACCGCATATTCTGCAGTTACTGAAAGTATGAGTATATTTTAATTTATTATGAAGTTAACAAGAAAAACTTTCACATCGTAAAACTTGGTGAAGGGCTGTAAGATTATTCCCAAATCTAATGACATCGAACCTGTCAAAAGAAATACATTCAAACCTGTCACGAGGAATCCACTAACTTCCAACAGAAAATTCACTCAAATCTAACAAGTACATATTTTAAAAATGGTTCATTCGCTATGCCCCAGTTTCTAAAAGGCTAGATCTCCGTTGAAAACCTGGAAAAATTGAAGTTGTCATTTTTATATAAAAGAAGCAAAAATTCTTTGACTATTTATTTTAATACAACTTACACAATAGGGCGTTCAGTGATCAGTTTTAGAGACGGCCTTAGTGTTACACTATCGATATTCGATAAATCGCAAGAATATCGATAAGACTCGTTGTCGTTGAGTTGTTTGCGGAATGATGCGTGTGGAATTTTTAAAAATTAAAATTCATTTCTGAACCCTGTTTCCATAGGGCTCGGAAATGGATTTTGAATTTTATACATCGACACTTTACAGGTAATGCAATACTTAAATTTAAAAAGATTTTATATTCACAATGATTACAAATAAAAATTGAAATTTTGATTATATAATTACTTTTAGGCATTGATATAATATTAAACAGATATGATATGCTCTAACAAATTAACCAAAATAAATGTGCCGATCGGAGCAACAGCACACACATGCAATTTTTTTATTCTGCGTACATTTCACACGTTGGTACAGTGTGAATGAGATGGGGCGCAATCTAAAGCATAGAGAAGAAAAAGATGGCTAGTGTTTGTCGTTTGCGCTGTTAGTGTTTGTCGTTTGTTTTTACGAGTGTATCGAGAGTGACTAAAGCGAGATACTGGACTTACCTCCTTTTGTACGCTGCATTTTCAGTGCGCTAGTGACTTATCTATCTTAGTATAATATTTTATCAATGCTTTTTGGTATGTAAGGTATTAAGTATAAATATGTATAATATTAACTAAATAACTACAAAAAGGTTATAAAAGTTTTTATTCAGGTAACATTCTTGTTTTTAAAGGTCTAACTGAAACGACCAAATTTATCTTATCGTATTATGTTTTAATAAATCCTCCTCTTTCTATTCATTTTAAACCCTACATTTTTGTACCCAATAAAACCTTATCGACGCCACCCCCTCTCTAGTACACGATCGCTTTGATAACGACTCGCCGCGGGCGCGGGCCCAGATGTTCGCACTCAACTCGAATAATTTGTACCGACTGAGCAAAATGCGTTACGCACAACACTAATTTATTTTACATGTTCCTCTTAATTGTTGCGTAACTTTACCGTTCATTTTAAGTTTTTAACCAACTTCAAAAAAATAGAGAAGGTTCTCATTTTAAGTTTTTTTTTTTTTGTTTCTTTTTTTATATTTATTTGTTTCCTCAAATTTTTCAGAACTGCTTGCAGAATTTGTTTCCTCAAATGAATGGATTTTGATGATTCTATTTCATTTGAAACCTAATGCATTTCGTGTGTTCCTACTTTAGCCCAGTCCTGACAAAGCCATCCATAAAAACCCGTATAAGTCTTAAATTTGCATTAAGTGCGTTCGCTACACATGTACGAATAACTCAATATTACACAAACCAATTTCGATGATGATTTTTATGTGAAAGAATACCTACACTTTCAGTTTTAGTCCCAGACTAAAAAAATATCAAAATGTGTTTAACAGTACAGCCGCCGGCATAAGTTATCACCCACCAGACAAAGTCTTGCCGCCAAGCGATTCTTCGTGTTCCGGCATGATGTCTGGTGAAGCCGTACGGAGGACGGGTCTGAGCAGTTGTGTTGCGATGTGTACCGGGTACGATGTGCCTAATGTTGTTGTGTCGGGAGTTTGGTCGTGGAGGGTCTCCAGATCATCCTCTGGCGCAGCATCGTTGGTCGTGTTGTTGGGTTAAACATTGCATCACCTCGCTCAACTGCCGTCTTCCTTCCTATTCACTCAGTTTTTTTGAGTGAGTAGGCTTAATAAGCTAGTGCGTTTTACCATCAACGATTGCATCACTGCTTACCATCAGGCGGGATTGCAGTCAAGCACTAGTTTATAACTAATAAAAAAAAAAGGTTTAGTTTTTAAACCAAAATTTCATGTAAAAATTTATGTAAACGATTGCGTTCTTTGCTTTTCACAGCTCATCATCTGCATAGCCTTTTCTTAACTATAGGAGGTCAGCGTCCGGTCTTATCGGATGCAGCTGGATACCAGCACATACCCAATAGAAAAGTGTAAAATAAAAACCGAGTGTCTGTAACCAAGCTATAGAATCTCATCAATCATGGTGGCTTGATAGCTGAAATGTTCAGAGATGATGCCATAACAGCTGAAGCCGCTATAACAAAAAGTACTAAAAAGTTTTTCTTTATTTAAAAAAGTAGTAAAAAGTAGTGCAGTTTTACATTGAGAATCACTTATACTATACTAGCTTTCCGCCCGCGGCTTCGCTCGCGTGGAATTCGGTTATGTCGCGCTTTTTAGATTTCCCTCGGGAATATCAAATTATACAATAAAAGGTAGCCTATGTCCTTTCTCAGGGTCTAAAGATTGTCTGTGCCAAATTTCATCAAAATCGGTTCAGAGGTTTAAGCGGGAAAGCCTAACAGACAGACAGACAAAGTTACTTTCGCATTTATATTATTAGTATGGATTATTAAATTTATGACCTAATGCATATGACATTTGCAGATTATTGGCTCGAAGATGAAATGCAATAATTACTTTGAAATTAAAATGTAACAAATAATACCATAATAATTATTCAAATATTAATATGAATGTATAATTAATGTCCTGCTATATAAAAAAAGAAGAAATATCAATATAACATCGAGCAACATCGGCTGCCGGCAGAAGTGACCACCCACCAGACAAAGTCATGCCCCCAAGCAACTTGTTCTGTTCCGGCATGATGTCTGGTGAAGCTGTACGGAGGACGGGCCTGAGCAGTTGTGTTGCGGTGTGTGCCGGGTACGATGCACCAAATGTTGTTGTGTCGGGAATTTGGTTGTGGAAGGTTTCCAGATAAATCTCCCACTGGCGCAGCATCGTTGGTCGTGTTATTGTGTTCAACATTGAATCACCTCGCTCAACTGCCGCCTTCCTTCCTATTCACTCAGTTTTTTTTTAGTGAATAGGCTCCTAATAAACTAGGCCGCTTTACCATCAACGTTTGCATCACTGCTTACTATCAGACGTGATTGCGGTCAAGCATTAGTTTATAATTATAAAAAAAAAACATCATCATCATCATCAGCCTCCACTCGTCCACTGCTGGACATAGGCCTCTTCCATGGCACGCCAACAAGCTCGATGCTGGGCAGTTCTCCGCCAGCCACTACCAACCTCCTTTTGATGTCGTCGCTCCATCTCACCCAAGAGCGTCCTACGCTACGTTTGCCGAGACGCGGTCTCCACTCGAGGACTCGTTTACCCCAACGGCTGTCGGCCTTGCGGCAAATGTGACCAACCCATTGCCACTTCAGCTTGCTAATCCTCTCAGCAATGTCGGTGACTTTGGTCCTCTGTTGGATCACCTCATTTCTGATGCGATGCTTCAGAGAGACGCCCAATACAGCCCGCTCTATAGCTCGCTGAGCGGCTTTAAACTTATGGACTAGTCTGCCCGTTAGTGTCCACGTCTCGGCTCCGTAAGTCATGACGGGTAGGACGCACTGGTTGAAGATTTTAGTCGTCAAACATTACATCAAAAAAAAAGATTAACGTTTAAAAATCAAACTTAATGTGCATTTTTTAATTATGTATTTTTTTTTTTTTAATATACAATATATAAAGAAAACCCCTTCCGACCCAAAAGGATAATAAATGTGAGGTATACAGATGACCAAATAAAATATGAAATTTTACGTAATCATCATAGTGACAATACTAATGAATTTTGAAATAATCTTTTTTTTCCGGGAATTAATTCCAACTTCCCCAAAATTAGCTATTTTTTTAGAAAGTGACAACACCATTTGTGACGGAGCGAATAGCGATGCGACCACGTGTCGCCTGCCCCGCCCCCCTTCACCCGCGTATGTATGCCTAACGTGTTGTCTACCGCACATGTATTAAATTACCTCGCTTTTTTGAAATAATATTTTTTTTAGTGGTAATTTTTTTTTAAGTTTAGGCCAGCTTTGTAGGCATTATTAGAATCAGTTAACGATACCTAACAATACCTTCACGGATCGGACAGGGTTTTCTTTACATATTGTATAATGGTTCAGAACTTCTCCTTCGCGAGTTCGACTCGCACTTGGTCGGTTCTCTTTTCTCCGAATAAAGTCCAAATTTGGTTACATTTGTAGGTAGATATATCTAGTGATATTAATGGTGACGTCACATCTCTTCACGCCGTTGACACCAAGCTTGACTGCCTTGCGAAGGGATACAACAACCTGTCTAGATGTAACAATACGCTACGTACGTAAAGTCACAATGTTTGTTCACTTAGGCTTTCATCACACAAAGGCTGATTGCGTTTCGGTGCAGTCTGTTAGGGGTGTGACGCTACTGGCTGTAGTTTATATCCTGTCGTAACACTCGGCCGCCTAGCGTCAGAGGGACAATTCCCGTTATTTTAGGAACATTCGCATCTCTAGATCTGTTCTATTCTATTTTTATTTATGGCAAGTGAAACTGATGTTTACTATTCTCACAATATAAAAAGTGGATTGGAGAAGCAAGAGTGTACTTAAACAATAGTACCTAATAATATAAACTAAAAATTACGATGCTATATTGTACCTTTTTATATTTTTTGAAAGTAAAAACAAAGATAAAAATACATAGTATAATATTATTGTAGCGGTACCTACAAACGCCACATGGAACAACGCGTCAGACTGACGTCACACGAATTCTACATCTCGCAATCAGAGTTTACCGTGCAACTAGCACACATACAACTTCCCAATTTAAGCATTGGGCAAGTGCCTTCCAGACATAGCACCCGTCTGGTTGGAGGATCCTCCCTTTTCTATGGAGGATTAGTGAACTTTACTCTCTGTTCCTCACTTTCACCTCATTATAATTAGTAAAAAGTACCTTTAATCAGCGTAGGCTGAGTGGCTTAGTGGTGCCACCGGTTGTCTATGATGACAAAGTCATTCCGTTTAGCTCCGATGTCAAGAATCTAGTTCTGTATGTTGACACTTGCCTGGACTGGCGTAAGCAGGTTGCTAGTGTGAGCAAAAAAGTAACCGGGACGTTGTGGTCGCTTTATAGGCTGAAAAATGTTCTTCCTTCACACATAAAGGCAATGATTGTTAAATCCCTTATCTTCCCCAATACTGATTATGGTGATGTTTGTTATTATGACCTGAATGCAGATCTACTGAATAAACTTGACCGACTTCTAAATAACTGCATTCGATTCGTATTTAATCTTCGTAGGTACGATCATGTCTCTTCTCACCGGTCCATCTTGAAAAGCTACCCATCAGGCAGCGCAGAGCTCTAAGAGCTTTGACGACCTTGTTTTCACTCCTACACAAACCCTGTTCTCCTTCTTACCTTACTTCTCATTTTCAATATTTATGCTCTGCGTATAATAGGAATCTTCGTTCTTCCAATAATTGCCTTCTACGGTGTCTTTATTTATTTATTTATTCTTTCGCACATAACATGTACAGAGGCGGTCTTAATGCCTTAGGCATTCTCTACCAGTCAACCACAGGTGGTGAAGAGATAAGATGGTAGGTGCTTTAGCTTGCTTTAGCTTCTCACTAATCTGGTTTTCTTTAGTCTTCATTTCTTGTCGGTGAAGAGATAAGATGGTAGGTGCTTTAGCTTGCTTTAGCTTCTCACTAATCTGGTTTTCTTTAGTCTTCATTTCTTGTCCAGGCGGTTTTTCTTTAGAATGATCTTCCTCAGAATATCAGGACTAGGGGTCGCAAACTGGGATACCGAAATTCGAAAATACCGGAATACCCGGCCAAATTTAGGTCTAATTAATACCAGTATTCATTTCACAAAAACCGGGATATTCGGTATTTTCGGTTTTGTTAATTAAAATTTAATACAAATGCAAATAGAAAAAGTTACGCGTTATTTAATTCAAATTACGCGTGCGCGAAATCGTTCACCTCACGACAAGATCGATGAATCATACTGCCTCCACTGGTTAAGTTTGATGGAATTCTGGCTGATACAACGGAAGAGAAAAGAAAGCAGATCTCTTTTTCCTTACAGTTCGCGTCTGGATACTAGCAGTACTACTCCACTGAATTTGCTACACAGTGACACTTCAATGCTCGAGGTTCGCTTTAGGCACAAGTAGGTTCGGTGTCGTCTATACGTGAATATGGTTAGTGGACCAGATGGTATATCAGCGATTGTTCTCAGGGCTTGTACACCCGATTTGTCTCCTGTATTGACGCGCTTATATAGATAGTGCCCAAGTTCTGGAAATTTGCCAACGTGCAGCCCGTGCCCAAAAAGGAAAATCATGCCGATCCTTCCAACTGTTGACCGATTTCAATAACCTCCATACTCTGCAAGATTATGGAGCGTGTATTGAACTCGTGCCTGTTTGCATACCTGAAAGGTAACGGTCTCCTAAGTGACCAACAGTATAGGTTTCGAAGCAAACGGTCAACTGGGGACCTACTAGTGTATGCCACTCACTTGTGGGGCCAGGCCCTCGAGAAAAATGGGGAAGTGATTGCCGTCTCCCTAGATGTCTCCAGGGCCTTTGACCGGGTATGGCACGCTGACCTTTTGAGTAAGCTTCCAGCGTACGGCATTTCTCCTGGCCTGACTAGCTGGGTAAAAGACTTTCTGACTGAACGGTCCCTCCGAGTTGTTGTCAACGGAAGCTCATTGGAGCGGACTGCATCACTGTTTACCATTAGAGATTATAATTATAAAAAGGAAAAAAAAAAACCTTGACAGCCATGTAGCCGAACTTCCCGCGCAATGGTTAGCGAACGAGCCAATTGTGTATTACTCCTTAACCTCTTTTTTTTCGGGGTGGAAATCCTCATAGGATGTCCGCCGCCCTGGGGTGGGCGACGGGGTCTGTCAGACTTTTACTGACTAAAACCACCCCGGTGCTTCTTCTATCGCGAGCGCGCGTGGGACCGTGGGAGTCTAAATTCTTCCACGGCCCCACACTCTCGTGCTGGCCCGGTCTGTCTGGGCCTCGTCTCATGCACGGGGTAGTGGGGTGTTAAACTACCCCGTGCATCGCCTCAGAAGCGCGCGCCGACAATAGCGCGCACCTCCGCCTCGGGGTCCATCAAATAGGGGGCGAGGACTTCCCCATGTCCCTCGCCCCTGGACCCATTCATGGGGGGCGGAAGAGGGCGGAGAATACCGGTTTTGCTTAAATAATTCGGTATTGCGACTCCTAATCAGGACGTTGATCAGTCGGTACACATTTAAAATTAAAGCTCGGGAATACTTACGCAAGAAATTGGCAGATTCATCAAACGTATAATTTATTCTTTTTCTCTATCCATATATTTTTTTATCTCTCTCTACTGTTTACATTTTGTATGTATGTATTTATGTATTTATTATATTTTTTTTTGTGTTTCTCTTTCAACTTCTTTTTATATAACTTATCTTTGCACCTACCATCTTTTGTCTCTGCATCACCTTAAAGTAGACTGGTAGAAAATGCCTAAGGCATTAAGTCCGCCATTATGCAATGTTTTTTGTGCATAAAGTTTTGATAAATAAATAAATAATTGTTAGAACATCAAATACACATATGCTATCTATAGATCTACATCTGATCATACATGTGATCCATGCGGTAAAAACCGGGAGTGATCACCGTATTGTTAGAGGCATCTTGAACCTCAACATTAGGCTCGAACGCTCTCGACTTATGAAGTCTACGCTCCGTCCAGCGTCAACACAACTCCAAAACCCCGAGAGCTTTCAGATCGAACTACAAAACCGCTTCGAATGCCTCGGTGAATGCGTAGATGTGGACGACTACAACAACAGGTTTGTGGAAACTCTCCAAACGGAAGGGTCTAAGTTCTACAAAACCCTCCGTTCAAAAAGACAGAAGAAGATCTCCGGTCCCACCCGCCGGCTAATGGAAGAAAGACGGGAGGTGATCTTAAAATCCCCTGATGACGCTTCGCGCATCAGATGCCTTAACAGACAGATCTCAAAGTCTCTGACTCGCGATATACGCCAATTTAATACAAATTGTATTAAAGAGGCTATCGAGCGGAACAAAGGCTCCAAAGTGTTCGCACGAGAATTGTCTGTTGGACAGAGTCTACTTGCGAAGCTGAAGACTGGGGATGGTAGGATCGTCACTTCCAAGCCCGAGCTTTTGGGTGAGATCGAGAAATTCTACGGAGAGTTATACACATCAACACACGCACCTGTTGTAAGCCTGGCTAATGATCCTAGAGCCAGACTAACCCGACACTACACCGACGATATCCCGGACGTCAGCCTGTACGAGATTGGTATGGCCCTGAAACAGCTCAAGAACGATAAGGCGGCTGGAGATGATGGAATTACGGCTGAGCTTCTGAAAGCGGGTGGCAAACCGGTTCTTAAAGCGCTTCAGAAGCTATTTAATTCCGTCATTCTTAAAGGCGAAACGCCTAAGGCGTGGCACAGGAGCGTGGTGGTTTTGTTTTTCAAAAAAGGTGACAATACCCTCCTGAAAACTACAGACCGATATCCCTCCTGAGCCATGTCTACAAGCTGTTTTCTAGGGTCATCACGAATCGTCTCGCTCGCAGGTTTGACGACTTCCAGCCTCCCGAACAAGCAGGCTTCCGAAAAGGCTTTAGCACCATAGACCACATTCATACGCTGCGGCAAGTTATACAGAAGTCCGAGGAGTATAACAAACCACTATGCTTGGCGTTTGTGGACTATGAGAAGGCCTTCGATTCGATTGAGACTTGGGCGGTGCTACAGTCTCTCCAGCGGTGCCAAATTGACCACCGATACATTGAGGTGATAAAGTGTTTGTACAAAAACGCCACCATGTCAGTCCGTCTCCAGGATCAGGACTCGAAACCGATCCAACTGCAGCGTGGAGTGAGACAAGGAGATGTCATATCTCCTAAATTGTTCACTGCTGCGTTGGAAGATGTCTTCAAGCTCCTGGACTGGAAAGGACTTGGCATCAACATCAACGGCGAGTACATCACTAATCTCCGTTTCGCAGATGATATCGTGGTCATGGCTGATACCCTAGAAGACTTGGGCAAAATGCTCAATGACCTCAGCAGAGCTTCCCAACAAGTGGGTCTAAAAATGAACATGGATAAGACGAAGATCATGTCGAACTCTCATGTCGCACCCACCCCAATTGTAGTTGGTTGCTCTGCACTCGAAGTTGTTGACGAGTATATATACCTGGGACAGAAAGTCCAACTAGGTAGGTCCAACTTCGAGAAAGAGGTGTCTCGGCGAATCCAGCTCGGTTGGGCAGCGTTCGGGAAGCTACGCTACATCTTCTCGTCGTCCAAGATACCACAGTGTCTCAAGACGAAAGTCTTTGACCAGTGTGTGTTGCCAGTGATGACTTACGGAACTGAAACGTGGTCGCTCACAATGGGCCTCATACGAAGGCTCAGAGTCACACAAAGGGCAATGGAAAGAGCTATGCTAGGAGTTTCTCTGCGTGATCGAATCAGAAATGAGGAGATCCGCAGAAGAACCAAAGTCACCGACATAGCTCTGCGAGTCGCTAAACTCAAGTGGCAGTGGGCAGGGCACATTGCTCGTAGAACCGATGGCCGATGGGGCAGCAAGGTTCTGGAGTGGCGGCCACGTACTGGAAGACGCAGCGTAGGGAGACCCCCAACAAGGTGGACCGATGACCTGGTGAAGGTCGCGGGAAGCCGATGGATGCGGGCAGCACAAGACCGGTCATCGTGGAAAGCCTTGGGGGAGGCCTTTGTCCAGCAGTGGACATCTATAGGCTGAGGAAGAAGATCTACATCTCGCTCAAAGAAAACGTCAAAAAACGTATTAAAATATTATTAGTGTATGATGTGTCCAAATGGTCGGTTTCGGTTGAGTCTCGCCAAAAACACGAGTTTTGGCTTAACATCGTTTTCGGCAGCAAACTTGCCGAAACTACAACCGGAATCCAATGTGCATTCGGGAGCTTTCGCGCTGTGATCGGTCATGTTTAGGGCGTTGAATAAATTGCATCGGAACCAATATCGTAATCCGCTTGTTTGTTTGTTGTTCGTTTTGTTTTGCTTTAGTGGCGAGTTTTCGAGTGATTGAGAGCATATCAACTCAAGTAAATACCTATTGTGAGTATTTGTATGGCACAACTATTTTTTTTTTTTTTTTTTTCTTACGAGAAAGGTGCCCATGTTAACTATTAATAAATAAAAATGTCGATCACTGCTTATCTATGTAACTAGCGACTTCGTTCGCGTGAAGTTAGTTATGCTCCGCTCCTATTGGCCACAGCTTGATGTTATACAGCCTAAAGCCTTCCTGGATTAATGGGCTATCCAGCGCAAAAGAATTCAAATCGGACCAATGGTTCCTGAGATTAGCGCGTTCAAACAAACAAACAAACTCTTCAGCTTTTTAAATTAGTATAGCTATAGAGTATAGATTTAAAGAGAAAACAATAAAGACTGACCTAACTGACTTATTATACGTTTTTCCTCAAAATATGATCTTTGTAAGGCAGCTTTGGTTTCGGTTACGAGCATAACAGAGACCGTTGCCGAAATTCGGTTCCGGTTTCCAGTCGGATATTAAAAATTATAGATATTTTTGACAGATTGTCACTGACATCAGCTCTCAAAAGAAAAAAATGACAAAAATGTTTAACCTTTAGAACAGAAATTTTAAATTTTATTTTTAATTACTTTGTTTACCTTGATGAAAACAATGATGCAACACAAATTGTATACCATGTAGGTACCATCTTACCTACATAATATGTTCTAAAAATAAAATACCTACTTTGACTTGTAATTTCCCTTTATTTTGAAGTTTTTGTCGTTTGTTTGTAGCCGAGATGGCACTGCGGTTAGGTTTAGAATTTTTTCAATTAACTACAAAAATTGGCCTTCTGATCACGGTGATGACACGAAGCGTGATTGTATTGCGTCACGAGCGTGCTTGTCGCCTACGTCACGCTATTGGCTAGGGAGCAAGCACCTTCAATAAATAAACTTTAGTTTGAAACGGTAATCTGTGAAAGATGTGGTATCCTTTTTTTTCTTTTTGTTCGGATGGGAAATCATCAAATGACTTCTCCCGCTCTAGGCGGAGCGGAAGGGCGTGTCAGACTTTTACTGTCTAAAACCCAACCGTGTTTCTTCACTTGCCTGTGCGACGGTCAAGGCCACGGTTTCTTGTTTAACCAACCCGCAACCGTGACCCAGGAGGCATTGGTCGTCGTGGACCCCGTCACGATGTGCTGACATCTCTTTGAGGTACGCGTGAAACACGACGCGCCGTCGACTCGGGCTTGGTCCTTATCGGAGATGTGGTCTCCTGCTATCAGTTTTTGCCTGGGTCAAGTATAGAACATTATTTTTGGTTTATTCGAAACTCGAAACACGTGTAAGCTGCGTGGCGCGCTCGGTAAATACACTGCAACAATTTCTAAATGTATTTGGGAATAAATATAACATGGTGTAAAAATGATTGAAATCAATTCAGTTGCTTATTCTGAACTAACTACATTCAAGTTTCGCATAAACAAAATTGACCTAAAACAACGCTGTAAAGGTCTGCCGCCTTTTCCCAACTTTGAGAAGCTTGTGGCTAATAAATAAAAGAAGAATTCTGGCCAAAAGGTGTTGTGTACCGCCGGTTTCGTAGCCAGCTGGCACATTTTGTTTTTATAGTATTTTAAGTTATCCATAATAGTATTATAAATGCGAAAGTAACTCTGTCTGTCTGTGTCTGTTACGCTATCCTGCTTAAACCTCTCAACCGATTTTGATGAAATTTGGCACAGACAATCTTTAGACCCTGAGAAAAAACATACCAATGGCTACCTTTTATCCCAGAAAAAAATGATGTTTCCAAGGGAAATCTAAAAAGTGCGATATAACCGAACTCCACGCGGGCGAAGCCGCGGGCGGAAAGCTAGTAATAATATATGCCTGGGGTTTCACTGCGTAATCAAAACAGGAATGTGGAGATTTTTCATTGCCCGTAGGACCGATGCCCAATGGGGACGACTGGTTCTCGAGTGACGACCACGCACCGGAAGACGCAGCGTAGGGAGGCCCCCAACAAGGTGGACCGATGACCTGGTGAAGGTCGCGGGAAGCCGATGGATGCGGGCAGCACAAGACCGGTCAACGTAGCAAGCCTTGGGGTAGGCCTTTGTCCAGCCCCGGCGGCCGGCGAGGCAGAAAGTGACATGGGGGTCACTTCGGAGGATCCTGGTGGCGAGAGTGGCACCTCGCTAGGGAGCTCGAAGGCGGAGCTCAACGCCGCCAGGAGGGAGCAGCGCAAAGCCGTCGCGGCCGACGAAGTGTCGGAAATGGCCCGACGCGCTCGAGAGCGACGCGCTGCTCTATCGGCGGAAGGGGGGCAACTGTCGGCGGTGGCCCTAAGCCAGCTTGCCTTAGACGGGGTGGATTTGGTGCTGAAGGTTGCCACAAAATCTGGCAACCTGAAGAGCACCTTCATTCGCGGTCTCAAAGAGGCTGCCGCGGACATCAAGGAGGCGGTTGGCACCCTGAGCCACTGAGCACCGGCGCCTCCCTGAGGAAAACCTCCGCCCGCCCCTAGCGGCCGACAAACGGCGAAGGGCTGAGGAGACGCCAGGAACTGCTCCTCAGCGAGCTCCAGCGAGCGATAAGCCCACGACGGCCGGGTCTAAGGGTGAGACCTGGGCGACAGTCGTGGGCCGCAAGAAGGCCCGCAAAGCCGCTAAGGCCGCCAAGGCGGCCTCAGCAGCACCAGCGCGCGCCTCCGGTCAAACTGCAAAGGCGGCTCCGGAGGCTGCGCGGCGGACTGGCAAAGGCGGCCGCAAAAGCGGTCGCAAGGGACCGGCTGTGCGTGCCCCGCGTTCCGAGGCCGTGACGGTCACGCTTCAGCGTGGCGCTGTGGGGCGCGGCGTAACGTACCGCTCGGTCCTTACCGAGGCCAAGGCCAAGATCAAGTTGTCGGATCTTGGCCTTCAGTCCGTCACCATCAGACATGCTGCCACGGGTGCGCAGCTGTTTGAGGTGGCTGGTGCTGCGAGCGGCAATGCCGAGAAGGCGGACGCTCTGGCTGCCAAGCTGAGGGAGGTCCTCAACCCTGAGGACGTCCGGATCTCCAGGCCGGAAAAAACCGCAGAGGTACGGATTGCCGGTCTGGACGAGTCCGTGACTTCTGAGGAGGTGGTGGCGGCCGTTGCTCGAAGCGGAGAGTGTCCGCCGGGCAAGGTGCGGGCCGGCGATATTCGCACCGACGCCACCGGACTCGGTGCGGTCTGGGTTCGGTGCCCTGTGGCGTCGGCGAATAAAATCGCCGCAAGTGGCAGACTGCTGGTGGGCTGGGTTGCAGCGAGGGTTAAACTCCTGCAGCCCCGGGCTTTGCGGTGCTTCCGGTGCCTGGAGAAGGGGCACGTCCGGGCCAAATGCACCGCTGAGGTGGACCGTAGCGATCTTTGCTATCGCTGCGGTCAGCCCGGCCACAAGGCGGCCCAGTGTTCCGCGGCGCTCAACTGCAGCTTATGTTCGGCTGCAGGGAAGCCAGCGGGACACAGAGTGGGTGGAGGGGCCTGTGGCACGCCTGCCAGCAAGAAGGCCACCAAAAAGAAGAAGAGGAGCTCTAAGCCTGCTGGGGAAATCTCGCCTCCCCCGCAGGCTAACAGCTCCGCGGCCGACTACCGGCCCAGGACCGTTGCCGAGGGAATGGAGTGTCAATAATGGCACAACTCCGTTTCCTCCAGGGCAACATCAATCACTGCGCCAGAGCTCAGGATCTTTTATTCCAGAGCATGGCGCAGTGGTCGATCCAAATGGCTGTGGTCGCCGAGCCGTATTTCATCCCCGCCCGTGGCAACTGGCTCGGATGCATTGACGGCTCGGTAGCCATTATTGGCGGGACTCTGATCGACCCGTCCCGGGGCCGCAGCCGGGTTGCTGCGGTCTCGGGCGGCATCGTCATTGTGGGGGCGTATTTCTCCCCCAACAAGAGTCTCGCTGACTTCGAGGGGTTCCTTGTCGAGTTGGGCGCCGTCGTAGGGCGCTATCACCCTCGTCCCGTTCTAGTGCTCGGGGATCTCAACGCCAAGTCATCGGCGTGGGGATCTCCGGTCACGGACCCTCGGGGTGAGGTGCTAGCGGAGTGGGTGGTGACGACCGGTCTGGTCGTCCTGAATCGGGGCTCTGTATACACGTGCGTGCGGCAGAGGGGCGGGTCGATAGTAGACGTTACTTTCGCTAACCCCTCTGTCGCCAGCCGTGTTCATGATTGGCGTGTCGCCGTGGAGGTGGAGACGCTGTCGGACCACCGGTATATCCGGTTCGACGTCTCCGCCCAGACCGCGAGCGGCCGCCATCCAAGGGCCCCGATTAACGACGGCCCGCGCTGGGCGCTTAAGCGCCTCGACAGGGAACTACTCGAGGAAGCTGCCATAGTCCAGTCCTGGATTTGGGAGTCGGCGACGGACGGCCCCGTCGACGTCGAAGCGGAGGCGCTGCGGTTTCGCGGGGTGATGACGCAGATCTGTGACGCGTCCATGCCCCGCGTCCGCCAACAGTCCGCAAGGCGCAACGTGTACTGGTGGAGCGACCACCTTGCGCGGTTGCGCGTCGAGTGCGTCGCGGCTCGCCGCCAGTACACGCGCTACCGGAGACGACGTCGACGGGATCCCGTCGAGGAAGCCGCGCGGTATGGGGTGTACCGCGCGGCCCAGGAGACTCTGTGGCTGGCCATCGGCGACTCTAAGTCGCGGGCCAGGGAAGAGCTGCTGGGGTCCCTAGATCGGGACCCGTGGGGGCGCCCCTACCGTTGGGTACGGGGCAAGTTGCGTCCCTGGACGCCCCCACTGGTGCAAAGTATGCAACCCCAGTTGCTAGAGGCGGTGGTATCACCCTCTTCCCTGAGCGGGCGGGACATGTTCCCCCGGCGATGGTCTCACCCTCAGCCACAGACTCTCCAGAAGAGGAGGGCACCGATGTCCCTGAGGTGACGCAAGCAGAGACGGGAGCGGCCGTGTCGCGGCTCCGGGCCAAGAATAAAGCGCCCGGACCCGACGGAGTTCCTGGCCGAGCTCTCGTCCTGGCTCTGAAGGAGCTAGAGAGAGAGAGAGAGAGAGAGAGAATACTCTTTATTATGTACACCATATAGATTACAGAACATAAATAGGGGGCTCTTCACGGCATGCTTCGGGCAGGGTCAGTTTCCCAGTGTGTGGAAGGAGGGGAAGCTGGTCCTGCTCAGGAAGGAGGGGCGCCCCGCGGACTCGCCGTCCGCGTATCGGCCCATATTGCTGCTCGACGAGGCGGGCAAACTTTTTGAGCGTATAATCGCAGATCGCCTCGTCGGCCACTTGTGCGGAAACGGGCCGAACCTGGACGACAACCAGTTCGGTTTTCGTCGGGGGCGCTCCACCATAGACGCAATCATGCGCGTGAGAGCCCTGGCGGAGGATACGGTATCCCGGGGTGGGGTGGTGTTGGCGGTGTCATTAGACATTTCCAACGCCTTCAACACCCTACCCTGGAGCTGTATTAGGGAGGCCCTGAAATACTATCGGGTGCCTCCCTACCTCCGCCGCATAGTAGGGGCTTATCTGGAGGATAGATGCGTCATCTATCGGGGACGTGACGGTGCCGGTCGGCACCAAATGTCGTGCGGTGTTCCACAGGGATCGGTCTTGGGACCGCTCCTGTGGAACATCGGCTACGACTGGGTGCTGAGAGGCGAGCTTCCGTCGGGCGCCGACTTGACGTGTTATGCGGACGACACGCTTGTCACTGCCCGGGGAAGCTCGCACAGGGAAGCGACGTTGATAGCCACGGCTGCGGTGTCACAGGTGGTGACCCGCATCCGGCGCCTGGGCCTGGAGGTGGCCCTTGACAAGTCGGAGGCCATGGTTTTCCATGGCCCCCGGCGTGCGCCGGCGCCGGGATCACATATCGTGGTCAGTGGTGCCCGGATAGCTGTCGAGTCCACCATGAAGTATCTGGGATTGGTGCTCGACAGCCGATGGGAATTCGGACCCCACTTCCGGCGGCTGGCGCCCAAGCTGATGGGTGCAGCAGGCGCGCTGTCAACGTTGCTTCCCAACATGGGGGGCCCGAGCGCCGCCTGTAGGCGGTTATACGTGGGAATCGTGCGGTCCATGGCCCTGTATGGGGCCCCTGTGTGGGCGATGGACCTGACGGCCGGAACACTCGCCATTCTGCGCAAGCCGCAGAGGGCGATGGCCGTCAGGGTCGTCCGCGGGTATCGCACGATTTCCTACGAGGCGGCTTGCGTCCTGGCCGGATCCCCGCCCTGGGACCTAGAGGCGAAAGTACTCGCGTCATTATACCGATGGCGCGAGGAAGAGCGGACACGGGGCTCCAGTCCGGCGCAGCGGCAGATCGAGCTGCGCCGAGAGGAGCTCCATCAGGTCCTGGTGGCGGACTGGCGGCAAAGGCTTATGCGCCCTACCGCCGGCCTCGCTACCGTCGAGGCGATCCGGCCAGTACTCGACGACTGGCTCGGGAGAAGGCACGGCTCCCTGTCGTTCAGGGTGACGCAGGTGCTGTCGGGGCACGGCTGCTTCGGCAAGTACCTGTGTCGCCTAGGCAGGGAGCCGGACGCTCGGTGCCACCACTGCGTCCAATGCGGGGAGGACACGGCGCAGCACACGCTCTCCGAGTGTTTAGCTTGGGAGGAGCAGCGCCGTGTCCTCACAAATGAAGTAGGAAGCGACCTGACGCTGCCGACAGTAGTGCGGAGGATGGCCGGCAGCGCAGAGTCGTGGGACGCGGTGGTGTCCTTCTGCGAGGACGTGATGTCGCAGAAGGAAGCTGCGGAACGGGAGAGAGAGATCTCAACTCCCTTCCCGGGCCGCAGAAGACGCACCGGGCGCCGAAGAAGGGCGGATAACGCCCTCTTCCGCCCCCCATGAATGGGTCCAGGGGCGAGGGACATGGGGAAGTCCCCGCCCCCTATTCGATGGACCCCGAGGCGGAGGCGCGCGCGAGTGTCAGCGCGCGCCTCTGAGGCGATGCACGGGGTAGCTTAACACCCCACTACCCCGTGCCGGAGACGAGGCCCGGACAGACCGGGCCAGCACGAGAGTGTGGGGCTGCGGAAGAATTTAGACTCCCGCGGCCCCACGCGCGCTCGTGACAGAAGAGACACCGGGGTGGTTTTAGTCAGTAAAAGTCTGACAGACCCCGTCGCCCACCCTAGGGCGGCGGACATCCTATGAGGATTTCCACCACGAAAAAAAAAAAAAAAAGGCCTTTGTCCAGCAGTTAATAGCTACATCCAATTAGATTGGAAGCAGACCTCAATATGATAGGAAATGAATGGGTCAACTTCCTGTTTGACCAGCACCCTAATACACAATTAACACACTATTACTATCAATAAATTGGAACTTTGAAGCATATTGCGAATCCATTGCTCCAAATATTCGAAAACAGTGTCTGCTCAATGATTTAAATAACGCAATGAATGTTGTTAAACTGTCAGAGTGAAACCACTAATAACGTGTTACGAAATTACCCTGCAGATGTGGACATGGTTTTATTGTTTACCTTGAGCAAATCTAAACAGATGGAGTATAGTTTGGTAAATTCTTTTTCTCATAACTTGTGGTCACTAATTCAACATGACGTTTCCTTGGATTATTGCCAATGTCTATGTTGTTTACAGTGGTAACTTGGTCTGTACTATCTAACTGTCGTCTCCAACTTATTGTTTTAAAGAATTATGTAACTTGATTAACTTGACCAGAAATGTTTTTTCTCCTTTTATTATAATAGATAGAAGCATGTACATCTAAAAGAATATATATTCCTAAGCATACAGGATAATATAAAAATAATAGGATCGATGTGTGGTATGCGATAGACGTAAAGAAACACTTCGTCCGGATCGTAGCGGTATCAACAACGTAAGGGTGGAAACTCGCCATACGACGGGTCGTCCGATGATGGAACGGTGATGGCAGAATTAAAACATATAATTCCCATACACACACTCTCCAAATGCATCCTATTGAACACCGAAAGGTAGGCACGTAAAAATTTTTGTAAGTTTCTTGTACAAAACACAGAAGAGAGAATGTTTAATCTGTGTTCTTTCCTGGATCCACCTCCACCGTACTAATATTATCTTGACTAGACGTATACCAACTAGTGGCTCACGCCAACACACAGGGGATTGCATATGCTCAGTCGTTGTATCTACACGACGCGGCGATGCTTGTTTGGACAGCACCGACCACCGGCACAATCTACTATGTAAAGGAATCAGATATTTTAATGAAACTACATGTTAGTTTGTACAGCTGATAATAGTATAACAGTGATAGGAAATTGCGAAATACTTGTAGTGAAGATTAAATTTATAAACGTATCAACTTAAAGCTATTTATACTAGCGGCGATCGGCGGCGATCTCTCGCGTCCGACCCTGGTCCAGGCCATGGTCCGGAGCGTGAGTGCATGGCAGGCCGACACCTCCTTCTGCGAAGCAGTGATGCTGGCAAAGGAGGAGGCGGCGCCATGGTCGGGAGACGACATCGACCTCCCAGCCACCGTAGGCGCGGGCCTGCGGGCGGTGAGCAGTGGGCAGCTCACCGCCCGGTAAGGACCAGGCCTGAGCCGACAGTGCGTTGTGTTTCAGGCCCGCCTCAAACAGATATTGCCGCACATCGTGACGGGGTCCACAAACACCGATGCCTCCTAGGTCAGGGTTGTGGGTTCGTTAAAAAAGGAACCGTGGCCCTGGCCGTCGCACAGGCAAACGAAGAAACACGGGTGAATTTTAGTCAGTAAAAGTCTGACACGCCCTCAGCTCCGCTCATAGCGAGAGAAATCATTTGATGATTTTCCATTCCAACATAAAAAAGGCTATTTATGCTACTTACATTATTAATATTGTGTGATCAAACGCATATTGCACACATAGAAAGGAAATTTAGATGATTCGAATAAAATAAGTATTACAGGTAAACAAGATTCATGGAATTCATTATAGCTATGTAAACATTTGTATATAACGCGTATATATAACACATGGGACAATACATAGATGCAATGTGCCTACCTACTCATAGAGTTAATAAACGGAATAACTGAAAATAAACGACAATAAATTGTATTAAAACACGAATTATATTACCCACGTTAATTGCAAAACCAATTATTAAATTGAAACATAATCCTTTGTAAGAACGGCAACATCGCACTATTGTGACCTAATTTTTCAGTCAGTTTTTCGATTATCCAAAGCCGCGTTGCCGTATTTACATTTCGTGCGCTATGTTGCTAAAGTGTGCGTATGGAAGAGAGTTTTCAAACGGGACATATTTTTAGTGCGAAAAGTGGCTTGATTTATTTAGTTAGAACTAAATATTATCCGCCATTTTAATATCAGCAACAGTCTAACGAGAGTTGTCTTTTCAAAATCAAATCAAACAACAGTTATTGTGCATATATCTATCAAGAAGACTTTTATTGAAACTAGGCTGAGAATAATCATTTTCAGAACGTCAAAAATAGTTAATTAAAATAGTCAGTGTCAATAGCCACGATTCTCTTGTTCACAAACTACCTCTTCTTTCTTTCTTTTCTTTAGAGTGAATACTACTTTAACTCTTAAATGGCCTCTGTGGTTAGATACCACAATTTTGCCAATAACACGTGTAACGAATAATAGAAATTCTTTAAAAAATTATTTCACGATGATGGCGGATATCGCCAATGACAGTTGAAAAAATGGCTGCGTGCGCCGACTAAGAGGAGATTTGATGCTAAGCCATTATGTGGCCACTATGCTGCGATATTTCAATGTTCTTTATGCATTAATTATGGAGCGTGTATTGAACTCGCGCCTCTTGGCATACCTGGAAGGTAACGATCTCCTCAGTGACCGACAGTACGGGTTTCGCCGCAATCGGTCAACTGGGGACCTACTAGTGTATGCCACTCACTTTTGGGGCGAGGCCCTCGAGAAGAATTGGGAAGCGATTGCTGTCTCCCTTGATGTCTCGAAGGCCTTCGACCGGGTATGGCACGCTGGCCTTTTGAGTAAGCTTCCAGCGTACGGCATTTCTCCTAGCCTGACTGGCTGGGTAAAAGACTTCCTGACTGAACGGTCCCTCCGAGTTGTTGTCGACGGATGCTTTTCTGAGCCCATGACAACTAATGCCGGCGTTCCTCAGGGGTCTGTTCTCTCTGCAACTCTGTTTCTGCTGCATATTAACGATCTGCTGATGCCCGGTATTTATGGGTATGCAGATGACAGCACAGTTGTAGAGAGATACCTGCCGGATGCTCGGGCTAGTAGGGAATCAATCCGGTCCGAAAGGGAGGCCATGGTTGAGCGAACGAGTGTTGCACTGCAGGCGGTCTCCGAATGGGGCAATGCCAATCTTGTAGCATTCAATGCCGCCAAAACACAGGCGTGTCTTTTCACCGCCAAAAGGAGCCCGTTCACCTTGGCCCCTACTTTTCGGAATGTGTCCTTGGAGTGTTCCGACCGCCTTCAGCTTTTGGGAGTTGAGATTTCCTCGAACCTTAACTTTGGGCGGTTCATTGAGTCCAAAGCCAAGGTGGCTGCCAGGAAACTTGGCGTTATCGCAAAGGTCCGGCAGTACTTTACACCTGGGCAGCTTCTAATGTTATACAAAGCACAGGTCCGTTCGTGTGTGGAGTACTGCAGCCACATTTGGGCTGGTGCTGTGTGCAAGTGTCACCTGGCCACTTTGGATTCAGTGGAGAGACGTGTAAAGAGGCTGATTGGTGACCCTGATCTAACTCGAGTTGGTCTCCAAAGCCTAGAGCACAGGCGTAGAGTAGCCAGCCTTTCGGTGTTCTATAGGATGCATTTCGGGAGTGTGCGAGGGAATTGCATGATTTAATTCCCCCATCTCCGTTCCACCAGCGGACGACCCGTCGTACGGCTGGTTTCCACCCTTACGTTGTTAACACCACTACGATCCGGACGAAGCGTTTCGCCTCCTCCTTTATACCGCGTACATCGAGGGACTGGAACAATTTGCCAACGGCGGTGTTTCCGTCGGACTACAATTTGAGTGTCTTCAAGGCTAGAGTGAATAGGAATAATTCTAAACCATAGGAAAAACTTTACATCAAAAAAAAAAAAAAAATTCAAACAAACTAAATCGCGTAAAATTGCAAACGGAATAGAACATCCTTTAAAAATATTCGTTCACTGACCTCAGATCGGCCACAGCGCGATCCTGTATCGACTTGCTTTTTTCACGCCATTATTATTAAAGTTTGGTACCGCAAGATGCGGCGGTCATTAATATGTAAGCGCTTCCTTATCAACATGTACATCATGTAGAAAATGAGAAAAATGAAAAAAAAAATCCTTTGGCTAAACTAATCGACGAAACGAACCGATATTTATATGATGTTTTATGGGAATGTGTTGGACAGCCTCCGTGGCGTAGCGGTAGTGAACGCGGCCGTTGCGCAAGGAGGCGCGGGTTCGATCCCCGCGCAGTGCAAATATTTGTATGCATGAATATGAGTATTTGCACTGGTCTGGTTGTGCCTCGGAAAGCACGTTAAGCCGTTGGTCCCGGTTGCCATCCGAACATCTAGTGGCAGTCGTTACGGGTTGTTGGAGCCCTCAAAAGTCTAACGATTGGTCTAACTGCAATGCTTAGATACCGCCTTCGGGTTGTGGAGGTCAGACGGCAGTCAGTTCACGGAAAATATCGAAGTTTAGCCAAAATCAGCAGTTAGACTGGTAAAGCGGATCCCAGACTCTAAAGCTGAAAAAGCTACGGATGCGACTGGGATTAACGCTGAGATCAAATCAAATCAAATCATTTATTTCAAATAAACCAGTTACAGGCACTTTTGAATTGTCAGAAGGTCGGTCAGTCAATTAGATGAAGCTAGTCGCCCATTCCAAAGAGTAGGTACCTATGGAGAAGAACGGGCAAGAAACTCCATGGACACTCTTTTAAATTTTTAAGCTATTGTTACAAATATTTGATTACATCATTCATGTTGAAATCAACCGCGTGAGAACGATGCAGAAATATATTGTACGCTGAGAGCGTCCATTATGGAAAACATACAAAAATCAATTCAGAAATTAAAATACGCCGTGGCAGCTAAGAGATGACCAGTCCCCTCCGACGGCGTCCGTTCACGAACATGACGTATGGATCAGCATCATTCAGCTCAACCATATCGAAGGGAACCCAATGACCCAAAACACACGCCACCATCAGCGAGACATTTGAGTGAGCATGACATACTCTCAACAGCCAGAGCACAATTAAGTCAATAAAAAAGACTAACCCAACAAATAAATGCCTCACAGCACATTCGTACATTGTGCTCACACGTTTGCCATGCAATTATACAATACTAAGAAATTGAATCTACACAATGCTAAGATGGTTTTGTCCAAGGTTCAGCAGCTCCAACAGTGTTCCCGAATCTGTGGAAAGTTTAGCTCCTGTGCAGCTGTACAAGTGCCGAACACCTCTGTCAGCGATACAATTCCGTAACGTACAATATGCTTGGCTACATAGTGTGTAATACAGGCTTTGAATAAATAACATAAACAATTACATATTAAAAACTACAAGAGGAAAAATCAAAGAACAATCATTGTATAGAAATCGGACGCAGCTCAAGCCCAAGCCTTTTTGTCCTCAATATAATCCTTCACACTATAAAATGCTTTCTGACACAACTTACGTTTAATGAAGGATTTGAATTTATTCAGGCTTAGATCTTGAACCACCTCTGGAAGTCCATTGTAAAAATGTATACATTGGCATCTGAAAGAGCCACCTATTTTCTTGAGCCTTGTTGTAGGTACAATAAATTTGTGCCTGTTCCTAGTATTTATATCATGGACATCACTGTATTTTTTAAACAATTTTATATTTTTATGAGCATACAAAAGATTTTCATAAATATATTGAGACGGCACGGTCAGTACATTAATCTCTTTAAATTTTTCTCTGAGAGAGTGTCTCGGACTTAATTTATAAATTGCACGAACAGCTCGTTTCTGCAAAACAAATATTGTTTGAATATCGGCGGCATTTCCCCAATGCCGTACGACATTACGCTGTGGAAATAGCCAAAGTACACTAAACGGGCCGTCTCAACATCAGTCAAATTACGAATTGTTCTAACTGCGTATGCAGCAGAACTTAGCTTTTTTGACAATTTTTCTATATGTGAACCCCATTGAAGCTTAACATCCAGAGTTATACCCAAGAACACTGTGCTGTCGTCAGATTTCAATTCTTCGCCCTTTATCAACACTTTAGTTTCCACCTGCCTCACGTGAGGTAGAGTAGAGATGATGATGATGATGATTATGGGAATGTGTTGAGGAACACGATGTTTAATTTATTGTCGTATTGTCAGCACCACTCTGTATATCAGCTATATATTAGCACATGATAAAATATAGCTGATTAAATTAATAGACCATCTGATAGGTCAAATGGTAATGGTTACTGAGCTGAATGCCCATGAGGAGGCCAGTGTCCCAAAAGTGGAAAAATTATAGGCTGATTATGTATTTTGTATGCAAAATTTAAAGAAACAAAATTATTGTAGTAGTAATATAATATATATAAAATAAGTTATTTATGCCAGATAATTCTACGATATGGTCCTCACCCTATACATACCCTGGACTCCAGAGGGATATAAAACAACACCTTGCAATCGTCGTTACTAGAGTACCTACCTATTTAAAAATATTGCTGGCAACTCACACAGAGCAAGTAATCACTACGTTTTAAGAGACGGGACTCCCTAACAAAAAAGAAAACTTAAACGAATGTGTGACAAACATGGACTGCCTCAATACCAACCTAACTAAAACCACAGATAATTTATTAGTAAGAATTTTATTTCCACGTATCAATGTCGCCAACATGAAGAAAAAAAAAAGTGATGCTAGCGTTATCGATAAAATGGGTTCGATAATAGTAATAATTTTTGATATTCTCAAATTAAAAAAAATATATTAAAAAAGATTATTTTATTTTTATTACATTAAAATAAATAATAATATTTAATGAATTTACTACTGCCGTATTTTCCGCCGCCACTGACTGATCTGGACTCCGAGTGTGTTGTTTCTGGAAGTTCTGCAACAAATTTGGAATTGATTGTGAGTATGTTTGTATTGAATAGGCTTCTTGGAATTGAATAGGCTTGGAATCATACAAAGCGACATAGGGAAAGTAAAAGTGACTTTGTTTTATAATATGTAGTAATAATGCAAAAACTATTTTTATTTGTCACAGCTCAGTCGCTAAACTGATTTTAATGAAAACTGAATTTAATGATGTTATGAACTTATAAATACCACTGATACAAAAAAGGATTTATAGATAGTCGATAAAAAATTTCACCACACTAGTGTTTACAACGAAAAACATATTTGCAGATTTATTTTCGGAAATATGTCTTTTATTTGTATATATTATAAGATAATTATGTTGATTTAGAGTATAGTTAATTCGTAAAATGTACTAACCGATCTTCATCCAATGGGAATTGCGCCATAAAAGTTCGTTTCTTGTTTTCCACCCGACTTGTTCTCAGTCCACATATCTCGCACGTTACAACTGACATGTTTATAGATAAAAAGTACACAAATGAAAAATAAATAAATATAATATGCAAATTAAAAATAAATAAATATAATACGCAAATTATATGAATAACTTAATTTTAAAATAGCAGATTCAAACAATAACAGATAGGTAGCTCATTAGCTCGTAATGAACTGACAATTGACATTATTTTACTTTTTGACATTGACGGTAATGAATCGCTTACAAAGATGGCCGCGGTATTATACGGCTAAAACAAGAGAACCAAAGATGTCATAGCAACCATTTGAAAGTGTACTTACTTCCCTACTTTGACGGGTTCTGCCGCCATTAAAATTTCCATGAATGTCATACATCTATTTTTTTGTTCTAAGTTGCGCCAGCCTGGCAACTTATTGCATCCACAAAATGCAATAAAATATGACCCGTTTAGAAGCACGTAGGGAGCCCACACACACGCGTGTATAATGTGAAAATTCCATTTTCAAATTCGACAAACATTTTTTATGGGAGGAATAAAATGAATGCGGACGACATAAGCCGTTTCTCGTCGCGTGTTAATTAAGACTTTTTATTCAACTTTTCAACAAACGGACGAAGTATCCCGAAACCCGTAAAAGCACAAAAGTAGGTAAATAATGAACATGGAACATGTCAATTATTTCAAAAACCTTTTTATGCTAGGCTTTATCAACGCCATTTTGTTGAACAAAATATGTAAAATTTTATTTCGATGTTTAATCCAATTTATAATTTTTGATCTTACAAATGACGCAGTGTATGTATATACTCCATTGGTTTAGGTAATTAACAAAAGGTTAATAAAAAGCGCTCGTAGAACCGATGGCCGTTGGCGCAGTAAGGCTATGGAGTGGCGGCCCCGTACCGGAAGTCGCAGCATGGGGGTCTTCCTACGCTGCTTCTTCCTATCGATGCCCGATGGGGACGATGGGTTCTCGAGTGACGACCATGCACCGGAAGACGCAGTGAAGGGAGGCGCCCAACAAGGTGGACCGGTCATTTTGGGAAGCCTTGGGGGAGGCCTTTGTCCAGCAGTGGACCTGTATAGGTTGAAGAAGAACCAAAAAACGAAGTGACTTACTTCAACGTTATTAACTAGTTATAACTTTGCTACATTGAATGAATTTTATAATTATTTTGACATAGATTTTTTGACATCTTAATTAAGTAGATGTCAAAAAATCTATGTCAAAATAATTATAAAATTCCCAACGAGGAACTATTACTTATTAATTATAAGTAATATTTCCTCATTTGGGTCTGACATTTAACTTGGAGATGATAATTATGCATGATTTTACGTTCATGATTTATATTTTTTGAAATTTCAATTAATTGACATAGATTTTTTCGACATTTAATGAATAAAAAATAGTTCCTAATTTGGGTCTGTCATTTTAATTGGAAACTATAATTATGCATGATTTTGAAACATATTTTTTGGCTAAATTTTGCTTTCATGAGCCTGATGAACACCATATTTTTGTACGCCTACTGGCATGACACAGCGCCCTGTTATACAGTATGTTAAATAACAGAGGGCGTTCCCTTAAACTCGTTAATATATATCATTAATAGATTAAAATAAAAATATCAGCATAGAAAAATAAGCATAAAAAATCCGAATAAAAAAAAAATTCTAATTGGAAATAAATTTGAAACCTCCTGTTTTAAATCAAAATAGTAGTCGTCATGTATAAATAAATTGCGACGTTGCTGTCTTTCATGTTCGCGTGTACAGTGTGTTTCTTTTACATGTCAATTTAAAATTTTTATTGAATATTTTCATATTGGAAAAAATTTTAAAACATTTTGTTTTCGAATGGAAATATTTTTTTTTAGCATGTATGTATGCTATACTATTTCGGGTTAACGGGAACGCCCTCTGTTAGTTAACATACTGTATAAATAAAACCTGTACCTATTTGCCTGTGTTAGCAAATAAAATGATTTGATTTGATTTGTTTTGTGACGAAGCATGAAAACTGAAGTGCCATTGACTTCAGTACGTTCAGTCACGTCAACTAAGTCTTGTGGATTTTGTTTATCTTTAGTTAATTACCTAAACCGATGGAAGGTACTCCATCGGTTTAGTCCAACCTATAGTAATGACAATTTCTAAAGTCCAGTACTTGGCATAAACCTTGTATTTATATAGGAGTTTTACCAAGTTAGCCGTAAATATACTAGAGGCTTGTTATGGATAAGTTATAACAACCGAATGGGTGGATCAATCAGGTTAAGCTAAGGTTGCTGCGATGATTCCATGGATGGGTGAGAATCTTCATTCTGTTGCTCGTGAATCTTTGGCAGTCGTTATAGATATTTACAGCCGATCTGGAAGTCAAAGCCCTAGCCCACAGGGAGTGTCGAGAGGAGGCAAAACGCCGGGGCATAAATCCACTGCCGCGAGAAATCGCGGTTATACCTCCAGCGGGATCTCATCGCGACATGGAGATTGCGCTTGTCGCAACCTAGTGCTGGACACGCCACAAAAGTGGCGGTAAGTCCCCTCTTTGACGAATGGTTATAAAAGCTCCAAGGCGTCATCGTCACTTTCCATCGACGTGTACGTGTCCTGGTCCAGGCCATGGTCCAGACCGAGAGTCATGGCACGGTAGGTCGTCACCTCCTGCTCCGAAGCAGTGATGCTGACAGAGCGAGAATCCCAGCGACCTCACGCCGCCGCAGGAGACGTCCTAGTCGGGAGACAACATCGAACTCCCGGCCACCGCAGCCGCGGGATTGCGCGCGGCGGCCTGCCTTATGAATGCGGGTTGGTCAAAAGATTAACCGTGGCCCTGGCGCACAGGCAAAAATAAAGAACACGTGTGGGTTTTAGTCAGTAAAAGTCTGACACACCCCTCCGCTCCGCCCAAAAAAGGTCTTTGAAAGTCTGACAACAAACTTTACCAACGGGTATCGTATAAACCAGGAAAGATCTTGGAAAAAGGCTAGACATATTATGCTTACGTAACATAGCAAAATTGCATTTATTTTATGTACTACTAAGTTCTCATATCAACCTCAACTCTTGATCAATGGCCTCTGTGGAATAGATACCACAAATTTGCCAATAACACTTGTAGATGATGATGGTGAGAGACACGCTGAATCGAAACCGATGGAGGCAGATCATCCGCTCGAAATGCTGCCCCAATGCTGACCACGATCCTTAGACATGAGGGACCGATGGCAGAGAGAGAGAGAGATTATTTCACAATTTTATTTCACAATAATGGCGGATATCGCCAATGACAGTTGCAAAAGACAGCCGCATGAACCGTCAATGAGGGAGGTTTGAAGCAGTCATGATGTGGCTACTATGCTGCGATATTTCAATGTTCTTTATGAATTATGCACTTTTTACTACATAAATCACGCGCTTTTACAAACAATTTTAAAAGCCCAATTAAAAATGCGCGTGACACTCATCTTAGCTTTACCGTCAAAAAAAAAAAAGAAACAAGTTCTCATTACCTATATACAAAGCTTAAAGTTGAGTTTAAATTCTCGCTACTTCAAAGTTCTTCTTTTGTTTTGAATGTCCATGTTACAATGTTGCGTCTTTAATTAAAACCCCTTTGGATTACTACTCGGCGCACTGCACTCGGAACAAATAATTATTCACCAGTCTGTAGGTATTTACTTAAACAATAGCACTTGGAAATATAGCGAAAATAATTTATATTAATGTAGAGATTTTAATAAAGTAACATGTAACCTGCTTGCAGCTTTATCTACTAATACTGGCTGTATTGTCTGTGACTATATTAAAAACAAAATAAAATAGAAGCGAGTTCGAAATTTGAAATGATTTGACAGAGAGAACAATGAAGAAAGACGAGCTAGGAAGAATATTTTTTGTTTATATTTTGTGTTTTTTTTTTTTTTATATCATATCCTTTTAATAGTATTTTAACATTAGAATTGTAAATTGAATTGTAAATAAATCAATTAGATATTTGTTAAGTGTGCAAATTTCCTCAATTTTATGATTATCAAAAGCAATTTAATTTTTTTTTTTAAACTTTGATCAATTTAAATTCTTACTACTTATATAATATATTTTCAAACAAAGCTCTCAAATCAATGCACAATGTTTTTTATGTATGACCTCTATCCTGACTTTTTACGGATTTAACTTTAATATTTCCGTGTTTTATTACAAGAAGTTTATTTTAGTATTTAGGGGGAGACGGGGTACATTGGTACAAGGGGCACATAGATACAGTCAATATTCGTCGAAAACAAAACGTGTTAGAAGAGCCATCAGCCATCGATAAGGAGGTATATAGTAAAGCCCACTAGCGCAGAGCAACGTTCACTCGACGACTAGCGACTATCACGTAAAAAACTGTTTCTGATGTTCGCAACAAAATTTTCGTACTTTTCTTTCGGATGTGATTCTTCCAATTTCTTTAGTGTTACCTGTGTTATATTAATAAGGTAAGTACAACATATCTGTCATCAGATTAAATAGAGTTAATTTTTTTAATTATTTATTGCTTTAATTTTTATAAAATGTTGATTTCGATTGTAGTAGGTAGGGGCACATAGATACAAGTGGTCTTGAGGCACATTGATACCCTGATATTTTGTTAATTTTGTTAGGTGAGACTTAGGTAATATATTATATGTTATTTTCTTTATAGAAAAATGGTTTGAACATTTAAACGCAAGATGAATAGAAGTTCCATCAATGAAATTTCCGTGGCTTCTGCTATATCTGAAGTGTTGGAAGAAAAAATATCAATAACAAAAGCAGCGAATAAATAAAATTTAAAAAAATCAATAAATAAAGATCAGAAAAATCAATCACACTTGTTTAATTTATAGGAATATTTCTATGAACCAAAGTGCCAGTGTATGTACCAATGTACCCCGCATCTGGGGTGGGGTGCCCCACTTCCCTCTAGTATTTTTATTCTAGTGCCATTTCGATCTACATTAGTACGCCTTTTCACGTCGTTACCACTACGGAGTAGTAACGTAACGCACTATCATTTAATGCTTAGTTTACGTTGTTGGGGAGACATTTTTTGAACAAATGAACCGATGTATGCGGGCAAAGCCTCGAGGAAAAACTTGTCATAAATAAACACTCAAAATCCTTCAAAATTATAAGTCACGTTCTTAATATATGTGGATATTGTCTGAAATTTCTTTCATCAAATCTTACAAAAAAACCTATTGGGCTTTCATTTACCTCTCCTGCCTACATAGACAACTGTACATAGGTATACAATATTTACTAAAGCCAACAATATCCTCATGCCATTTAATAAAAGGAGCTAAACAAACAGACAAACAGTATTAACTTATATTTGGACAATTTCGTCTTTATAAGGGCCGAGAGTTTGCACGTCGGCTTTATTAACTTTCGTCATTTTTTAGGGATCCGTAGTTACTAAGTGAAATAATCTAATAGGCTATTTGACAGATTTATAATTTCTATCTTGTATTACTTGGTTGCGGTTAAGAAGTTCACCAAAAGTTTATTTTTTAATTAGTTTTATATACGTATTTCGTAAGAAACATGCAAATAAAAATTCAAATAAGCCGCCAAAACGCTTTATTCAGCAATATGGCGTCTTGCTTTGTAAGTGACGTCACAAATTTATAAACGGTTTTCGGTTCCGCAGTGGTGTTCGTGTTTATCTGTTATTTGGCAATCAGAAAACAAAAAAATCCTACAAATCGCTCCAAATATCGTTAAATTTTTTTCTAAAAACGCTAAAACACCTAAGAACACATAGATCGGCAACAAGTGTTTATGAGCGTATGACGTCATCGTGACATTAGCCAATTCGGATAGTTTCACAATATGTGGCGCGAGAAACAAATTGCCTAACATTTTTTTTTTTTTTGTTTTTGGATATATTATTTATTACTATAGAAATATTGTCACAGTATGGCTACCATGAGTTTTCATTACGAAGACTCGATCATCGATATCGAGCGCGTTTGACTCATCGATTGGCCCGCTTCAAGGTAGTACGAACTCTCAACCAATGAGAGCGCCAAACGCGGTCGATGCGTATGATCGAGTCTTAAAATGAAACGTCATGGTAGCCACACAGTTGATATTCCAGGGAATTAATGAAAACTCCTGCGTTACCCAGTACCTATTATATTTTCCAAGCAGAAGGGAAAAGGCAGTTCAGATATTTTTAAAAACGTCTCAATCTATCGTGGTCTGTGGCAGCTCAGTGATACATTTTTCTTTCGAGGTGAACCTTCTAAAGGCCCCAGATCTCTCCCCGTTACCTCTCAAAAGACCAATCCGGAGCCCATTTCGTGCAACGCCTGTTAGGGCACATCTCTGAGGAGACTGTAATGGGGGACTGTGCACCGCCTCCACTGAGGTCACTCAGTAGGCCGACAGAGGACCCACTCTAATCGACCGCGACCTCTAGTTCCCGCCTGTCTTAGATGATACAGGCGGGGTTTCAGTTTGTTAAGCGTCAAGGCGGTTGCCTCCTCTACAGCTTTTTCTTCGAGCGGGATCGGCTCTCTCACAATCCCGCTCGGCAGCCTTCTAAAGCTCAGTGGTACCTAAGGGCCGCGATGGAAGAGTTGTTTTATATAGGTCGTAGATTTGAACCCGAGTACCTACGTTACTATGTGTAAATTATTTCATCGCCATTGCTCTGAAAACGGTGAAGGATAACATTGTGAGGAACCTGAAACCAAAAATTCGATGACATGTAACATCTACCTAACCGCAAAATTTTGTAAATTAAATCATTGATATAATATTAAACAGATATGATATGCTCTAACAAATTAACCAAAATAAATGTGCCGATCGGAGCAGCAGCACACACATGCAATTTTTTTTTTTATTTTGCGTACATTTCACACGTTGGCACAGTGTGAGTGAGATGGGGCGCAATCTAGAGCATAGAGAAGAAAAAGATGGCTAGTGTTTGTCGTTTGCGCTTAAATAGAATCGACGAAAACTAAAGCGACTTGCTGGACTTACCTCCTTTTGTACGCTTCATTTTCAGTGCGCTAGTGACGTATCTACCTTAGTTTAATATTATATCAATGAATTAAATGTAAATACTTAGTTTAGTTAACGATGTTTTTCTTACAAATATTTGAGATTTGTGGTTCCAAGCTCCTGAGGTCCATATTAGTGGCCAATCAGGTAACTTGTATTCGTACTAAAGAAATATAAAAAAAATTGCGGTCGTGGGACTGTCCTACAGAACTCAAAACAGAAATCATTAAAAAACATAGAATAAATATAAAGTAGAAAACAAAAAACGATCACGGTGTCGGGTCGGTCACTCACGCCGATACAATGCTTTTTCCTCATCCAACAAAAGTAATCCAACGTGTATGTGGAAAAAGCAAAAGAAGTTATTTACCACTTAAAAAAATAAAACCTCTTTGTTTATTTCATCATCATCATCAGCATCTTTTCAGCCGAAAGACGTCCACTGCTGGACATAGGCCTCTCCCCAAGGATCTCCACGACGACCGGTACTGCGCCTCGCGCATCCAGTAATTTCCCGCGATCTTCACTAGATCGTCAGTACACCTTGACAGGGGTCTACCTACGCTGCGGATGCAGTTAGTGGTATCTTATTTTGCTTATGTTCATCTTGTGCAATTTACGGCATACTAACAAGCTACAAACAAATAAGAGCTAAGTGGTTTGAGTTTTGAAGATCACATAAGTAGTAGCAGGTTTCAACCTACAACCTCTTAAAAAAAACCTTCAGAAAAAAACTAAGTTTCACTTTTATTTTCTTCGCAGCATAATTTCGTTGTGTTACCAAGACATTTTTGCAGGAACTTTTTAACTACGGAGAAGCAAGAACTACTAAACTAATTTAGGAAGATAAGTTGTTAAAAACTTTTTCTTCTCAGTACTCGGAGTCATAATGAGTTGGCAACTCCTGGACACTAGCTAGCATGCAAGCTGCAGAAGCTTGTAACTTGCTAGTAATATTGCGTTGGTGTGTTTTTCTAGATAGTAAGGAGAACAATCTATAACTTAACTAAACTCCACTAGAACAAATCTCTATTCAATCGATTTTGAGTCCTAGGTATTGCTTTGGTGGCTCAAACAATGGTAACTGCAGTGAATAGTAATAGGAACTAAACCTGCCATAGTCTCTGGCCTTCTGGCCTTTTTTTTTTTTTTTTTGTTATCGGAGGTAAACCTTCTAAAGGCCCCTGGTCCTTGGGGATAGGACCAGGGAGTGTGGGATTCTTACCTCACTAAAACCACCCCGGTGTCACCATCTGCACATAGCAGGGGCACCGTTACCTCTCAAAAGACCAATCCGGAGCCCCTGCCGTGCAGCGCCTGTTAGGGCACATCTCTGGGAGACTGTAAAGGGGTCTCCCCGAACCTAACTATGCAAGACAACACATGACTACTGTGCGCCGCCTTCCCTGAAGTCGCTCAGTGGGCCGGCTGAGTCCCCGCTCTAATCGCCCGCAACCTCCAGTTCCCGCCTTTCTTAAATGATACAGGCGGGGTTTCCGCTTGTTAGGCGCCAAGGTGGTTACGTCCTCTACGCCTTCCTCTCCGAGCAGGATCGGCTCTCTCACGATACCGCTCGGCAGCCTCCTTCTGGACCATCAGAGTTTCACAGAAGGAGACGACTTGTCTCCAGTTTTCTCTATCCCTCAGCATAGCACCCACTACTGCTGGTAGAGAAAGATCTCGCCCGATCCTGTCGACCAAAACCTGCCGCTCCGAGGCCCACGCAGGACATTCCTCGAGCGTGTGTTGTGCAGAGTCGAGGTTGCTTCCACAGTGGTGGCAATTTGCTGTGGTCTCACGCCCAATCCTGTTAAGGTACTCACCAAAGCAACCATGACCGGTTAGCACCTGGGTCAGTCTATAAGAGATTCGCTCTTCTCTTTTCATCCAGGCTTCAAAGTAAGGTAGAACGGCTTCAACAACGCGCTTATGTGAATATTGCGGCTGCTGCAGCCGCTCACGCCACCGCTCGAGCGCTTGTCGCCATTCCTGCCGCCTGAGCCGAACAACAGCGATTCCTGGCAAGCTATCGCCACTTTGGCGTATGGCACAGATCCGGCTATAAACCCTCGCGTCCCTGTCCGCTAAGATGTCCAGCGGTGGAAAGCGGGCAAGGAGAGTAGCCGCCTCAAATGAAAGAGTTCGGTATCCCCGTGCGATACGAATGGCCATTTTCCGCTGCAAACTGTTGATTTTGGTCCTGCAGCGTCGGACACCTGATAGCCTATTTGACCAAACAGGTGCCCCATAAAGGGCCATCGATCGCACAACACCGGCGTAGAGGCGGCGAACTTCTTCTCGAGGTCCTCCCAGATTAGGTAACAGTCTGTGCAAAGCACCGACTGCTTTCCCTACGCGGGTGGCCAAGCGCTCAAAATGCTCCTCGAAGCCTCATCGACCATCCAGGGTTAGGCCAAGATATTTAATGTATCGACCCACCAGGATTTGCGCATCTCCCACTCTGACGAACGAGTTCGGTGGCTCTCTGCTCCTCGGCAGTTTGTGAAACCAAAGGGCTTCAGTCTTATCTGTAAGCCCAGCCCGTGGATGGTCACCACGATTTTTGCCACTCCGAACTCGGCAAGCCGAATGGTCTCGATAAAGGTGTCCCCACCAGCCAACACCAGCGTATCATCCGCGTAACAAATGACACTAACGCCAACGGGGAGATCGGTACGCAGCACAACATCGTAGGCGAGGTTCCACAAAAACGGACCTAAAACAGATCCCTGCGGAACCCCGCACGTAATCTCCCGGCGATGAACTCTACCGCCCCGACCCACATAGCGAATATGTCGGTCTCTAAGATAGTCTCCGACGATGCATTGTAAGTATGGAGGCACTCTGTGCTGTACAAGTGCCGCCCTAATTGCATCCCAGAGCAGAGAGTTAAAGGCGTTAACGATGTCCAAGCTTACCGCCAACACCACCCCACCCCGGCAAACCACCTGTTCCGACAGCGATCGAACACGTAGGATTGCGTCCACAGTGGACCGCCGCTGTCGGAAGCCATACTGGCAATCGGCGAGGTCGGGACCAGATAGTGATAGGTGACCGACGAGCCTTCCGGCAATTATTCTTTCGAATAGTTTGGAAACCTCGTCAAGGAGGCAAATGGGACGGTAAGCAGAGGGAGACTCAGGGTCCCGGTCATCCTTCCTTAACAAGACCAATCCGGCCTCCTTCCAACCAGAGGGAAATACGCCCGCGCGCAAGCAGCTGTTAAATAATCGTCTTAGGCGGTCCCCCAGAGCACCCAAAGCCAAAACCCAAGCTCGGCCAGGGATACCATCCGGGCCTGGCGCGGTGTTACGAGCCGCCAAACGTCTGACTGCTCGGTCTAGCTCGCTTTCGGTAATCCCCAACTCTTCAGACCAGTTTGTAGAAGACACCAGTGGTGAAGGATTGTCTCTGATTACTGGAAAGAGCGTATTTACTACTCCTTCCAGTTGACCAGGATCCATAGTTTCCGTGATAGGGGGGACCCATGGGCGTAATTTTGCCATGACCAATTTATAAGGTCTTCCCCATGGATCCCTGTCTAGCCCTTCGAGAAGCTTCTTCCAGCATCTTGACTTGGCATCCGCGATGGCGTGTTGGAGGTCCATTGTTGCCGCTCGATACACTGTATACAGTCTGGCTATTTCTGCCTCCGTAGCTCCTGGCTGTCGTCTGCGTCTGGCGCGTTGATACTGGCGTCGGGATCTAAGACAAATAACACGCAACTGAGCGATATCTTCCGACCACCAATAGACCGCACCAGAACGCTGGGTGCACCTAACCCTGGGCATGGAAGCATCACAAATCATCGCCATTTTATCCCGGAACCATACCGCCTCTTCCTTTGGATCCTGTGGGTTCCTCTGTGAGTTCGTATCTTCCGGCCATGCCACAACGTTAGCAGCTGCGATGAGCATGTCACGGTTGAGCCGCTTGAGAGACCATCGCCGAGACGGGGGGCCAGGATTCGGGCGACTCAGACTATCTGGAGGGCGGAACGTGACATTAAAAACAATGTGGCGATAGTCGGAAAGTGTTATTATCTCCTCCGCCACTCTCCACCCCGACACCATGCGTGCAACTGCGGGACTTGCCCATGACAGATCCACAATTGACTCTCCCTGCCACCGAACGCAAGTGGAAACAGACCCATGATTCAGAAGCCTGAGATCAAGCGATCCAGCCCAGTCTTGTACTGCGCGTCCCCTCGGTCTATCCCGGGTATTCCCTCAGGCTCTAGAGTGAGCATTGAAATCACCTAAGACGAGCACCGGATGACCTGAGCATTTGCACCTGACGCAGCTCGCAACCCTGTCCAAAAAACCCCTCAAATTCAGTGAGGGAAATATTGGGGGACACATAACATCCCACCACTGCCAAAGGTCCCCATTCCACTGCAACAAATCCTTGCCCCTTACCTAGTAAAGAGCAGTGAGGCCCACCGCTTCCGCCAGCCCAGTAAACAGCGACGGAATTCGCGGTGTCTCGGAACCAGCGAGGATGATCCCAAACGCCGTAGGGTTCCGCTACCACCGCCAAAGCAACTGACCACTCCGCAATAGTTTGCAAGAAAAGGTTTTGTGCATTGCGGCAGTGGTTCAGATTGCATTGAAGTACTTTTAAGGCTGGGAAGTCGAAGTGTCCATTACCTCCGCAGGGTCTGCACCCAGTGGTGCCTGCACCATCCCTTGTGATCTAGCGGGAGCGTAAGAAGCTTGTTTCTTGCGCGGAGCGCACTTCTTACCCCCCAACCGATGATCCGCTGGAAGACCTTGATCTGCACACAATGGGCACCTCATGATTTGCGACGTGAACTCTCTCGCTTTATGATCTCCTCCACACGCGTAGCACTGGGTACTTCGGTCAACTGTTCCAGTGCAATGGCGGCGGACGTGTCCGGGCTCGAGGCAACGGAAGCACATCATGCGACGTGGCTTCAAAATTTGGACTCTTACTATCGTCCAACCTAAACGCATGCGTTTGTCGAACGCTAGTTTCCTTATCGCTACTAGAGGGCCGCGGACCCAGACGTGCCCCAGAGAAGTCGGCGGCCGACGAATTTCACCTACTTTAACATCTTCAGGGGAACAGCCACCCACTTCGGCAATAGCAGCTGCCACTTCCTCCGGTGTGACGGCATCGTCGAGATCCATGATTCTCGCCTCGGCTCTCTTAGTTGGGCGTGAAATCTTTACATTAAATTCGGAAAGGACCTCTCGCATTCGATTGGCGAGACTGTCCGCCTTGGTGGAAGAGTCGGCGCCAGCGACGGTAATCAGAACACCACCATCAACAGCCCTTTTCTGGCCGACTGTGTCAATGCCAACATCGGTTAAACGAATTCGCTGTCTTAAAGCTGACATAACCTCACCGATGTTGGCAGATGAACCCTCTCTTATCGAGACTGCAATAGCCGCCGTGGTGGGAACCCTGGGCAGTTTCACTGACTGTTTTCTCTCTTTTATAGTAGTGGCAGATTTTGCTTTCTTTCCTTTCCTCCCTACCACAGTAGACCATGCCTCTGTCTCAGTCATTGTCGCATCCTGCACAGCTTTGGAAGCCTGCGCTTGGTTGGACACTGCTGACACAGGGGGTAACTCCGCCGATAGAGCGACCTTTTTGCTTTTTCCCTTTCCCCTCCCCATTTTCTTAACTGGATGAGGCACCAAGTGCGATTCGTTAATTGGTTGCGCTTTAGCAACCATTGGCGAGATTCTCCTCGCGTCGGCAGCAAGTGCCGGACGCAAGGGCCTCTCTGGGGGCAGCCTTCTCTCCATAGCGGCCAGTTTGGGGTTTACCATGCCTCCAATTTCTGAAGATGTATAACGCCGAAGCAGGGCCTCCGACTCATCACATTCAAAAGGTCTGGCCACTGTAGTGACATGACTGGATTCCATCGAAGAAGCTGACACTTTGGGATTTGCCATAAGTTGCCCTTGACGACTTATAAGGGCAACTTGCTCTGTCAGCTTCTCGACCTGAGCTGAGAGACCGATAAGCCGAGCCTTCAAGTCAGCGTTTTCATTCTCTAGCCTTTCAACGTTGACCTCAACAGCCGATCGCGTGGCTAACTCGGCTACCCCAGCTTGCACTGTAATTGCTGCCAACTTGAGGCTATGAACGAAGCTCCCTTTGAGGTTGCGAGATTTGTTTGCAACCTCCTCTATTGTCCTGAGACTATCTTTGATGCAGGTATTAAGTTCCGCCGTTGGTTGAGCCTGCATTGTCGTGGCCAACATCTCTGGTTTTGGCAGGTTCTGTTTTGCAGTAGATCGAGTCTTCGCCTGCTTGGCTGGTGGACTCGCAATTTCAGAAACTCCACCGTCCCCCTCCTTGTCATTCAGTGGCTTGCCAAGGATTAACGGCTTAGCAGGTTTCTCCCTGGCCGTAACCGGTCCGCAGCTTCCTGACGTCAGCGTGCGCTTGCGCGTGCGTGACTGCGACGATCTCGCTGACGTTTCGGAGGCATTTGATATTTGCGAGCAAGAAGACTCGCAGGAATCACTCACAACCTCAACGGCGACCGGAGTAGACGGGCGTAAAAATTGTACATGTGTTGATACCTTCTCTGAAACTTTATGTGCCTTCTTCGTAGAAGCATTCTCTTTCCGACTGTCTGCGGGAAGATCGATAGTAGTCTGCTCTTTAGGTTCCATTGCTGTTGATGTGCTTGGAATAAAACCCAACGACTCCTCTTCACCGGTAATTGAGCTACATTGGCTCAGTGTGCCCTTAAAGGACGGATAAAAACTCGAATTCGATTTGAATTTTAAGCGATCAGTGTCCACCCCAGAATACGAATTGGGACTGACCGAACTCTGCTCGGTGAGGGATTCTCCTACTGCGGAGCAGCAGGTACCCTCCTGGGGTAGTTGTTTTTTGTGATTCGCTTTCATAATTATTGCTGAACTCAGCTTTGCCTTTTTTATGGGGTGGGGTCCCCAGGCTGTAGTTTTTTTCTTTTTTTTTTTTTTCGCATAGTCTGGCAGCTAATTAAATCCAAACTTGTCGTCTCACTGTCACTTTCGATGACAATTCAGCATCCACAACTTCTACCACCGCTCCTAAGATTCATAGGCACAACTCAGTAATCATGTGCCACTCGATAAGTCCGCTCCGTAGGCCCTCGCACAGCAGATGACAAATGCCCGGATTCGCTCCTCCAAAACTATCACAAATCTCGTATCATCCAATGGCCCGCTCCGTGGGTCACTACACACGACGCATTATCAACATACCCCGGATCAAAGAACTCTACGAGGGAGAATGTGAATCATACAACGATCGATTGGCCTACTCTCCACCATGGTTCGAATGTCCACACTCCACAAACTCGAAGAATGAATCGCGCATCGTCCAGCAACATGAGTTCATGTGTAAATCCCGAAACGGCGCGCCCCTCGCTGAAGTCAGATGTTATAGACTCCGCTTCGTATCTCTCTTAGTCTGGTCTCTCACTTGAGGCCTTCCGGCATGAGTAGCTCTACCGGGAAAGCCCCCAAGATCATCGAGACACGCAAGCCCCACCACGCCGACAACGTGGAGATACATTCGGTGGGGCTGGCCTTCTGGCCTGGTCCTCATCGGGTGACGGTTTCATACGCTGCCCGGGAGTTTGTTAATGTCTCCCGATGTCCAGGGTGTCTCCTACAGCGACTAAGTACGAGACGGCGCAGAGATTGCCCCTTTTTCACGCACTCCGTCTCCTCTTTTGCGAATATTACAGCTTCACAGAAAGTGGCGGTCTGCCATGCACTCTCGATCCGGACCAAGTCCTAAAAAGGACAGGAAGTGAAAGGTCGCCGCCACAAGGACATGGCGGTACCCTGACTAAGCCGGGAAGACCTCTACTATATTCTCAACTGTAGCCATAAGCCCCTTTCGATGGCAATATTATTTCAAATCAAATGAAAAGTTTGATTAAATAACTTTTGGCTTCAATTTGAGATTCAGAATTTTTGTAATGTCAGAATTACATAAGACCGTAGCCCAAAACGTCCACCTTTTTTTTTATATGTATATTATAAACTAGCGCTTGACCGCAATCCTGCCTGATGGTAAGCAGTGACGCAATCGTTGATGGTAAAGCGCACTAGTTTATTAAGAGCCTATTCACTCTAGCCTTGAAGACGCTCAAATTGTAGTCCGACGGAAACACCGCCGCTGGCAAACTATTCCAGTCCCTCGATGTACGCGGTATAAAGGAGGAGGCGAAACGCTTCGTCCGGATTGTAGTGGTGTTAACAACGTAAGGGTGGAAACCAGCCGTACGACGGGTCGTCCGCTGGTGGAACGGAGATGGGGGAATTAAATTATGCAATTCCATCGCACACTCCCCGAAATGCAACCTATAGAACACCGAAAGGCTGGCTACTCTACGCCTGTGCTCTAGGCTTTGGAGACCGACTCGAGTTAGATCAGGGTCACCAATCAGCCTCTTTGCACGTCTCTCCAAAAGAATCAAAGTCCAAAGTGGCCAGGTGACACTTGGCAGCACCAGCCCAAATGTGGCTGCAGTACTCCACACACGAACGGACCTGTGCTTTGTATCACATTAAAAGCTGCCCAGGTGTGAAGTACTGCCGGACCTTTGCGATAACGCCAAGTTTCCAGGCAGCCACCTTAGCCTTGGACTCATTGAACCGCCTAAAGTTAAGGTCCGAGGAAATCTCAACTCCCAAAAGCTGAAGCCCTTAACCTTTTACCATTGAATTGTTTAGTTTTATTTAGATCCTAATCCATAAACAAACCGTGTGGTATCGGGTTTGGAATAGTACCAACCCATATCTCTCACCAGGGAAGCGGGCAACAGCGCTTCTACTGTGGTCTGTGGAATATCAAATTACTGCGATCCCGAGTTGCTTGTTGTAGAGATGCGAGTTGACGTTTGCTTACCAGAGGTCACGTGACTGCTGCTAAATTGGTAGACAAGTCACTATTTGTTATGCGGAAAGGAACGTCGAAGCGAGCGTGACAGATACAAGTCATAATTATTCATCAAAATGGTAGACAAAAGCCACTTTTGACAAACGCATATGATATTTTAACGTTTCCGCGGCACGTTACATTAGCGGGAGCTAGGACGCTCACGTTAACCTTATAAATAGTAATTTTTGTTGGTAATTTCATTCAAATTAATTAGTAAAAATGCATACTTTGAGACTGTCATGGGCGGCTAATAATGAAGCAGCTTTGTGAAGGCGTCAAAGAAGATTAAATCGCCATAACATGGAGCAAATTGTTGAGATGTCGGAATTGGAATTTATTCATCGTTTTAGGCTGGTTAAACAAAGTTTTTGGCGTCTTTGTGATGATCTTCGGCGTTTAATATCACCGCAAATTAGTGTTCAAATCAAGGTAAGTTCTAAGTTGTGTACTTACTTCCAACCTAAGATAAAAGTGCCCTAATTGTCTTTCTCAATTAATTTATCATATTTCAGGTTTTGTGTGCATTGGCTACGGCTTCATATCAAAGTCCAAAGAACAGTTACTAGGTGTATACGCCAAGTTGTTGAAGCATTGTGCCATCCTGCTATTGTAAATAAATGGATTGTGTTTCCAAGGTCGCAAGTACAAGGAGCCCAAATAAGACTTGAGTAAGTTAATGTATGATAACTAATAATTTTTATTAGTAATATATTCCTAAGTAATTCATATGGAACAATATACCTTCTTTAATGACAATATGTACTTAGAAAATGGAATATATACACACTTCCAAGTAGTAGTAATAAATCTGTCTACCATAATAAACAAAACATTATAATATTTCCAAAACAACGGGTTTCAGAGGCGGTTTAGACTCCCAGGTATAGTTGGATGCATAGAATATACTCATGTGGCGATTGTCAAACATCAGAAGAAGAGCGTTTATTTTTTAATTGGAAAGGTTACCATTGATTCGATTAACGTTGATTCATTGAATGTACAATTGGTAAGTATACATGTGTTTGTGGTTAAACTATGTATAATATTATTATTGCTATAAATGCTTATAGAAACATATTTTATAGGATTATTATGTCATGTTCCATATATCTTTTTCCTTTGTCTACAGGTGTGCGATAGTAATTTAAAAATTATTAATTTCAATTTGAAGTTTGGTGGAGCCAACCATGACTCGTTCATAGGAGCATCTAGTAGAATGGAAAGTTTTATGCAAGAATTGCACCAAAATGGTTATTAGGTAAGTTAACTTTTTCTATATTATTTATATTTGAGCACATTGATGTACCCTGCCCTACCTTTTTATCTTAATGACTGATATTTGTGTTATTTAAAACACCCATTTTATTTCCAAAACAATCATGTAACAAATAATTAGTTGAATAGCCAATAATTATTACATAATACTGCTAATATTTATTTATGTATTTTTAGGTGATTCTGGATATCCTCAGCGGAATTGGCTTATGATTTGCAGTACCCAGCGATATGTACAAGCAAGGAATTGTATAGAGCGCTGTTTTGGATTGCTCAAGTCACGTTGGTGGTGTTTATTAAGACACAGGACCTTGTATTACCATCCTATGGTTGCTGGGAAAATAGTAGTTGCCTGTTGTGTTACACAATATTGCTTTAAACTTTAGTGGCCAATTTACCTCCTCCAGCTGTTATGGAAGTAGAAGAGGTGTTAGTGCCTCTAGTAGTCAGAGTGCCTACTCCAAGGCAGGGCTTTACTGAATAAGGTTTTATCCAGAATTGTAACTGACAACTAAAAATATGACTAAGAGTCGTAATTTTAGTACCTAGTCAGTCTTTCTTAGTTATTAATGTGTATGTTAAGTAATTTGTGAATGCAATGTTTGTTGTATTACATTGCTTCAACAAATTAGAAGCTCATTTTCAAAATGAAGGTATATCAAGATGAAGAGTTTAATATTCTTTAAAATATGTTTGTATTTTATATCCTTTCTTAGTTTTTTATTTATTACAGTATTGAATCGATTTATAAAAGTGATATAACAATAGCTCATTTCCAAAATATTAAAAGTTAAAGCAATGTTAAAATTAAAGAGTTTTTGTGTTCTTTAAAATATGTTTGTATGTTATATTCTTTCTTAGTTTTTAATATATCATGGTATTTAAGTGATTTGTAAAAGTATTGTATCAAGAGCTCAAAATTAAGGTTAAAGCAATATTAAGATTAAAATTAAAGAGTTTTTTTTTATTTAAGCATTTTATTAATTCTAATGTCTAAATGAAAGAAGAACTATATAAAAAATACACTAATAAATCTAATTGAAAACAAATGTTTGTTGACACCACTTCCACCCATCGAATTAAAAACTTCCCTTAACTCCTGCCACAGACGTTCACTCCTTACTTTTCCTTGAAGCCCAGGTTGTGGCCTTGAAAGATCACCATAGCTAAATATTATACCTAATGTTAGTGTGCAGTGAGAATAAAGCCCAATAAATATAAACCCTCTTATTCATAAACAATGTTTAAAGTTAACTAGTGATTAGCGATTCTTTAACCATTCATTAGACGTTTGCACGTCACTCAAATTTAATCATCGTTTATGAATAAACACACCAGTGTTTAAGGGGTTTGTTCATAAACGATGTGTAAAGATAACTTTAAACAACGTTTATGAATAAGGGGGAAAGTTTGCTACCAGCATTCTAATACCGCATCTAACAAACAAGTTTTAAGGTAAATAACAAACGTAAGGACCACAATCATTTAAGTGAACCACTTGTTACGTTATGTATTCCATAACCTTAAGTAAGTAGTTCCGATAGTAGTTTAAAATGGGATAGGAATTTGAAATAAATGGTAGAACGTCGAAAAAACTTTCCTTTCCATAACTTCTATCAGGAAATTAAATTGCCTGGGACTCGCACGAAGTCTAGATTCCATCTAAAATAAAATGTAATGATTACTCATCGCAATAGGAATAATTGATCTGTTAACAATATTAATATTCAATGATTTCAAATATAACAATTTAATCACAATCCTTACATTAACTTAAGCCGTTTACTTGCTTTCTTTGTGATAAAACACTATTCAATTACTTTCAACGCACACAACATTCTTGAATATAAGATTGGCTTAAAGGCCTAGTAACCGAGCTAAAAACTTATAAAAAAATTGCGTCTGACAGTGAAAAAATAAACGCAATAGTGTCACTCCGACATTTGCTACACACCATTCCATAGACTAATTATAGAGTGTTTCGGTTAACACTGCAGAATGGGCGTCCGACGTTTCATATGTCACTTGTCTACCATTTTTCACACGCTAACGTTAACTCCTTAACGCGAAAGGAAAACGTTTGAACGGAAAACGCTTGGATTTTGTCTAGGCCCCCTGGGGGCCTAGACAAAATCCTTTTTCTGTTAGCGTTAACGTCAACGCAAAAGTCAAAATGTATGGAGTTGACGTTTGCTTACCAGAGGTCACGTGACTGCTGCTAAATTGGTAGACAAGTCACTATTTGTTATGCGGAAAGGAACGTCGAAGCGAGCGTGATAGATACAAGTCATAATTGTTCATCAAAATGGTAGACAAAAGCCACTTTTGACAAACGCATATGATATTTTAACGTTTCCGCGGCACGTTACATTAGCGGGAGCTAGGACGCTCACGTTAACCTTATAAATAGTAATTTTTGTTGGTAATTTCATCCAAATTAATTAGTAAAAATGCATACTTTGAGACTATTATGGGCGGCTAATAATGAAGCTTTGTGAAGGCGTCAAAGATGATTAAATCGCCGTAACATGGAGCAAATTGTTGAGATGTCGGAATTGGAATATATTCATCGTTTTAGGCTGGATAAACAAAGTTTTTGGTGTCTTTGTAATGATCTTCGGCGTTTAATATCACCGCAAATTAGTGTTCAAATCAAGGTAAGTTAAGTTGTGTACTTACTTCCAACCTAAGATAAAAGTGCCCTAATTGTCTTTCTCAATTCATTCATCATATTTCAGGTTTTGTGTACATTGGCTACGGCTTCATATCAAAGTCCAAAGAACAGTTACTAGGTGTATACGCCAAGTTGTTGAAGCATTGTGCCATCCTGCTATTGTAAATAAATGGATTGTGTTTCCAAGGTCGCAAGTACAACGAGCCCAAATAAGACTTGAGTAAGTTAATGTATGTTAACTAATAATTTTTATTAGTAACATATTCCTAAGTAATTCATATGAAACAATATACCTTCTTTAATGACAATAGGTACTTAGAAAATGGAATACATACACACTTCCAAGTAGTAGTAATAAATCTGTCTACCACAATAAACAAAACATTATTATATTCCCAAAACAACAGGTTTCAGAGGTGGTTTAGACTCCCAGGTATAGTTGGATGCATAGAATATACTCATGTGGCGATTGTCAAACATCAGAAGAAGAGCGTTTATTTTTTAATCGGAAAGGTTACCATTAACGTTGATTCATTTAATGTACAATTGGTAAGTATACATTGTGTTTATGGTTAAACTATGTATAATATTATTATTGCTATAAATGCTTATAGAAACATATTTTATAGGATTATTATGTCATGTTCCATATATCTTTTTCCTTTGTCTACAGGTGTGCGATAGTAATTTAAAAATTATTAATTTCAATTTGAAGTTTGGTGGAGCCAACCATGACTCGTTCATAGGAGCATCTAGTAGAATGGAAAGTTTTATGCAAGAATTGCACCAAAATGGTTATTAGGTAGGTTAACTTTTTCTATATTATTTATATTTGAGCACATTGGTGTACCCTGCCCTACCTTTTTACCTTAATGACTGATATTTGTGTTATTTAAAACACCCATTTTATTTCCAAAACAATCATGTAACAAATAGTTGTATAGCCAATAATTATTACATAATACTGCTAACATTTATTACATAATACTGCTAATATTTATTTATGTATTTTTAGGTGATTCTGGATATCCTCAGTGGCCTTGGCTGATGATTTGCAGTTCCTGACTCTGTCGAAGATACTTATACCCAGTACATGTACAAGCAAGGAATTGTATAGAGCGTTGTTTTGGATTGCTCAAGTCACGTTGGAGGTGTTAATTAAGACACAGGACCTTGCATTACCATCCTATGGTTGCTGGGAAAATAGTAGTTGCCTGTTCTGTTACACAATATTGCTTTAGAGGCCAATTTACCTCCTCCAGCTGTTATGGAAGTAGAGGAAGTGTTAGTACCTCTAGTAGTCAGAGTGCCTACTCCAAGGCAGGGCTGTACTGAATAAGGTTTTATCCAAAATTGTAACTGACTACTAAAAATATGACTAAGAGTCGTAATTTTAGTACCTAGTCAGTCTTTCTTAGTTATTAATGTGTATTTTAAGTGATTTGTGAATGCAATGTCTGTTATATTACATTGCTTCCACAAATTAGAAGCTTTTTTTTTTTTTATTAGTTATAAACTAGTGCTTGACTGCAATCGCGCCTGATGGTAAGCAGTGATGCAATCGTTGACGGTGAAACGCACTAGCTTATTAAAAACTGAGTGAATAGGAAGGAAGACGGCAGTTGAGCGAGGTGATGCAATGTTTAACCCAACAACACGACCAACGATGCTGCTCCAGAGGATGATCTAGAGACCCTCCACGACCAAACTCCCGACACAACAACATTAGGCACATCGTACCCGGTACACGTCGCAACACAACTACTCAGACCCGTCCTCCGAACGGCTTCACCAGACATCATGCCGGAACACGACGAATCAAAATCATCCAATCATTTTCAAAATCAAGATGAAAAGTTTTATGTTCTTTAAAATAATTATGTTAGTATTTTATATTCTTTCTTAGTTTTTTATTTATTACCGTATTTAATCGATTTATAAAAGTGATATAACAATAGCTCATTTCCAATATGAAGGTTAAGGCAATGTTAAAATTAAAGAGATTTTATGTTCTTTAAAATATGTTTGTATGTTCTTTCTTAGTTTTTAATATATTATGGTATTTAAGTGATTTGTAAAAGTATTGTATCAAGAGCTCAAAATTTAAGTTAAAGCAATATTAAGATTAAAATTAAAAAGTTTTTATGTTCTTTAAAATGTATTTCTTTCATTTAGAGTTTTTTTTATTTAGTAATTTTATTAATTCTAATGTCTAAATGAAAGAACTATATAAAAAAATACATTAATAAATCTAATTGAAAACAAATGTTTGTTGACACTACTTCCACTCATCGAATTAAAAACTTCCCTTAACTCCTGCCACAGACGTTCACTACTTACTTTTCACGAAGAAAGATCACCATGGCTAAACATTATAATGTTAGTGTGCAGCGAGAATAAAGGCCAGTGAATATAAACCCCCTTATTCATAAATATAGTTTAAAAAAATTAAACAAACATGCTTTTAAAAAATATCAAACTAAAAAGTTAAAAATAATTTTAAAAAAAGCGTGAGGGGCTTAATATACAAAAATTATGGCACAAAGCGCCTCACGTTTTTTTTTATTTATTTTTAACTTTTTAGTTCGATATTCTTTTTTAATAAAAAACGAATGAACGTATTGAAAACGGTGCGACATTTACAGTAATGAGCCGCTCACTCGTAGTCCAAAGAGTTAGAGACGGACAAACAAACAAGCAAACATACAAGTGAAGCTAATAAAAAGCATGTAATAAACAATATTTAAAGTTAACTAGTGATCAGCGATTCTTTAACCATTCATTTTAGACGTTTGCACGTCACTCAAATTTAATCATCGTTTATGAATAAACACATCAGTGTTTAAGGGGTTTATTCATAAACGATGTGTAAAGTTGACCCTAAACATCGTTTATGAATAAGGGGGAAAGTTTCTACCAGCATTCTAATACCGCATCTAAGACACAAGTTTTAAGGTTTAGAATAGTGTTTATGTTTATAGAAATAACAAACGTTAGGACCACAGTTATTTAAGTGAACCACTTGAGTTTGTTTACGTTATGCATTCCATAACCTCAAGTAGGTCCGATACTAATTAAAATGGGATAGGAATTTGAAATAAATGGTAGAACATCGCAAAAACTTTCCTTTCCATAAATTCTATCAGGAAATTAAATTGGACGGGACTCGCACGAAGTCTAGATTCCATCTAAAATAAAATGTATTGATTACTCATCGCAATAGGAATAATTGATCTGTTAACAATATTAATATTCAATGATTTCAAATATAACAATTTAATCACAATCCTTACATTAACTTATGTATTATTTAAAGCCGTTCACTTGCTATCTTTGTGATAAAACACTGTTCAATTACTTTCAACGCACACAACACTTTTTATTAAAAGGTTGGCTTAAAGGTCTAGTAACCAAGCTAAAAACTTATAAAAAAAAATCGCGCGTCTGCGTTTGACAGTGAGAAAATAAACGCACTAGTGTCACTCCGACATTTGCTACACACTATTCCATAGACTAATTATAGAGTGTTTCGGTTAACACTGCGGAATAGGCGTTCGGCGTTTCATATGTCACTTGTCTACCATTTTCAACACGCTAACGTTAACTCCTTAACGCGATAGGAAAACGTTTGAACGGAAAACGCTTGGATTTTGTCTAGGCCCGCTGCTGTCGTCCGTACAACGAGAAAGTGTTAATTGGATCGTCCAATACCAGATTCCCTTGCTCAGTGGCCTCTGATCGAACAAAAAAACTATAAAAAATATGATAACTAGCCACTCCCCGCGGTGTCACCCGTATAACTTTCCTTTCCGTGGGAATATCGGGATGAAAGGTATCTATGTGGTATTCCTGGTTATGTTGACCATCCGTGTGCCTCCCATCCAAATTCGCGTAGTAGTTTAGGCGTGAAAGGAGAACTAACAAACAAACTCACTTTCACATTCTCTGGATTCCTCTGGCGCAGCATCGTTGGCCGTGTTATTGGGTTTAGCATCACCTTTTTTTTTTTTTTTTTTTCGCTCAACTGCCGTCTTCCTTCCGATTCACTAAGTTTTTTTAAGTATATAAATTAGCGCGCTTTAGCATTAACGATTGCATCACTGTCTACCATCAGGCGGGATTGCGGTCAAGCACTAACTTATGCGCACGGCACTACGCGCGCTCGAGTCGCTGCGAACAGACGCGTTCAATATTTTTCTCACAAAATATTAGTTTTAATTCTTCACTCAAAATTGGACATTATTGTCGGTTTACGAAAGTTCAAAGTTGTAGGCAGCGTCGTATTCCTGTCTTATCGCCCTACCCACAGATCTGCGAGCAAATAGACAATCAGGCTGTCAAGATGCCTGATTCACCAAAAACATTTGCGCATTCACTCCCGGATCTCTCCATAGACCAATCATCTGAAAGACCACAGGAACATGTTTCACAGCGCCTCACGCTCAAGCGTGGGCATGATGCTGAATGCGAGCTGCGTTTTGAGGAGTACACCGATAAAATATCAAAATTACTAAACGATTGGAAAATCGATTTTTTACGTGACATGTCAGACATCAATATTACGATGAAGAACCTTAACCAAAGCACTCAGGAGTTAAAATCAGAAATAGCCGGTGTCAGAGAAGATTACAAAAAAATGAAAATTATCGTTCATAGTTTGGAAACCAGACAAACCAAAATAGCAGAGGGATTTGATTCACTTCAAAAGTCGATGCAATTTCACAGCAACGAACATGAAGACGTAAAGAAGAAACTGGAACTTCATACTAAAGAATTGAAGAACTTAAATACTCTTAAATCTGAATTAGCAGAAATCAAGGACCATAATAGGAAATTGAGATCTGATTTAAACGCATACGAGCAACGTGAAAGGCTATTGAATGTTGAAATTGTCGGCATACCTGAACATAAAGATGAGAACCTAAATGAAATTATTTTAAGGATGGGTAGGCAGACCGACATAGAGGTAACAAAAGAAGATATTCTTCATGTTAACAGAGTGACGGCGAAGTCTAAGATTGAGGGTAGGCCAAGAAATATAGTAGCAAAATTACGCACCCGACAGCTGAAAGACAATATCATTTCTCAAGCACGAAAACGTCGCTTGTCAACCAAGGATCTGGAAATTCAGGGCAAACCTGTTCCGGTCTACGTGAATGAGCACTTAACGGTATTCAATAAAGGTCTCCTAAAGAAAACTAAAGACTTCGCTAAGGTGAAGGAATACCAGTTCGTATGGACAAAAAACTGCAAAATCCACGTGAGGAAAGCAATTACTATCCCTGCTATAGTTATCATGGACGAAGAGGATCTGAGAAAAATTATTTAACTTCTCGGACTGGTCTTCTGCTCACTTTTGATATTTTTTCTTGTCGTTATGTTTTTGTCTGTATCTTTTCGTGTGATTGTTTACCTAATATTGATCAGGGTAAGGTTGGTTGTTTGTCATTAATTCTTGCCGAGTCTTTGTTTGCTGTGTTCTGTGTTTTATTCGAGCGATGTGCGGTAGTTATGAGTCGTATAAAGGAAACGCGCTTAGAGAGGGTGCAACTATTGAGGTACGTAACATACTTACTTAATATGGTTGCTCGTGAGATTTATTGTTACGGGTATGAAAATACGATGTTAGGAAGTTTGTTTGAAATATGTTATTATATTCTCCTACCTAGACTAACTAAGATAACGTTATTTTTTGTAAATGTTTGTTTACAAGTTTTGCTTACAAGTTATTTCCTTCGTTCCAATTATGTGGATCTATATGGATATCTTAAGTCGACTTACCTAAAATATAATATAACGTTTACTGCGCCTATAGTCGCACTATCTCAGGACGCACCTACGCGTAACGTATGTGCTTTACATGTTGGCCATTATGCAATAATATGCTTTTATAACTTTTTAGTAGCTTACCCGCATTATGTTGTGATTGTGATTTGTTTATTACTTATTCCAAGCGTCTGTGGTTACTATTTGAAGATTAAGCGAATTATTTTAACTGTAATTTGTCATGCGTTGCACTTGGGTCACTTCCCCCCGGGAGTCATGCTGTTGCAAGACCTAATTACTCCTAATTATTGTTATTATTCTATCCACGGGTGGCTCGCTACGTTTGCCCATTTTTTGGCAAATCGCCCATTGTTGTTGTTAGTTATTTTTATTGTTTATACCGTCAGTAGAAGAAACTTTTTACAATGAAGCCTCGATCTTTAAATGTTTACTATCAGAACTGCCGTGGTTTAAGGACTAAAATTACACAATTCCATCAAAACATTATGTGTAATTGTTATGATTTAATTGTTATAACGGAAACATGGTTACATAGCGGCATTTATGATAGGGAATTGTGTGATGATAGATATGATGTGTTTCGTAAAGACCGTGATTTAGACGCGACTGGTAAATCCTCAGGTGGCGGTGTCATGATACTTTCGAGGCACGAGCTGGGCGCCTGGTGCGTTGAACACGAGCAAAATACGTTTGCTACGGAATTGTTGACCATAGTAATACCGGCTCGCGCGCTGTCGGCGACAGCTAATCTTTGCATAAGCGTTGCCTACGTACCGCCGGATAATCATCGAATACCCTCCGATATTGACTATATCTTGCGAAGTGTCACGAACGCAGTTACTCACAGCACTAATACTCGTATCAGTTTAATTGTGGGCGATTTCAATCTTCCATGTATAAAATGGGATTTAAGTGGACCGAGTTTTCTGAAGCAAGGTGCCGTCGAAGTACAAAACGCGGCCGCGCGCTTAGTTAATGAAATGTCGTTTTTAGGAGTAACACAGTACAATACACTAACCAACCACAAGGGGCATACTCTTGATCTAGCCTTCTCCAACTTGCCACTTGAAATAACTGAGTGCCTATCACCCCTAGTAAAGTCTGACCTACCTCATCCAGTAATTACAATCGAAATATCTGACCTTGCCATTTCTCCTCTCCGTGAGTTATCCACACCCAGACATAATTACCGCAAAGCTGACTTTGCACGGTTGAATAGTTATTTTTCTGATCTTGATTGGATCTCAGTTATAAACAAAATATCAACCAATGATGCTTCCACAGCATCATTGGTTGATATTTTGTATCGCATATTTCGCATTCTACGAAATAATTAAAACCGGAGTTAATAAATTTCTACCTATTAATCGAAAGTCAGGATCGCGTAAATATCCTGTCTGGTATAGCAACTCTTTAATTAAAATTATTAAAGATAAAAGCAAAGCACACTCGCGATGGAAACGGTATGGTAACTTTTTGGACTATGACGAATTCGCTTTATTACGAGATAGACAGCGACAAGTTCACGAGATTTGTTATAATAAATACTTGCAGAAAATGGAACGCAATTTAAAAAATGACCCAAAAAAGTTTTGGACCTACATAAAAAACATGCGTGGAGGCTCCAATTATCCAAAAATGTTATCTCACAATAACATCAGTTATTCTGAGGGTCAGGATATATGTGAGGCTTTCAGTGACTTCTTTCGGGGTGTATTTGGTGAATCCTCTGACTACAGCCTCGTTAACTCATTGACTGACTTAGAAAGGGATCACTGCCCTGACATAGTTTCCAACCTCCAATTCACTTCGTCAACCGTGGAGAGGTCATTGAGTGCCTTAGGCGTGGATAAGGGCCCTGGATATGACGGCGTACCGCCAGTATTTTGGAAGAACTGTGCAAAATCATTGGCGCCACCAATTAGTACTATTTTTAATATATCCTTAAAAGAAGGCACCTTCCCAAATCAATGGAAAAAAGCTCTCATAGTTCCGATTCACAAAAAGGGTTCACGGACAATAATAGGAAATTATAGGGGTATCTCTATATTAAATACTATTGGTAAAGTATTTGAAAAACTGGTATACAACGCTATCTATCAATATATTGTCAGAGGAATCTCCTGCAATCAACATGGTTTTTTAAAGAAACGCTCGACCGTCTCGAATTTAGCTTATTTCTCAAACTTTGTTCTTGAGAATACAGACGGCGGGGGGCAGGTTGACGTGATATACACAGATTTCGAAAAAGCTTTTGATCGTGTAGATCACGTCATCCTGCTCGGTAAACTGTACAGACTGGGTATACGTGGTGATCTTTTACGATGGGTACAGTCATATTTATCTAAACGTTCTCAAGCGGTCGTTCTTGGAGGTTACCGTTCCAACTTTATTGAAATTCCTAGTGGTGTTCCCCAGGGATCACATTTGGGACCTCTTTTTTATAACGCGTATCTATTTGACATCACTGATTGTTTTGAAGACTCTGTTCACTTAATGTACGCTGATGACAAAAAAGTTTTTAGTAAAATAAGATCACCCGATGTTTGTAAGGCACTTCAAGAGGATCTTAATCGCTTAAACAATTATTACTCCAATAACAAGATCACTGTTAATGTTGCAAAATGTCAATGTATCAGTTACACACGTAAGAGGAACCCGATTGTTTACTCATATAATTTTGATGGAACTGTCATAAATAAAGTCCAAGTGGTTAGGGATTTAGGAGTTCTGTTTGACAGTAAATTGGTGTTCTCAGATCATATAGACCACATTAGCACAAAAGCCTATAAGAACTTAGGATTTGTTCTTCGGTCATGTAAGGTATTTACAAACATTGAAGCTGTTAAATCTGTATATTTTGCATATGTGCGCAGCATTTTAGAGTATGCGTGTCAAATTTGGTCCCCTCAATATATAATTTATAAAAAACAAATAGAGAGAATCCAAAAAAAAATCATTAACCATCTTAATTATCGCCTTCGTAAACCTCCGATGGCTTACAAAGATAGCTGTCGATCATATGATCTGCTAACGCTCGAAGAAAGGCGTAAAGTGATGGACATGTGCTTGCTCTATGATATAATCAATGGACGCCTTGATTGCCCGGAGTTGATCGCACAGATGAAGTTTAACACTCCCTTACGGCGCACTCGTCACACGCCAATGTTGCACGTTCCTAGGCACTCCACCAACTATGCCAGCAACTGTGTACTGACTCGCATTGCTCGGGCGTATAACTCAGAATTCTCTAAAGTGGATTTATTTCGCCATAATAAACATACGTTCAAGAAGCTAATAGTCGAAACTATGGATGCAGATAAATGACAACCAACTAATTTTCTTCATCTCTTTCTTCTGTCTTCTGCTGTCAATGTCGTAATTTATTTGTTTTAAATTCAATTTCATGTTTGTTGACTGTGTTATGTATTGTTTATTCTTCTGTATTGTTTTATTATTTATAACTGTGTATGTGTTTATTTGATATTGGTCTGTTCGCATGCGTTGGAATTATACTTTACAGTTACACAGGGAAACCTATTATTGGCCATAATATCATAATGTAATATTCATACTTGTAAAATTTATTATGTATCGCTGTTGGTTACCTAAATAAATAAATAAAAAAATAAATAACTTATAATAATTAAAAAAAAAAAATATCACAAAGAACAAAAAAAAATATACTTCTAAAGTAATTTATTCCACGCTTATAATTACTTTCTTTGCCACTCAACAAATTTCACTCAACAAAACTCAACATATTCCCCAAACAATTACAACGTACATTATCTAATTTTTAATGTCAAAGCAATTTCTGCGCGGCCATGTTTCTTGGCTGGTTTTAATAGATTCCGGATGACTTTCTTAAACAAAAATGATTGTGACATTTTATTAAAAAGGTGGTACTTATTGATACTTTTTACCTCGTCTCCGATTTTCATGATCATTTGTACTTTATTGGATAAAGGAAAACGTTAACAGGATACGAAAAAACACAGGAAATAATAAATTGCTTAAATTGAAAATAAAAATGTTTTTGTCTGTTTTTGACAGCTTCTAACTTGACAAAGAGAGGTAAAAGAGAATACAGAAAAACTTATTTGCGTAGAAATTCTGGTTTTAATAAGAAAATTATTCGAAGATAACATATTACATATACGAAATTACTTTCTTTGAAAATCGTCCTCATTATTGTCTATGTATTTTCTTTTTTTTTTTTTAATTTTCAGATTACTGATTATTATGCTCCATTTAATAAGTAAAGTTTATAGGCAGTGCATGGTATATACGTATTATAAAAGACGACATACAGTAGATAATATATAATAAATAGCGGCAGGGACTTATTTATTATTTAAAAAAAAATACATCACTGGTAGATTATTTCTAAGTTGACCACTAAGAGATAATCTAGAAAATTCCCTGTGTTGTTACTTACTTAATAACAATATCCAACAACTCAGGAAATTTTTTAGGTTATTCTATAATTATATATTACTAGCTTTCCGCCCGCGGCTTCGCCCGCGTGGAGTTCGGTTATATCGCGCTTCTTAGATTTCGCTCGGGAATATCAGATTTTCCCGGGATAAAAGGTAGCTTATATTTTTTCTCGGGGTCTAAAGATCGTCTGTGCCAAATTTCATCAAAATCGGTTGAGGGGTTTAGGCGGGAAAGCGTAACAGACAGACAGACAGAATTACTTTCGCATTTATAATATTAGTATGAATAGATATTGCTAGATACAACATGCCAGTTGTATCTTGCAATATCTCGCATAAATTGTGCAAGATACAACCTGCCGAAAGGTGGTTCCTAATAACCTAAGCATCTATTTGATGTAAGTCCCTTAATTAGCTTACCTCCATCAGCATGTTAGGGGTCAACCGACTACTGAAAATGAACATCCATGTGGACGGGTTGACCCGTCAACCGATACGACAGTTGAGTGAAGTATTTCCAAAGTAACCACGCTTGGACGCTGATTGAATGATTGGTGTAGGTTTATTTTATGGGCGTGTGGTTGTTCTAAAGTTGACCCTTTTACGTTAAACTGGAGAGGCTTTATCCAAGAAATTGTTCAGGTATAATGATAATATTGATATTGTGTTAACCAATTTGTTTACTGTTTATTCACAATATTGTTTGATATCATCTAATTAAGTTGTGCCTTAGTATGTAAATATGCGCCCTATGCGTTACACTTTGTATAATATGTTTATATATACAAAATTATAATCAACCAATTACTGTGGCGTGGATTTTTTTTTTAGTTAAAAATGTGCGGTGTAAATGAATGGCGGAGCTATGGAATTTTTATAATATTAAATTAAAATATATTAAAATTCAGAATTCTCCGCCGAAATACAGGTTAAAGTTGGCACACTTTATCATCAGCCTTTTTATCGTTGCAGTGCTGGGCACAGGTCTCCTCTCATATAGAGAAGGATTGAGCGTAATCACCACGCTTGTTCAATGCGAGTTGGCGATTTCAGACTTAAAGTCCAGGTTTCCTCAAAATGTTTTCCTGATGATATTGGCAAACATAATAAAATATTATATAGACAATAATAATAATTTAAATAATAAATAACAAGAACCTACTCTTAGCTGGTTAATGCCAGTAAACAAACCCAACCCTCAATGTAATGGCGGTTTGAAATACCAACGATGCATTATTTAAAAAGCCATTACATAATGCCCACGCAAGTGTAATTAACCTATTTACTTGCTCTCAATGTTTCAGGGAAAACTACCATTTTTAAATGTAAGCATTTTATTTATTCAGTTACAAATGAAAGCACAAACAATCCTCGCAATTACTCGCGACTACTATTCATCAATTTAATGGAATATTGCACCCACACTGTAACATCGTAGTTTTTTTCATCGCAGATTTCAGTAACAACGACCAGGGTAGTTGCGTAATATTATATCAGTAGTAACGAGTTTAACTTTGACAGTTAAATAACATTCATTGCTTTATTTGTTGGGCCGACATATTTTGCGAAGATATGGAGCAATGGATTAGCAATATGAATCAAAATTACTCCAATATACAATATGTAAAGAAAACCTCGTCCGACCCAAAAGGATAATAAAGGTGAATGAATTTTGAAATAATCTTTTTTTTTCCGAATTAATTACAACTTCCCCATAAATTTGGTATTTTTTTTAAAGTGACAGCACCGTTTTAGACAGGATTACTATGAGTGATGCGATCACATGCCGCGCGCACTGCCCCCCTTCGCCCTCCCTTTTGCGAAATAATATTTATTTTCATATGAGGATTTTTTTTAAGTTTAGCCCGGCTTTGTAGGCATTAGTAGAATTACTTATCGGTACCTAACAATACCTTCACGGATCGGACAGGGTTTTCTTTACATATTTTATAGTAATAGTATCTCTAGTAGTAAAATGTGTTATGTAATTAGAGTTAGAGAGAGTTCAAAGTGACCCTACACATTTTGTTCAGATAGGAAATCATCAAATGACCTCTCCCGCTCTCCGCGGAGCAGAAGGGCGTATCAAACTTTTGCCGATTATAACCCACAGGTGTTCCTTCACTTGTCTATGCGCCAGGGGCAAAACGGTATCCCTTTTGAACAATTCGAGGCCCTAACAGAAGTGACCCTACACCAAACACATAATACTCTTGTGGTCATAAACATTACTGATGCCGTGATTAAAAACGCCACCCATTAGGGTATAAACGTGAACGATAAGTACATCCCACATCGTCGATTTGCCGAAGAGATTGTCGCAATGTCAGAGTCGCTGCAACAGCTAGACTAAATGCTGCACAGCCTATATGGAGGTCGCCGAGTTTGAGAGATGAACGGATACTAAAACAAGGTGGATAAGTCTGGCTGGATGCGGAGAACAAGGTGATGCGGTACAGCCTGAGAGGTCATATATGAGATAGGAGATATGGCTGTATATGGATCTACAAGTTTTGGATTATCTTTTTAGAGGTACGAGGACCAGGGAGTAAAGTTCACTCATCCTCCATAGAAAAGGGGGAATTCTCCGTCCAGACAGGTATTTTATATGGCACTTGTCCAACGGTTGATGTTGCGAAGTCGCTATATATAAACTCATTTACAAAAAAAAAAAAAACTAGCACTTAAGCAGTGAACCATTACAAATGCTAATATTGCTTTGTTTTATAATTATATGGAGTTTTATCCTCACAATTTGGTAAATTAATAAGAAAATAATCATTTTCATCAATACCTATTTCATAAAATTTTGATACAATTTATGGGAAATAATGCTAAACCTCGTTAGTAGTGCTTATGTTCATGAAGTTAAAATTAAAAAAGATTTTTTTGTTTGTGTTTCTTTAATAAAGTAAAAGCAGATAAATGTTTAGTATCGAGTGGGACTCCCTCTAGCTTAAATCACCGCTTGAATTCGTCTGGGCATGCTAGCGAGTATATCCCGGATACTTGCTTGCGGAATACGTTCCCACTCCACAGTAATCACATTCTTCAGCTCTCTATTAGTCTGCGGAGCCGGTTGAACTGATTTCACACGCCGTTTCAGAATATCCCAGCCATGCTCAATGGGATTGAGGTCGGGACTTCGAGCTGTCCATCCAAACGACGAATGCCGACCTCTTGCACATACGCTTCAACATCGTCGTCCAAAAAATCGAGTCTTCACCTAGAGCGACCAAGGCGGGTTATGCATGAGAAATCAGAACTTCCGTTACATATCAATGCCCACTCAGTGAGCCGTTTTCAATGAACACTAACTCTGTACGATCTATTGAATTTATTCCTGCCCAAAACATAACAGAGCCCTACCATAAGGGGTGATTTCTTCGAAAAATGCCTCTGCAAAGCGTTCTCCTTGTCTTCTTACCATTCGCGAACCTAAGCCTGTGAACTCGGTGCTCACGGTGTAATTTGGGGCCGCGGGCCGGGCGGTGACTGCATATATTGGTAACGAGAAGCCTTCTCCTGACCTTCCATAGACTAATATGCACATTTCTTACTTCTTGAAGGTTGTTCTTAAGATCCACATACGAAGACTTGCGATTTCTCAATGCGCGATTCACAAGAAAACGATCATCCCATGGTTGGGTACATAGTTTTCTTCCAGAACCCGGCCTTCTCTCGACGGAACCAGTCTCCTGATATCGCTGCCAGGTCCTTTAGACCGTCGACCGACTAACATTTAGCCTCCTAGACACGAAGCATTGGCTGCAACTCTCTTCAAGCAGAGCGATAATTTTGGTAGCTTTTACCACTTTATCTGCCATTTTTGATATAGCCAAACAGCAATAAATAAAGCTTCGACAGTCAAGGATCTGAAATTATTCGATAAAAATTGAATAAAAGTTATGAAAATCGATGTTAACTTTTGGAACTTCGCGCCAAAAATGTAGGATATAAAAGCCTTTTCTGTAAATTATTAACTAGTGCTTGACCGCTATCCCGCCTGATGGTAAGCAGTGATGCAATCGTTGATGGTGAAGTGAACGTGTTTATTAAGAGCCTATTCCCTCTAGCCTTGAAGACACTTAAATTGTAGTCCGATGGAAACACCGCCGTTGGTAAATTGTTCCAGTCCCTCGATGCATGGGGCACAAAAGGCGAGGCGAAACGCTTTGCTCGGATCGTTGTGATGTCAACAACATAAGGGCAAGTGTATCTACAGTTTGCGACAGAATTTCTCTACAGCTTACGCCAGACATACTATTTTTCTCCATCCAAAAGCAACTAACCGATAAAATATTCCTCGTATATCTGATTTATTCAAATGCTGCTACGAAGGCCTTTAGATTTTATGTTACCCACATGATTAATGCAGAGTTTTTATCGACACACGGGAGCTTTGCACCAAGACGGTAGGGCAATAAAATTAATGTAATATGTGGCCAACCCTTGTAGCCGGGCAACGGTTTGTAGGTCAGTAAGTACTAAGGGGCAGCTCCCCTACGGGGAGGCAGTGGGTAGGTAATTAATGTACCTTTAAGTTCGAGTTTTTTGGGTACCTTCGTAACGGTTCTTGAATAATTGTTGTGGTTTTGTGAATTAATACTTTTTTCAGATAAAAGGAACCGTACCTATATTAAAATCCGTTATTTTTTCATTTTACGAAACCTGAATATAGTTTGTTCAGAATAAGCAACTGAATCGATTCCAAGCATTATTATACCATTTTTTTTTCCCAAATACATTTAGAAATTTTTGCAGTGTGGTTACCGAGCTCGCAGTTCAGTTTACGTTAGATCATAAGTACTTGGGGCGTGAGTATGCCCGCTCAACAGCTGATGCCACAGCTCATATTTTTGTTAGGACAACCAGGTAAGATAACAATCTCATAACTTTGTGGTTTTTCATGATCATCTTCATCATCATCAGCAACCTTTTATAGTCCCACTGCTGGGCACAGGTGTCCTCTCATACAGAGGAGGATATCGTTTCATGATATCTTTTTGAAATTTTGTACATAGATTCTATACATAAAAATACTGGACACGTGTTTCAGGTTTTACATATACAAAAAAAAAAAGAAACGGTTGTTGTAACGGTTGTTGTCGGTTGTTGTATTTCTGTTTTGTGTACTAACAATAGATTTATAAGGTTTTATTTGTATTTTGAATTTTTGTATTACTAATATTTTATGGACTTCGTCTGAAATAAATTATTATTATTAAACTAAGATCTACATAGTATAAGTGTTACATTACTATAACAAAGCGTGTTATTTTGAAGTACAATAATATTATCGTTGTAATTTAAAATCCCAGTTTTATTGTATTGATACAAATTTAATAATTCAATACAAAATAAAGAAAAAATATCTTATTCCACGAACAGTCTTCATTCTCCAAGAATCGTTGTAAATAATTTAATAAATAATAATGCATATACGTGTTAAATTAAAAATTCAGTGTATGTATTATGAATATGACATAATATTATAACTGGGGTGTTTGAGGATGTGCCTTTATTACATTACATGTTGTATTTACAATTTAAAATTGTTTGTAACATTATTATGTGAAACTAGGAACTACTAAAAAATGTATACATAATTATTAGGTATTTATATTATAGTAGCTGCACCGGGCGGTTTCACCCGCGTAGGTTATGATATGTTTTTTTTATATGCTCCGCTCCTATTAGTCGCAGAGTGATGTGACCCTAAAGCCTACCTAGATTATTGGGCTATCTAACCCAAAAAGAATTTTTCAAATCGGAACAGTATTTCCTGAGATTAGCGCGTTCAAACAAACAAACTCTTTAGATTCATATATTAGTATAGATGGAGCGACGGTCTATCTGACCGGAAAAGTAATTAAAAACTCATGTCCGAACTTAATTAAATTTTGAAAAACTAAACTAAACCCCTGCAGGGAGGTACTGGGCGTCCATAAAACTATAAACTACATTATAGATCCCTACTTCCCCTTGGTCCTGCAGCCTTTCATATTACCTTTCACATAAAATCTCGTCCAGGGTTATAACCTCAGATAGATCTTTAAGCCCCCCAGTTGGCCTAGGGCTTACTGCTATAAAAGCCCTTCAAGTCACGCAAATCATCATCATCATTTCAGCAGAAAGACGTCCACTGCTGGATATAGATGATTCGACGATTGACCTCTTTCTCGAACTTGGATCTACCAAACTGAATAGTTTGTCCCAGGTATACGTAACTGCCAACAATTTCGAGAACAGAGTCTTCAATCATTATAGCAGTCGGTACAACATAGGCATTAGACATGACTTTCGTATTGTCCATGTTCAGTTTAAGACCGACTCGCTCGGAGGCTCTACTGAGGTCTTTGAGCATTGTACTCACTCAGGTCCCCCGCGGTCTCAGCCATGACTACGATATCATCAGCAAACCGAGGGTGTGTAATGTACTTGCCATTGATGTTGATGAACAGTCGTTTCCATGTATCACTTATTCCAATTAATCAGTATAATCTCATCAGACAAAAGACGTTCAATGCTTTGCAGAGCTCTTGCACGACGTTCGACAGTTTAATAAACCTTCTGTTTTCATTCAATTAGGTAATCAAGAAAATTTAACATTAACCTTACTAACACAAAGTAGTTTTTAGCAATTGTTTAGGCTAAAAACTTTTTATAAACGACATCATTACATGAACTTTGACATAACCCTGACACTAGACACACGTAAAATGGAAACGACTCTTTAATGGAGCGGCTCATTACTATAAATTGTCTCACCGTTTTCAATATGTTCGTTCGCTTTTTTTTTAAAAGAATGTCAAACTAAAATGTTGAAAATAAATATAATATAAATAAATATAATAATAAATATAAATAAATATAAAAAAAAAAAATTCAAAAAGCGTAAGGCGCTTAATGTACAAAAATTATGGGACAAAGCGCCTCACGCTTTTTTTCAAATTATTTTTAACTTTTTAGTTTGATATTTTTTAAAAGCATGTTTTTTTAGTTTTTTAAATTATATTTATTTGTGTTAGGATATGATGATTAACTGTTTATTTTCGATGTTTTCCTTCGCCATTATTAGTTGAAAGTTAATTTATATATTTTTTTTTTTTTGTGGTTGTTTGAACCTACCCACTACCCACAACTTGTACATCGCGATAATTCGGCCACCACAGCCCAATCAAACTACAAAGTAACATTATTTTCTGTACTAAAACGTTACCGCCCTACGGAACCATACTCACCAAACATATTCGGTCAACTATTTTGTTTTATGGCGACATAAAACTAAAGCAAATAAGCCAGGAGTGTACAAACATTAATCAATCAACTTTGTTTCAATCAAGAACCTAATAAATAATATTATTTAATTATGAAGACAGCTTTTGTAGTGTTGATAGCAGTAGGTACAAGATTGTTAAAATCACATTGGAGGGTGTGACATAAACATTGTGCCCGAAATATTACGAGTAGAGCTAGAAATGAGAAACTGCTAAGACTCAATAAATATATGGTTTATATTATATGATAACAACTAGTTTCAGTGGCGGCGTAAAGGGGGGCGGGGGGGGCGGTCCGCCCCGAGTGCCAAGCATCAAGGGGTGACAACACGGTGACAAAGAAATGCCAACTTTGTCGCGCAGACATTGTTGCCAATGTGATCAGATTTGTTCATATTGAAGGCGATCAAGTTGAAGTGAAGGAATCATTTCTAGGTTTCTCCCCTATATCTGGAAAGAATGCAGTCGAACGTCGAAAATATCCTTACGCAGTTAAAGAGTGATAACTTGGACATTCATCTATGTCGGGCTCAAGGATATGATAACGCTGCAGCCATGGCAGGAGTTCATGGTGGTGTACTATGTATAATTAAAGAACATAATCCTAAAGCTTTGTTTATGCCTTGTGCTAATCATTCGCAAAATCTATGTGGCTACACAACTACTACTAAATACTAACACTCCTGAGAGAGTGCACCTCTCTCAGAAGTGTTAGTTCAAGTGTAACATTTTTCGGAACAGTAGAAAGAGTTTACAAATTATTTTCGTCAGCCACACATAGATGGGAAATTCTAATGTAATGTGTAGGCGTATCGGTCAAAAAAGTAGAGAGTAGTAGAGACAAGATGGATGGATAGGTGGTACTCATCACGATGCTGTTAAGTCACTGAAGAATAATTTTGAGAAACTTGTATCATCACTCGAAGACATGTGTGATCCCAAAAGCTGCAGAGAAAACGTCGATACAAGAGAAGCAGCATCCACACCTTTAACAGCTTTGTATGACTTCAGTTTTTTATGCTACCTCTCTTTTTGGTGTGAAATCCTAGAAGAAATTAATCAGACACAAACATCAGGGCTATCGCTGGAAAAGTGTGTTATAAAAATCAAAGCCCTAAAAATTTTTCTTCAAACTCAACGTATCCAAATAGTGGAAAGAGCTATTTCCTACGCAACTGAAAAATGTGAGGACTGGGATATTTCCGTTGAAAGAAGAGGAAGGAGGAGATTCCGAAAACGAATGCCAGGAGAAATGTCCCAAGACGTTGGACTAAAATTGCCAGAAGAGTTGCATAGAGTTGCTATGTTAGAATGTCTTGATAGATTTTAAGAAGAACTAGACAATCGCTACAAAGCAATAGATGACATTCTCATATGGTGTTGTTCAGTCTGAAATTCTACAAACGTCAACAGAAGAAGAACAAATCTTACAACAATGTATGATAAATTTTCTGCAGAGGACATTATTTTGGAGATTTTACGACTGAGGCGCCACTTGGAAGCCGCCCGCATCTCTCTTCAAAAAGCGAACCAATGAACTACCCTGGAGCTTCTGAAATTTATTATAAAATGGGACTATTCTGAGTCTGTTCCAAGTATAGCTCTATGTCTAAAAGAATTTTTTTTTTAATTATTTGTTCTTCTGTGACTACTTGTGAAAGAATTTTCTCAAAATTTAGGTTAATAAAATCTTACCTAAGATCTACAATGAGCCAAACACGACTTTCGAGTCTATCTATATTGTCCATTGAAAAGGAGAGGAAAGTTAATTTTTATAATGTCATTGAGTGTTTTAGCATAATAAAGTCACGTTAACACGGTTAACATTTGTCGTTTTATTTTGAGGGTGCTTGATATAAAGTCTCCCCGGGTGCCAACCCATGCTACGCCGCCACTGACTAGTTTATTTCTTTATTAGTATGAAAATGATGTGTTAGGTATATTGTAAACTATGTGTACTCCCCTTCACTTTTCCTCAAAAGTATACAAAACTAGCATCAGTCTGACATTCGTGTTCATGGTGAAGAAGACTTCTAGCTACTGAGCGTGATGTTTTGTCACTTACGCAGACAAGTACCACAGAACAGCGTAGGACCGAGCTAGTGAAAGTAGCTATGTGAAGGTTTTTAATAAAAGTATATATGTATTTTTAGATTACAAATACAGGGCAGCGTCGCCTGAAAAAAACTTTTTTTTTCTATATCTATTGTTGTTTGCAACATAACTTATGTTTGTTTTTCACAACTGTATCCAATTAAACTTTATTCTTTCATTCTGAATAATAAACATAATCAGCCTATAATGTTTCCACTCCTTGGAAACAGGGCGTCCTCTTCATGAGTGGGAGTGAAAAAAAGAACATAATATATGAAAAGGAGAGGGTAAAGCCAAAATTTCAGGAGATTAGTCCCCTTTATTCATCAACAAAAACATTTTAAAATATTTGTATTAACATCTTTAGTCATCGGGTCCATGTTGCTAGCAGTAAGTCAAGAGTTCATCAATGGAGCATGGTTTCAAACAGCATTCTTCGACAATTGTTGATCCTCGCTTACCACGAACTCCACCCAGAGCCCGCGCACTTTGATGCGGCATCCACCAACCAGCATCCCGCTTAGACTCAGCACCCCAGCATAACAAGCCCAAGGTCCTGGACAGATGCCTTCCGCAGTAGATATCAGTGCCATCTTGAGAAGCATAACACGCAGCACAAGCCATCACCAGTGCAAATACGGTGAAGAACTTCATGATGATTTTGAAGAAGGTCCGGGTATTCAGGTCAAGTACTGGTTTGTATTTAGATGCTGTTCATTAGACGTTGGAATTCGAATGTGCTGTGTTCCTTTACTCCTCAGCTTTTATACAGGGATTCTTCATTAATATTCAAACAACAATGAGACGATATTCGTCATAATTCCTGGAATATTCACCTTGTATATATGTCACCTTGATTTTGCGCTTGACTGCTCCTTATTGGAAGTGATAAGAGATGATTTACTTAGTTTCTACGTTAAAATAAGGGCAAAGATATTGTGGAGTATTTTTTGCTCGTTGCTATAGTCTATTGCTCAAAAAATTTATTCGGAGACTGTTAACGCAGTAAAATCCATCCATTTACATTTGGAGCGACAAACGACATGACACATAAAAGAGAAGTAAATCTCCTATCTCAAATTCATAATAAAATAGTTTATGTCATAATATTTGTTGTTTTATTGCAATCGGAGAACTTTTCAAATGCGCCAGGCTCTGTCCATATTATACAGTAATTACCAAATAGAATAGAATGGTGCATGATGTCTGGTGAAGCCGTACGGAGGATGGGTCTGACCCGTCCTACGTACGGCTACCCGGCACACATTATAACACAACTGTTTTATAATGTGTGCCGGGTACGATGTGCCAAATGTTGTTGTGTCGGACTCGGGAGATTGGTCGTGGAGGGTGTCTCCATATTAATCTCCCTCTGGCGCAGCATCGTTGCTCGCGTTTTTGGGTTTAACATTGCATCACCTCGCTCAACTGCCATCTTTCTTCCTATTCACTTGGTTCTTTTTTTTAAGTGAATGGGCTCTTAATATACTAGCGCGCTTTATCATCAACGATTGCATCACTACTTACCATCAGGTGGGGTTGCGGTCAAGAACTAGTTTATAATTATGTATAAAAAAATTAATGAATAGAACTTTACCCATTTGTAGCGGTTCGAATGAAAAACCTGATTGCTTTTAAGAACGCAAGTGTGCCTGTTTTTATGTGCGTCTGTCACAGCCAATTTTCTCCGAATCTAGACCGATTAGGTTGAACTTCGGTCAACTTAACTGTTTAATTACGCTCTTTACTTAAAGACTAGCTGCGACTCGCAGTTTCACCCGCGTAGGTGTCGATATGTTTTTTTTGTATATGCTCCGATCCTATTAGTCGCAGCGTGATGTTATATAGCCTAAATCCTTTCTAGAAAAATAAAAAAAATACATAAATAAAAAAAAGATGACAAGAAACGCAACGGGAAAAGAGCGACCCGTAAAAGATGTATAAGCCGCAAAAACTGAGCGGAAAACAAAACTGCTGAAATAAACTAAAAAGATTTCTTGTCATGCAAGAAGGGAAAGAACGGCAAAAAATAAATAAAATAAAAAAAAGCCTTCCCGGATTAATGGACTATCCAAAGCAAAAATAATTTTTCAAATCGGGCCAGTAGTTCCTGAGATTAGCGCGATCAAACAAACACACAAACTTTTCAGCTTTTTATATTAGTATTGAAGTATAGATTAAAAAAATAAAAATAGCATATGGTTTTAAAATGACAAAGCAAATCTCTCTATGGTGTATCTATACATTCTAATATACCAACTAATTCCCTGGCTTTTATATTCTAATATATCAAATATAAATAATAATAACAGTTTATTGATCACTCCGAGAATTACAAATTTCTCATAGTCTATGTACAAAATCATAGCAATGAGTACATACGTATTTACAAGACATAACGTTGACGACTATACTAGTATAAACTGAGTCACAGTCGTCAGCGCCCTCCACACTTAATTATTAGAACCATAATTTATTGTTTTTAGCAAAAGATCTGTAACATTAATGAATTAGAATGATTTATATAAAACTAGCTTTCCGCCCGCGGCTGCGCCCGCGTGGAATTCGATTCTATCGCGCTTTTTAGATTTCCCTCGGAAAAATCAAATTTTCCGGGACAACCTTTTATCCCGGAAAATTTCAAAAATCGGAAAACCGACCCGCGGATCGGGAATCGGATTTTTTTTAATTTTTTTTTTCCTATGTCCTTTCTCAGGATCTAAAGATTGTCTGTGCCAAATTTCACCAAAATCGGTTGAGAGGTGTAAGCGGGAAAGCGTAAAAGGCAGACAGACAGACAGAGTTACTTTCGCATTTATAATATTAGTATGGATTGAAAAGAATTTACAGGGAAAACTAAAGTATTTAGGATAAGTACGTTACCACATTGAGGAGTGAGGAATGAATGTGTGGTATATTAGTGAGTGTGGGTGTGTGTTTTGTGACGTCTTTTGTTTGATGTGTGTGTTGGTGTGCAAGTGTAGAGGAGTTGCTGTGTTTATTACTTCAAACAAAGTCATTTTTCAGTTTCACTATAGTTTAATCAAAGTAGCCAGTCTCGTGTTTACAACAATACATTTATTATTTGTAAGTACATACATATTATTCAAAGGGTTTAATGCATTGTATAAAACTATTGCCTAACGAGTACCGTTATTAGGATTTTAGTACAAACTTCATTGTGCGTGGTGGTAGTTCACACTTTGCCGGCTATTTTTAGAAGAAAAGTTAAACATAACGCTCTTTTTGGCTTCCGTCACCTACAATTTGAGTGTCTTCAAGGCTAGAGTAAATAGGCTCTTAATAAACTAGCGCGCTTTACCATCCACGATCGCATCACTGCTTACCATCAGGCGGGATTGCGGTCAAGCGCTGGTTTATAACTTATAGAAATATAGGTATATATATTTATAACAATAATATTCTAGACAGGGGTGCCGAAGCCAGGGGTGCTCGGGAGCTCTAGCACCCTCGAAAGGTAAACAGTGGTTTCTGAATCTCTCATTTTATACCTTTAAGGAGCATATTGAGGACAAAAAGGCTTGGAAATGAGATGCTTTCATTTTTACAGATTTAATGTTTTTATTGAATTTTATGAATGACTTTGTAAAGAATTCTAATAATTTAAAATAATTATTTTGAAACATTTTGTGTCAAACATTTTGGGGGGATTATTTTTATCAAGGACCGATGACCTGATAATAGTGGGAAACCGAAGAGAGGAAACCGGGAGGTGCAAGACTGGTCGTCGAGATTCTTTTTCTCCCCCAAGGATCTGCAAAATCTGAATCTGGATAGTTAAAAAAAAACATGTGACATATAAAAGTGATCAGTGATCCTACTTGCTTAATAAACGATTTCATTTCATTTTATGTCCAGCAGTGGACGTGTTTCGGCTGAAATGATGATGAAGATGAATTAAAGTGAATGTGAAGATATAGTGTCATATTTATAATAATTCATTTATTCATGCATCATTTTTTTTTTATTTAGTGTCTCTCTGTTCTGATATTTTTAATCGTCTTTTGGTCGTCATTATGGCATGATATTATGCTGTGGTTATGTTTATGGGGTCTAGCTAAATGTCCACTCTTTGGTATTGCTCGTCGGAATGTTAATCGTCTCAAGTTGTGCGAGGTTTTTAACAATGGAGTGCACTGACGGATCAGGTCCACTCAATCTGTGTATCCTATGTATCTAATTCAGATGTTCTATCGAAAGGGTTTCTAACACTCGTCAACATGATCAACTCATGACTTTCTAGAAACATAGAACTGACCAAAAAGATGTTGTAATCTATATTCTTTAAGGTTATTTTTTTATACATATGTATATATGTAAAGAAAACCCCGTCCGACCCAAAAGGACAATAAATGTAAGGTAGACACATGACCAAATGAAATATGAAATTTTACGTAATCGTCATAGTGGGAATTTGTTCCAACTTCCCCAAAATTTGGTACTTTTTAAAAAAGTGACAACACCATTTGTGAAGGAGCTAATAGCGATGCGACCACGTGCCACCTGCCCTGCCCCCTTCACCCGCGCATGTATGCCTATCGTGTGCCTTTATGCATTAAGTTACCTCGCTTTTTCGAAATAATATTTATTTTTTAGGGGGATTTTTTTTTAAGTTTAGCCACAATACCTTCACGGATCGGACAGGGTTTTCTTTAGATATTGTATAAGAGATTATTCTCGTGAATTTCTTGTCTTTACTGTCTCTGTTTAAAATGTTCCCTTGTTATATTTCTCACCCTAAGGATGATTTATTTTATGTAATTTGTATAACAGTGATATAGCATTGTTGTGTACAGTCCTGAAATTTAATATAAATAGCAGGATTTTTGAGGATTTTCAATCTGGAGTCCTCCTTGATTAAATAATCATTACAATTGACAATGACAACACGGTTGGTGCAGTGGCTAAGCGATTGACTGCTACGCTGCGTGTCGCGGGTTCGATTCTCGCACGGAAGGTAATAGTTCTGGGTCTCGTTGTTTATGGATATCAGTTTAAGTGCGGGGCAAAGTAAAAAAAAAACTAATTATAAACTTTCGGGGGCCATTTATGAGTGTGCATGTCACCCCCTCGTCAATTGGCCTGTAAAATACCTACATAAAAATATATATGAAACCTTGATCAGACAGGAACCCTAGTTGTTCCATAGTTCTAAGTAGCCGGTGTACTATACCCACTCAAATCCATAGTTCTACTAATTTTTATATTTTTCCATTTCCTGCAATAGTTCTATAAAAACTGGGGGTTGTCCTTGGATGCACTTGCATAACAATATGCTTTTTTTTTTAATTCGGACATAACCCGCCGCACTTTTCCCACCCACTGCAACTCCTGAAAGCCAGAATCAACAGTGGAGACCGCCAGAAATACGCCGAGCAATGAAGCTCGACGAGTCCCGGAGAAACGATTCAACTGTCTTGGGTCCCGCAACGAAATTAATCAGAAAAGAATAGCGGAGGAGTAAGAAAAAAGATATACTTGCATATGCTTACGGAGATAACCATCGGATGGTGCCACATTTTATTAACATTTCTTAAGAGGCCCCTGCTTGTTAGATTCGGCCCCTCGTATGCCTACTGAAGGACTGAGTTTCCAGGGTCCGAAAATGTGTAAAAAAAAATATAAACCACACTTTTTGAAGCGTTCCCCCTCTGCACGATAATGATCTTATATCGCACAACTTCTACAAAAGTTCATGTCTCTCAGTTTAGAAACATCAGATGTATAAATGTTAATTTATTTCTTTATCGGTCAAGGCCGATATATGTTTGATGCTACAACGATTCTGCGCCAGAGGGAGATTGATCTAGAGACCCTCCACGACCAAACTCCCGACACAACAACATTTGGCGCATCGTACCCGGCACACATTGCAACACAACTACTCAAACCTGTCCTCCGAACGGCTTCACCAAACATTATGCCGGAACACGACAAATCGGTTGGCGGCAAGATTTTGTCTGGTTGGTGGTAATTTCTGCGAGCAGCTGATGCCTACCACCGAGAACTTACTTAGAGTCTTGATGTCCAATCACTACTTACTTCTAGTAGGTACTATATGCCCCGAGCACTCACGGAGTCGATGTTGAACTTCTACTGAAACGATTACATATCGTTGTTTCAATAGAAGTTAAACAGAGTATAGTATATAGCCTTATCACTAACTTTTGCTCCCAACAAAGTGGCAAAGTGTGACGGATCACACACAATGAAGGGTGGTGAAGTTTGTATGAATGTATCCCAAAACCAAACTTAACATTCTAATTGTTCTCCATAGGTACATTCTACCGGCAAAAGTAAGTTTTGCCAACAACAAACTAAGAGATGAAGCATGGTATTTTAAATGTCCCGGTGGTAGGCCATAACATCGGCTGCCGGCAGAAGTTACCACCCACCAGACAAAGTCTTGCCGCCAAGCGATTCGTCGTGTTCCGGCATGATGTCTGGTGAAGCCGTACGGAGGACGAGTCTGAGCAGTTGTGTTGCGATATGTGCGGGGTACGATGCGTTAAATTTTGTTGTGCCGGGAGTATGGTCGTGGAGGGTCCCTAGATCAATCTCCCTCTGGCGCAGCATCGTTAGTCGTGTTGTTGGTTCTAACATTGCACCACATCGCTCAACTGCCGTCTTCCTTCCTATTCACTAAACTTTTTTTAAGTGAATGGGCTTAATAAACTAGCGCACTTTACCATCAACGATTGCATCACTACTTACATCAGGCGGGATTGCAGTCAAGCACTAGTAATTTCTGTGTTTCGGATCGATTTTATTGTATAATATAATAAGCGCTAAAAACAGTATTTTTTATATATAAATTACAAACTAGTGCTTGACCGCAATCCCGCCTGATGGTAAGCAGTGATGCAATCATTGATGGTAAAGCGCGCTAGTTTATTAAGAGCCTATTCACTCTAGCCTTGAAGACAATCAAATTGTAGTCCGACGGAAATACCGCCGCTGGCAAATTGTTACGTCCCTCGATGTACGCGGTATAAAAGAGGAAGCGAAACGCTTCGTCCGGATCGTAGTGGTGTGAACAACGTAAGGGTGGAAACTCGCCGTACGACGGGTCATCCGATGGTGGAACGGAGATGGGGGAATTAAATCATGCAATTCCCTTGTACACTCACCAAAATGTATCCTATAGAACACCGAGAGGCTGGCTACTCTACGCCTGTGCTCCAGGCTTTGGAGACCGTTTTGAGTTAAAACTAGGTCGCCGATCAAAGTAGGGAATCAGCGTCGATTTTTTTATTTTTACATACTGAACTGTTTAATCAGCATAATTTTCAATCTAGTGGTTAGATTAGCGGCCTCCGTTGGTGTAGTTTATCAAAAGTAACCTATGTTTTGGTTGTTTAGTTTAGAGTGCTACGAATCAAGTGAAATAGGTTTTATTTTTCAAGAGGTTTAGAATGAAAACTTTCAAATAAATTTAAATTATTTTGTATGTATCAAAACAACTGAAGTGTTGAACATGTTTGATTAAACAATTACCCGACGTCGAAGATAACATTCAGTGTGGCTACCATGACTTTTGTTTACAAGGACTCAATCATCGATATCGACAGCGTTTGATTCATCGATTGGCCCGCTTCAAGGTAGTAAGAACTCTCAACCAATGAGAGCGCCACACGCGCTCGATGCGTATGATCGAGTCTCGAAGTGAAAACGCATGGTAGCCACACAGTAATAGGATTCAAAATTGTTTATTTCAAATTAACCATTACTTGGTACTTTTGAATAGTCAATGTTGATCAGTCCAAGAAAAGTGAAGCTAAATTGCACGTTCCAAAGCGTAGATCTTTAAGGAAAAGAACGTGCAAGAAACTCCATGGACACTCTTTCAAAATCATAATATATGGGTTACATTTCTTCGTTACATATTTATGTTGCTTCTACCATGTGAGCACAATGTATAATTATAAAAATTAATTAAAATACAGAAAATGAATTAAGCCCACTGGCAGCTAAGAGATGACCAGTCTCCACTGACGGCCCCCGTTCACGAGCATGACGCGCGCATCAGCCCCACTTAGCTCAACCATTTTGAAGGGAACCAAATGACCCAACAACACGCGCCACCATCAGCAGGACATTTGAGTGAGCATGACAAACTCTCAACTGCCAATCTCGTAATGTCAAACAAGTTATATATATATATAAAAACAATCCATAGTCCATGGTGCCTCACATTCAGAAACTTGATTCTGTAACCACCTCATCATGGAAACCTAGTTGAACTAAGTGCGGAGTAAGCTGTTATTCCAACGAATACTGGGGGTTAACATTATTTTTAACACCCTTGCTCGTAAAGCTGATGTAATTCCACCGGTTTTAAATATGTAAAGCAGGCCATAACAAACGCGTGTGTTATCAAAGCAAATAGTTAAGTTATAGTCCATACAAATTCCATAACAGCATTATTTTCCATTTCAAGTAATTATGGAACTGATCGCCGCCGCACGGCTCGCGCTGCGCGCTGTTCCATATTTGAAATGGCAAATAATAATACTAATGGCGGGAAAGCAATAGTGTGCATTCACAGATTGAGTTTATTTAAAATGAACAAAATATAAAATACTTTTATTTCTGTTTCCTCGCAAGTGTGTTAAAAAACGTCGTACGATATACGTGCGTATTGGTTATAACATGCTCGGCTCAATTACACCCTCGCCTTCGGCTCGGGCTGAAATTCCGCCTCGCATGTTATAACCATCATTACGCACTAATATCGTAATGTACTATAACAGCTCACTCTAATCTTAATTAAACTAACTTTTTACATGGAGTTTGGACGGGAAAGCTAAGATGAGTGTCACGCGCATTTTTCATTGGACTTTTAAAATTATTTATAGTGTCGTTTACTAAATAAAAGCGCGTGATTTATGTAGTAAAAAGTACATTCAGTAAATAACATTGAAATATCGCAGCATAGTGGCCACATCATGACTTTGCCTCAAACCTCCCTCATAGACGGTCCACGCGGCCATCTTTTTCAACTGTCATTGGCGATACTCGCCATTATTCTGAAATAACATTTTCAAAGAATTTCTATAATTTATTACACGTGTTATTGGCAAAATTGTGGTATCTATTCCAAAGAGGTCATTGATCAAGGGTTGAGGTTGAATCTCACCTTGAAAAAAGAAGAAGAAGAACTTTTTACATGACATTGTTACTAAATCGATCGGCAGAACTTTATAAAAGAAAATAACATCGCAGCTAGAACACAAATTATGCATATAAAATCAACTCTAGCAAAAGGAATCTATCAAACAAACATTTCGGTAGGAAAAACAATAAAATCACGAGATTAATCTCATTTATTCTTCAACAAAAACACTTTTAAAATATCTATATGTTGACAGTAATATCTTCTCAGTCATCAGGTCCATGTTGCTAGCAGTAAGTCATGAGTTCATCAATAGAGCATGGTTTCAAACAACACTCTTCGACAATTGTTGATCCTCGCTTACCACGAACTCCACCCAGAGCCCTCGCACTTTGATGCGGCATCCACCAACCAGCATCCCGCTTAGACTCAGCACCCCAGCATAACAAGCTCAAAGTCCTGGACAGATGCCTTCCACAGTAAATATCGGTGCCACCTTGAGAAGCATAACACGCAGTCCAAGCCATCATCAGAGCGAATACGGTGAAGAATTTCATAGTGATTTTGAAAGAAATTGAGGTGTTTAGGTACTATTTGGTATACTCTTCAGGTGCTGTTGAACCAAACGTTGGAATTTAAACGTGCTATGTTCCTGTACTCTTCAGTTTATATACTGAAAATGTTCATTAATATTCAAATACTAATGAGCAGATTAACGTCTGGGTGTAAGTAGGTACCTAATGGAATGTTTATCTTGTATGACACTTTGATTTTACGCCTGATTGCACCTTATTAAAAGTGGGTGACTGGAGATGAATTACTGTGTCTCCATGTTAAATAAGTAACGGTAGAAGTCTCTGCGTACGTTGAAGACGAAAACCTTCTCATTAGTGTTTGAATATTTATGAAGATCCCAGTATATAAGGTGAGGAGGATAGGAACATAGCACATTCGAATTCCAACGTTTGGAAAAGCAGTACGTAAATACTTAGTAATTAAAAACCTCAACCTCCATCAAAATCACAATGAAGTTTTTCACCGTATTTGCTCTGCTGATGGCTTGTGCTGCATGTTATGCTTCTCAAGAAGGCACCGATTTCTACTGCGGCAGGCATCTGTCCAGGACCTTGGCCGTGTTATGCTGGGGTTCTGAGTCCAAGCGAGATGCTGGTTGGTGGATGCCGCCTCAAAGTGCGAGGGCTCTGGGAGGAAATCGAGGCAAGCGGGGACCTGTCGACGAGTGCTGCATGAAACCATGCTCCATTGATGAGCTGTTGACTTACTGCTAGCGACGTGGACCTGATGACTGAGCAGTGTTACTGCCAATATTGCTAAATGACTTTGTTGATGAATAAATAAAATAATATTTTTAAATCTGTGGCCTTTTTCTGTTTGAAATGATTTTAATTTATGTAATTTCATGGCTGAGTTCATTTCTTTAACCTAATTCCTTCGCAGCGATATATTTAGTTTTATAATAAAACTAGCGGCCGCCAGCGACTTCGTTCGCGTTCACAAACAAACTCTTCAGCTTTATATATTAGTATAGATATAGGTTTTGCGTGTACCTCCTGGAGAATCCAAAAAGAACAAACCACCTCGGCCACTGGGCAACATTTTGAATTATTGCTCAGTTGATATCTGTTAAAATATTGTTTATTTTAGTTAAATAATATTGTCGCAACATTTTTTGTTACTGCACTGCTCCTATTGGTCATAGCGGGATGTTATATAGCCTAAAGCCTTCCTGGATTAATAGGTTATCCAACACAAAAAGAATTTTTCAAATCGGACCAGTAGTTCCTGAGATTAGCGCGCACAAACAAACAAACAAACAAACTCTTCAGCTTTATATTATTAGTATAGATGTTTTTTTTTCTGTAAATAAATTCGCTATCGAGTTAAAAAATCATACACTAGTTTTATTTTTTAAAATGCTAACTCGGTGTTGGGACCAATAGGTCACTTTCCGATTTCTAATATTTATAAATCGGAAAGTGAGTTTGTTTGTTTTTTTGTTCCGCTTTCACGCCGTAACTACTGAACCGATTGCTTTGAAATTTTTCAAACGTAAAGTTATTTAATAGGGTACTTTTTATCACGAAAAAAAATGTTGTTCTCGCGGGAAATCTAAAAAGCGCGATATAACCGATCTCCTCGCGAGCGAAGCCGCGGGCGGAAAGCTAGTTATAAATAAAGATAAAAGTTTGCGAATGTTCGTGTTTGGTATGTTGGTTACTTTTTCACGTTTTTCTTAAGTGGTCACGTAGATATAACGCTACTTTTAAAATACCTACTGCCATTACGTATCCAATATCCGTATATGACTGATCTAAAAAAACATGTAAGAGCGGTACTTCAACTCGTTAAAAACTGAAGTGGAAAACTTAAAAGATCTATAGATTGTTCATTATTTCGAAAGTAATGTGAACAGGAAAAGTTGGACGCATCTCATTAATGATAAATCCTATGACAGTGGGGTATGAATATGTATCCATGAAATCAAACAATAACCATTCGCTCTTAGTACATTTCATATTTTAGTAAGAACAGAGAAGCTGATACAACGCCCACAAAATATATATAGCAATATTTTTTGTTTATTTCAGGTTTCACCTGAAACTCGTGTCCAGCATTTTTAAGTAAAGAATCTATGTATAAAATTTCGAAAAGATATCATGAAAAACCACAAACTTATGAGCTTATTATCTTACTTGGTTGTCGCTCCGCTCGGGCGGGCGCGCGGTGCGTTGACCTCTGGCGTCAGCTGCTGCGTGGGGTAAGCTGCGTGGCGCGCTCGGTAACCACACTGCAACAATTTCTAAATGTATTTGGGAAAAAATATAAAATGGTGTAAAAATGATTGGAATAAATTCAGTTGCTTATTCTGAACATACTGTATTCAGGTTTAGTATAAATATCAAATAACGTTGTTACCTCATAAAAGTCATGTCATGTTACGCCTTTTAGCCCGAGGGGCCGTTTCAGGGTCTCTTGGCTAAAATAATAACAGCCGCACAGGTCGACCAATAAGGTTACGCTACACTAGCCGCGGTTTTTCTGTGGGTGGGTGAACGTCTTTACATACCGAAAGGGCGTGCCTCAAAAAGCACGTTAAACCGTTGGTTTCGGAGTCAGAAGGCTGGAAGTTTGACCACAAATCTTACCAAGGGATATCGTACTACCAAGTAACTCACCCGAAAGACATTCGCTGCTGGACATAGGCCTCCCCCAAGGATCTCCCCGACGACAAGTCCTGCGCCTCCCGCATTTAGCAGTTTTTTGTGGCCTTCACCAGGGCGTCTGTCCAGCTTGTCGGGGTCTTCACGCTGAGTCTTCCGGTGCGTGGTCACCACTCGAAAATCCGTTGGCCTTATCGGGCATCGGTACTACAGGCAATGTGCCCGGCCTACTGCCACTTAAGTGTTGCAATTCTTCGGGCTATATCGGTTACTCTCGTTCTTCTGCGGATCTCCTAATTTCTGATTTGATCACGTAGTGAAACTTCAAGCATAGCCCTTCCCTAGTATACCACATGATAGGCAGTCGCTCCATGTAAAAAAACTGGTGATCAGCTGCATCCGCACTTAATTGCGTAACACGTTATTAATATCAGTTTGAATCATTTTGGAGCATATTGCTAATTCATTGCTCCCTCCACATGTACGAAAGATTTATCTATTAAATAATAAAAAAAAATAAAAAATTGTCGTATCTTTATATATTTACATAAAAGATACGACAAAATTAAGATCTGAGTACAAAGGCGCTGCTTATTTCTTAAGAAATTTCTTCCAGCAGACCTGCGAAAGTAGAAGTAAAACAGAAATGTAGACAATAGTGTGTAAGAACAAGGAGGAAATAAAATATGAATATGTTATCTATAAAAGTAATAATATTACCTAAATATAAAACCAAAAATAATTATATAACTATACTTCAATAAATGCCTAATACAAAAATATATAAATATATACAAATACTAGCTGCGCCCCGCGGTTTCACCCTCATAAATAGTATTGACATAAAAAGTAGATAAAAATATATTCTCATACTTAGCGAATGTATATATGAAATTTCATGAGAAAAGGTCATGCCGTTTCGGAGGAGTATGGGAACGAAAACTGTGACACGAGAATTTTATATATAAGACGAGAATTTTATATATAAGATTATACAAATTGTCACAATATAGACGAAAGGTAATATATCATGTAAATATGCCATGCCTTTGTTATGTATATACCCTTTATGTTACACGTTGTATACAACGTTATTTTTTGTTTAAATGTGAAACCTTAATATAGTTTGTTCAAAATAAACAACTGAATCGATTCCAATCATTTTTACACCATGTTATATTTTTTCCCAAATACATTTAGAAATTGTTGCAGTGTGGTTACCGAGCGGTTACGATAAATCATAGTACTGACCAGAGGTGAACACACCGCGCTGACCCGCCTGAGCGGAGCTTGGACCATATTTTTGTTGGGAGAACCAAGTAGAATAGCAAGCTTATACCTTTGTGGTTTTTCATTATATCTTTTTGAAATGTTGTAGATAGATTCTTTGCTTAAAACACTGGACACGTGTTTCGGATTTCGCATACACAAAAAATAATGTTGTATTTATGCTTGAGTAAGAGGCTTTTTGTAGATACCACCAGTAACTTAAAATACTTTTAATTGATTTCTCAAAATACTGAGGGTTTTAATTTTTACGATCGTGGCAACTTTTGTTTTTCAAAATCTAGCCTATTAGTTATTGGTTAATTAGGTATTATTGGTATTAACTTACAATACAACACACACACACACACACACATTTATACATATCACAATATTTTATTTGTTATTGGTTAATTAGGTATTATTGTTATTAACTGACAATACAACACACACATACACACACACACACATACATATCACAACATTTTATTTGAGATTTTCTATCGTTTGTTTTTCAGTTTATCCTTACTAAGATTATGAATCGGAGAGTGAGTTTGTTCCGCTTTCACGCCGTAAATACTCAACCGATTGCTTTAAAATTTTGCAAACGTAAAGTTAGAAGTCCGGATTAAATAATAGGGTACTTTTTATCCCGGAAAAAATGGATATTGCAGAGGAAATTCTAAAAAACGCGCTAAAACCGAATTCCACGCGGGCGAAAATCCGTAAAAATAGCATATCTGTGTTTGTAAGTCCAGCGTTTGGCGCTCGTGGGTTGCATCTGAAAAAAGCTTCAGGTGGTACACTTTATTTTTTGTGTGAATGGGAAATCATAAAATGACCTCTCCTGCTCTGCTCCGAGTGGAAGGGCGTGTCAGACTTTTACTGTTTAAAACCCAATCATGTTCCTTCACTTTCCTGTGCGCTAGGGCTAGGGTTTCTCTTTTGGCCAACCCGCAACCCTGACCCAGGCATCGGTCTTCGTGGACCACGTCACGATGTGCTGACCTCTTTTTGAGGCGCGCGTGAAACACGACGTGCCGTCCACCCGAGCCAGGCCCTTACCGGCACCCACGCCTACGGGGGCCGGGAGTCCGATGTCGTCTCCCAACCAGGTTGTCTCCTGCGGCGGCTAGAGGCGTGAGGGCGCTGAGATTCTCGCTACCTCACGCGCTCCGCCTCATCTTTTGCCAGCATCGCTGCTTCGCAGAAGGAGGTCACGGCCTGTCATAGACTCTCGCTCCGGACTATAGTCTGAACCCAAATTGCCGCCGATCCCCGCTACGAGGATATGACGGTGCTGTGCCCCAGCTGGACAGACCTCCACCGTATGCTCCAACGTGTCTTCGGAGCGAGCCCCCACAGTGGTGACACCCTGGTGTGTCCGCCCGCTGATCCGCCGATTCAGAACAGGAACCTCCCGAAACAGCTGTGTCCGGTGAAGACCTGCGTCAGGCGGTAGGTGAAGACGCCGTTGCGGGTCTCTACCCACTCCTCAAAGAGGGGACTTAACGCCTTTATTGTGACGTGCCCAGTACTAGGTTGAAACAGTCGCAGTTTATTTCCATTTCGCCAGGAGATCCCGCCGGAGCTCTGTCCGCCATACCGCGATTTCTCAAGGCAGCGGATTTATTGGTTTTGCCTCCTCTCGCTACTCCCACGTGTGGGCGAGAGCTTTGGCCTCCAGATGCCATGGCGGCAATCCGGCAAGGAGGCTCGCCGCCTCAGTGGAGACTGTGTGGTATCCCCCGACTAGCCAAACGGAAAATGACCCTTTGGGACACTGTCAGGCGTCGGGGTGGTCACCGCCTGAGGAACCGCACCCTCACCGGTGCCTCGTGGAGGACCATGGACCGCATCGTAGAGCTTAAAGCCTCCGGCAGAAGGCGTTTGGTCCCCTAGATTGGGGAGGAGACGCCTCAGGGCAGCTCCGGCCCCTTCCAGTCTGGGAGCCAAACGTCGGAAATGCTCCTTGGAGGAGCACGTTTGGCTTCAACCGGCTGTCGAGATTCTAGTCTGTGTAGACGCGTTCCACAAGCTGTACTGTCAACTTAACTAACTCCGCAGGAACCCATTGAATGCGAGAAGCACAGAACCGGTTTAACTGGAGATTTTTAGGTAGGGCTTGTGTCCGACAGTTAAGGAGTTGGTTGGATCGCCTCGATATTCACATGATAAAAAAATAGCACAAAACCATACAGTTCACACACAGTACAGGCCTTAGTGTGACTGAAAATTTTACACGTAACAAACTCCCAAGCTACGTTACATACTAAAAATCAATATGTAAAGCATATTTTTGGTGACATGATTAATATTCCACATCCCACACAATTAGATTCAATTGGACAACTCATTAGTATTTGAATATTAATCAGTTTTCACGTATAAAAGCTGGTGCAGTTCATGGAAACATCACATTCAACCACCATCGTTTGGAGCCGCAAGAAGCTACTTCCTACATCATGAAGTTTTACATGGTCCTCATTCTGATGTTCGCTTCTTTCTCCTGCTACTATGCTCAAGGAGAAGGCACCAGCTTCTACTGCGGAAGGACCCTGTCGAGAGCTCTAGCGGTGCTCTGCTGGGGAGCTGAGTCGAAACGGGATGCTGGCTGGTGGTTGCCGGAGCATGAAGCCCGTGGGCTTGCTGGGGCGCGTGGGAAACGCGGACCGGTAGATGAGTGCTGTGATAAGGCGTGTTCCATTGAAGAACTCATGACTTACTGCTAGACGATTGTTAACTTATGATTTTAGGACTAACCCATGTGAATAAATTATTATTATCAAATAAATTTTGAATTTTATTCCAATGATTGTATTCTTTTTTCTCAACGATTTTTTTACCTTATCTACTTTATATAATACTCGTAAATCACACAAATATCACCTAAAGTAGGCACTGTAAGTGACTGTAGCTTTCAATAGCGTTCACTGTTGGGATATAGGCCTCCTCTCAGTGAGAGGTAGTGGGCCGTAATCTACCACGCTGGCCCAGTGCGGGTTGGTAGATGTTTTCGAAGTTTTTCCTTAACGTTCGTTCCGTTTTGAGAGCAGTGGTGATGAAGTAATTTACACAAAGTAAAGTGTTCGTTGGGGTTCGAACCTACGACCTACAACGTGTAAGTCGCGGCCGATTCCACCAGGCTATCGCTGCTCTAAATAAAAAAATCGCTGCACTTACCATGGTGTCGATATACGCATGTGGCATTTATTGGATTCGGAAGAAATTAATCTGTTATAAGACAGTGGATTACTCCGCGATTCGTTATCATTGTTTTACTATCTCATCAATGTACAGAACTGCTATATTTAAATGTTAAAACGTCACACTATAATTATCACCTACATACAAAATGATGCTGAAAATACGACAATAAATTAAACATCGTGTACCTCAACACATTCTCAGTCTACCCATAAAAAATCATATAAATATATCCATTAGTTTAGTCACAGGAAATTATTTTTAATTTTTCACATGATTTTCACATTTTGTACATGATGTATGTACATGTTGATAAGGAGGCGCTTACAGGTTAGTCGATAAAGGACCGCGCTGCCGCCGATCGGAGGTCTGTGAACCAATATTTTAAGGGGTGTTATATTCCGTTAACAATTTTACGCGATTTAGTTTGATTGAATTTTTTTTTTTAATTTTTTTATGCTAGGTTTTTTCTATGGTTTAGTACATAGGATTATTCCTATGTACCAGCATTGGCCGTGTTTACATTTATTGTCGTATTATCAGCACCACTCTGTATATTTGATATCTCGTCACTACCGAGTTCTGGAGCAATAAAATATAAACAGGACGTAAATGCAAATATTCCTTCATGATGTTTTATTTATGTCCATGGTAGTTACAGTCGATGATGCTTTGCCATATTTGTACGGAAAACTTGCCCATCTCCTTTTGCGCTATTTAGTATCATAACGTAAATTAGGCCTTTTTTATGTTGTGGATGGAAAAGCATCAACTGTCCTCTCCTGCTCTGGGCGGAGCGAAAGGGCATGTCAGACTTTTACTGACTAAAACCCACCCGTGTTCTTTTACTTGCTTGTATGCCAGGGCCACGGTTTCTCTTTCAACCAACCTGCAACCCTGGCACAGTAGAGAGACAGTAAAACATCTTCATAGAAACGAGCCGCTCTCGGTTTGAATGATTGCGTGCGCGCCGTGCGCCGTGTCGGTACGCGATTTCACGCACACGCTGGCATAATATAGCTTGGAATAACATAGGGGCAGTACGGGCTGTGGTTCAACGCAAGAGTAGGCAAATAACTCTGCGGGCGGCCTTAGATAATCTACTGTTCTGTCTCTACTGTGACCCTGGCCCAGGCATAAGTCTTCGTGGACCCCATCACGATGTGCTGACATCTTTTTGAGGCGCACGTGAAACACAACGCGCCGTCGTCGTCGGCCCGAACCTGGTCCTTTCCGGGCGGCGAGCTGCGCCTTAGTTTTATCCTACTTTCATGAAATTAAAAGAAATATTTAATTAGCAATTATAATAAAGATCTGTCAAACTGAAACTTAGAACATTTATTTCAATTAAACCATTCACAGGCACTTTTGAACTGTCAAACAGTCGGTCAGTTAGTCTAAAAGTTGAAGCTATTGAACATTTTATAATTATGCTTGAGTACGAGGTTTTTAACTGTGTTGTATTTTTTATATTTTTTTTATTCGTTTATTTATTTTACATATAATTTACATTTTTAAATATTTATATAAAAAAACAAAAACATTTAAAAATATAAAAAATAGTAGCCCACCGGTATCGGGAACAGAGTCCAAGCTACCGGCGGTCAGGGCTCCAGAGAGAGGAACTTCCTGACGATGCGGGCCGTGTCCAGCAGTACCGCTTTCTGAATCAAGCCCTTGATCCAGCTGCCTAACGAGAGCCTCCTGAGGTGTTGGTCGAGGCTCTTGGCTATTAACCCATTGACTGTCACGACTATCGGTACAATGATTGCAGAATCCACTTCCCACATGTCGACAACCTTGTGAGCCAAGTCAAGATACTTGATTTGTTTATCTTTCTCAGCTTTCACGGGGTTCTCGTCATGCGGGATGGTTATGTCAACAATCATTGCACGCTTATATATATCAGGCTTATTGGCAACAATAGTCCTGTCAGTGATGATGGATCGATCCCAGTACAATATGATATGGCCATTCTCGAGAACTGGGTTGGGCGTATACCTGTAGTACGGCACCTCCGATTCCACAAGGTTGTATTTAAGAGCAAGTTGTTGATGAATTATCCTTTCCTATTATCTTCTTTTTTGTTATTATTAAGTACTTTATTTGTAATGTTCGTTTTGTTTGTGCAGTTATTCTGTATTTATTTCTTCTGGAATCTCAATGGAAAAGAACAAGTTAAAGACTCTTAAAATACTTTTTTAAATATATATTTTACAATATACTGGGTACTTCATTTTCATTGACTTCTACATGACTAAGACTAAAAATATTTATATACAAAATGAAGAAACAAATAAGATTGAAAATAAGCTCAGGCAGCACAGATTACAGAATACTAGGCAGTATAAAGATCACCAAGTGAAGGTCGCGTGAAACAGCACCACAGAACAGATGAGGGCCTCATACCTGTTCTCTGAAGGAATTACTTCCGTATTTTTTTTTTTTTTGTTTACGCTGTGGGAATGCATTTACGCAACTTACCCCGAAGGGCGTGTGTGGGACTCGCCCAGCCGAAGCCGGGAATACCCACTAAACCCACAGCGGCACTCCGGCATCGCCGTAGTGGCGGGGGAGTGGGAAACTAGCGCAGCCTGAGCTACCTCTCCCCCGCCGGCGAAACCCGCCTGGTAAGGCGGGCCCTCAATTGCCCCTCCTAGGGAGGGGCCGTGGCTCCCGCATGGTGAGCGATGTAAGGCGGGCGTCGGGCTCACGCCCGCCGCTCACCTCAGGGAGGGTGAAAGCGGGCAAAATCCCGCCTTCTCCTCCCCCTACGACGCCTGCGGAGCGCCGGAGCGAGGGGATCCTCCTCCCGCTCGCGCTCCGCTGCCTCCTTTTGCGACATCACGACCTCGCAGAAGGAGGCCATCGCCACCCAAGCCTCCTCGCTCCCCACCATCGCTCTGACGATGGCGGGCAGCGAGAGGTCGCCACCAACCGCCGTGACAAGACCGCGGCGCCGCCGTGTCCTCCGCCGCGCCACAACCGTGGCACGACGGTGTCTCCTCTCGTCCTATCCGGTGCAGGTACCTGCCGAAGCAGCCGTGACCGGAGAGTACCTGCACCAGACGGAAGGAGAGGAACCCGTGACGCCTGTCGAGCCAGTCCTTCAGGACTGGCCCGATGGCGTCGAGGGTACGGCGGCCGAAGACGGCGGAGGCGAGGTCCCGCGTCCAGTGCTGGACAAGAGCGACCCTCGCCTCCCGCCGGACGGCCTCCCTCACTTCTGGGGCCGGACGCTCGCCCAGCGCCCTGCGCCCCGCCGTCCACTCGTACACTCTGGCGAGCACCCACGCCTCGAGCTCCCAAGGCGGGGTGCCCGCCAGAGCGCATGCCGAAGCAAAGCCTACCGTGCGGTAGGCCCGCGCTGCCCGCTGGGCTATGGCCCTTTGCGGCGCCCGAAGGGCGGTGATATTCTCCCTCCTGTTGAGGGAATCCGCCCAAATGGGGGCCCCATAAAGGGCCATACTCCGCAATATGCCGGCGTACAGACGCCGGCACCGCATGCTCGGCCCTCCCATGTTCGGCATGAGCCATGAGAGGGCGTCCGCAGCTTTCAGCAGGCGCGTCGACAGCCCGCTAAAATGCGGGCCGAAGCGCCACCTGCTGTCTAGAATGAGGCCCAGATATTTCATCTGGGCCTCAACCCCAACCCCTCCACGTAAATGTGGGCGTCAGGTGGGGGGCGCTGCCGGGGGCCGTGGAAGAACACGGCCTCCGGTTTGTGCAGCGCCACCCTCAAGCCCAGGCGGCGGATCCTTCCGGCCACTAAGGATCCGCCCGCCGATGCCAAACTGGCTGCCTCCCGGAAGGAACTCCCGCGGGAAGTGAGGAGAGTGTCATCCGCGTAGCAGATGACACTCGTGCCTCGAAGGAGGGTTCCCCGCAGGAGCCAGTCATAACCGACGTTCCACAGAAGAGGCCCAAGAACAGACCCCTGCGGAACGCCGGCTCCGACAGCGTATCGCCGGAGCTGGCCAGCCCCGTCTACGAGGAGGACAGCACGGTCCTCCAAGTAGCTGGCCAGCTAGCTCTGCCCCTGCATCAACCGTGTTATCTTTATGTATATACTTTTTCTTTTTCTAATTATATAATCGTTCTTTACTTCTTCTTCGTCTCAACAAATATTTTTCCTTTTTATATATATTTCTATCCTCTCAAAACCCCGCTAATATATTATGTAGGTTGTCCCTAAAAACACCTGCACAAAGTATATTTAGAAATTCAAATAAACTCTCGCACTATCACATACGCCTACAAAGGTGGACCCGATGCGTCAATGGTACATAATGCGAAGGGTTCGAACCGACCAGTGAACCAAGTGGAGCATTCACACTCCAGCGGACAATTGTGACATCCCTAGGGTAGGTGCCAATTTATTATACAAGGTGAACTTTGCGAAATATGGACGTTATTGTGGTGTTTTGTTGGATAATGTGAGGATTTTCATTGAAGCCGGCATGAATAATTTAGGGGGGCGTATGTATAAAATGGTAGAAATAGGTCATCTTATAATAACAACTTTACTTCGTACAGTACTCATCATCATCCCAGCGTTAATCCCAGTCGCATCCGAAGCCTTTTCTGCTTTTGGAGTCTGGGGTTCGCTTTACCAGTCCAACTGCTGATATGGCTAAACTTCGACATTTTCGGTGAAGCGACTGCCGTCTGACCTCTACAACCCGAAGGCGACATCGAAGCATTGCAGTTAGACCAATGGTTGGACTTTTGAGGGCTCCAACAACCCGTAACGACTGCCACTATATGTTCGTATGGCAACCGGGACCAATGGCTTAACGTGCTTACCGAGGCACGACCAGACCAGTGCAAATATTCATATTCATGCAAACATACTTGCACCGTGCGGGGATCGAACCCGCGCCACCTTGCGCAGCGGCCGCGTCCGCTACCGCTACGCCACGGAGGCTGTGAAGTTACTTCGTACAGTACTAACGTTCAGGATAGTCCATAAGTTTAAAGCCGCTCAGCGAGCTATGGAGCGGGCTATGTTGGGCGTCTCTCTAAAGAACCGCATCAGAAATGAGGTGATCTGACAGAGGACCAAAGTCACCGAAATATCTGAGAGGATTAGCAAGCTAAAGTGGCAATGAGCTGGTCACATAATTATGTCGCAGGACCGACAGTCGTTGGGGTAAACGAGTCCTCGAATGGAGACCGCGTGTCGGCAAACATAGCGTAGGACGCCCTTGGGCGAGATGGAGCGACGACATCAAAAAGGTGGCTGATAGTGACTGGTGGAGAACTGCTCAGGATCGAGCTTGTTGGCGTGCCATGGAAGAGGCCTATGTCCAGCAGTGGACGAGTAGAGGCTGATGATGATGATGAAGTTACTTCGTATTGTAAATTGTTACTGGTTATAGAAAACTATTCGAATGGAATACCAAAAAAGCCTGCACGGCGACCATAGGAAATAAATAACCATGCCATACATGAAACGCCCATTTTATAAAGAACTAACTAAGAACAAAAAAAATTATAAAGAACCGATAAATGTTTTGGGGAACCAATTTTATTTCTTCTTCTTCAGCCTATAGAGGTCCACTGCTGGACAAAGGCCTCCCCCAACGCTTTTATTCCGTGGGGGGAGGTTGCCATAATCCCCACGCTTGGCAGGTGGGTTGGGGATCGCAGCAATTTGATATTACACAGGAGAAGCGCTGCTGCCCGCTTCCCTGGTTAGACTTCCCTTAGTCGTCTCTTACGACACCCACGGGAAGATATGGGATGGTACTAATCAAAGCCCGGTACCACACGGAGCTCATTTTATTTAATCAATAGAAAATAAACATTTCATTTAATTTCATCATCAATCAAAAAAACTGCATATATATTTTTTTAAATCATGAAAAAGCCGACGAAAAATTCCACCACTGAGGGGTTCAGAATCATGTACTGGATCCATGGTACTCCTTTGTGCGTCGATGTCAGATAGACCCTATATATTAGTATAGATTGTACTAGGTGACCCGTGCAAAGTGTGCGCACATTTGAAAAATCCTCGATTTTTAATTGTAAATTATCGAAACACCACTGAAAAATGAGTAATTTGTATATTTTTCCTGTGTAACGGTCCAGGAAAGCTTTAAAATTACGCCTCTTGATAAAGAATGAAGGAAGTTGTGACGTGGCGACAAAAAAGATCTTGAGAAATAATATACAACGTTATTACCTTAAACGAAACCTGAATATAGTTTGTTCAGAATAAGCAACTGAATCGATTCCAATCGTTTTAGACCATTTTTTTTATATGTTTTCCCAAATACATTTAGAAATTGTTGCAGTGTAACCACACTGCTTGAGCTTGGTAACCACCAAGCGCACACAGCTGACGGTAGATCATAGAACTAGGAGCACAGTGAGACAGTCCTATTTAACGCCTCACAAAGTGAGCACGAAACAGCTAGTGGACTATCAAGACATACACACAGTAGGATACCCTATCCTTTTGTGGTTATTCACACTCAAACTTCTTCAAAGTACGTGCCTTTATTTAGCCACAACTGAATAAACCTAGACTATTATCCATGATCTATGCCACATGTCTATCCCAGCTTCTTCAATATTCCACCGCAGACAGTTGGTCGGTCTAAAGTCCCCAACTTTGCCTAAACTTATAAAAAATGCAAGCAACGTCGCAGGAGCCAGACTAGTTAGCATCGAGTTTTCCTCACAGCATTATATAAATATTGCTGTGTTATGACTGGGAATTAAATTTCATAATGTGAATACAAACTTACCTATGTATAAAATCCACCTCAATCAAAATGTATAAATCAAAATGTTGTAGGCCACAACATCAGCCGCCGGCAGAAGTTACCACCCATCAGACAAAGTCTTGCCGCCAAGCGATTCGTCGTGTTCCGGCATGATGTCTGGTGAAGCCGTACGGAGGACGGGTCTGAGCAGTTGTGTTGCGATGTACGTGCCGGGTACGATGCGCGAAATGTTGTTGTGTCGGGAGTTTGGTTGTGGAGGGCCTCCAGATCAATCTCCCTCTGGCGCAGCATCGTTGGTCGTATTGTTGGGTTTAACATTGCATCACCGCGCTCAACTGCCGTCTTCCTTCCTATTTACTCAGTTCTTTTGAGTGAGTAGGCTTAATAAACTAGCGCGCTTTACCATCAACGATTGCATCACTGCTTACCATCAGGCGGGATTGCAGTCAAGCGCTAGTTTGTAATTTATATTAAAAAAAATATTTTTAAACTTTCATTGACACGTTAAAAATAAACGTAGTCCGTGTATGCTTAATGAACATGAATAAATGTGTAAGCTGCTATTATACAAACTCGAAGAAGTGCACAAGTCTTCTCAACTAGGTTTGCTTGTTTTAACACGTTTATTCGTATGAACTCGGGGACACATAAAGCGTTTAACAATAGCATATAGGTACTTTTATTACTTGTGATATAATTCCATGATTCTTTTTTTTTTTTACAAATTATAAACCAGCGCTTGACCGCAATCCTGCCTGATGGTAAGCAGTGACGCAATCGTTGATGGTAAAGCGCACTAGTTTATTAAGAGCCTATTCACTCTAGCCTTGAAGACACTCAAATTGTAGTCCGACGGAAACACCGCCGCGAGCAAATTGTTCCAGTCCCTCGATGTACGCGGTATAAAGGAGGAGGCGAAGCGCTTCGTCCGGATCGTAGTGGTGTTAACAACGTAAGGGTGGAAACCAGCCGTACGACGGGTCGTCCGCTGGTGGAACGGAGATGGGGGAATTAAATCATGCAATTCCCTCGCACACTCCCCGAAATGCATCCTATAGAACACCGAAAGGCTGGCTACTCTACGCCTGTGCTCTAGGCTTTGGAGACCAACTCGAGTTAGATCAGGGTCACCAATCAGCCTCTTTGCACGTCTCTCCACTGAATCCAAAGTGGCCAGGTGACACTTGGCAGCACCAGCCCAAATGTGGCTGCAGTACTCCACACACGAACGGACCTGTGCTTTGTATAACATTAGAAGCTGCCCAGGTGTGAAGTACTGCCGGACCTTTGCGATAACGCCAAGTTTCTTGGCAGCCACCTTGGCCTTGGACTCAATGAACCGCCCAAAGTTAAGGTTCGAGGAAATCTCAACTCCCAAAAGCTGAAGGCGGTTGGAACACTCCAAGGACACATTCCGAAAAGTAGGGGCCAAGGTGAACGGGCTCCTTTTGGCGGTGAAAAGACACGCCTGTGTTTTGGCGGCATTGAATGCTACAAGATTGGCATTGCCCCATTCGGAGACTGCCTGCAGTGCAACACTCGTTCGCTCAACCATGGCCTCTCTTTCGGACCGGATTGATTCCCTACTAGCCCGAGCACCCGGCAGGTATCTCTCTACAACTGTGCTGTCATCTGCATACCCATAGATACCAGGCATCAGCAGATCGTTAATATGCAGCAGAAACAGAGTTGCAGAGAGAACAGACCCCTGAGGAACACCGGCATTAGTTGACATGGGCTCAGAAGAGCATCCGTCGACAACAACTCGGAGGGACCGTTCAGTCAGGAAGTCTTTTTACCCAGCTAGTCAGGCTAGGGGAAATGCCGTACGCTGGAAGCTTACTCAAAAGGCCAGCGTGCCAAACCCGGTCAAAGGCCTTCGAGACATCAAGGGAGACAGCAATCGCTTCCCCATTCTTCTCGAGGGCCTCGCCCCACAAGTGAGTGGCAAACACTAGTAGGTCCCCAGTTGACCGATTGCGGCGAAACCCGTACTGTCGGTCACTGAGGAGATCGTTACCTACCAGGTATGCCAAGAGGCGCGAGTTCAATACACGCTCCATAATTTTGCAAAGTATGGAGGTGATCGAAATCGGCCGATAGTTGGCAGGATCGGCACGACTACCCTTCTTGGGCACAGGCTGCACGTTAGCAAGCTTCCAGGACTTAGGCACTATACCAGTCCTAAATGAGAGGCGATACAAGCGCGTCAATACAGGAGACAACTCGGGCGCACATGCTTTTAGAACAATCGCTGGTATACCATCCGGACCACTAGCCTTATTCACGTCCAGACGACACAGTACTCTCAGAACCTCCTTGTTTCTAATGCGAACCTCAGGCATTGAAGCTCCGCAATGAGGTAAATTAGGTAGAGTAGCACTGCCAGTATCAAGACGCGAATTATGGGCAAAGAGAGAAGCAAAGAGACCTGCTTTCTCTCTCGCCGTATGAGCCAGTGTTCCATCAGGCCTAACCAGCGGAGGCAGTGAGGGGCCGACAGAAGTTCGCCTCAACCGATTTGGCAAGGGACCAAAAAGATCTGCTACCGGATGGCTGCGCAGATAACTTGTTGCCAATATGGGTAATGCGGTCGAAGCGAGCCTTCTTGAGCGCCTTCTTGTGGGACTTGGCAGCACGGTTAAAGGCTCTCTTCTTTGAGCTTAGATCCGGAGCTCCGCGGTCACGAGCGTCAACCCAGGCGAGAAATGCCGTGTGCTCACGCTGTTCAGCTTGGACACAATCGGCATTGAACCATGGGCGAGCCGAGCCACCGACGGGCACGTCATTGAATGGGATAAAATACTCCATAGCTTGACGCACCACATCGGTTATAGCGTCCGCACAGCTCGAAGGATTGTCAGAAGAGAAGCAGACCCGCTGCCAAGGATAAGACGCAAAGAAGTGGCGCATCTCATCCCAATCCGCTGACCTGTATCGCCACATTCGCCGTTCACCACGAGAGTCGTGATCTGGTGGGGAGAAGGACGTTACAGGCTTCACCAGACAGTGGTCTGAAGTTCCCAACGGTGAGGAAACTGTTACAACACATCTGTCCGGATCAGTGGTCAGCAGAAGGTCCAAACAGTTGGCAGTATGCCCAACTACATCAGGCACCCTAGTCGCTTGCTCTACCAGCTGGGAAAGGCCCATAGTAAGCGCGAAGTTTCGCGCTTCTCTCCCAGCGTATTAAAAACAAATTTATTGGATCATCAAAATTATTTATTCAAACATAGATATATTTTTTAATTGCTAGGTTATTAAGCCTATTCACTTAAAAAAACTTAGTGAATAGGAAGGAAGACGGAATTTGAGCGAGGTGATGCAATGTGAAACCCAAAAACGCGACCAACGATGCTCCGCCAGAGGGAGATTGATGTGGAGACCCTCCACGACCAAACTCCCGACAAAACAACATTCAGTGCATCGTACCCAGCACACATCGCAACACAACTGCTCAGACCCATCCCCCGTACGGCTTCACCAGACATCATGCCGGAACACGACGAATCGCTTGGCGGCAAGACTTTGTCTGATGGGTGGTAACTTCTGCCGGCAGCAGATATTATGGCCTTTATGGATATTATTAACTAGCGACCCGCCCCGGCTTTACACGGGTGCAACGCTGATACTAAATACAGTACAGAAAAACTGTGAACGTACATAGTATAAAAACATAACGGCCCGCCGCTCCCGACGGCCAGGACGCGACGCCATGCAATTTTTAAATCCATTATATCTTCGAAAATATTTTTTTAAATCATATGCTGTAAAGGGCGATATAGATCTATATTAAATCAACAATGCATTTAAGGTATTAAATTGGATAAGAATTAATGCTGTAATGGTTAAAATTGTTTCGCAAATTAGCCGGTATTTGTCGTAAAAAAAAAAAATTGTGGGATATCCATAAGAGATAGACATATACCGTCGCAGATTTTTTATAGACCTTTTCAATATGTACAATATTTAATACATAATTTTGATAAATCTCGTAGGGTTCAGCCTGCGTTTCACTGCAAACGCGGAAAAAAAGTAATTATTTACGACATCACATTAGAAGCCTCAAAAATAATAGTTTTTCTCCACAATTTAATATAAAAATAAAAAGCCTTTTATTTCCTACTAATTAGTTTTACATTGTTTTCTTAAGTTTACTCATTTTTTATGACCTTACATGTTTATTGTATATTTATGTATTTAAAAACTAAATTTATTTTTTACTTTAGTTTACCTAATTTAATAATGAACCCAAATTTACTTATTTAAAAACTAATTTATAACTTAAATTTCTAAATAGTTAGTTTCTTAAATTTATTTAAATGTACCTAATTATTAACTTAACCTAATTCGCAGGAACCCCATTATTGGGTAAAGGCCTCCTCCAAAGCTGACCAGATGTCTCTATTCTGTGCAGTCTGCTTTCAGTGTGGGCCGGCTAGCTTAATAATCTCACCGTCCCAGTGTGTCAGTGGTCTTCCTCTGCTTCTTTTACCAAGAGGTCCTTTCCAAAACGTTACCTTTTTGGTCCATCTCTGGTCTTTAAGCCTTGTGACATGGCCAGCCCATTTCCACTTCAGTTTTTGAGCGTAAGTTAGTGCATTTGGTTATTTCTCTTATTTTTGTGTGTCGAATTTTGTCTAGTTTCTTTATTTTAAGCATGCTGCGTTCGAGTCCTCTTTGACAAGTAATTATTAAGTTTTTTATTTTTGAAGTGAACTTCCACGTCTTGCATCCGTAACTTGGTAGGAGGTTGGAATTCATCACTTTTGTTTTAAGGGAGATGGAAAGGTTACTTTTAAAAAATTCCTTTAAACTTTAAACTTTCTCCACAATTTAATAGATGTTATCATAAATATAAACCTTCCTCTTTAACCACTCTGTCTAACTGCACTTTTATCATGACAGTAATGAGTTGATAATCCATTGCTCTATATGTTTAAAAATGTGTTCGCTCAACAATGTAACCAATGCAATGAATATTGTTGAAATGTCAAAACTAAATCCATTGCTACTTAAACTACTTACATAGAATCATAATTAATAGAAGCAACAGAAATATGTAAGAAGAAATGTAACCCATACTATGATTTTAAAAGAGTGTCCATGGAGTTTCTTGCACGTTCTTCTCCATAAAGATCTAAGCTTTGGAACGTGCAATTTAGCTTCACTTTTCTTGGACTGAGCGACATTAACTATTCAAAAGCACCAACAGAGGGTTAATTTGAAATAAACCATTTTGATTTTTGATAAATCATAGTAACTGAATTGGAAAAACGTCAACTAACTTTTGGAGGGCATTGTATTTACCCACTGCTTTTAACCTTTTACTGGAAAATTATGAATATATTTTACAGTACCCATCCCTGTTGATGATGACCCGACGAGCTGGACAAAGCAAACCACCAGTGGTCAACATTAGCGCTGAATCTGAAGAGCTTAAAATCATGGGGAAAGACCTTTGCAGTTTACACATTTTATTTATTTGTTTATTTATCACTTATCACATCAAAGGGATGCTAGCCGTCTAGCAGTGACAAAACCCTCAACGGGCGCCATGGTAACTATTTATTTGTGTTCTTTTCTTAATTATTATATGTTATTAAGTGTATATATGTATAATTGTTGTATGTTATTAAGTAGACTGCCACCCTTTATTATAATAATAAACTAGTGCTCGATCGACGCCTGGTGGTAAGCAGTGATGCAATCGTTGATGGTAAAGCGCGCTATTTTATTAAGAGCCTATTCACTCTAGCCTTGAACATTTCCAATAAAGTATCTAGGTTATCAAAAGGTACGCACACCAAATTACGCTAACGCTTTGTATTAAATATAATCATAATTAATTATTCAAAGAATACCTCGACAAACATTAATTAAATCTTCGAACAAACTAAAAGTTCCACAAAGAGCCTACAGCGCCATTTTAAATCTCTAAGACGTAATGAAGACGGCGAAGTGACAATCTTTCACAATGGAAGGAATTTCCAATAAACCGCGCTAATGAAATAACCCACAGCATTGACAACATAGAGTTATAAAATCGTTTAGAAGTGAAACTCATGTTATCTTTGTATCGACGACCATCGCCGTCCTTAGGCATGAGAATAATTGTGGCACTCCGAAAGAAAGGGAGGAAACGAAGTTTCGTCTATCTTTATCTCTCTCAAAATGATCAATCATCTATGAGGAAAAAGATAGTGCTAGACCGAAAGCATAGGACATCTCCCTCACTCTTTTCACACCAAAAAATACTGCAGATTATACGCGTACGGCATGTCCATTAGTATATGTCTATGCGGACGACAGCAAGTCAAGCTACCCGAAACTGTCAAATATTCCTAATCAACCTTGAGCCTCAGTGCTTTAGCTATAAAATTGAAAATCTAATAAAGGAATTGAACTGTCGTCTGTACATACCTACACCTACTTCTATTGCCATCTCATCTCATTTCTGGTCAGTTCTCCTAGAAATTGTTCGCTGACGTGTCTATACAGGTGGTCGAGTCATGATATTTTTTTTTTTTATTAGTTATAAACTAGTGCTTGACTGCAATCCCGCCTGATGGTAAGCAGTGATGCAATCGTTGATGGTAAAGCGCACTGGCTTATTAAGCCTATTCACTAAAAAAAACTGAGTGAATAGGAAGGAAGACGGCAGTTGAGCGAGGTGATGCAATGTTTAACCCAACAACACGACCAACGATGCTGCGCCAGAAGATGATTTGGAGACCCTCCACGATCAAACTCCCGACACAACAACATTAGGCACATCGTACCCGGCAGACATCGCAACACAACTGCTTAGACCCGTCCTCCGAACGGCTTCACCAGACATCATGCCGGAACACGACGGATCGCTTGGCGGTAAGACTTTGTCTGGTGGGTGGTAACTTATGCCGGCGGCTGATGTTGTTGCCTACCACCGACAAAAATTATTTTCTGTAAATAGGTTTGTACGGGCGACAGCAGACCAAGCTCGGGTAGCTTGGTTGTTAGTTGCTTAAATTGTCAAATATTCCCAATCAGCCTTGAACCTTAAGGCTTTATAGATAAAGTTGGAAATCTAATAAAGATATTTGACAGATGGTAGTAGCTCGATGTGCTGTCATCTGTCATGTATCTGTCTGCCTGTATCTCAGGGTTAAACCCAGTCGCATCCAAAGATTTTTCAGCCTTTATAGTCTGGGGTCCGCTTTACCAGTCTAACTGCTGATTTTGGCTAAACTTCGATATTTTACATGAAGCGACTGCCGTCTGACCTCCACAACCCGAAGGCGATATCATATAAGAGTGAATATAAGCATTGCAGTTAGACCATATATTGGACTTTTGGGGGCTCCAACAACCCGTAACGACTGCCATTAGATGTTCGTATGGCAACCGAGACCAACGGTTTAACGTGTTTTCCGGGGCACGACCAGACCAGTGCAAATATTCCTATTCATGCATACAAATATTTGCACTGCGTGGGGATCGAAACCGCGCCTCCTTGCGCAGCGGCTGCGTTCGCTACCACCACGCCACGTCTGTATAAACACTTTTATACTTCAATGACGTTTTTAGTTTAAACTACATAGATGTGTTCAACGTTTTAGCGAAGAAAAGCCGAAATAAATTCAAAGGTCACAGTCACTTTTAATTTCCAGACATACATGTTATAAAATTCCTCAACCAAGTTATGCCTTGTTTATGCACTAGTTTATTAAGAGTCTATTCACTCTAGCTTTAAAGACACTTAAATATTAATCAGACGGGAAGATCACCGCAGGCAAATTGTTCCAGACCTTCGCTGTACGTGGTATAAAAAACGAGGTGAAGGAGAGGGCGGCTAGTGGTAGCAGCTGGTAGCAGTAGGTAAACCCGAAGGCATCTTGTTTAACAGTTTCCGATTCACAATCTTCTTTTATCAAATTCAACAGTTCTATGGCGGAAATGGCCGGATTATTGTTAATGCCAGCTCGTATTTAACATAACTGTAGGCAGTAAAGAGTGTCTCTTCTGTATTTTTTCTATGCCACTGCTTCACGGCTCACTCTAAATGAATCTGGGAAATACTTTTATAACTATATGCAGACAATCAGTTCGTCTAGTGTAAGTTCATTAGTTTTCTCCGGTTAGAATGTTGACTTTTGGGTTAAGTTGGTTCTTGGTTATAGCGATTTGATCACTTTGTATACAAAGTGTAACGGAAAAGGTTTACTTGGTGTTTGCGACCCGTTGCCAAAAACTGAAACGGTTGCCGTGATCATGATTTATGATCGAATGTTGTTGGAAGTTTCCTGAAGAAAATTTTAAAATTTTTCGACCGTTTTTTCATTTGATTTGTGACGTGGTGATATGTAACTGTTAAAAATACGATAAAACGTTAATTCGTCAATGTAGCTCGCATAACAAGAAAATCACTACCGGAGGTTATTCACCTCACAGCTGATTTCGTGCGCTCAGTATCACAAAGAAAACGTTCACCTTGCATTTCCTGGAAAATCTTTAACTCGTATACTACTTAGTATACCCCTCTTAATACATACTTTTCGTTTTTGCCAAGCTGTCCCACACACGCAGTATAAATGCATAAACGATATTGAAAGAGTTCCAACTCAAAATATAATAAGTATTGTAAAAACTGATAATGTTGAGGTTGAATTTTGATATTGTGTCTGGCTGATAATTTAAATAAAGAAATTAAATAAATTCAAGTATATAAGATAGATTCGACAGATAGGAAATATCGTTTTGCTGTTTTGCAGTAGTAAAAAAGTAGTCACAATTGGTTGGTTTGAATTGTATGTGAAAAGAAATTAACAAGATGTGATCTGTGTAACTGTATTTTTATAGAGTTTTGTTTAGAAGATTTTTTTAAAATAAAATTATAAACTGGCGCTTGACCGCAATCCCGCCTGATGGTAAGCAGTGACGCAATCGTTGGTGGTAAAGCGCAGTGCTAGTTTATTAAGAGCCTATTCACTCTAGCCTTGAAGACACTCAAATTGTAGTCCGACGGAAACACTGCCGCCGGCAAGTTGTTCCAGTCCCTCGATGTACGCGGTATAAAGGAGGAGGAGGCGAAACGCTTCACATCATGTGAGAATAAAAGAAAGAACGGATTATATTTTATTTATGTTTTCCCAGAGTTAACATTATCATTATTATTGTTGCCTAAGTAAAAGTACTTACAAATAAACTCGCTTAAGTGTCACAGAAGTGTCCACAAAAGTTTCAGACACACGGCCCCGTACACTGACACGCCCAACTTAAATTGTGCGCGATGACTCGACAACGCTACACAATGAACTTGTTCTAGCAGAAACTAGTTGTCATCGTAGTTTTGTGTTTAGGTTGGGTTCTATTATGAAGTATATGGCAAGCGCTGGTGACGCATAACAACATTTTAACACAACATAACTACAAAATCCCTTTCTATGTAATACTTAGGTTAAATAGAACGACAGCCTTCGTGGCGTAGCGGTCACGCGGCCGTTGCGCAAGGAGGCGCGGGTTCGATCCCCGCACTGTGCAAATATTTGTATGCATGAATATGAATATTTGCACTGGTCTGGTCGTGCTTCGGAAAGCACGTTAAGCCGTTGGTCCCGGTTGCCAACGAACATCTAGTGGCAGTCGTTACGGGTTGTTGGAGCCCTCAAAAGTCCAACAATTGGTCTAACTCCAATGCTTCGATATCGCCTTTGGGTTGTGGAGGTCAGACGGACTTCATGATTCTTCAAAATTAGCTGTTTAATTACAAACCTGCATTGAATCGTGAATTCTGTCAAAGGTTAGTTGGCCATTAAAGCATACGAGTCCCTCAGAGGATTCCGAATCGGAAAGCAAAGCGTGGAACACCAAACAGCTAAATGGACTTTAAAAGGCAGCTAGGACTGAATGTGGAAAACAGAAACTGAGGTTATTGTCAAAATATATATTACTATTGGCCGCCAGCGATTTCTTTCGCGTGGAGTCAGTTATGCTCCGCTACTAATGGTCGCAGCGTGATGTTATATAGCCTTTAGTCTTGCTGAATTAATGGGCTATCCAACGCAAAAAGAATTTTTCAAATCGGACCGGTAGTTCCTGAGATTAGCGCGTTCAAACAAACAAACAAACTCTTTAGCTTTATGTATTAGTATAGATAATATAAAACATATACCCATTAAGATATTTTTGTATATTCTCTCCCTTATCACTCCATCTATTCATATGATTTTGTTAAACTTGTTTCCCTTCCGCTTTTTAAATAACTAATTGTAATAAACCCTTCGCAAATAGTTTAATATAATCCAAAGAAGCCGTACCCTTTTCCATTACACGTTGTTTATGTAAAGGTAAATTTGCCAAATTACTTAAGCTTTTCTTCTTCAAGAGTTTGTAAACGATGTTCTTAGGAAAGTGGTTCGTAGATTGTTAAGGGAGAACAGAGGAGTAATTAAGCATTATTATAAGATACTTATTTATATGGTAATCAAGTAGTACTTAATCCTATATTATATACAGGCCTACTAATATCTAAATGTAAGTATGTTTGTAAGACCTGGTCTGTTCTGGAATCTTTGCTGAGATGCGAAGTCGATTGGCGATATGTCCAAGTGATGACATGTCTTTACGATGCCGCCACAATGCCCATCGAAGTCCAGAAACAGCAGACTAAACATATCCCTCTAAAGCGTGGAGTGAGACAAAGGGACGTTATTTCCCTCAAATTGTTACCCAATGCCCTCGAAGATATGTTTAAGACGCTGGATTGGCAGGGTCGGGGCGGGGGCGAGTACATCTCACAATTGCGATTTGCGGACGATATCGTCATCATGGCGGAAACGCAGCAAGAGCTGGAACAAGTGCTGACCAACTTAGCTGAATCCTCCAAACGCATCGGTCTCCGTATAACCTTAGACAAGACCAAAATTATGTTTAATGAACGGGTCACCCCGGGACCGGTTGCCGTAAACGGAATGCCGGTCGAAGTTGTTTCAGAATATGTATACCTCGGGCAAACGTTGCAATTAGGGAAAAACAACTTCGAGAAGGAGGCAAATAGAAAGATCCAGCTGGGATGGGCAGCATTTGGTAAACTTCGTCGGGTATTTTCGTCGAGCTCAGCGAGCTATAGAGCGGGCTATGTTCTATACATGAGGGCCTCTCTAAAGGAACGTATTAGAAATGAGGTGATCCTACAGAGGACCAAAGTCACCGACATAGCTGAGAGGATTAGCAGGCTGCAGTGGTAAATGAGATGGCCACATATGCTGCAGGAACGACAACCGTTGGGGTAAACGAGTCCTCGAGTGGAGACCGCGTCTTGACAAACGTAGTGAAAGACGCCCTTGGGCGAAATGGAGCGACGACATCAAAAAGGTGGCTGGTAGTGGCTGGCGGAGAACTGCTTGTTGGCGAGCCACGGAAGAGGCCTATGTCCAGCAGTGGACAAGTAGAGGCTGATGATGATGATGATGAAGTATGTTTGTTACGCTTAAATAGCAAAACTACTTAACCAATGATTACGATACTTTATTTACATGTTTTTGGAGATAATTATTATAAGTAACAAAGGATATTTATGTTAATATATTTGTTCCGACAGGTAAAAATAAGACGGAAGACGTAGCGTTTGGAGGCTTCCAAGGGCGGGACGCCGCACCGGTAGATACGGGCAGCACAAGACTGGCCATCATGGAAAGCTTTAGGGGAGGCTTTTGTCCAGCGGTGGACCTCTATAGGCTGAAGAAGATGAACAAGAAAGGTAAATAAAACGAAAATCCTGCGGGTGAAGCCGCGGTACGTAGCTAGTAATTCATAAGATATAAGATATTCATTTACCATACATATAAGATAACATTATTATTAGTTAATTTATATTTTAATAAGGCAAAATTACAAGTCTGCTCTAATTAACCTTATTCATAGTACAGTCGATCAACTCTGTAGTATAGAAGTGCCCTCAGAGTGAGTTGTAAATAGTGTCAATCCCTTAGCATTAGTTGGATTGACAACTCACTCTACACTCCCATCACCTAAGTTTTCGCGATAACCGCTCGATTGCTTACAAAAATAAAAAAAAAGCGCCGCCGGACTGTGCTCGGCGCACTCCTTCCCATAACGCGCTGTGACATGGTAACAAAAACTTAACTTACTACCGACTGGATAGGTTTAATTGTAAAAAAAAAATCTGTTTTGTTTAGCCAATGAGTTACACAATAAATATTAGTTTATTATTTCTCAGGTTATCAGTATTATTATATTTATAAATAACTCCAAAATTTGAGAACAAGCATATTGCCTACTTCTAGTGGTGTACTTGCTTTTTTAATTTTCGTAAAGTATTTTAGTTATTTGGCTTTTTTTTTTCTTTTAATAATTATAAACTAGTGCTTGACTGCAATCCCGCCTGATTGTAAGCAGTGATGCAATCGTTGATGGTAAAGCGCACTAGTTTATTAAGCCTATTCACTAAAAAAAACTTAAGAATAGGAAGGATGACGGCAGTTGAGCGAGGTGATGCTATGTTAAACCCAAGACCAACACAACCAAACGATGCTGCGCTAGAGGGAGATTGATCTGGAGACTCTCCGCGACCAAACTCCCGATACAACAACATTTGGCGCATCGTACCCGCCACACATCGCAACACAACTGCTCAGACCCGTCCTCCGTACGGCTTCACCAGACATCATGCCGGAACACGACGAATCGCTTGGCGACAAGACTTTATCTGGTGGGTGGTAACTTCTGCCGGCAGCCGATGTTATGGCCTACCATCGAGAAATGTCCGTCGTTTTAATAAACAATAAAGGAGATGTTTCATTTTGGGCTACCACTATGTACGCTATATAGATAAACAGGAAAAAAAATAGAAGATTTTCATAAAAATACTACTAAATTAATTTGACTAAAAAAAAAGTACCTATATATAATTAATTATTTGGAACATTTTTTTTTTAAGTTATAAACTAGCGCTTGACTGCAATCCCGCCTGATGGTAAGCAGTGATGCAATCGTTGATGGTAAAGCGCACTAGCTTATTAAGCCTATTCACTCAAAAAAACTGAGTGAATAGGAAGGAAGACAGCAGTTGAGCGAGTTGATGCTATGTTTAACCCAACAACACGACCAACGATGCCGCGCCAGAGGATGATCTGGAGACCCTCCACGACCAAACTCCCGACACAACAATATTAGGCATATCGTACTCGGCACACATCGCAACACAACTGCTCAGACCCGTCCACCGTACGGCTTCACCAGACATCATGCCGGAACACGACGAATCGCTTGGCGGCAAGACTTTGTCTGGTGGGTGGTAACTTATGCCGGCGGCTGATGTTGTTGCCTACCACCGAGAAGAGAGTTTATTAGTAGTTGTGTTGCACTCCTTGGCCGAATTAAATTGAATCTTTATAAAAACTAAGCCAAAATATAGGAAATTAACATTAAAAACAGTTAACTATAGCGTAAATATACCTAGCATTAAGTGTACAATGTGCTGGCCCAGGCTCCATACATTTCTGAAACATCTCCTTTGGATACTTCGGCATTTTTTTTTGGAGGACTCACATTGATCACAGAAATTCACTTCAAAAGATTAAATAAAATGTTGTCTACCGATGCTGTGAATTGACGCTCATTCGGTACATCTATTACTAGTCTGTGATTTTAAGAGGTTTCAAAGGGACTCTAACGAATTAGGGACGAAATAGGGGGATTAGTAGAGGTTTATGGAAACAATTGTTTGCACGAGCAAATTTCGGTTTTTTTGTTTGGAAACGATCGTTTCCCGAAGCCACATAGCTGATAAGATGATCAAAGAATCGCACTACTATTTGTTCCCTGTGAAAACGGTTTAGCAGGCCATAGTTTTTAAATCAAAATATTAGCTTCACTTGTATGTTCGCTTGCTTGCTTGCTTGTTTATTTGTCCGTCTCTAACTCTTTGGACTACAAGTAAGCGGCTCATTACTGTAAAATGTCCCACCGTTTTCAATACGTTCGTTGGCCGAGCGGTATTAATTTGTGCAGGCAAAGAATAGAATAGAATAGAATAGAATACTCTTTATTATGTACACCATCTATATTACAGAACATAAATAAAAATATTTTACAAAGGGTGACACAATGGGCGGTCTTATCGCTAAGAGCGATATTTTACAGACAACCTTTGGATGGAATTCTAAGGGGAAGGATAAAGAAATAATGTAGGTAGTCTACAGTGTACTATTTACATAGATTATACAATAAATATCTACGTTAAGTGTATACTAGTTTAAATAATTTTATACATCTAATTAATAAATATTATACAAGAGCATATAAAATATAATAATATGTTTAAGAGAGAGGAAGTGCTTTTTTATCATAGTTTTAAAAGTAAACAGTGTTTCAGCACGTCTTACGGACACGGGCAAGGCATTCCAAAGCCGAACTGCTTGTACACTAAAGGATTTATCATAGAAACTAGTGGAATGCATCGGCATCTCTAATTCCAAGCTTTCCGATGACCTCAGATATCTATTATGTGTGTCATGAAGGAACTTGAAACGTTCTTTAAGATAAGAGGGGTCTTAGGATTAAACAAAATGTTGTAGAGCTGAAATAGTATATGAGAATTCCGGCGAAGACGTATAGGAAGCCACTTAAGCTTTGAACGAAATTCAGATATGTGATCATATTTGCGCAGGCCAAATATAAATCTTATGCAAAAGCAAAGTATTTAGTTTAGATTTAGATACTTGGGTAACGCATCATTACGAATTTTAGCACTTGCTATTCTGTCTGTTGGAGCTCAAGAAAAGTTTGGTAAAAACAAATAAGCACCACTTAAGCATTCGTGTTATCCGTATATTATTTAAAAAAAGAATATCGAACTAAAAAGTTGAAAATAAATATAGTGTAAAAAACTAAAAAAATAATGCTTTTACAGAATATTAAACTAAAAAGTTAAAAACTAATTTTAAAATTTAATTTATTACAATAATATATAAACAATACTAGTATAAATGAGAAAAAAGCGTGAGGCCTTAATATACAAAAATTATGGCACAAAGCGCCTATTTTATATTATGTTCTTGTAAAATAAAAATATAATTTATAGATACATATTATACTCATCAAAATACCTACGAAGTAAGCCTGAACCACACGCACTCGCGAGATAAATTAACGTTTAATTTTCCTCGCAGAATAATTCGTGATCAGCGGAACGTTTTCACTTGGACGTGACTGTTTAATTATGTATACGGCATCCATTGGTTCCGCTTACATAGGAACACATTTACTGAGTTTTCTGGGGCGTCGTCTTACTGGTGTCATTAGCATTTTGAGCTGACGAAGAGAATTAGATAGGTATCTTCATATACGGGTTCGCTCCCAAGACACGACTGCAGATAGATCGACAGATGACATGAGAGTACTAAACTAGATATCTGGCTAGCTGTTACTTATCTATGTTCCAGATTCAAGCCTAATTCAACAGCTGAATACTAATTTTTTTTTGTTTATATTGAGCGACTGTTGTTAAGACCAGACCAACCCAAATATTTGGTAATACAGTGGTTCTTGGCAAGTTTGGAAAATTTTAGGGAGACTGTTAAAGATGCCCGTTGACAGTCGGGATCAACGTGCTTTCCTAGAAAATTGGTATGTGACGGCACGGTTGGTGCAATGACTGAGCAATCGACTGCTGCACTGCGTGTCGCGGGTTCGATTCCCGTACGAAACAAATATTTGTATGACCTACAGGTAGTTGTTCCGGGTGTGGCTGTATGTGAGTTTAAATTTTTATAAACGCACCCACGATACAGGAGTAATTCCTAGTGTGGGGCAAAGTTAAAAAAGGTGGTTCCACCAAAAAATACGGATCCAAAAAAATGGTGATCCAAGGGTGTACCATTTACTACTCAGGTGAAGGTAATAAAAAAGCTCTCTTCCTAACTCCTGGGTCTACAGGCTTACCACATTATATTTTTTTAATTGTAAAACTAGGTAAGTAATTTTAATAGACTTCCATGTTTTTAAATCAATAGTATAAACTACAGTCTAAAAATCATACAGTCTTCCGACGAAGACGTCTAAACAGAGCAATCGTGCGGGGTGTGAGGGACGAGACGCGGGTAAGCGGCACCCGAGCTGCGAACAAACCGATGTTCGTAGCTCGGTATCTATCATTAAGGGCTAACGCGTGTTTGTTTTTTTATTTGTTTTCTTTTATAATTTGATATGAGTGTCAATTTTAGTATAATTGGGGTGCTTGTAACGAAGAAGCCATCCTTTGTGACATCCAAAATGGCGGACGTAATTTTTTTATAATTTAATATGGGTGCCAGTTTTAAGTAAATATAATTGTGGTGCTTGTTACGAAAACGCTATCCTTTCTGAAATTTAAGATGGCGGACGCCAATTTAAATGTATATTAATTTGATATGGGTGTTAATTCCGAGGTCGATTGAGGTGCTGGTTACGAAAATGCCGTCTAAATCACTGAAATCTGTCTCCAGTTGTTCCCTTAGTAAAAATAGCAAATTAATTAAATATAGTACAGCTATCGATGTTGATCTGCAATAAATAAATAATTTCATAAATATTGTTTATTTTTGTGACAACCCTGGCCGATGCGCTACTGTCTAAATGATGTCGGCATTTTACACGAGATGGAAGGTGTCGACCTACTGTATGATTTTTATACTGTGGTATAGACTATTCAAAATTATAATATGAATGCGAAAAATAATGAAAAGTGTCATTGAACATCAAAAACTTGCTCCGCATCGCTATCAACAGGAGGAGTGTCCAAAAGGTAATGCTGCCATTACGATACATGATGATGCTCTAACTCTTTGGTCAAGAAACAAGCCAACCCTCTGAAGAGATCACTTGATGAGTCAATTATCAGCTTGGCGTAAAATCTCGAAAAACCAAGTGGGCACTCGGATTCCATGGCCCTAGAGTTTTAACCCCAAATCGGTAGTATCTCACAATCAGGTTGGAATAATTTCACCAATTAACTATTTAAAAAAATATCATAGAAAAAACAACTACACCGACTCAGAATACCACTTAAGTGCCTTCTCTGTTTGAGAAGAAGCGTATAAACAGCTGTGATGCGGCGACGGGCTGGTCAGTATTATAATACGATGCAATATCTCGTTCCTAACAAAGCCGTCATCCTCATATCATGTGAACGTTAAATAAAAGAAAAACCATAAATATATTGCCCACATACCTAGTGACGTCATCACGTAACAACGTCATATTCATAAAAGAACACGTCCGCTGCAGGGGACTCAGACTGGGGTAGGTTTGAGACAGGTGATATTATAGGCATAGCGGGAATGTTGTAAGCCCGATAAAATGTACAATGACATAAAAAAAATTATATTGACAAAATAAAAATTCATTTATTAAATTTAGGCTGAGAATTACAATCACAAGGCACTTTTCGGACGACAAAATTAAAAAGGCCCACGGAGGACGCATCTGATCAGTTGTGTTGCGATGTGTGCCGGGTACGATGCACCAAATGTTGTTGTTTCGGGAGTTTGGTCGTGGAGGGTCTCCAGATTCTCCAGATCAATCTCTGGCCCAGGATCGTTGGTTGTGTTCTTGGGTTTAACATTGCACCACCTCGCTCACCCCGCCGTCTTCCTTTCTATTCACTCTGTTTTTTTAGTGAATAGGCCCTTAATAAACGGTCACGCACTAGTTTATATTTAAAAAAAAACACAATCCGGTCCCCCAAAATTTCATCACTTCACCGCTTTCTTGGGCTTACGGTGGGAAATAGCAATGGCGCAACAAAACCAGCAGCACAGCTGTCTGTTCAGTTAGATAAACTTTTCGATTACTTTACGATTAGATAAACTAACGATTTCGGCCACGGCGACCACTTCGACTCCTAGCCGATGATTTGGCGCTCATGCGCAGGAAGATGGCTTATGTAGCCTATGTTGGCTACACTGACTATACATTGACTATGACTGTATTACCTAATGCACAATTGTTTCTGTAAGTCCCGGCTGTGTCCACCTGTGTGTGGTCCACCAATTGTGCTACTTTATAACTCTTACTGTTGGCTTTTGCCTAGCAGTGTGATGATGTAGTTGTTTCGATCCAAGGCTAAAATGGACTACTGGTCGTCTGTTTTTATCCAGCTCGTCCCGCAATCCACATTGACACACATATGTACCAACCCGCATTGGGACCGCATGGTAGATTACGGTCCACTCCCTCTCACCTAGAGGAGGCCTGTGTCCTAGAAGTGGGAAAATTATAGGCTGATTATGGCCCGCAATCTTCTACTTAGTCTGCCACGATGAATTCTACAAGTAACTGTGTCAGGGCTCCACATGCTGGTTATATTGGCCCACGGCTTATTGAGCATACCGCAGACGTGAGCAGCCCATTTCATCTTAGCAGCATAATAAGAAACATCACAATCATATGAAGTTCAAAATAAAAGAAAAACCCGGCAATGGTATCCATTACTCGCCCAAGTCCCCGCTTTTACTAGTAGTGCAGCAATCCTTAAAAAAACACGACCTACCATACCAAGCTCGTAAAATCGAGGACAAAACACCCGATAAGATTAGTTACGTCGTCGCAACGTACAGCGAGAACACGTGTACCTACGGGTCTCATTACACTGAAATGTGGTGTACATATAATTCTTTTATGTTCTTCTTCTGGAAAAATCTTTTCAGTATTAGGCACTTTGTTTTTCCCGTACATAATTAAAAGTAAGTAGGTGTATCTAAGTAACAGTTTGAAATAATGAGACGTGCTATCTATACAAGCTAAAGCTAAAATATATTAGTACATGTTAGGATAATTTATCAAGTATATAATTTAAAAAAAAAATTACTATAGCCAATAAGCATCTCTCTAACTCTAGATGATCATTGAGTACAATAATTTGTCCGTTAATGTCAGTGTCAATGGGATAAGTTGCCAAAAGAGCATTGCCATTTGCAACGTTGAATGCTAATTTTTAAACTAAAAATAGGCCAGTATTCTGGTCGTAACCAGACTGAGCTGCAATAACTTCAATAAGTAGTTTTAGTGTCGCGACACATCTACTGAACGTATGACGCCGAAAGTTCTGCTAAATACGCTCGCAGTGTATTTCAAATACTCTATGACACATCAGCCGCAATTACGCCGCGTTCAGCATAGGGCCTAACCTTCCTTCAGGCGGATCGATGCGTTGCGCGACCGAAAGTTCGGCGGGCGTAACTGAACGTTCGGCGTGTGTTGTATATCGCGCGCGTGGCAGTAACGAAGAAACGTAGAGCGGCAGCGTCTTCTAAGCCCTAACAGCTAAAATTCTAATTAAATCCATTTTTCTGGGCAATTCAGGTACGTCACAAAAACCGCACACCATAAATTAGTGTCGACACAGATAAACTGAAGATGACGCCACGTAACTTTCCGTCGTGTAACGCGCTGAACAAGGCGCCGCGTTTTGACCGTTTGGTTTGTCATAACAACTGAATATTGCGACTGACACTTCAGCCGCTGAGCTTTCGGCGCCGTACGCTCCGCAGATGTGTCACTACACTTTTTAAGTAAATTAAAAATGTTATTACAGTTTATTTCAAGTTTTTATTTAAGAAACTATACATATTTATTACCTTTTAGTCTTGCAGTCTTCCTAAAGGAACCTTCATCATCAATCTTCATCATCATTTATACAATTCATACAAGTATTACTTACTAGAAAAGGAAAGTGGCTGTATTTCAGGGACCTTTGAATAAACCCACACATTCGGGGAAACCTATGAGAAAGATACTCGTAAAGTGAAATATTTTACACCATTGGTCTTTTTATTATAGGTATTGTAGGTACAAATCGTACACAAAACAAGCGCATTGTTGTGGAGTGGTCGAAATCATTTTTTTTTTAATAATTATAAACTAGTGCTTTACTGCAATCCCGCCTGACGGTAAGCAGTGATGCAATCGTTGATGGTAAAGCGCACTAGTTTATTAAGCCTATTCACTTAAAAAACTAAGGAATAGGAAGGATGACGGCATTTGAGCGAGGTGATGCAATGTTAAACCCAAGACCAACACGACCAAACGAAGCTGCGCTAGAGGGAGATTGATCTGGAGACTCTCCACGACCAAACTCCCGACACAACAACATTTGGCGCATCGTACCCGCCACACATCGCAACACAACTGCTCAGACCCGTCCTCCGTATGGCTACACCAGACATCATGCCGGAACACGACGAATCGCTCGGCGGCAAGACTTTGTCTGGTGGGTGGTAACTTCTGCCGGCAGCCGATGTTATGGCCTACCACCGAGAATTGTCCGACGTTTTAATAAACAATAAAGGAAATGTTTCATTTTGGGCCACCACTATGTACGCTATATAGATAAAAAGGAAAAAAAATAGAAGATTTTCATAAAAATACTACTAAATTAATTTGACTAAAAATAAAAGTATATATAATTATTTGAAACGTTTATTAGTGAGATACCCCTTTATTAAGGTAGCCATGACACTTTTTATGACGTTTGATTGGCGACTTTGACAGTTCTATTTTCCCGTTGTGTTCGTGTCGGTTGTTGATTTGAATTGATTGTGTTTATTTAATCGGTCGTATGTTCGAAATTCATGTTTTCTTTTTTTCATAGTCATGGTAGATAATATAGATACGATAGCCTTAGATATATGACACGTCAATCAAATGTCACTGTCAAAATCTTATTTAGCTTATTGTTGACCACCGTATTTATTAGTAGTTGTGTTGCACTCCTTGGCCGAATTAAATTGAATCTTTATAAAAACTAAGCCAAATTATAGGAAATTAACATTAAAAACAGTTAACTATAGCGTAACTATAACTAGCATTAAGTGTACAATGTGCTGGCCCAGGCTCCATACATTTCTGAAACATCTCCTTTGGATACTTCGGCATTTTTTTTTTAGAGCACTCACATTGATCACAGAAATTCACTTTAAAAGATTAAATAAAATGTTGTCTACCGATGTTGTGAATTGACGCTCATTCGATACATCTATTACTAGTCCGTGATTTTAAGAGGTTTTAAAGGGACTCTAACGTCATATTAGTAGAGGTTTAAGGAAACAATTGTTTCCACGAGCAAAGTTCGGTTTTTTGTTTGGAAACGATCGTTTCCCGAAGCCACATAGCTGATAAGATGATCAAAGAATCACACTACTATTTGTTCCCTGTGAAAACGGTTTAGCAGGCCATAGTTTTTAAATCAAAATATTAGCTTCACTTGTATGTTCGCTTGCTTGCTTGCTTGTTTATTTGACCGTCTCTAACTCTTTGGACTACGAGTGAGCGGCTCATTACTGTAAAATGTCCCACCGTTTTCAATACGTTCGTTGGCCGAGCGGTATTAATTTGTGCAGACAAAGTATTTAGTTTATATTTAGATACTTGGGTAACGCATCATTACGAATTTTAGCACTTGCTGTTCTGTCTGTTGGAGATCAAGAAAAGTTTGGTAAAAACAAATAAGCACCACATAAACATTCGTGTTATCCGTATATTATTTAAAAAAAGAATATCGAACTAAAAAGTTGAAAATAAATATAGTTTAAAAAACTAAAAAAATAATGCTTTTACAGAATATTAAACTAAAAAGTTAAAAACTAATTTTAAAATTTAATTTATGACAATAATATATAAACAATACTAGTATAAATGAGAAAAAAGCGTGAGGCCTTAATATACAAAAATTATGGCACAAAGCGCCTATTTTATATTATGTTCTTGTAAAATAAAAATATAATTTATAGATACATATTATACTCATCAAAATACCTACGGAGTAAGGCTCAACCACACGCACTCGCGAGATAAATTAACGTTTAATTTTCCTCGCAGAATAATTCGTGATCAGCGGAACGTTTTCAGTTGGACGTGACTGTTTAATTATGTATACGGCATCCATTGGTTCCGCTTACATAGGAACACATTTACTGAGTTTTCTGGGGCGTCGTCTTACTGGTGTCATTAGCATTTTGAGCTGACGAAGAGAATTAGATAGGTATCTTCATATACGGGTTCGCTCCCAAGACACGACTGCAGATAGATCGACTGATGACATGAGAGTACTAAACTAGATATCTGGCTAGCTGTTACTTATCTATGTTCCAGATTCAAGCCTAATTCAACAGCTGAATACTAATTTTTTTTTTTTGTTTATATTGAGCGACTGTTTTTAAGACCAGACCAACCCAAATATTTGGTAATACAGTGGTTCTTGGCAAGTTTGGAAAATTTTAGGGAGACTGTTAAAGATGCCCGTTGACAGTCGGGATCGAAGTGCTTTCCTAGAAAATTGGTATGTGACGGCACAGTTGGTGCAATGGCTGAGCAATCGACTGCTGCACTGCGTGTCGCGGGTTCGATTTCCGTACGAAACAAATATTTGTATGGCCTACAGGTAGTTGTTCCGGGTGTGGCTGTATGTGAGTTTAAATGTTTATAAACGCACCCACGATACAGGAGTAATTCCTAGTGTGGGGCAAAGTTAAAAAAGGTGGTTCCACCAAAAAAAAACGGATCCAAAAAAATGGTGATCCAAGGGTGTACCATTTACTACTCAGGTGAAGGTAATAAAAAAGCTCTCTTCCTATCTCCTAACCTAATAGGGTCTACAGGCTTACCACATTATTTTTTTTAAATTGTAAAACTAGGTAAGTAATTTTAACAGACTTCCATGTTTTTTAAATCAATAGTATAAACCACAGTCTAAAAATCATACAGTCGTCCGACGAAGACGTCTAGACAGAGCAATCATGCGGGGTGTGAGGGACGAGACGCGGGTAAGCGGCACCCGAGCTGCGAACAAAACGATGTTCGTAGCTCGGTATCTATCATTAAGGGCTAACACGTGTTTGTTTTTTGATTTGTTTGTTTTATAATTTGATATGAGTGTCAATTTTTAGTATAATTGGGGTGCTTGTAACGAAAACCTTTCTGAAATTTAAGATGGCGGACGCCAATTTAAATGTATATTAATATGATATGGGTGTTAATTCCGAGGTCGATTGAGGTGCTGGTTACGAAAATGCCGTCTAAATAACTTAAATCTGTCTCCAGTTGTTCCCTTAGTAAAAATAGCAAATTAATTAAATATAACACAGGTATCGATGTTGATCTGCAATAAATAAATAATTTCATAAAAATTGTTTATTTGTAACAACCCTGGCCGATGCGCTACTGTCTAGACGATGTCGGCATTTTACACGAGATCAAAGGCGTCGACCTACTGTATGATTTTTGTACTGTGTGTGTGGTGTGTGACTATTCTTAATTATAATATGAATGCGAAAAATAACGAAAAGTGTCATTGAACATCAAAAACTTGCTCTGCATCGCTATCAACAGGAGGAGTGTCCAAAAGGTAATGCTGCCATTACGATACATGATGATGCTCTAATTCTTTGGTCAAGAAACAGGCCAACCCTCTGAAGAGATCACTTGATGAGTCAATTATCAGCTTGGCCTAAAATCTCGAAAAACCAAGTGGGCACTCGGATCCCATGGCCCTAGAGTTTTAACCCCAAATCGGTAGTATCTCACAATCAGGTTGGAATAATTTCACCAATTAAATATTTAAAAAAAAAATATTATAGAACAAAACAACTACATCGACTCAGAATACCACTTAAGTGCCTTCTTTGTTTGAGAAGAAGCGTATAAACAGCTGTGTTGCGGCGACGGGCTGGTCAGTATTATAATACGATGCAATATCTCGTTCCTAACAAAGCCGTCATCCTCATATCATGTGAACGTTAAATAAAAGGAAAACCATAAATATATTGCCCACATACCTAGTGACGTCATCACGTAACAACGTCATATTCATAAAAGAACACGTCCGCTGCAGGGGACTCAGACTGGGGTAGGATTGAGACAGGTGATATTATAGGGGCATAGCGGGAATGTTGTAAGCCCGATAAAATGTACAATGACATAAAAATGACAGGCAGTATAAGTGCGTGGTACTGTCAAAAAATTATATTAACAAAATAAAAATTCATTTATTAAAATTAGCCTGACAATTACAATCACAAGGCACTTTTCGGACGACAAAATTAAAAAAGCCCACGGAGGACGCATCTGAGCAGTTGTGTTGCGATGTGTGCCGGGTACGATGCACCAAATGTTGTTGTGTCGGGAGTTTGGTCGTGGAGGGTCTCCAGACTCTCCAGATCAATCTCTCTCTGGCCCAGGATCGTTGGTCGTGTTCTTGGGTTTAACATTGCACCACCTCGCTCAACCGCCGTCTTCCTTTCTATTCACTCTGTTTTTTTTAGTGAATGGGCTCTTAATAAACTAGCGCGCTTTACCATCAACAATTGCATCACTGCTTACTATCAGGTGGGATTGCGGTCACGCACTTGTTTATAATTATAAAAAAAACACAGTCCCCCAAAATTTTATCACTTTACCGCTTTCTTGTGCTTACGGTGGGAAATAGCAACGGCGCAACAAAACCAGCAGCACAGCTGTCTGTTCAGTTAGATAAACTTTTTTCTGTACCTAAGTAAGCATCGAAAGTAGTAAATAAAAAGTATTGCTATCAGTAAATTGGCGTGTTCCTGTCAAAAAAGGATACTGCAAGAATATTGTGGAAACGTTGTTAATTGTTAATTAATTATATGATGTATTCATACTATGACTGTGATGATGATGATGATGATAATGATGATGATGATGTTCCCGACCGATTTCGGCCACAGCGACCACTTCGACTCCTAGCCGATGATTTGGCGCTCATGCGCAGGAAGATGGCTTATGTAGCCTATGTTGGCTACACTGACTATACATTGACTATGACTGTATTACCTAATGCACAATTGTTTCTGTAAGTCCCGGCTGTTTTGTTGTCAATTGGTTTACCAATATGTGGTCCACCAATTGTGCTACTTTATAACTGTTACTGTTGGCCTTTGCCCAGCAGTGTGATGATGTAGTTGTTTCGATCCAAGTCTAAAATGGACTACTGGTCGTCTGTTTTTATCCAGCTCGTCCCGCAATCCACATTGACACACATATGTACCAACCCGCATTGGGACCGCATGGTAGATTACGGCCCACTCCCTCTCACCTAGAGGAGGCCTGTGTCCTAGAAGTGGGAAAATTATAGGCTGATTATGGCCCGCAATCTTCTACTTAGTCTGCCACGATGAATTCTACAAGTAACTGTGTCAGGGCTCCACATGCTGGTTATATTGGCCCACGGCTTATTGAGCATACCGCAGACGTAAGTAGCCAATTTCATCTTAGCAGCATAATAAGAAACATCACAATCATATGAAGTTTAAAATAATAGAAAAACCTGGCAAGGGTGTCCATTACTCGCCCAAGTCCCCGCTTTTACTAGTAGTACCATACCAAGCTCGTAAAATCGCGTACAAAACACCCGATAAGATTAGTTACGTCGTCGCAACGTACAGCGAGAACACGTGTACCTACGGGTCTCATTACACTGAAATGTGGTGTACATATAATTCTTTTATGTTCTTCTTCTGGAAAAATCTTTTCAGTATTAGGCACTTTGTTTTTCCCGTACATAATTAAGAGTAAATAGGTGTATCTAAGTAACAGTTTGAAATAATGAGACGTGCTATCTATACAAGCTAAAGCTAAAATATATACATGTTAGGATAATTTATCAAGTATATAATTTAAAAAAATAAAATTCTATAGCCAATAAGCATCTGTCTAACTCTAGATGATCATTGAGTACAGTAATTTGTCCGTCAATGTCAGTGTCAATGGGATAAGTTGCCAAAAGAGCATTGCCATTTGCAACGTTGAATGCTAATTTTTAAACTAAAAATAGGCCAGTATTCTGGTCGTAACCAGACTGAGCTGCAATAACTTCAATAAGTAGTTTTAGTGTGGCAACACAATATCTGCTGAAAGTACGGCGCCGAAAGTTTGGCTAAATACACTATGACACATCAACCGCAATTACGCCGCGTTCAGCATAGGGCCTAACCTTCCTTCGGGCGGAGCGATGCGTTGCGCGACCGAAAGTTCGGCGGGCATAACTGAACGTTCGGCGTGTGCTGTACATCGTCCGCGCGGCGATGACGAAGAGCGGCAGCGTTTTCTAAGCTCTCTATAATAGCTAAAATTCTAATTAAATCCATTTTTTTGGGCAATTCAGGTACGTCACAAAAACCGCACACCATAAATTAGTGTCGACACAGATAAACTGAAGCTGTACCGTATCGTAACTTTCCGTCGTGTAGCGCGCTGAACAAGGCGCCGCGTTTTGACCGTTTGGTTTGTCATAACAACTGAATATTGCGACTGACACTTCAGCCGCTGAGCTTTCGGGGCCGTACGTTCAGCAGATGTGTCGCTACACTTAATAAGTAACTTAAAAATGTTATTACAGTTTATTTCAAGTTTTTATTTAAGCAAAAAAGTTGATCATTTGATTTACGTAGTACAGGGGCAAACGCTTGTGACGTCATTTTGTGATGGCGGCACATGGACGGAGTCGCTTTGGAAAGTGGGGTTCGTCGAACGGAATTTCCATCGAGACGCGGACCAAGTTACTTCTCCGAACCGAAACTGTCGGTTTGCCTATTTAAATTGTGATTGTCAAGATTGGGGGGTATAACTACACGTCGTGCTTTAATTCAAAACTCACCTACGAAATGGAACCCGTACTACCACAACAAGATACTGACGACCCTATCGCTCGGCCTTCGCTGTCTGCGACATACATATTTATTACCTTTTATTCTTGCAGTCTTCCTTAAGGAACCGTCACCATTAATTTTCATTATCATTTATACAATTCATACAAGTATTACTTACTACAAAAGATAAGTGGCTGTATTTCAGGGACCTTTGAATAAACCTACACATTCGGGGAAACTTATGAGAAAGGTACTCGTAAAGTGAAATATTTGGCACCACTGGTCTTTTTATTATAGGTATTGTAGGTACAAACCGTACACAAAACAAGCGCATTGTCGTGGAGTGGTGGAAATCATTTTTTTTTTAATAATTATAAACTAGTGCTTGACTGCAATCCCGCCTGAGAGTAAGCAGTGATGCAATCGTTGGTGGTAAAGCGCACTTTATTAAGCCTATTCACTTAAAAAAACTAAGAAATAGGAAGGATGACGGCAGTTGAGCGAGGTGATGCAATGTTCCTCTCCTTCCGTTTGGTGCAGGTACTCTCCGGTCACGGCTGCTTCGGCAGGTACCTGCACCGGATAGGACGAGAGGAGACACCGTCGTGCCACGGTTGTGGCGCGGCGGAGGACACGACGGAACACACCCTCGCGGTGTGCCCGTCGTGGGCCGTGCCGCGCCGCGATCTTGTCACGGCGGTTGGAGAGGACCTCTCGCTGCCCGCCATCGTCAGAGAGATGGTGGGGAGAGAGGAAGCTTGGGTGGCGATGGCCTCCTTCTGCGAGGTCGTGATTTCGCAGAAGGAGGCAGCGGAGCGCGAGCGGGAGGAGGATCCCCTCGCTCCGGCGCTCCGCAGGCGGCGTAGGGGGAGGCAAAGGCGGGATTTCGCCCGCTTTCTCCCTCCCTGAGGTGAGCGGCGGGCGTGAGGCCAACGCCCGCCTTACATCGCTGACCATGCGGGAGCCACGGCCCCTCCCTAGGAGGGACAATTGAGGGCCCGCCTTACTAGGCGGGTTTCGCCGGCGGGGGAGAGGTAGCTCAGGCTGCGCTAGTTTCCCACTCCCCCGCCACTATGGCGATGCCGGAGTGCCGCTGTGGGTTTAGTGGGTATTCCCGGCTTCGGCTGGGCGAGTCCCACACACGCTCTTCGGGGTAAGGTGCGTAAATGCATTCCCACAGCGTCAAAAAAAAAAATGCAATGTTAAACCCAAGACCAGCACGACCAAACAATCCTGCGCTAGAGGGAGATCGATTTGGAGACTCTCCACGACCAAACTCCCGACACAACAACATTTGGCGCATCGTACCCGCCACACATCGCAACACAACTGCTCGGACCCGTCCTCCGTACGGCTTCACCAGACATCATGCCGGAACACGACGAATCGCTTGGCGGCAAGACTTTGTCAGCCCGTAATTATACCTATTACGTATCCATACTAATACTATAAATGCGAAAGTAACTCTGTCTGTCTGTTATGCTTTCCCGCTTATACCTCATAACCGATTTTGATGAAATTTGGCTCAGACAATCTTTAGACCCTAAGAAAAGAACATAGGCTACCTTTTATTGAAAAATTTGATATTCCCGAGGGAAATCTAAAAAGCGCGATATAACTGAATTCCACGCAGGCGAAGCCGCGGGCGGAAAGCTAGTATTGTATAAAATATGATTTAGCCTGCCTTTCTTAACGTTGATATTTTGACGCTTTGTTTGAAAAAGCACAGCTTTGTAAGTTAAAGAGAGAAGAGGTGAGTTAGATAACATATGAATTAATGGAAAAATAACTTTATTTTCTACACAGTGAAGTCAAATTTACGCTACAACTTCAAAGATTTTATAACTGTATCAATGGTGCTAGTCACTCCAAAATAAACTTAATTATGATTGCAATAATGTCGATATTTGTTTAACTTGAAATGGTGTGATTGGTTTGGGTTTGGTTGAGGGGTGTGGAGCGTTGCGCACTTTTGCTATAGACGTAAATAGCATCTCATGTACCTGGATTGGATTAGTGTTCCAATTGGATCTTGTGTGAAAGACATTTCTGCGAAAACCACTTGCGTGAAAAGTCATTTCTAGGAATGGATTTTTGCGCGATTCCATTTGCATGAAATGAAAGGTAGTAATGGGATTTTAACAAGTACCACGTGCTTGAAAAAATAAGAAATGTTCTAGAGATCTAAAGCCCACAAAGCCCAGTCAAGGCCTACAAAGTACTCTTATTTGCAAAATATGAAATAATCGATTAAAAGGATAGACGAAATATAAAAACGATGATTGCCATTCAAGAAATCGCCAACCCGCATTGAGCAAACTTGTGATTACGCTCAATCCTTCTCTGTATGAAAGGAGTCCTGTGCCCAGTAGTGGGAGGATAAAAAGGTTGATGATGATGATGAATGGTAATCACCACGCTTGCTCAATGCAGGTTGGGGATTTCAGACTTAAAGTCCAGGTGTCCTCAAGATGTTTTCCTTGACCTTGTAATCAGTCATTGGTGTCCAAGATATTCTTTGAAACTACGTATAACTTTAGAAAAATTACTTTGGTACCTGCCTGACCTGGAATCAAATCCGCACACTCATACTTGAGAGGCCGGTGTTTTAACCACTAGGCCACCACGACTTATGATGATTGCCATTAAAATCAATAAAATAAAAGAGTTATGAAACCTTTTAGGGATAAAAAGTCTATACACACGAGAAGATCTATTATTTATATGAAATCTAAGCTCCAACACTTACAATGAAACCCTCTTCGCAAATCCATCATGAATCTCGACCCATTCAATTTGATCAGTAACCTTATAACCGAACAGGATCCATCCCCTTTCACCAACAACTGGTGGCGCCACCTGTTACGTTGAGAGTCAACTGACCATGAAGCCGAATTAATGGCTGTCCCAAAGCATAGGCTGGCAATCTATTCAAATAAGTGCCTCGATAGCTGGTGAGGATTAAGGGAAAATTTTAAAAAAGTGTGGCGAGCAAGCGTAGTGATTACGTTCAATCCTTTTCTGTATGAGAGGAGACCTGAGCCCAGCAGTGGGACGATAAAAAGGTGGATGTTGGGGTGAGATCATTGAAACCACATATTTCTACACTACGTATTTTAAAAATACACAGCTAAAACATTTACTTTTGTAGTGTCATGGTGCCTTTTTTAACCAACTTCAAAATAAGGAAGGGGTTCTCGATGCGACTACTTTTTATGTTTGTTACCTTAGAACTTTCTACTGGTTAAAATTTTGATGATTCTTTTATTTAAAACTGGTAAATTTTACGGTCAAGTTACCAAATATACATATATCCGTATTGAACTATTGATACCAAGACTACTCGTTTGCCTTATCATCATCATCAACCTTTTTATCGTCCCACTGCTGGACACAGGTCTCCTCTCATACAAAGATGGTTTGAGCGTAATCACCACACTTGCTCAATGCGGGTTGGCGATTTCAGACTTTTGTCCAGGTTTCCTCAAGGTATTTTCCTTATAATAAGGCATTGATGTCCTAGATATACTTAGAAAGTACATATAACTTAGAGAAGTTGCAATGTTACTTGCCTGACCTGGAATCGAACCCGCACACTTATACTTGAGAGGTTGTTGTTTTAACCACTAGGCCACCACGACTGACTAGGCCACCATGCCTTACCAGGTCTTATTATCGAAGGGCTATTACTTCGTACCAAATATCACGCTATTTATTGTGTTCGAAATTTTCAGTTGTCTATTTGTAATCAAATAAAATATATTGTTTAACTTAAGAGACATATCTACTTGTAATAACCGCTGTACTGCTTAATGTGGTAACCTAACCGCCAGTTTGTATAAATATACACTCACGAAAAAATTATTTAAACGAAGAAATAAAATTGTGATTATTGTCAGTTAGGGGTAATATGATAGCGCGTAGGTTTGTGCGCTGTTCGAGGGAGGTAAAGATAACGCTCTTTAGAGCTTACTGTACGTCCCTCTACACGTGCAGCCTGTGGGCTGATTATACCCGTGCAGCATATAGCGCCCTCCGCGTCCAGTTCAATAATGCGTTTAGAGCGGTGCTGAGGCTGCCTCGCCACTGCAGCGCCTCGGGCATGTTCGCAGAGGCTCGTACCGACTGCTTTCACGCCACAATGCGTAAGCGGTGCGCGTCTCTGGTGCACAGAGTGCGGGGCAGCGTCAACACCGTCCTCGCGATGATTGCCAACCGACTGGATTGTCTGTACATCCAGCAATGCTGCGGCAGACATATTACTGCCGTGTGAGGTTCTTGTTTGTTAGGTATATTAGTTTATAAGTTTGTGTTTTGTTTATAAGTCTCTTTTGTTGTTAACTATGGATATTTTCCGAAATAAATGATTTGATTTGATTTGATTAAAAGCGTAAAATAACAGCTTATTACTAAATGCATATCTCTGCAATTGTTGTTATACTGTACAACAACACATTATTTTATTATTATATCTTTCTGTCTGTTCTAATCTAAACGAAGCGTTTCGCCTCCTCCTTTATACCGCGTACATCGAGGAACGGTGTTTCCGTCGGACTACAATTTCAGTATCTTCAAGGCTAAAGTGAATAGGCTCTTAATAAACTAGCGTGCTTTACCATCAACGATTGCGTTACTCTACCATTAGACGGGATTGCGATCAAGCACTATTTTATAATTTACTAGCTTTCCGCCCGCGGCTTCGCCCGCGTGGAGTTCGGTTATATCGCGCTTTTTAGATTTCCCTCGGGAACATCATTCTCTCGGTGGTAGGCCATAACATCGGCTGCCGGCGAAGTTACCACCCACCAGACAAGCCTTGCCGCCAAGCGATTCGTCGTGTTTCGGCATGATGTCTGGTGAAGCCGTACGGAGGACGGGTCTGAGCAGTTGTGTTGCGATGTGTGCCGGGTACGATGCGCCAAATGTTGTTGTGTCGGAAGTTTGGTCGTGGAGAATCTCCCTCTGGCGCAGCATCGTTGGTCGTGTTGTTGGGTTTAACATTGCATCACCTCGCTCAACTGCCGTCTTCCTTCCTATTCCTAAGTTTTTTAAGTGAATAGGCTTAATAAACTAGTGCGCTTTACCATCAATGATTGCATCACTGCTTACCATCAGGCGGGATTGCAGTCAAGCACTAGTTTATAATAATTTTAAAAAAAAACATCAATTTTTTCCGGGATAAAAGGTAGCCTATGTTCTTTCTCAGGTTCTAAAGATTGTCTGTGCCAAATTTCATCAAAATCGGTTAAGAGGTTTAAGCGGGAAAGCGTAACAGACAGACAGACCGACAGACAGAGTTACTTTCGCATTTATAATATTAGTATGGATTTTAAAAAAAACTCCGTAACGACTGCACTTTTACTGACGGGATTTTTACTGGTGATAGCTGATATTATAAAAAGTAACGTTTATTTAGAAAAAGTACCGGCACGTGGGTAACAAATGTCTTGCCATGGCGCCTCCGCCAGGCCGGAACAAGCGGGGTAGACCAAAGAAGTACTGGCTTGACGTTGTAAGAGATGACATGCGTGCCAAAAAGCTCTTACCACAGGATGCTAAAGATCGTGCGAAATGGAGGAGAATGTGCCGGAAAGCGGACCCCGGGCTCCAACGCGAAAGCCGCGGATGCAACCGGGATAAACGCTGAGATGATGATGATGATGATTTAGAAAAAGTATAAGGGTCCCATACGAAAAACAATTCTTATCTCGCAAGCAAACCTAGAAGTATAAAAGGTTTTTTTGCGGTTTATTATGAACCAAGTTTTATTCAATATTTACTAGGCGGTTTTTCATGTATCGCGAAATAACACAATCAAAAACTTTGCGATGTAAAGGATTTGGATTGATTGAGTGGGGCTCGAAAACAGGAGGCATAGCTGAAAAAATGGAAGGCCCGGATTCCAAACTAGATGACTACAATGAGCTGAAATGATGATGGATTCCTTCTCCAAAATGAAAAGCTTTTTCATCACTCACTCACTTTTCATAACTTTAGTATGTAATGTTAATTTAGCTTGAGTTGTTCGTTGTGTGAGGCAATAATATTCCAGATGTACGACGAAAGTATATATAAGAGTCGAAAGAGGAGTATCGAATTATGTATGTTTTACCGCGTCGAGATCGTGACTTACTCGTCAGGGGGCATGGTGAGCGGTGCCGGGGCTATGCCCCCCGCCGCGGTTGCTACGCCGTTGTTAATCACTACGAGTCCTTCATATTATGCTTTGCTGCTTCGCAGATGGGTAAGAACGACCGCTGGTGAGTGACACGCGTTTATGCTATTCATTGCTAGCTATTTTGCTATAGGCGTATCATGAAGCTAACTCACATGACTTTTCCTTTTTTTTTTGACATCACGCTTTTTCCTGCAGGACACTATCGTCGCCAAGTGAGACCCTCAGTAGCCTGAGGAAGACCCGGCGGAGCTACTACTGATGTTCCTAATATTTACTCCGCCGTCCCGCTTCCCAAGCTAGCCGGATACTATCCGGGCTCTTCGGGACAAACAATCTTACCAAGGGGTTTATCACCAAACGGGTCAGATTTTCAGGCTTCAGACGACCTGTAACCACTGCCAAAGATACATGAAAGGCAGCCGGGGCGAGCTTTCGTGGCACGGACGGTTTTTGCTGTTTAAAGATGATCACGTTTCCACGGAATTACCGCGGCAAAGATTGCTTAACCTGATCCTTCGGCCCAAGCGGCTGTCATTACTAATATAACCACATACCTCTCTTAAAGATACATATGTATGATAAATATAGATAGGGTAAATCGTTAAGACAATAACCGTTCTAAAGCCGTTATAAATCATAAGGGGTTCGATATTGCCAAATACCGGTCTCGACCTACTAGTACACAAGTATAAGCAATAACATTGATTAATCGTCTACGGATTAAGTGGAATAAAAATAGAAAATAATCACTTTCGCACGTCATAAATTGAGGATTTGAGGATTATTGGCGAGAGAACCGACCCCGTTCTGCTCAGTAGGTTCACTGAACTTCACGTGTTGGGAGACGGATGAGCATACTGAGCAGGGGTGGCATGTGTTAGGTTTTCATTTGTTTCACTATTAATTAATAACCTTACTTTTTTCTTTTTTTTTTAAACATTGCCCTACACTATGAATTATTCCCGTATCGTGGGTCCGTTTACAAACATTTAAAGTTACATACACAAAGAGCCAGACGTGTAAAAACTTGACAACACAGCTAGTAGCTGAGCGATACACTGCTGCGCTGCGTGTCGTCCATCGCGGTCGGTTTGATTTCAGCATGAAACAAATATTTGTATCGCCTGTTGGTATTTGTTTCGGGTCTGGCTATTTGTGTCTTCTTCTTCTTCTTCCTCAGCCTATAGATGTCCACTGCTGGACAAAGGCCTCCCCCAAGGCTTTCCACGATGACCGGTCTTGTGCTGCCCGCTTCCATCGGCTTCCCGCGACCTTCACCAGGTCATCGGTCCACCTTGTTGGGAGGCCCCCTACGCTGCGTCTTTCAGTACGTGGCCGCTATTTGTGTATGTGACTTTAAATGTTTGTAAATTAACCCACGATACAGGAGTAATTTCTAGTGTGGGGCAACGTTTCTTTTTTAAATAAATAAAAAAAAAAACTATGTTTATGCCATACAGATATTCGTTCCGTGCGGGAACTTGACCTAACCTTAATTAGAATTTTGCTTACTTTTTTTTTTAATAGTTATAAACTAGTGCTTGACTGCAATCCCGCCTGATGGTAAGCAGTGATGCAATCGTTGATGGTAAAGCACACTAGCTTATTAAGCCTATTCACTCAAAAAAACTGAGTGAATAGGAAGGAAAACGGCAGTTGAGCGAGGTGATGCAATGTTTAACCCAACAACACGACCAACGATGCTGCGCCAGAGGATGATCTGGAGAGCCTTCACGACCCGGCACACATCGCAACACAACTGCTCAGACCCGTCCACCGTACGGCTTCACCAGACATCATGCCGGAACACGACAGATCGCTTGGCGGCAGTATGCACAATTCTTTTTTTATTAGTTATAAACTAGTGCTTGACTGCAATCCCGCCTGCTTACCCCAACGTAAGCAGTGATACAATCGTTGATGGTAAAACGCACTAGCTTATTAAGCCTATTCACTTAAAAAAAACTGAGTGAATAGGAAGGAAGACGGCAGTTGATGTTTATCAATTATATTTTTTTTATATTTTATATACATTTAAATAATATTTCTTCATGAGCTTAGTATCTTTTATCCGACTACTCTGAGAAGAAGGCCGAATCAAAATCAGAGATCACAGCCTGTTCAGTGTCTAGATATAATCTCAGACAGTTCATGTGGAGGATACGAACACTAGATTGGTAGGTATCCGAAATGGTATTTTCTGAAAAGTTATAAGAGATAATAGGACATACTTAAAAGATAAGACATCCTCCGTGGAGTAGCAGTAGCGTGGCAAGGCGCGGATTCAATCACCGCGCTGTGCAAATATTTGTATGCATGAATATGAATATTTGCACTAGTCTGGTTGTGCCTCGGAAAGCACGTTAAGCCGTTGGTTCCGGTTGCCATACGAACATCTAGTGGCAGTCGTTACGGGTTGTAGGAGCGCTCAAAAGTCCAACAATTGGTCTAACTGCAAGACTTTGATATCGAATTCGGGTTGTGGGTCACAACCCGCTCCAGTTTAGCCAGAATCAGAAGTAAGACTGGTAAAGCGGACTTCAGACGCCAAAACTGAAAAAGCATCGGATGCGACTGGGATTAAGGCGAGTGCGCAAGCCATATATTTACACTTTCGAGACACAGACCTCTTTTCGGTAAGAGGTAGTGGGATTCGAATTTTTGCCTCTAGGACATGCCGGTTTATGTTCAATGTTTTCCTTCACCGTTTGGAGATCAGCAAACATACAGTTACAACAGTTCAATAAATATAAATATAAGTAGATAAATCATTATAACCCGGATAAATAAATCAAACGAGGTGTCAATGTGACCGGATATCAGTGTAAGCATCAAATCGGTCATCTTATTCAGATTGTGAGTTTGGTAATCGGATAACGGCTATGTAATCTTATTGGATCGGCTTTGATCCGCCGGTAGACTGGCGACATCCGATTCTGGCGGAAGTTTGATTTTGTTAGTAACTTTTTGAAGATATTTTTATGTCATAAGGTTTGTTAAACGAAAGCTTACCGTAATAATATTAGAAATGCGAAAGTTTGTATATAGAGATGGATGACTGTTTGTTACTATTTCACATAAAAAACTGTTAAATAGTTTTGGATGAAATTTGACACTCAGATGGTTTGTAACTAGTAATAATACATAGGATATCTTTTTTTCAAATTTCATCAAATTTGGCCTGGCAGTTTGAGTATGAAGAAGGAACAAACATACAAGCACACATAAACACGCACTCACAAGCTGTCGCATGTAATTTCACCACAATAAATAGATCTATAAATAACCAAACATTTTCACAACACAATACTTACTCTCATACATATAACAATAATTTCAAAAATCATAACATGAAAATAATTTATTTTTATGAATATTCATTTTTAGGGTTCCGTAGCCAAATGGCAATAAACCGAACCCTTATAGATTCGTCATGTCTGTTTGTCCGTCCGTATATCACAGCCATTTTTTTCCGAGACTATAAGAGCTATACCGTTGAAACTTGGTAGGTAGGTGTGTTCTGTGAACCGCATTAAGATTTTGATGCAAAAATAAAAAAAAAATAACAAATATTGGGGGCTCCCCATACTCAGAACTGAAACTCATTTTTCTTTCATCTAACACATACGTGTGGGGTATCTATGGATAGGTCTTCAAAAATGATATCAGGGTTTCTAAAATACATTTTTTTTTTTCTAAACCGAATAGTTCGCGTGACAGATGCTTCCAAAGTGGAAAAACCCTCTAACTTCTAAAATAAGAAACTGAAAAATCTAATTAAAACATATTTTGTACATTACTATAAAAACTACCAACGAAAATTTTGTTGTTTTGAACGAGATCTAGTAAGCAGTTTTTTTTTTAATACCTCGTAAATCGTAAACCGCTTATTACCGCGTAATCTTTCATACAAATAAATTAAATCCTTTAATTTCATAAATCAATGGTACGGAACCCTTTGTGCGTGAGTTCGACACCCACTTGGCCGGTTTAATCAAAGCGGTAATTCGACTGGAATATGGATAGCAGATAAAAACTTTTATACGAAATAAAAAAAACAACTTTTTAGGGTTCCGTACCTCAAAAGGAAAAAACGGAACCCTTATAGGATCACTTTGTTGTCCGTCTGTCTGTCTGTCTGTCTGTCTGTCAGTCTGTCTGTCTGTCTGTCTGTCTGTCTGTCTGTCTGTCACCACCCTTTATCTCAAGAACGCGTGGACGTATCAAACTGAAATTCACATGAAATACTCGGGTCTATTGTCCCTTTAAGCTGTGAAAATATCAAACTTCTAAGCCAAGCCAATCAAAAGATACAGCCCATTATGTCGATATTTTCAACAAATTTTCGACTCTCGCAAAAGAATCAAAACCTACAGGATACTTCCCGTAAACTCAGAATCTTGAAAATTGGCATGAAGCATTGTCATATAATGCAAATATAGGAAAAATTGCGAAAATCACATTTTTTTAGTTATATAATATAATAAACATTTTTTAATAAAATGGAACTTACTACCTTATTTCTCACGAACGAATAAAGTTATCAAATTGAAATTTATACCAAATACCTAGGTCTATTGTCCCTTTAAGCTGTGAAAATATCAAACTTCTAAGCCAAGCCAATCAAAAGATACAGCCGATATGTCGATATTTTCAACAAATTTTCGACACTCGCAAGGAATCAAAACCTACAGGATACTTCCCGTAAACTCAGAATCTTGAAATTTGGCATGAAGGATTTTCATATAATGCAAATATAGTAAAAATTGCGAAAATCAATTTTTTTCAGTTATATAATATAATAAACATATTTTAATAAAATGGAACTTACTACCTTATTTCTCACGATCGAATAAAGTTATCAAATTGGAATTTATACCAAATACCTAGGTCTATTGTCCCTTTAAGCTGTGAAAATATCAAACTTCTAAGCCAAGCCAGTCAAAAGATACAGCCGATATGTCGATATTTTCAACAAATTTTCGACACTCGCAAAGGAATCAAAACCTACAGGATACTTCCCGTAAACTCAGAATCTTGAAATTTGGCATGAAGGATTGACATATAATGCAAATATAGGAAAAATTGCGAAAATCACATTTTTTTAGTTATATAATATAATAAACATATTTTAATAAAATGAAGCTTACTACCTTATTTCTCACGAACTAATAAAGGTATCAAATTGAAATTTATACCAAATACCTAGGTCTATTGTCCCTTTAAGTACGACTGGACCTAACTTCGGAATGTTTTTCTATGAATTATTTATATTTCATCTGCAATACAAATTTAAAAAAAAATCTTAGTTCTAGAAAATTTTCCATTATTGTAATAAGCGCCCTCTATTGTTGTGTAGTTTTACTATTTTCTTGTAGAGATGTAGTAATGTTGTTTATCGATTTAGTTATCGATAATACTTATTAAGATGAATACATTTTGTTGTATTTTATTGACATTTAAAATATAGCTAAATAAACTTAAAATATTACTATATTTCAAGTTTATTTACACTCTATTAACTCTATTTAAACATAATCATATCATATTAATAAACAAAATTGAATGAACAATTACTATTCATTTATCTAGGTTTTTGTTATTTTTGGTTTCCGAATAAAAATAATGTCGTAGGGAAAAGTGGATACGATTTGTCCAGATAGACCGTAGAGAAGAAAATTGGCTTCCGTCTCATTCGTCGAAATTATGCTCAATGCATTTTAAAAGAGAAGTTATCTACTTTGGAAAGACTTGTCGATCAAATTTAAAAAAAAAGAATCGGTACCTTGTATTAGAAATGAAATAGTAAGTTATTAATTTCAGTACTTTTCTACTTAACCGTAAAAATTGGAATAAAATTTACGGTTAAGTGGATAAGTACATAGATTACATAACTTATTTAAAATGAAATATATTCATAAAATATGTAGGTACGTATATGTAGTACAATGATTGCGAGCTACTTTGTGATTTTGAGGATTCCGTACCTAAAAGGTAAAACCCTATTCATGAGACTTCTCTGTTCGTCTGTCCGTCTGTCACCAGGCTGTATCTCATAAACCGTAATAGCGAGATAGTTGTAATTTCCAGAGATTGTGTTAGTATTTCTGTTGCCGCTATAACAACAAGTACTAAGAATAAAAATAATAAAATATTTAAGGGGGCTCCCATACAACAAACGTGAATTTTTGCCGTTTTTTGCTCCATATTAATAACGGAAACAGATAGAAAATTAAGACGCTTAAAATGTTCACAGAATATTTGGTTATACCAAATATTCTGTGAACATTTTAAGCGTCTTAATTTTATTCTTTTATTAAGCTTATTAATATTCAAATTACAAATAAATAATTAAAATAAAATAAATACTGAAGGCGGGCTCCCATACAATAACCGTGATTTTTTTGCCGTTTCTAAAGATAATGGCGTACGAATCTTGTAAAGGTCTTGGTCCAGCAGACTACCATTTTGTCGTGATTTGGACAATTATCTACGTGACAAGAAGTTTTCTTCCCAGGAGGCAGTTCTGCTTTCACACAGTTTGTGCAGTCTAGATCCTCAGAGTTCTATCACAAAGGCATAAACGACCTTCCTATATATTGATTATAAATGAATTATTTAAAAATTAAAAAATAAGCAATTATTTAGATTTTCAGTACTAATCGGCAATTTTAAATTTTAACGCCTATTATATTAAAAGAATTATATAAATAAGAAACTTGTGAACTTGAAATTACCCATAATTATTCTGCTTCCTAATTTTTTGTTTCAAGCTATCATAATGCGAAAAACATCGTCGTAGTAACTTCTTTGAATATTATCGATAACTTTATATCGAAATGATACAAACCCTACCACAGTTTTTTGCATTGCCATTTAAAAATATTTGCAAACAAACGTGCAAAAAGAATAATTTTGCTAAAAACGAAATGCAAACAAAAATTGCAAAACAAAATGCGCTTTATGGCCTAAAAGGTCTATTACACTCAAAAATCGCAATAAACTGAGCGTTAAAATAATTCGTAAGCATAAAACATCTAAAATGCCAATAGACAGTGTCACGGTAAATGAATAGTAGCGAATAAAATTCTAAAACAGTTTTTGTTTGTACAAGACAAGTTTCACTTAATTTATTTACTTTCCAATATTTATTTACCCGATTTGAACTATACTAGGGTATTAAATCGGATCTGGCAACATAGACCACACTGGCCACCTACCGGGCAATAGCTGAATATATTTTATATAAACTTATTTCATTTTTACTATTTGATGTCTCCAATTGTCGATCTAATTTTGCTATATTGTACTAGATGGCGGAGCTGAGCCATGGGATCACAGTTTTTCTATGCCATTTTGACACATGCCCTCTCTATATATCTTAAATCTCTTTGCCTACAAGGTACTTCCCGTGAACTCAGAATCTTGAAATTCGGCACGAAGCAACGTTATAATATAGTACAGACAGATAAAGGAAAAATTGTGAAAATGATAAATTTGAAGTTACATAAAATATTAAAATATTATTTGTGCTTACATGACATAAAATATTTTTTTAATAATTATAAACTTACTACCTACCCTTTTTCACATGAACGCGTAGAGATATTAAAGTTGAAATTCATATCAAACACTTCTTAAATCTAATTGCCTCTAAACTGTGAAAAATCTAAATCAATGCTAGTATTATAAATGCGAAAATAATTCTGTCTGTCTGTTACGCTTTCCCGCCTAAACCTCTCAACCGATTTTGATGAAGTTTGGCACAGACAATCTTTAGACCCTGAGAAAGAACATAAGCTACCTTTTATCCCAGAAAAATTTGATGTTCCCGAGGGGAATTTAAACAGCGCGATATAACCTAACTCCACGCGGGCGAAGCCGCTGGCGGAAAGCTAGTACGTCATAAATTGTAAACCGCTACGTTTGTACAGCGGAACCCTTGGTGTGCGAGTCCGACTCGCATTTGGCCGGTTTTTTTATTTATAAAAAGATTTTAATTTTACACATTTCAGTTGTGAAAAGTACTGATCAGCTGCATGCGATGAGGCTCAAAAGTCCAACAATTGGTCTAACTGCAATGCTTCGATGTTGCTTTCGGGTTGTGGAGGTCAGACGGCAGTCGCTTCATGGAAAATGTCGAAGTTTAGCCATATCAGCAGTTGGACTGGTAAAGCGGACCTTAGACTCCAAAGCTGAAAAAGCTTCGGATACGACTGGGATTAGCGCTGGGATGATGATGATGATGCATGCGATGAGGCTGAACGCTGTCGCCAACATAGTTGCATTGCTAGAGATGACACAACTACGCAACTTAAATTCAGTAACGTGATATTAATTGATTGTCGCATCAGCATGACGAGTAGGTAGTGACTTCAATACTGTAAATTTTTGAGGAATTCCCTCGACTGCCTATGGTATTTATTATCAGATCTATTGCAAACTTTCATTATAACCTATAGGTTAACCTATGGGTAGGTTCCCTGAACTGACTTTTGTCTTCATCATAAGTCACTGTCATTAGATATTGACAGTCAGAATCCGTCTTCAGGTTAAGCTATATCAATAGAAATTAATTAAAGACAAACATAAGGAAGCTGCTGTGAATCGTTGAAAAATTGTCTCGACCGTCTCTCGGTTTTATCATCAAATCTACTGCAGACAGTCCATATGAGTGCAAAATTCCTATCAATATACTAAATGAATTAACGCCAAAGACAAGGTAGCTACTATAAACCGTTGAGGATTTCCCCCAACTGCCCTTTGTCTTCATCATCAGTGCTCTAAGACAGTCACAACTATCTAGGTGTAAAGTTCTTAACAATACAAATTAATCAATCACAAAAACAAGGTAGCTGCTGTCAATTGTTGAGGAGTTCTCTTTTTTGTTGGGATGGGAAATCATCAAATAACTTCTCCCGCTCTGGGCGGAGCAGAAGGACGTGTCAGACTTTTACTGACTAAAACCCACCCGTGTGTCTTCACTTGCCTGTGCGATACACGGTTTCTTTTTTAACCAACCTGCAACCCTGACCCAGGAGGCATCGGTCTTCGTGGATCCGGTCACGATGTGCTGACATCTCTTTGAGGCGCGCGTGAAACACAACGGGCGCGGGGATTCTCGCTGCCTCAGGCAGTCCGCCTCCACCTTTGCCAGCATCACTGCTTCGCAGAAGGAGGTGACGGCCTGCCATGCACTCTCGCTCCGGACCATGGCCTGGACCAGGGTCGAATACGAGAGATCGCCGCCGATCAGCCCTACGAGGACCCGGCGGTGCTCTACCCAAGCCGGGCAGACCTCCCGGGTGTCCTTAGGGCGATCCACACAATGGTGACACCCTGGTGTTTCCTCCCGCCTTATACGGAACAGGAACCTACCGAAACAACCGTGTCCGATGAGGACCTGCGACAGGCGGAAGGTGAGGGCGCCGTGGCGTTTCTTAGCCACCCCTAAAAAGGGGACTTATCGCCGCTATTGTGGCGTGCCCTGTACTGGGTTGCGACAGTCGTACTCTCCATGTCGCCATGAGATCCCACCGTTTCTCGCGGGAGCGGAGTTATCCCTCCCGGCATTTTGCCTCCACTCGCCACTCTCACATATGGGCGAGGGCTTTGGCCTCAAGATCCCATGGCTTGAGGCATGCACGCACTAGTCGCCCCTACATTTTTTAAAATCTGCCTCGGGTTCTCTGGTCTGCCATCATCAAACACTGGTGTCATTATCACGGAACTACCTTGGAAATATCTACTTACATTAAAAGAATGATCAAAATCGGTTTATAAAGGACAAAAAAATCTGCGAATAAACAAATAATTATTAAAAAAAAAAGCATATATACAGTCGAAAGTATATATACGGTCTAATGGAGTAACCTCCTCCTATTTGAAGTCGGTTAAAAAGGGTTAACATTTTTCTCATCCTTAATACGATTATTATTATATAACTCGGTTAATTTGGGGCTGAAATGAGATTATTAATCTCTTTTGCGGTACCTTTTAAGAGGTTCTAAGATGGATTTAAAATAGGTAAATACTTCGTTTTAATTAGATACACATAAGAGCGCCAATTTCATTGTTCCTTCTTTTAATGTTAAACTAGTGCTGACTGCGATCCCGCCTGATGGTAAGCAGTGATGCAATCGTTGATGGTAATGTGTGCTAGTTTATTAAGAGCATCTCTCTAGCCTTGAAAACACTGCAATTATAATCAGACGGGAAGACGGCCTTAAGCAAATTCTTTTAGTCCTTCGTTAAAAAAAAACTGAACAAAACTTAAGAGCATAATAAAAATAAAATACCTAGATAGATAAGTATTTCATTAAGAAAGGGGAAGATCAATATTAGTTAAACCTTTTCAAATTAAGATACTTCATATACGGTATTAGACCTGATTAATAACAAGCCATAACATCGGCTGCCGGCAGAAGTTACCGCCCACCAGACAAAATCTAGCCGCCAAGCGTTTCGTCGTGTTCCAGCGTGATGTCGGTAGAAGCCGTACGGAAGACGGGTCTGAGTAGTTGTTACGTTTTTTTCCCTGTACGAATTTGTTGATGCTATGTTTTGTTTTATTTTTTTCTTGTAGATGCATTTTATTGTTGTTTGGCTCAAGGTTCTTATTTTTTTATTGATTTTATTTCCCGTGTTTACGCTCTAAATTCTAAGCGAATTATATCATAGTCTTTTTATGTTAATAAAGGGACTACCTGAAAAATAAAAAGGTCGCCTTTTTCTGTCTCCGCTAGATTTTTTGTAATTACCTACTTAAGATATTAATCAAGAATATAAATCCTTCAGTAAATGATAAAATCTTAGAAGAAGTATCGCAAGTACTGCGGAGTTATTACTCCGGGTGAAAAAAGAAAAAGAAGTGACCAGCTGTTTGCGATCGTAACTTTCTACCTTTTTCTAAATCTACTATTATATTCATCACTCCTAGGGGCGTAGAAAAGATGAAGGCAGATTACTTATGATATTTTTTTTAATTTCCTTCGTTAATGAAAACAATGTGACTCCTTACAACCGTCCCGTTTCACGCTCGTCACACGAATGGCCTTTCGGGTTGCCAGCCCGCCGGAGGTAAATTTATATCTTAAATATGATTAATTTCGTATTACAACAATTAATGAGGCTGAAAAACTTATAGATAATTAAATAGATCATTATAAAAATTAAGTAACGCTAATACTACCACACTTCTATTAAATGTTCCGAAAACTTCATATTTCATTTGATTTAAGATATATTTTTTTTAATTATTATTTAAGAGATTTGAATTTAACTGGCAATGTGTTCTTACTTTGAGAGCAGCGGTGGCCTAGGGGTAACAGCCGCGACTTACAAGCTGTAGATCGTAGGTTCGAACCCCATCAGGCGCTTTACTTTGTGTAAATTATTTCATTACCACTGCTGTCAAAACGGTGAAGGAAAACACCGTAAGGAAACCGGTATGTCTCTGAGGCAAAACTTCCAAGTTATGCCACATCTACCCACACTGGGCCCGCATGGTAGATTACGGCCTACTCCCTCTTACCGAGAGGAGGCGTGTGTCTCAGGAGTAGGAACATTATTATTTAACTATGTTTTGTAGGATCTTACCTATCGACTTCCGAGGAGACGGAGTACAGTGGTCACATGTTGGTTTGACCTCAGGGAGAACGACGCAGTGACCACGTGCTGCTTTACACACTTGTACGGTTAGATTTCAGGGATATCCGAAAGGATAAGGTAAAAGAACGATTAATTTCTGAATTGTTTTTTGTGTGGTTTCTATGGACGCTCTCAGCGTACAATATGTTTCTACATCATTCTCACACGGTTGATTTCAACATGAATGATGTAATCAAATATTTGTAACTATAGCTTAAAAATTTAAAAGAGTGTCCATGGAGTTTCTTGCCCGTTCTTCTCCATAGGTACCTACTCTTTGGAATGGCCGACTAGCTTCATCTTATTGACTGACCGACCTTCTGACAATTCAAAAGTGCCTGTAATTGGTTTATTTGAAATAAATGATTTGATTTGATTTGACTCGAAACTCTTTCTGTCAGGGCCATTCTACGGAGATTTTTCTCCGTAGAATGGCCCTGACAGAAAGAGTTTCGGGTCGTTCTTTTGAGAAGTAACTGTGCTCCTTCCCCTTTCCATTTTTCCCGTGGAAGTGAACCCGTCCCTTTCCTGCGGGTTACCCCCTTTTTTGCCTCTCCCGCTCTGCATAGAGCCGAAGGGTGTGTCAGACTTTTACTGACTAAAACCCAGGCGTTTTCCTACACTTGCCTGTGCGTTAGGCGCCACGGGTTTGTCTTTCGAACAACCCATAGCGGGTGTCACCCCCTGAAAACGAAAAAAATAAAAGTATAAAAGAAACTTAGCTATTAATCTTTAACTTTTCTTTTGTTTGCCGTAAATAACAAACTTGACAAATGATTTCAGACAAACAAACTCATGTCAAAAGGATTAAATGGCTGTTGTAACTTCAGTCAAGTTATCAAATTATTTCCTGCAGAACCTATCAGCTAAATTATTTGTTTTGATAGGCTGTTCTAAAACCAGGAGTTAAAGTGTTTTTTTTTTTTTTTTTTTTTAATAGTTATAAACTAGTGCTTGACTGCAATCCCGCCTGATGGTAAGCAGTGATGCAATCGTTGATGGTAAAGCACACTAGCTTATTAAGCCTATTCACTCAAAAAAACTGAGTGAATAGGAAGGAAGACGGCAGTTGAGCGAGGTGATGCAATGTTTAACCCAACAACACGACCAACGATGCTGCGCCAGAGGATGATCTGGAGAGCCTTCACGACCAAACTCCCGACACAACAACATTAGGCACATCGTACCCGGCACACATCGCAACACAACTGCTCAGACCCGTTCTCCGTACGGCTTCACCAGACATCATGCCGGAACACGACGAATCGCTTGGCGGCAAGACTTTGTCTGGTGGGTGGTAACTTATGCCGGCGGCTGATGTTGTTGCCTACCACCGAGATAACTGTGTGATATTAGCAAGCATTTAGAAATCTATACTTCTAATATATAAAGCTGAAGAGTTTGTTTGTTTGAACGCACTAATCTCAGGAACTTGCATTGGGATTGCCCATTGGAAGGCTTTAGGCTACAACATCTCGCTACGACCAATAGGAGCGGAGCATAACAAAAATGTAAAATATATGCAGTACATATATATTGGGGTTAAAATAAAATTAGCAAATTAAGTATTTATTATAATTTTTGGCAATTATTAAAATTTTTACATTCTTTTCACATGTAGGGTATCGCAACGTTCTCGCCTTCTAATATTCTTATCAAAACAAAAAAGGAGCAAATAACCAATAACGGAATAAAAAGACAGTATAAATACATCAGCGCACTCGGTTGAAACTCATAAAATCTACGAAGTACTCAATGAACAAAGAAAAGGCTCCTCGTAAAACCCTTCAAGCAAGTTCCCCCTTTTAAAAATTACTTTTCGAATATAATTTTTACTGAAACGAAAAGTCAAACGCATTTTAAAAAGCATCGCAATTGTATTCAATGGAGTTTAAACTTTATGTTCTGGATAGAGAAATCTGTGGAGTTGAATATGTATTCTTACTTGTTTAGGACCGTGATGGTTCCCTGCCTTGTGCAGCAAACTTCCAATTACAAATTGCTAATACATTGCTTTACAATGTTCCAAAAATCCAATGGTGTCAAATGTTCCAAAGGTGTAAAAATGATTGGAATCAATTCAGTTGCTTATTCTGAACAAAATATAATCAGGTTTTGCATAAATAAAAAATAACGTTGTATATTACCGGCCACACCCGATTTCAGGACAAACCAGTTTTGCCTAGGCTAAACCAGTTCTTCCTATAAGCGATTGAAGAAACCAGTTTAGGCTAGTCTAAACTAATTTGTCCTAAGCCCGATAGGATAGACCAGTTTAGGCTAGGCCAAACTAGTTACTCCTGATATAAATACGCACGCTTTAGGATAAACTGGTACGGCCTAGTCTAAACAGCGGAGTCGAAAGTAATTGAGCAAACATGTCACGACTTGTACAAGCGGGAGTGCCCCGAGCATCCCGCGCCACTCCTCGCTCGTGACTTCTTCTTTGCCGCAAGAAATCTTAAATGATATTCAGGTTGAAGATGATTTAAGGAAGGTAATCGAAGATGATCGCAATGTTATCCTGACAGAAGACAGTGATGATAACGTTGCCGAAGTTAGTAACCAAGAAAAAGTTTCTTCATTTGAAAATGACATTCATAAAGCTAGAACAACTACAGCAGAAAATCTTGTGAAACAGGCTAAGAAAATGAAAGCTACTTCCAACAAGTGTCATCCACCGGCCAACATTGCAGATAATTTGACTATACCGATTTCAGATGTTGACAAAGGCAAAGGTGGTCTCAGAAACATCATTGGAGTAATTCCTCAGAAAAATGACGAAGGTTTTTACAAAGTTGGCACCAAACATGGTGTATTTCAGAAACTATGTTGCAGGTTTTATTTTTTCTCACTTAATTACTTATCTCTCTCTGGAGCATTAATGATATTCTAAAGTAGCTAATAGGTTTTTTTTTTTTTCAGATCAAAATTCGGCATTTGCAGTCACACTTTTTTAGAGGTAGCAAACGTAAACCAAGACTCTAACATATCGTTAAGGACTGCAGCTACGAAACATCCAGCTGGATCAAGGCAAGGATAGTGAGCAAGCGTGGTGATTACGCTCAATCCTTCTCTGTATGAGAAGAGATCTGTGCCCAGCAGTGGGACGATAAAAAGGTTGATGATGAAGGCAAGGATTTGTGAGATGCAGCTGCAACAAAAACTGTTCCACAAACAAATGCATGTACAAGAAGGTAATGATACTCTATAATTCTAAGTGCCGCCAAAGCAAACCATGTAAGAATAAATAACAATTTTAATAAATGATTTAAAAAACAGTATTGATTTTAAAAAAACAGTATTATTTACTATAGTATGATTGTTTGTTTACCAATTATTAGGTATCCATAACTTTTAACAACGAATCATTATGGTTCAATAAAAATGATATTTATTTCCAATTAAGGAGTATTTTATTCAGATTATCTATTTATTTTGACTTTCTAGATATACTATAATGTTTAGACTAGGCCATACCAGTTTATCCTAGAGTGCGCGTATTTATATAAGGATCAACTAGTTTGGCCTAGCCTAAACTGATCTATCCTATCGGGCTTAGGACAAATCAGTTTGGACTAGCCTAAACTGGTTTATCCATCACGTATAGGAAGAACTAGTTTAGCCTAGGCAAAACTAGTTTGTCCTGAAATCGGGTTTGGCCGGTAACATAAACATAGCCTAATTTATTTTGAATAAAAACGTATTTTAAGTAATTCACAAAAAAAAAACGTCGTGATTATTTTTCCCATATAAGCTACTCCACTACTTTCTTCTTCTATACTTCAAGTTAGTAAAAAGTAAACTTGCCTGTGGGTGATTTTTTTGTTCATTTTACGAAGAGCCGTCGACGGTAGAGATATACTTAAACATCGCTGAATATCGGATCGCTCGTGATCTTTCACGATGTCATTTATATTCTTCAGCTTGTAAGATGTAAGATAAGAATGTCCTTTTCCTGGTGGATAAATTGTTACGTTAAAAGAAGGAAATATATCGCTGTGACATGCAGAAAACTAATATTGCTACGACTAAATGGTGGGAATGATGGGACGGTTGATCATGCCTGGACATTTTAAAGCTTTTTTAAGTGCACATCAAGCCAGTACAATCTATCACAACCAAGGAGGTTTTGGTCACAACAGATGGCAAAACGGCTGGACCACACCGTTTTTTTTTTTTCTTATTTGATTTGGCATCTCGTAGTTGACCTAGAGAGGTCGTGACTACTTAACCGGACTATCCTGTGGCTGCCTTAAATGAATTTAAAGCCTCCAGCCAGGGCAACTAAAACTAAGCGATTACACGCTAAGGGCACGCCCTGTGGGGTACGAACCTCGGCTTAGGGCGTCGGTAGAGAGAACAGCAAGGGACGGCTGGATCAAATTCAACACACACAAACACAATCGTTACCTTGTTAAAAAGATCTTATTTGTATTCTTAAATAAAAAATAATTGGAAGTACGAAATGGGCTCATTAATTTTAAAACTTGTTCATCATTAGCAAGTCAGTAAGCTTTGGGAGAACAAGTTAAATATTTCCCTTTATCATATTTATTTGTGTTCCTCACAGTCATGTTAAGTAGTCATGGTGGCATAGTGGTAAAAACACCAGCCTCTCAAGTATGAGTGTGCGGGTTCGATTCCAGGTCAGGCAAGTACCAATGTAACTTTTCTAAAGTTATATGTACTTTCTAAGTATATCTTGGATACCAATGACTGATTACAAGATGAAGGAAAACATCTTGAGGAAATCTGGACTTTAAGTCTAAAATCACCAACCCGCATTGAGCAAACGTGGTGATTACCTACGCTCAATCCTTCTCTGTATGAGAGAAGACCTGTGCCCAGCAGTGGGACGATAATAAAAAAGTTAATGATGATGATGTTCTTTGAAATTTAACTGCACATATACAAAAATAATGTTGTATGGCAACATCGTAACTTTAGAGTCAACGGCATTTCTAACCCAAAAAAAAAGAAAATGACTCCTGCAGTTGTCTTCCCTTTTCTCTCCCATATTAATATGCTATTTAGCAGTAACTGGACAACTAGTGTCTTGAAGTTAGCTTGCATGCTCAGTGCCATCTGGTGGTGTACGCCATAAATTACACAATATATGCTGACACATGTTAAATATAATTAAACTCTAATGTCAGGGTGTCTCAGTGTATTTTTGTTTGGCAGATGTCGTGGTAATTTACATTGGTAATACACCTATTGCTAGATTCCATTGAGTTAAGAAGTATTGTAGTGGTCATATTATTATGGAAAATAATATTTCATTTCGAATTAATGCAGAATTAACATTTCAATTTACGCAAAAACTTCATAAGCATTTTTATTTCATTTTGTGAAGGAAAAAACAAATTTAATTCCAACAAATTAAGGAGAGATAGAGAAAGAGAGATCTTATAAGTTTAAAGAAAAATAACTTTATCCATAAGCTCATATTTGGTTACATGTAGCAGTCGAATCCTACGTAATCGCCTAAAATCTTACCTACAATGTAAAATCCTACCGTAATAGGTGCGCAAATATCTATTCTAATAAATCCTTACTAATATCCATAAATGGGAAAGTGAGTTGTTTGTTTATTTGTTCCGTTTTCACGCCGTAACTACTGAACCGATTGCTTTGAAATTTTGCAGTGGTAACGTTAGAAGTCCGGATTAAATAATAGGGTACTTTTATCCCGGAGAAATTTGATATTCCCGAGGGAAATCTTAAAAGCGCTATATAACCGAACTCCACGCGGGCGGAAAGCTAGTTATACATAATTCCACTCGTAGTAACTCCCATCGTTCTTCCTACTGGCAGTCACCACAGAAAGCTCCCTGCTCCGATCCTTCCATACTAGATTTACTTCGCTTGCGCATCCATATATGCACACGCAAAAAATCAAGCCCAACAAGAGTAAGAAAGCATTCTGTGAGTCAGAATTTTCACATCATACAACGAGTAACCCTAATCGCTTTCCTAACTCACTGGAAAACACAAGTTATAACAGCAGTTAAGCCTTGTCCCCGGGTTAACGATGCAGTAAACTGGCTACATCACCTTATTGCCACGCTGCAGTAACATCGTTATACTGAGACAATAATACACAAAGTATCTCAATAAACATAAAGTGCCAAGTTAACAAAACAAGCTAATAAAGTCTCCCTAAATAACCTGATTTAATTTCAGATCTTATATTAAACATGTTGGTGTCGTTTAGTAAGTAAAATTTAGGTAATGTCTGCTGAAGCCGTACGGAGGACGGGTTTGAGCAGTTGTGTTGCGATGTGGGCCGGGTACGTAGCGCCAACTGTTGTTGGCTCGGTAGTTTGTCGTAGAGTCTTCACATCAATCTCCCTCTGGCGCAGTATCGTTGGTCGTGTTGTTGGGTTGAACCTCGCTCTACTGTCGTCTTCTTTCCTATTCACTCAGTGTTTTGAGTGAATAGGCTCTTAATAAACCATTTGCACTGGTCTGGTCGTGCCTCGGAAAGCACGTTAAGCCGTTGGTCCCGGTTGCCATACTAACATCTAGTGGCAGTCGTTACGGGTTGTTGGAGCCCTCAAAAGTCCAACAATTGGTCTAACTACAATGCTTCGGTGTCGCCTTCGGGTTGTGAAGGTCAGACGGCAGTCGCTTCACGGAAAATGTCGAGGTTTGGCCATATCAGCGGTTGGACTGGTAAAGCGGACCCCAGACTCCAAAGCTGAAAAGACTTCGGATGCGACTGGGATTAACGCTGGGATGATGAGGCTCTTAATAAACCAGCGCGTTTACCATCAACGATTGTATCACTGCTTAACATCAGACGGGATTGCCGTCAAGCGCTAGTTTAAAACTTTAACAAAAAGAAATAGTTTCAGTCAAAAATGTCCACTGCTAGATATAAGACTTCCCCAAGCAACGCAACTTGACTTTAACAGGTTCTGTTCTTTTCTTGCTTCCAACGGATTCCTGCAGGCTCTAAGGGCCGATCAATTCTGTTAAATCATACCTTAAAAATTACGTGTAATGAGCATAGAGTGAGTTTTAGTAATAAGGGATTTTGTCCTTTGGGTACATCTAAAAATATCTAACCAATTGAGACCCTCCTCATTATTTGAAGCCGGCTAATATAATAAAGAATAGCTCAGAAAGCTAACAGAATGCATTATAATAATATGTAAAATTATGTAGTCACATTGATTGGAATAATTTTGATATTTTGTTCAACCTTGTAACTACAGACAAGTTAACATCATAATCCAAAGTGATGGTTGATATCGACATTGTAGTGGCGATCTTGCAAATTGGTACTAAACTATACAAAGTAGTTATTGTTAGAAAGTAATAAAGAAAAATTCAGTTCTTTTTTTTTAATTATTATAAACTAGTGCTTGACTGCAATCCCGCCTGATGGTAAGCAGTGATGCAATCGTTGGTGGTAAAGCGCGCTAGTTTATTAAGCCTATTCACTTAAAATTTAGGAATAGGAAGGAAGACGGCTGTTGAGCATGGTGATGCAATGTTAAACCCAAGATCAACACGACCAACGATGCTGCGTTAGAGGGAGATTGATCTGGAGACTCTCCACGACCAAACTCCCGACACAACAACATTTGGCGCATCTTACCCGGCACATACCGCAACACAACTGCTCAGACCCGTCCTCCGTACGGCTTCAACAGACATCATGCCGGAACACGACGAATCGCTTGGCGGCAAGACTTTTTCTGGTGGGTGGTAATTTCTGCCGGCAGCCAATGTCAAAACCACCGAGACTGCAGTTCTTTATCAAAAACTGGTATTACTAGGTATTGTACTATCTTACGGGTATTACAAAACTTTTTTATTATCCCCAACAAGATTTGAACAAATCTTTGTAACATTTATAGAAATAACTGTTACTCTCGGGCTACAAACTGTGTTCACATTTGCTCCCTGGCAAATAAAATAAGTAGGTAACAACTTATAGATAGGTACTACTGATATTTTCATTTCAATCCGAAACTAAGTTTCTCCTATCCCTAGAGCTAACTCAGCGTGAAGGTCGAACGTATCAAACAAAGAAATGTCAAAATTCCCGAGAACAGCATTAACAATAAATACTAACATCGAATTAAAGCGTCTAGATTAGTCTTCTAACTTGTAACAACTTTTATTGTTCCCCAAAGATACGAACTTTGGCGAAGTTTCACGAAGTTTTCCGAAGTCCCACGACTATGGCCGACTTTGGTCAGGGTAGTGCGTAAAACTTGGCCCAATGAGTGTACTTACAACCGATGTTTATATTTTCCTGATTGTTGAGTTTCATTTAGGGACTAGATATATTTCGGGTTAGTGGTTGTTATTTGAGGGAACCTAAGTACACTATTGCGTAAAGTAAATGGCAAGAAATAGGGTCCTTTCGGCATCATCATCATCATCAACCTTTTTATCATCTCACTGCTGGGTACAAGGGGGAAATCGCGCTAAATAAAACAGTAGAAGCTTAATTCTTGTTCTTATCTAATCCAGTAAAAGTTATGTTTAATTTCGATCACATTTCGTGGAGGGGCCAAGTGGCTTCACGAGATTGAATATACCTTCCTTCGATCTGGACTGTCATTTGTAAAAGAGTTGAAAAGAAAAATGGCGTCACTGTCGCGCTGTAAACTCTTAACCTAGGAATGGGTTATGGAATATCATGCACCTTACCTCTCTTCATGGGCTGTTCCGTCGTCTCGTAGGAGTTCGATCAGTCCACTCTGTCTTAGACGGTTCTTCACCCTCGCAGTTCGGCACAAGCTCAACAAAAACACACGTGGTTATCGAGTTCCCGCTAACAGCTTAGGTTTCTTTTCTTGAAGCCACAAAGACACGTCTCCAATTAAGCGGATGGATATAACTTGTAATCGCTTGATTATATCGTTTTAATCGTTTAACGAAAAAGATGCACACAGCAAAGCCATGCGACTCGCGAGAGCGGAAGCGATACTATTACGGTGACAGCGGATAGCGGATAGGATCACACCGCAGAGCGGTGCGAAACGCGGTTAGCGGTCGAGTACCAACTGGTTACTATTACGGCGACAGCGGATAGCGGATAGGATCACACCGCAGAGCGGTGCGAAACGCGGTTACGGCGACAGCGGGAGCGGATAGGATCCGCTCCCGCTCGAGCTCCAAAGGATACTTTTATGCGGCGACAGCGGAAAGCGGATAGTAGGCGAGCGCGGCGCGGCGCGCGGCGCGCGGCCCGGTTGGGGCGAGCTCCAAAAGGATACCAAACTGTGCTCTTCCACGCACGACTCGACGCGTCCACGATCAATAGCGAACAGCGCCATCTCACGGGCAGCGGGTGCATGACGTGATGTAGGTTATGGGTACAAGGATTAGCTAAGAGATTCTGCGCGACAGTTCCATTTATAAACGCCAATAGATGGCGCCAACATTTCGTATCGCACTAAAGTTTTAACTTCGATTGAAATAAAATCAATGTATGAGTGTTACATTTCGTCAGATATAATAATTAAAACTAAATAAATTATAAGTAAATCTAATCGTTTATACATAAGTTTGACAAATGGCACAGAAAAAGTTAGCTTTGTTTCAACTTTTTCATTTGACAGCGGTTACGTTCCAATTGCGATCCAGTTATGGTTAGACCATCTGTCAAAAGGTGACCGCGATACGAAACAACAAAAGTTATGGTTTGGTTGCGATCCAATTCTGTTTTGGTTGAATTATTTTAGCGCGATTGCCCTCTTGGTCTCCTCTCATACAGAGAAGGATTGAGCGGAATCATCACGCTTGCTCAATGCGGTTTGGCGATTTCAGACTTAAAGTCCAGGTTTCCTCAAAATGTTTTCTTTCACCTTCAGTCGTTGGTGTCCAAGATATACTTAGAAAATACCAATAACTTTAGAAAAGTTACATTGCTACTTGCCTGACCTGGAATCGAACCCGCACACTGATACTTGAGAGGCTGGTGTTTTAACCACTAGGCCACCACGACCAATCGGCATGTAGGCTTGATATTACATCAAGAGAATTATTACGGACTGCGAGTATCACATGAACTTTCTCTGTAACTGTCACTTGAAGGTGAAGGGGATGTTCAGGATGATACTCAGAGCGGAAGATGTGTGCTGCCTGTGACATGTTACACTGACTCCAAATATATTTAGATAAGGGCGGGAGAATGGTGATGTAGTATTTTATTTTTATAATTATGAACTATTGTTAACGCAGCGTAGGGAGGCCCCCAATAAGGTGGACCGATGATCTGGTGATGGTCGCGGGAAGGCGATAGATGCGGGCAGCACAAAACCGGTCATCGTGAAAGCCTTCGGGGAGGCTTTTGTCCAGCAGTGGACCTCTATAGACTGAAGAAAACCAAGAAGAAACTATTACTTGACTGCAATCCCGTTTGATAGTAAGCAGTGATGAAATCGCTGATGGTAAAACGCGCTAGTTTATTAAGAGCCTACTCACTCTAAGCTTAAGCACTTAAATTGTAGTCAGACGGAAACACTGTTACCGGAAAATTGTTCCAGTCCCTTGATGTACGCGGCCTAAAAGATATGCAGGGTAATTGCGTAACACGTTATCAGTATCGATGAGTTTCATTTTGATAGTTTAACAACATTGATTGCGGTATTTATGTTGTTAAGCAGACACATAATTCGAACATATGGAGCAATGGATTAGCAATATGGTTCAAAATAATTCCAATGGATTAGCAATATGGTTCAAAATAATTCCAATGGATTAGCAATATGGTTCAAAATAATTCCAATGGATCTGCAATATGGTTCAAAATAATTCCAATGGATTAGCAATATGGTTCAAAATAATTCCAATGGATTAGCAATATGGTTCAAAATAATTCCAATGGATTAGCAATATGGTTCAAAATAATTCCAATGGATCTGCAATATGGTTCAAAATAATTCCAATGGATTAGCAATATGGTTCAAAATAATTCCAATGGATTAGCAATATGGTTCAAAATAATTCCAATGGATCTGCAATATGGTTCAAAATAATTCCAATTATTAGTAAGTAATAGTTTGTTACGTAATTAGGGTGCCGGATCGTGTTGTGTAATATCCATAGTCTAAGTGTTAAGTATTTTGTATTGTTTATTAGAATGTAGTGAATATAGTATCTGCACATTAGTTCCTCACGGGCATATTAGGTTCGCATATCAATGTTCGTCTAAAATAAAGAAATAAGAAATGTAACCCATATATTATGACTTTAAAAAAGTGTCCATGGAGTTTCTTGCACGTTCTTTACCATAGAGATCTACGCTTTGGAACGTGCAATTTAGCTTCACTTTTCTTGGACTGACCGACATTGACTATTCAAAAGTACCAAGTGATGGTTAATTTGAAATAAACAATTTTGATTTGATTTAATTTGAATATACTGAGTGTTTATGACGCTCATTGATAATTAAGGATACGTCTGTATAATATATGTCGTATACAACCATATTTTTTTGTTTATGCGAAACCTGAATGTAGTTTGTTCAGAATAAGCAATTGATATGGAGACCGCGTCTCGGCAAACGTAGCGTAGGACGCCCTTGGGCGAGATGGAGCGACGACATCAAAAAGGCTGGTAGTGGCTGGCGGAGAACTGCTCAGGATCGAGCTTGTTGGCGTGCCATGAAGGAGGCCTATGTCCAGCAGTGGACGAGTAGAGGCTGATGATAATGATGAAGCAATTGAATCGATTCCAATCATTTTTACACTATGTGATATTTTTCCCAAACATACATTTTGAAATTGTTGCAGTGTAAATACCGAGCACGCCACGCAGGCAACAGCTGACGCCAGAGGTCAACGCTACGCGCTCGCCCTCCTTTGCGGACCTTTGACCATATTTTTGTTGGGACAACCATATAAAATACCAAGCTCATAACTTGATGGTTTTTTATTATTATTGGTTTGAAATTTTGTGCATAGATTCGGTACTTAAAAATACTGGACACGTGTTTCGGGTTTACTCCCAAATGTCGAAGCACTTTCCTGAGATAGGAGCATTTTGGCCTCATTTAGCATTTAACAGCATTTTATTGTTCCTTTTGTATGTATAACTTGTTTTTATATTTAATACTGTCTACTTAGTTTAATTTAAGATTTTCCTGTAGGTACCTACAAGCCACAATAAATATTTTTCTCCCTTTCTTTCTATGTCGCTACTAGCAACAGATGTGTTGAACTTACCATATTATTTAGCTACCATCTTACTACTTACCTGAAGAGCAAATTCCTTGGTCTTTATCTTTGTAACAATTTCAAGCTACAGTAAATTGACTACCGCAGTGTTGGTCGGTCTTAAAAAGTCAAGTAAAGGTGTTGAAAAGCTTTGAATGGCTTTCTTGTATTAAAAGGATTTCTATTTGCTAATCAAAAAATGGAGGCAAATGGATAAAGAATGTGCAATTTTTTTTAAAGCATTTTGTTTTTACGGGTTCCGTACCACAATAGGAAAAACGGAGCCTTTATACGATCTGCTTTAGTGAAAAAAAGTGTTTTAGGTATGGCACCGCGCATCTACCTACAAATAAATTACCAGTTGGCATAAAAAAATTGATTGTCACACAATTCAAAACAAAATCAAAACAGTTATGAATTGATAAATGTTACTATACGACTAATGATTTTATGAATGACAAATTAAGGTAGACTTATTTATTTATTTGACTTGTGAAATAAGTCCGTATTGTGACATTTATAACTTTGTTTTTATTTATTTACTAGATTTCCGCCCGCGGCTTCGCCCGCTGATTTCCTCGAGATTTCCGACATTTTAGATTTCCCTCGGGAATATCAAATTTTTCCGGGATAAAAGGTAGATAAAAGTCTTTCTCAGGGTCTAACGATTGTCTGTGCCAAATTTCATCAAAATCGATTGAGAGGTTTAAGCGGGAAAGCGTAACAGACAGACAGACAGAGTTATTTTCGCATTTATAATATTAGTATGGATCATGATTTAATTTTATTTTAACAGTATATAATTACTTTTTACTTAATTGCGTTTACCTTTAGCATGATTCGCTAAAATTCTTTTTGTTTTGGATGCACGTATGTATATTTGTACGCTTCTTGGCATAACATACGACCTATAAACATGAATTTAAGAACTGTATTCACTGCCTGTGTTAACAAATTGTGTGTACAAATAAAATTGATTTTGATTTTAATCACTTCATTATCCTTTTGTCTGGCCGTCCTTCAACAAACTTTTCCTCAGGAACGCGTGGACTTATCCAATTTAAAATAATATCAAATACATATTTAGGACTGCAGTCTTTTTAAGCGGTGAAAAAATCAATCTTCTACGTCAGCCCAACCAAAAAATACGGGCGCTTATGTTTCTTTAATGCCACATATTTTTTCACTCGCAAGGAAATTGAAACTTATAGAGCACTTATCGTTGACAACCACGAAATTCGGCAAGAAGCAATGTCATGTAGCATAAGCAAAAAGATATACAGTAAAATCGTAGTAAGTAAAAAAATCCGTGATAAATTTTACATGCCTACAAATTTGTACGGAACCATCGGTGAGCGAGCCTGATTCGTAATTGATCAGTTTCTTTTCTTTATACGATGTTTTAAAAACAGCGACCCAATGATGTTTAAAAATTCTCTCCATAATTAAGGGTAAAAGTTGATACCTTTAACCCATTTTTCTTTTTCTCTATTGTTTGAACCAGAATACCTACACCTTTTCTTTGTGTTAGCAGCACCATGGAAGAATTCATTTTGTATAAAAAATGCTGACCCGGCAAACGTTGTTAGTTTTACCATAAAATTATTTAAAAAAAAAAAACTTTACCAATATTATGTACTGCTCTCAAACGGTTTTCTACTTGAAAGAAACCGTACCGGATAGATAGAAGAAATTAAGTTAGCCGCTCAGCGAGCTATGGAGCGGGCTGTGTTAGGCGTCTCTCTAAAGGACCGCATCAGAAATGAGGTGATCCGACAAAGGACCAAAGTCACCGACATAGCTGAGAGTATTAGCAAGCTGAAGTGGCAATGGGCTGGTCACATATGCCGCAGAACCGTTGGGATAAAGTGGAGACCGCGTCTCGGCAAACGTAGCGTAGGACGCTCTTGGGCGGAATGGATCGACAACATAAAAAAGGTGGCTGGTAGTGGCTGGCGGAGAACAGTGCACAGGATCGAGCTTGTTGGTGTGCCATGGAAGAGGCCTATGTCCAGCAGTGGACAAGTAGGGGCTGATGATGATGAAGTTAATCATAATTCAATTTAAAGCTACGTTAATAAGGACTGGAGTAAATGAAAGGTAGGAGGGAGTAGTGTTCGGAAAAGGAGTAAATTATTAAAAGAAAAAAAAAGGTTGTTTATTCCAAATAGGTAATGAAATACAATATAATAAAGCCAAAACTTACAAACAATGTTAGCTTGATATTAGGGGCAGGATCAAAGACAACACATATTTTTTGACAATTCACAATACAAATGGCGCTGATAGATGATAACCAAGCAACTGAAGGTCTTACCATAAAAACTTCTTTCTTTTTTTTCAAGGTGAGATTTAACCTCAACTCTTGATCAATGGCCTCTGTGGAATAGATACCATAATTTTGCCAATAACACGAGTAACAAATTATAGATTTTTTTTGAAAATTTCATTTCACAATAATGGCGAATTTTGCCAATGACAGTTGAAAAAGACGGCCGCGTGAAACGTCTATGAGGGATGTTTGATATAAAGTGTGTGATATGGCCACTATACTGCGATATTTCAATGTTCTTTATGAATTATTTACTGAATGCACTTTTTACTACATAAATTACCCCATTTTATTTAGTAAACGACACTATAAATAATTTTAAAAGTACAATGAAAAATGCGCGTGAGACACATCTTAGCTAAAACTCCCACAAAAACTTAAACACGTATTCAACGTGTGTCTAGTGTCAAAGTTGCGTCAAAAATTCATAAAATAATGTCTTCTTTTAAAGATTTTTAGTCTAAACAACTGAAAAACAGTATTTTGTGGTGGTGAGGTACAGTTTAAGTTACTTATTCTACCAAACCGATTCACGAAGTAAAAGCCTTCATTAAACAGCTAACAATCAAAGGAAACGCTGTAACATCGTTTTCTAAATATTTATATTTTGTAATTACCGTTGCTAAGTTAAAAAGTGAAATAAGAACAATTAATCAATCAAGAGAATTTGGGGCATTTAGTAAAATAAGGCAGCTGTTGAAAAATATGAATTATTTCAAGAAGACGGTACGTTTTCATTAATTTTAGGTAACGACATGAAGCTAAATTCAGAAGGTATACTTGAGATACAAAAGCCGATGAAATTAAAAATATATTTGTACTGCAAAAACGGGCTGTTCGAGCAATTTACGTGTCGGCCTTTTTAGCGATTTATTTAAAGGTATTGGTATTCTCACTTTGCAATTTATCTTAACTAACATCTTAGTTACATATTAGTCAAAATATTGTAATGTTATGTACATATTCAGATATACTTACACTTATTATTTATACTCATATTCATACTTATATATGTATCATTCATTTCCACGGTCCATAATATGCATTCCATTACTATGAAGCTCTGTTTTGATCATATTCCACTACACCAGGACTCATTTTTCAGTTCACAGTCACAGTCCTCAACTTTAAGCCTAAGTTTCGGCGACTTATTGACCCCTTAGCGTAGGAAGCCGTACCTATGCAGGACTGTATCACTTTTTCCTATCAAACACTGCACTTTTTAATTTAATACCATTTATATTTACATTGTTACAGAACATTTTCATTATTTTGACATTTTTTTGACAACATTGTTGATGATGTATCTATGACAACCTTCTCATCAAAATTCTTGTTGGTCTGCTATTTTTATTTCATAATTGTTATTCGAACTCTTTTATGGTAAAATTATTTACCGTTCCTCGTCCATATTTTCGAATATTTTAAATTTCGACCTCCAACCGTTCTGCGAGGTTTCTTTAGGAATCATCGCAGAGCAGTGGCCCGGCTAGCTCAGTCGGTAGAGCATGAGACTCTTAATCTCAGGGTCGTGGGTTCGTGCCCCACGTTGGGCGCCAAACTGTCGTGTACTGACAAGAAAAGACTTTAGAGGGAGACAGTATTTATTAAGTATACAGAAAAGACAAGATGGAAGTATAAAAATGAATAATGTAGATGAATGATTGATGGGTGATGGTGAAGGGCGGCCCCTGGTGGACCGGCGGCAGTTACGGAGAAGCGGCCCTGGCGGACCGGCGACAGCAACAGACGAGCGGCCCTGGCGGACCGGCGACAGCAACAGACGAGCGGCCCTGGTGGACCGGCGACAGCAACGGACGAGCGGCCCTGGTGGACCGGCGACAGCAACGGACGAGCGGCCCTGGTGGACCGGCGACAGCAACGGACGAGCGGCCCTGGTGGACCGGCGACAGCGACGGACGAGCGGCCCTGGTGGACCGGCGGCAGCTACAGAGGAGCGGCCCTGGTGGACCGGCGGCAGCTACGGAGGAGCGGCCCTGGTGGACCGTCGTCAGCTACAGAAGAACGGCCCTGGTGGACCGGCGGCAGCTCATTAAATAAGCCTTTGCAGGAGCGGTTGGTTACTCCTAAAATAAGCCTAAACCAAATGCTAACTCTTTCGCTCTTCTAGGAGCTTAAATTTCTACTTTATCTAATGTTTCCTTTTTTTTTTTCCTTCCAGTCTGGAGCGGCTGACAACTCCAAAAATAAGCCTTGTCGTCATTCTAAAACACACTTCTATGAGTGGCAGTCATCAATTGTGAACTCCACCCATACCTGTATGAAGAGGATTGCTTGAAAGAGAGAGGTGGTATGAATGGGTGAATGGAGATGGATGAATGTGTGAAGTGTTGTTTTACAGTCCCTACTTGAAATCTTATTAGAAAATTTTCTACAGTTGAAAATTTTTCCAGGGTCGGGGGGAAAATGTAATGTTATGTACATATTCAGATATACTTACACTTATTATTTATACTCATATTCATACTTATATATGTATCATTCATTTCCACGGTCCATAATATGCATTCCATTACTATGAAGCTCTGTTTTGATCATATTCCACTACACCAGGACTCATTTTTCAGTTCACAGTCACAGTCCTCAACTTTAAGCCTAAGTTTCGGCGACTTATTGACCCCTTAGCATAGGAAGCCGTACCTATGCAGGACTGTATCACTTTTTCCTATCAAACACTGCACTTTTTAATTTAATACCATTTATATTTACATTGTTACAGAACATTTCATTATTTTGACATTTTTTGACAACATTGTTGATGATGTATCTATGACAACCTTCTCATCAAAATTCTTGTTGGTCTGCTATTTTTATTTCATAATTGTTATTCGAACTCTTTTATGGTAAAATTATTTACCGTTCCTCGTCCATATTTTCGAATATTTTAAATTTCGACCTCCAACCGTTCTGCGAGGTTTCTTTAGGAATCATCGCAGAGCAGTGGTCAGTCGAGCTCTGGCTTCCAAACAAGCCTCTTAAAAGTAGGTCTCCAGTAAACGTTGCCTCGAGAGCCCTTCTAGGGTTTTTCCTGCTGTGCCAGTCTCTATATAACTGGTGCGCCTGGAGCTGCCTGGCCCTTTGCCGCCGGAGCCCTCGACTGCTGCCGGCCTGGTGACGCCGGGGCAGTCCCTCTTCCGTTGCTGCCGCCGGTCCACCAGGGCCGCTTCTCTGTAGCTGCCGCCGGTCCACCAGGGCCGCTCCTCTGTACCTGCCGCCGGTCCACCAGGGCCGTTCTTCCGTTGCTGCCGCCGGTCCACCAGGGCCGCTCCTCTGTAGCTGCCGCCGGTCTACCAGGGCCGCTCCTCTGCAGCTGCCGCCGGTCCACCAGGGCCGTTCTTCGTGTAGCTGCCGCCGGTCCACCAGGGCCGTTCTTCTGTAGCTGACGACGGTCCACCAGGGCCGCTCCTCCGTAGCTGCCGCCGGTCCACCAGGGCCGCTCCTCTGCAGCTGCCGCCGGTCCACCAGGGCCGCTCGTCCGTTGCTGTCGCCGGTCCACCAGGGCCGCTCGTCCGTTGCTGTCGCCGGTCCACCAGGGCCGCTCGTCCGTTGCTGTCGCCGGTCCACCAGGGCCGCTCGTCCGTTGCTGTCGCCGGTCCACCAGGGCCGCTCGTCCGTTGCTGTCGCCGGTCCACCAGGGCCGCTCGTCCGTTGCTGTCGCCGGTCCACCAGGGCCGCTCGTCTGTTGCTGTCGCCGGTCCGCCAGGGGCCGCCCTTCACCATCACCCATCAATCATTCATCTACATTATTCATTTTTATACTTCCATCTTGTCTTTTCTGTATACTTAATAAATACTGTCTCCCTCTAAAGTCTTTTCTTGTCAGTACACGACAATATTCATTTGTACACTAAAAATGGTGAAATTCACAATGTTAACACCAGAATTAACTCGAAACGGTCTCCAAAGCCTGGAGCACAGGCGTAGAGTAGCCAACCTTTTGGTCTTATATAAGATGCATTCTGGTGAGTGTGCAAGGGAATCGCGTGATTTAATCCCCCCATCTCCGTTCCACCATCGGACGACCCGTCGTACAGCGAGTTTCCACCCTTACGTTGTTAACACCACTACGATCCGGATAAAGCGTCTCGCTTCTTCTTTTATGCCGCGTACATCGAGGGACTGGAACATTTTGCCGGCGGCGGTATTTCCATCACACTACAATTTGAGTGTCTTCAAGGCTAGAGTGAATAGGCTCTTAATAAAATAGTGCGCTTTACCATCAACGATCGCATCGCTGCTTACCATCAGGCGGGATTACGGTCAAGCGCTAGTTCAAAATTTATAAAAAATAAACTTCAAAATGTTCATAACTCTTCTTCTCTACTTCTTCTTCGATGGGTGGGCGTTTTGGGGGGCTGTCTTATGTAATATTGTAGTTCAAAAAGTGATGATTGTCAGCCTAATTTGAATATACGAATTTCATTTTGATTTTTGAATGCACGTTATGTCGGTGATCCGGCCTGTCAAGCTGTCACACAAAGTAGATGTGTGCAGTCTGACAACCAGTCAGACCAATGGATTTTTATTGCCCTATAACTGAGTTTTGCCAGCGGCGGTGTTTCCGTCGGACTACTATTTGAGTGTCTTCAAGGCTAGAGTGAATTAGGAGCCTTCCTAATAAACTAGTGCGCTTTAACATCAACGATTACGTCACTGCTTACCATCAGGCGGGATTGCGGTCAAGCGCTAGTTTATAATTTATAAAAAAAAATGGAGGTCAGATGAGGCATCAGAGTGAGGGTTAGATTTGCAAGGATAATGAGAATACGTAATTGCATGTGAATAGTCGTTGTGACTTTCGAAACTAATATTTTGAGTATAGGTCGAATTATTAGTAGGTACTACTACTACTAAAATAGTTAGTACATTTACTGGAATATATTAATGGTTTTAGTATTAGTTTATATTTTTCTAGATTTTGCATAGTATTCAAAATTACTTAATTGCTAAATACGGTGGTAGGCCATAAAATTGGCTGCCGGCAAAAGTTACCACCCACCAGACAAAGTCTTGCCGCCAAGCGATTCGTCGTGTTCCGGCATGATGTCTGGTGAAGCCGTACGGAGGACGGGTCTGAGCAGTTGTTTTGCGATATGTGCCGGGTACGAGCCGCCAAATGTTGTTGTGCAAGGAGTTTGGTCGTAGAGGGTCTCTAGATCCAGATAGAATCTCTCTCTGGCACAGCATCGTTGATGAGTTTAACATTGCATCACCTCACTCAACTGCCGTATTTCTTCCAATTCACTCATTGTTTTGAGTGAATAGGTTCTGAATAAACCAGCGCGCTTTACTATCAACGATTGCATCACTGCTGACCATCAGGCGGGATTGCGGTCAGGCACTAGTTTATGAGGATTAATCTATAGATATTTCTAAATCGGCCGACTCCCCACAGACAATTTAATTTCGTACGAGTACCATAAAGAGAAAGTAATCTTATTTAAAAGTGACGGTTTCCCCAATTCTGACCAGTAAATTCGTGGGAAGCGATCGTGCGAACAAAAAAACTTGTAAACTCAATTCGTGGTCCCACGTGATCCATTAACCTGGTGACAAACAATCAGGGATTTCAGGACCCGTAACATTGTTTCAGGCTCCCGTAACATTATTTATTCTAAAATATAATGTAATCGGGGCACAAAGGAGCCGACGCAGCCGCCATTTGGAATTAAAATGTTGTAATTTGAGGGACGTGTGGGTAATTTATGACTTCCATAAAGTGTCTTGAATTGTATGGATCTCTTAGATTAGGTACTGAAAGTCGCTGCTTTAAACTGGAATTATCATCAAGTGTTTGGTGGAGTATTATATTTTAAAAGTTATTCCAGATGAGTATAAAACTTGACAACTGAATGAATTGTGGTTCGGGTTTGGTTGTAGATATACGTATTGCTAATCCTACATCATTCATCCAAGTTTTGCTCGTATTTCTTTCACGTGGTTGTCGGGGTCATAAACAGCCTATAAAGTTTCCATTGCTAAGAAACAGGCTTGCTATTCAAATCAAATCAAAACATTTATTTCAGACTAGCGGCCGCCCGCGACTTCGTTCGCGTGGAGTTAGTTATTTGAACATTTTATTTTAACCCTAAAATATTCACCATAGGTTTTAATATGTCTGTTAGTCGCAGCGTGATTTTATATAGCCTAAAGCCTCCCTGGATTAATGGGCTAACTAACGCAAAAATAATTTTTCAAATCGGACCAGTACTTCTTGACATTAGGGCGTTCAAACAAACAAATAAACCTTTCAGCTTTATATATTAGTATAGATAAATATCCACAGGTGAATTAAAAAAGTTATAAAATTAAAATCGACAGCAGTTTATGGAAACTTCCTAAAATAAAATAGAATACGAAAAAAAGTTAAACGGCCCTCGTAATTCATTCGGAAAATAACGTGAAAGCTTCAACTACAGAATCAAAAATAACAAAAACACTTGTCCAACAACAATTCGCAACAGAACTGTTTGAGAAACATTCACGTTTTTACAAAACTGCTTTTAATAATGAAAATTCTTACTGATTTTTACAACGCTTTACACTGGAAGCAGAACAAGCAAAAATCTTCTCTAACTTCTAAGTTATATGGTTGGTTTTCGTATGGTGTTGTGTTATTTACAAAGTTCTTTTTATTTTAAAGTGGATACCCCGTGAAATTAACAGTGAAGAGCTACTTTGGGTATATAAATACACACAAATTAATGACGTCAGAATGCAGCTACTCAAAAATTTACAAACAAAATGTATTTCGTTGACGAGTAAGTACACTGGCAGACATTTTAAGTGGCAAACCTTGGATTTTTATGTTTTATAACAAATGTTCCGTAATAAAATTAAATAGTAATACATACTACCTCGACGGCTTCCTTCGTTCTCGCTGACTCGTGAAACGCACCATTTATAACTCCACACGTGAATGGTATTCAAAATTTAAGCATTTGCAATCTTCAGCGGTGGAACTTTATAGTAATCTGTAGATATAAATGTGTAAGAATATAGACATACAACTAGCTGATTTGTTATAAATTGTGCAAATGCAAAAGAAATAATACTCAAGACTCAATATCTTTACTGCTTTCCCATAAGTATATATAAAGGTGGTAATAATTTGTGTGAGATCAATTATAGACTCCGTAGGGCACAGCAAAATAGGGTAACAGGAGAGATGAAGCTCTGTTTGAGTATCTTATATAAAATAAATTATATTGCAATTTAACCTAATAATAAATAAAATATATACGGAGATTATTCATTTACATCATTTTACTTAATCTACAATTTACATATTATTTTATCTTAGGTGTCTGACTAATTTTACTTAGTTTATTTGTTTCCTTATTTGTGTTTAAATTATAAATAATTATAACGTTTCGCCTCGTCTTTTATACCGCGTACATCGAGGGACTGGAACAATTTGCCGGCGGCAGTATTACCGTCGCACTGCAATTTTACTGTATTCAAGGCTAGAGTAAATAGGCTCTTAATAAACTAGCATACTTTGCCATTAACGATTGCATTACTTACTGCTTACCATCAGGCGGGATTGCGGTCAAGTGCTATTTTAAAATTTATAAAAAATTATGTCTTTTTCTTTTGAACAAGTCAGCAGGAAGATCCACAAGAGTTGTTAGATATTAACCGATATTATAAATGATTTTAGAGTATTACTGTAAGTGATCTAATGGCTTAATGCTATTTTAAGTTGAAAAACAACTTAATACTTAAACAACTTGATACTTAAAACATCTTAAGGTAAAATTATTCTAACAATATTTCAGCTGTAATGGACATCCCACGCCTGAATTCTTAAGTACCCAATTATATTTACATTCTGTTTTCAGACGGCGACTAGGCGTTGCTTAATCGCATTGTATCATCACTTTGTGACTGTGAAAATAGCTAGAAGAATTTTAGTCAAGTTATTTTTAAGACTTGGCCTGATTCTGAAGCGAAGACAGACGATACCTTCCAAATACAATTCTTAAGAAAATAATTTTCGGTAGCAAAATGGCAAATTAAGGAGGTAATTACTGTCTCAGTAATTATTATTACAATTGATTGTTGCATAAGCGTGACGAGTAGGAAGTGGTTGTCCTATGTTAAACTTCAACGCGATAAATTTTTGAGGAATTCCCTCAACTGCCTATGGTCTTCTGATTTATTTAAGGTTTTCAGATTTATTGTAAACCATCATTTTAACCCATATAGGTGCAAAGTTCTCATCAATATAAATGAATTAATTCTAAGCCCAATGTTGCTACTGTAAACCGTTGAGGAGTTCCCTTAACTGACCTTTGTCTTCATCATAAGACCGCTAATGACCATCACAATATATTTACGTGTAAATCTCTTATCAATACAAATTAATAGAGCACAGACACTAGGTAGCTGCTGTGAATCGTTGAGGAGTACCTTCGACTGTCTCCCGGATCCATCATCAGATAAAACCCAGACCTTTATTATATCGTAGTGCTTTAAAATACTTAATGAATATACTTAGAAATGTGAATTTGAACAGTCCGCACATCACATCTTGTGGGAGTGTATTCTTTGGCAGAATGAACGCAATATTATGTTGGATAGTGTACAAGTTACATCCGGAGTTGTTTATTATACGGACCTTGTAGAACTAGAACTAATTTCCGTGCGTTCAGGCGCTTTTGCCATACCTATTATTGGAATCAATTGTAACAGCACATACCTACTTAGGACCCATTAACTTAATCAAATTTTATTCCGTGGTTGGTAATCTGGGCTTCTCCCAGTTGCAATAATATCCCTTTGTGCCGATTGGCCTAGTTCTGTTCTGTCTCCTGCTTGTTATGGAGGGAAGTGGAAAAAATTTTTTTTTTCTTACTCCTCCGCTATTCTTTTCTGATTAATTTCGTTGCGGGACCCAAGACAGTTGAATCATTTCTCCGGGACTCGTCGAGCTTCATTGCTCGGCGTTTTTCTGGCGGTCTCCACTGTTGATTCTGGCTTTCAGGAGTTGCAGTGGGTTGGGAACAGTGTGGCGGGTTTTGTCTCAAAATACTTAGAAATGCACTAGTCGCCCATACGATTTTTGAAAGTTCCCCTTGATTTCTCTGATTTTCCTTAGTCAGATCCTGACCCGGTGACTATGGAACCAACAGGAAAGTATACCCTTTCAAACAAAAAAATAATTTTGCAAATCGGTCCAGGCGGTTTCGAGTAATCGGGGAACATTCAAAAAAAATTAAATATTTCGAAGAAATGAGAAACTTCTCCTTTGTTTGAAGTCTGTTAAAAATTAGTCCAGTGCATGTAACATGAATAAAGACAAATAGACAAAATTGGCACATTACTAATGTAATATATTTTTAACCTATGCAGTACAGTGTCCATCTTTTAATGAATACAAGTGTACTAAAGCAACCCCAGCGTTTTAAAATTTATTATATTTTAATGAAGTCCTCCAAAGCAGAATGAAACTCAAAGAGAAATGAATAATATTTTACGTCCATGAAAGTGCACAAATACATTAGTTTTAGCTTTAACTGAATAATTCGTGAAACTGAAAGCATTTATTGTTTATCTTTTTTTTATTATAATTGTGCTTGACCGCAATCCCGGCTGATGGTGAGCAGTGATACGACTGTTGATGATCATTTACTCAAAAAAACTGAGTGAATAGGAAGGAAGACGGCGGTTGGACGAGGTGATGCAATGATAAACCCAACAACACGACCAACAATGCTACGCCAGAGGGAGATTGACCTGGAGACCCTTCACGACCAACTCCCGACATAACAACATTTGGCGCATCGTACCCGGCACACATCGCAACACAACTTTTCAGACCCGTCCTCCGTACGGCTTCACCAGACATTACCCACATTTTACTTACAAAACAACAAGAAAATGTTTAATATAAGATCTGAAATTAAATCAGGTTATTTAGATAGACTTTATTAGCTTGCTTTGTTAACTTGGCACTTTATGTTTATTGAGATACTTTGTGTATTATTGTCTCAGTATAACGATGTTACTGCAGCGTGGCAATAAGGTGATGTAGCCAGTTTACTGCATCGTTAACCCGGGGGCATGACTTAACTGCAGCTGCCGACACAACTACATTTGGCGCATCGTACCTGGCACACCTGATAGAAAAGGTTAGGAATCTAGTAATATTGTTCTATCAAAGATAAGTGTTTTCTACGTTCTGTTGAATACCATTCACTCAAAACTATTCCAATAAAACTCGTAACGTTATCGTTACTATGTAGCGGTATCTACAACCGCCACATGCAAACAACGCGTCATATGACGTCACACGAATTCCACATCTCACAAGCAGAGTTAACTAGCACACACAACTTCCCAAAATCTACCGTTGGGCAAGTGCCCGCCAGACATAACACCCGTCTGGTTACTCCGACTCCATACTCCCTGTTCCTGATGTCTTCACAGCTATAATATATGTTAAAAATTAACGTATCCAGCATTAGCGCATTCCCCGAGTACTTATATTATTTACTAAATTATAGACCGTATCAGCTTCACACCATTTATTTTATAGTTCTGTCATGACGACAGACAGCGCATCATGTGTTGGTTGCCAAGGTAGGTATACAACCTCCAACAAACATAGCCCGCTCCATAGCTCGCTGAGCGACTTTAAACTTATGGACTAATCTGACCGATAGTGTCCCCGTCTCGGCTTCGTAAGTCATGACGGGTAGGACGAACTAGTTGAAGATTTTTGTCTTCAAACATTGGGGTATGGGCGCCGAAAATATCCGACGAAGTTTACCAAACGCTGCCCATCCCAGCTGGATCCTTCTATTTGCCTCCTTCTCGAAGTTGTTTTTCCCTAATTGCAACGTTTGCCCGAGGTACTATCAGCTGTAGAAGTCCATTCCCACCTTAAAGACTACTGTCGCCTGCGCTAAACCGGCCACGCACACTACCGCATTATTTTTTTATCGCAGTCTTCGTCTTTCTTTAAAGTAATGCAAAATCTCGTTACTTCATTTGAAGTTGAGTTAGCGGCCGCACTTAACAATGGTGCTATCAAAAGCGAGCGATTGTGGGTTCGATCCTTATTATAGGCAACTCTTTTTGTTGTTTCTTATAATTTAAAATTATGATAATTGATTTGTATTTTAAAGTAAAAATGTTTGCAAATAATATTTAAACAAATAGGAAAATTTATTGAATATTTATCCCAAAAAAGGGTTTTGTTATATGTTTTAGTTTACTATAGGGGTAATATAATAAAAAAATATATAAAAATAAAACAATAAGCATATTATAATGCAATATATTATAAAGTTATATATTATTCGGTATAGATATACTTATACTAACAAATGAAACAAACGTTGACACGGCAGCATTGTAATATTTTATATAAAAGTAATCCTTGACAAACTTATGATATTGTTATGGTAAAAAATACAAAAAACATTTTTAGTTGTTAGATATGAAAATTATAATATTATACGTATATTATGATTAAAGAGGTTATAGCTTAATTATTCATTTTCTTAAAGAAAAGAGGATTGAAGCTTAACCTGAATATTATTGCAATCATAAAATAATCTATACTTAGAACACTTAATAGTGCTTATTACATTTATAATTTTTTTGCGTGTATGGTACTAATGCTGCCATCTTGTAGTGACTTTTTTCGGAGTTTGATGGCATGAGATTATAATCTTCAAGCGCTTTCTTAGTTCAAAAGTAAACGAACTTATTTCTTATCGAATTCCAAAATTATTGTTTTTATAATTTACAAAAAGTAATTTGTATTGAAATTGCAAAAGGCGACATCTGTTAGCCATTAAGCCAACCGAACATATTACTGTCACTTTGCTAAATTACTTTAGAGATGGTTTAGAGTCCGTTATTTAGATATTTATTGGTATATATTTAAAACACTCTGTAGGTCACTTCTGCACTGTTTTTGTTATAAATAGTTTTTTTTTGTTTAGCTCGATAAGACTCCACCAGCCTCGCCAATTTATTTTTAAACCACAAATGCAACCTATCTTCTTCGCACGATTTAAAAGTTTATTCAACGGTAAATATTGTCGTTTCGTTTCCCTTGTCTCGACAGCTACCTTCGTCCTCCAACCTCTTGACCTTGACCTCCAACGGCTTACAGTATTTCTCTAAAACAATAACAATTTTATTACACACTTAACAAGCGATTAGTTTGCACCTTAACACAAATAATAATAAAGACAACTTACACAAAAGCCTGTTTCATATGATATTTGAGATATATTGCTGCATATGCCTGCATATTGATTAAAAAAGTAAAACTAATAACACAAACTGGTAACTATATGTTCACCAACCAACAACAACTAAGTAATATTATTTGAGTTATTGTAGCTAATAATAGTTATTGTAGGTAGCGGAATATTTTTTGTGAAGTAGTGATTCAGATTCTTTTAAGTCTACCGTCATCTTTTTATAATGGCTCTAATATAGAAAAAATCTTAAAAGAAAGTATCATCTTTAAGTTGCAGATCGGTATTTTTAGATATTTTTGTTGTCAGCATTCATAACTCACCAATAAACATATAAAAAATATTTTTGCAAGTTATTAGATTTGAACTCGAACCACCTTGAACGCCTATCAAGACGAGAACCACTAGGCTATTTAAACACTTACTGTGAGCGTTGAAATTAGTAAGTAGTACCTAACAATCATAAGCGGGCAGCAAGTGTATGAGTGTGTATCAAACTTTATTATAGAAGAAGGTCGTAACTACAACTAGTATTGCTTGGCCATAGTTTTGTGAGATTGCAACTCGACTTTTGGTCTTGACTGTACATCAATCGCCTCCTTAATCAAGGCTTCGCGGACAAAATGATACTTAATATCTATATGTTTTGTTCTATTATGGTTCATTTTATTTTGCGATATTTTATGTGCTGACTGATTATCGTTAAAAATAATCGTTGGTTTGTCGCAAGCATTTTTAATCAAACTAGACAACAAACCTCGCAAGTAAATTGCTTCTTTAGCAGCCTGACTGAGTCCTATGTATTCTGCCTCAGTCGAAGACAATGCTACACATCGCTGCTTGCGGCTCTCCCATACTATTAAATTATCGCCTAATGTAAAAAGCATTCCTGTGAAGGACTTTCGATCGAATGATCCCCCCCAATCAGCGTCAACGTACCCGCGCATCTCTAAGTTACCGGATTTTCGGAAGACAAGCGCAAAATCAGATGTCCACTTTATGTATCGCAACACCCGTTTAGCACAATTGAAGTGGGTCTCATCATAGCACGAATTGAATTGAGACAGTAAACTGACAGCATGTGCTATATCAGGCCTAGTAGTTTGAGCCAGATAATTCAGACATCCTATCAAACTTTGGTACGGCAACCTACAACCAGGCTCAGCTTTTTCTAGCTTGATGCCTACCTCCATTGGGGTATTGGCTGGTTTGCAGTCTGACATTTTAAATTCCTTCAATACATTCAGGACATACTGTTCTTGGTCGAGATAAATAGTTCTCTTATCTCGTCGTAACCTCATACCTAGTACGTGCCTAGCTTCGCCTAAGTCTTTCACTTTAAACTTTTTGAGCAGCCCGTTTTTCAAAGCTTGCTTCTCTTTATCCTGCTTTGGAGGACATAATACAAATATATCATCAACATAGATAACTACCACTATCCTATCTTGACCTATTATCTTTTGATATAAACAGGGCTCTATTTTTGATTGTATAAAACCTAAATTAAGCATCTCCTTATCTAATTCGCTAAACCAAGCATTAGAGGCTTGCTTCAATCCATATAATGACCGTTGTAGTTTACAAACTTTGTTTTCCTGACCTTCGGATATAGCGCCCTCTGGCTGAAGCATGTAAATGTCTTCCTTTAATTTTCCATACAGGAAAGCAGTGGTAACATCCCACTGGTCAATGGTCCACTCGTATTCTGCAGCTAGTGAGAATAACAAGCGAAGCGTAGAGTGCCTCACGACGGGAGAATAGGTTTCATTATAATCAATTCCACGTACCTGTGCAAATCCTTTAGCTACCAATCTCGCCTTGTATTATTTCAATATGTTACCATCACTATCTCGCTTGATTTTGAATACCCATTTGTTCTGTATAGGCTTCTTATCGCGCGGTAGATTAACTAACGTCCACGTTTGGTTCTCCTTTAACGAGTTGAGCTCATCGTTCATGGCCTGCCATAGCTCACGATCAGGCCTTGACATTGCCTCATCCATTGTCGTTGGATCGCCATCAATATCTGCGATAGCTTTTCTTTCAGCTTCGGCTTTCGCACATGTGCATCTGTAGTCCACATTATTCTTTGGACGTAAGTTATATCTGGGCGGGTTTTCACACTCGTTGTTTTCAGATTGTAATATAGGATTGGTACTTGCTTCTTGAGCTTCCTGTCTTATTTCATCAATAGTTTCTTCAAAAACGTCTTCATTGCTTCCTTCACTAACGCTGTGAATTTCCTCACATGCAACCTCAGGTTCAACACGTTCCTCCTCTGTTGAAATAGGAACGACTGAGTTCTTTGTCACTTTCATATCGTCTCCAGGAAAAACATTTTCTAAAAATTGGACGTCTCTCACAACTGAAAATTTTCCAGTCTTTGGTTCTACCAGTTTGTAACCTTTCGTGGTCTCGCAGTAGCCAACAAATATCAGAGCTTCAGTTTTTGTGTCTAGCTTCTTTCTCTTTTGTTTTGGTTTCAGAGCGTATGCCAAACATCCGAATACTCTCAGATGGCTCAGATCTATTTTCTTACCAGACCAGAGTTCCTGTGGTACTTTTCCAGTGACAGCCTTCGTTGGGCTTAGGTTTTTTAAATATACAACTGTTCCGACTGCTTCTGCCCAAAATCTTTTGCCCAAATTGGCTTCAAAAAGTAATGTTAGCGCTTTCTCAATGATTGTTCTATTCGCTCTTTCAGCCACGCCATTCTGCTCCGGCGTGTATGGAACTGTCTTTTGATGTTTTATACCAGCTAACTTCAAATGCTTGTCGAAGGCATCGTTGCAAAATTCTTTGCCATTATCCGATCTCAAGCACTTGATCATCTTGCCAGTCTCATTTTCTACTTCCGCCTTATACTCACGGAACTTGTTGAGACATTGACTTTTGTTTTTTTAAGAAATAGACGTGCGTCTTTCGCGAGAAATCATCAATAAATGAAAGCATATACAGCGAACCAGCAAAAGATGGCTCTTCCATTGGGCCGCACAAATCTGTGTGCACAATCTCAAATAAATCATTTGCTCGAGTGCCTTGTTTTTTGAATGGACTTTTGCATCTCTTTCCATTTATACATGGAACACACGGCTCTATTTTGTCCGTAGTTTTGAATTCTATTCCAGATACCATGTTTTTCAGGGTGATCATGTACTTTTGTCCTAGATGAGCTAGTCTCCTGTGCCATAAATTCGACAAAACTTCATTCGATGTTGTTAAATTAACCACAATATTGCTGTTTTCAATCAGCTTGAAAATTCCACCAACTTCTTTGCAAGTGGCAACTTTGCGGTCATTTTTATCTTTAATCAAACATCCATGCTTGTCAAACTCAACTTTGTACTCGTCTCTTACGAGATCACTCACTGAGATTAGGTTCATCGACAATTCGGGAACATGCAGGACATTATTCGATTTGAGTTTCTCATTTTTACTCACAATCGGTGCTGCATTGCCCTTTCCAACTACTGATATCTCATCACCACTAGCAACTTTTATCTTACAGCCGCCTTTCTGTGCCTTATATTGCACTAGTTTGTTCGCATCATTCGTCATATGGGTAGAACAGCCACTATCAACATACCAGGCGTTTTTATTTACGGTATCGGCAGTACCAATGCAAATATTCGCAGTTTTCTTGATGCCATTGCATTCTGATGCTTTGTGTCCAAATTTGTGACACTTGAAACATTTGTATGTCGCTGGTTTCCGAGCAGTGTTGTTGTTGCTCTTCCTGTTTTGAGTGGTAAAAGCTTGCTCACCAGCCCCATTACACACTTCGGCTTGTCTGTTGCCTTCTTGTAGTAATTTGGTCTTTACTTGCTCTAGTGTTACCTCTTTACCACTATTATCGATGGCCATCACGAACGGGTTGTATTCGCTCGTTAAGCCAGCCAATAGTATTTAAATAAGCCAATCGTCTGATACTTTTGCGTCTATATCATTAAGCTGCTGTGCCAGGTGTACTATATCGCAGATGTATTTTTCCATACTTGAATAACTTTCCAAACGACACTGCCATAGTTTACGTTGCAGCAAAATTCGCCTGCCCCAGCCTTGATCCTCGTAGGCTCTGCACAAGTTTTGCCATACCTCGCGTGCGGTTTTTGCTTGGTACACGTGCGCAAAACATGTAGGCTCAATAAGCAGACATAAAGTTGATCGTGCCTTCCTATCACTGTCTTTTAGTAAATCACTGATATTTTCTGTTTCCACAACATCCCACAAGTTTTTGGATTCGAGGAGGTTTTTCACAACGAATTTCCACGATGTAAAATCATTCGCTCCTTGCAGTTTTTTAATTCCGCAATAGGAACCAGAAACAGAATTTTCATCACACATTTTTTCACTTTTTGACAGTACCTATTGTTTTTTCACTGTCAACAACGTGACAATCAGTATTTTATAGGAAATATTTTTTACGATCACTTTTTAATAATATTTACTCAGGTACGGAATGGGAACCATAACCTGTTAAAAAATTAACGTATTCAGCATTAGCGCATTCCCCGAGTACTTATATTATTTACTAAATTATAGACCGTATCAGCTTCACACCATTTATTTTATAGTTCTGTCATGACGACAGACAGCGCATCATGTGTTGGTTGCCAAGGTAGGTATACAACCTCCAACAATATACATGATGGCTTCGAATGCGTTGACAATCTGTCAAGAAATAAAAGTCTCTTTTTGACTACGGCTACTGGGGATTTGATAGCTGTCAGTCGTGCTGGAGAGTTTTGTTTTTTCCATAATATTTTAATTTAGGAAAATATCAGTGTTTCTTTAATATTTCTTTGTAGTTTTGTGCGTTTTTTTTTGTCCTTAGGTGGTATTTTTTATAATTATGGACCCTCCTCCTCCCCCTCCGGTTCCTCCTGATCCCCCTGATGCTGTTCAGTCGTCTGCAGCGGGTAAGAGACGCCTCCTTATTGACCCAGAGACGATCGAAGTCGTCTCTAAAAAGACTATTAAAAATAAAGATATGGCTGTTGCGGCCATACAAACACTATATATTCATCCCTCTCTTAAAGAGGGTCTAATTTATTCAGACTCGGACAAAGGGCCTTTTCTGGTCCACGTTTCGCGAACTGAACCGGATCCTTCATCCGGAACTATCATCCGTCCTATTAAGTTTGGCCAACTTTTATTTATTAATAAAATAAAAAACATCTGCAGGGATGGAATTAAGAGAGTGGGCAGAAATAAAATTTCTGTCCAATTCACTACTGCTGAGGCGGCCAACAATTTTTTAACCCACCCAGTTTTAGACAAAAAATATACTGCCACCATTCCTTCCTACAATTCCACAAAAATGGGGGTCGTCCGTCAGGTGCCGGTCGACATGTCCATGGATGAATTCGTTGAGTCGGTGTTCCTCCCTGATGGGTGCGGGATCATTGTTAAGGCACGTAGGCTAAACAGAAAAAACAAACAGGAGGGCATGTCCTCCTGGATCCCAACTCAATCCATTGTCGTAACTTTTAAGGGTCAGACTCTCCCTAGTCGTATTTTTTTGTACCACACTTCCCTACCAGTGGAGGTATATCAATACCCCACAATTCAATGTCAAAATTGCTGCCGTTTTGGGCACGTCAAGGCACAGTGCCGGTCCAAGGCAAGGTGCTTCAAGTGCTCACAACCCCATTCTGGGGATAGTTGTGATGTTGATGAAACCAGAGCCACATGCATCCATTGCCTGGGCCGGCACTTTGCCTTTTATGGTAGCTGTCCGGAGCAAGGGAGACAAAAATCAATTAAATTGTTAATGTCTCAGGACGGTATATCGTACGAAGAGGCATCCCGCTCCATTCCTAGCTCCAAAAAATCGTACTCACAAGTAACCCAAATTGCGATTCCATCTCAGTCTTCTTATTCTTCTTCCCAACCCCCTATTTTCTCCCCTCCTGTCTCTTATAAAAAAACTTTCTCTTCTACTCCTAAACCTAGAGCTCCTCTAGGCAAGTCTTATGACAGGGCCTCGCATAATGCTATCGTTGCTGAGGTTCCTTCTCCATTACCAAATGGTTTCTCTCTTTGTTCGCAAAATTCTCCTCCCTCAAAATCTCCACAAGAAGACAGCCTCTTAGAGTTACTTCTATCCCTTTTGATTAGTTTAGTTTCCCGTGATAATTCCACGTTACCGCCCCACGTTGCCCATAAACTTTCCCTGCTCCTCTCTAATAATAATAATGGACCTAGTCTCCACACTTCAGTGGAACTCTCAAAGCCTTCGGCCGAAGAAGCCTGAACTTTTATTTTTAATTAATAAATTTCACCCCTCTGTCATCGCCATTTCGGAGACTTGGTTGGTGCCTGGTTCTCGCTTTCGGGTCCCAGGTTACTCCTGTCTTCGTGATGATCGAGCTGACGGATATGCGGGTAGCGCCCTTCTTGTGAGGCGCTCCCTCCCTTTTTCTCTAATATCTCTTCCCCCTTCTTCTCCTGATATTAACATTGTTGCTGTCAGGGCTTTTAATATAACTTTTCTCTCCGCATACATTCCTCATCCTCATTCCAGATTAATTCCTGACCTGCTTTGTATTTTTTCTTCACTTCCATCTCCAATCTTTTTTATGGGTGATTTAAATGCTCACCATCGTTCATGGGGTTCGAGCCATGACGATAACTTTGGTCGTGCCCTCCTTGAAATTTTTGATGAAGTTAACTTATGTGTCATTAACAATGGTTCGCCCACTAGGAGGGTTCGCCCTTCACAAAATCCAATCTCGGCTGTGGATATTACAGCATGTTCTGCCTCTCTTGCCCCCATTCTTTCCTGGAGTATCCTGCCTCATTGTTATGGTAGTGATCACTACCCTATTATTGTATCTATCTCCGATAGAGTAGTACCTGCCCGTAATTTTAATCCCACTTTTAAATATATATTAAAAGATGCAAAATGGTCTTCTTACTCCGACTCTCTTGAAAACAACTTGCTTTCTCTTCCCCCCCCTAACAGTAACAATCTCGTTGAGTGCTATTCGAAATTCGTAGATTCAATTATTTCAAGTGCTGATGACAATTTTCCTTATAAAAAACCTCACAGGTTCAAAGTCTCGACTCCTTGGTGGGACTCAGACTGTACTTCCGTTGTCAAGGAAAGAAAATTAGCAGAAGTGCAGTATTCCAATTCTATGACTCTTCCAAATTTTTTATTGTACCAAAGAAGAGCAGCCTTTGCTAAAAGGACTCTCTCCAAAAAGAAAAAAGAAGGTTGGCTTCGCTATTGCCAAAGCCTATCTCCCTGTTCCCCTTCTTCCCTAGTATGGAGGCAAATCAAAAGATACCGAGGCTCCTTCAATTCTGTTGATATATCAGCCAATGATCCTTCTTCCTGGATTGAAGCTTTCTCGGACAAACTGTCTCCTCCTTCAGTTCCTAGTTTGAACTCCTTTCCCTCTTCTCCGTGTTTCCTTGCTTCCGAAAATAATTTCGATGCCCCCTTCTCTTTTTCTGAACTCCGATTGGCTCTTGATGGACTCGTTGATTCCTCTCCTGGTGCAGATGGGATCCCTTACTCTTTTCTGAAAAATGCCTCAAATAGTACAAAGCAATATTACCTCGATCTCTTCAATTACTTTTTTGAATTCGGTTTGGTTCCTCAACAGTGGAAGCACCAGTTAATTATCCCGATCATTAAACCAGGCAAAAACCCGACAGACCCAAACAGCTACAGGCCTATTGCTTTATCGTCTGTTTTGTGTAAGGTTGCAGAGCATATGATGAAGCATAGACTTGAGTGGTTGGTGGAGAATAGGAACTTGTTGCCAACATCCCAGTTTGGGTTCAGAAAAGGAATGAGCACAATGGATAGTCTCAGTATATTAATTTCTGATATTCGTATTTCTTCTCTTCGCAAAGAGTTTTTAGTAGGAGCCTTTTTGGATATTACCTCAGCATATGACAATGTTTTGCTCCACGTGCTCAAGGATAAACTCATCCATCAGCTAAATATTCCCGTAAAATTGGTTCGCTTCATTTGCAACTTATTAATGGAGAGAACCATCTCCATTAAAACTCGAGACTCCTCTCTCCCTCCTAAGACTATCTGGAAAGGCTTACCTCAAGGTTCAGTTTTGAGTCCTCTCCTATTCAGCCTTTACACTTTCGATTTACACCTTTCTGTAGATTCATTTTGTCAAATATTGCAATATGCTGATGACATAGCTTTATACTTTTCTGGTAAATCTCTAGATGAGGCTAGTTCCCGTCTAAACTCCGCTCTGGGGTATCTATCCGTTTGGCTTTCACAGCATGGCTTAGCCTTAGCAGCCTCTAAGAGCTCTGTGGTAGTGTTTACAAAAAAAAAGATTATTCCTCCTGTTGACATTAAAGTTAACGGCGAAAATATCTCTAGGATGGATAATGTTAAATTTTTAGGAGTTTGGTTAGATGCAAAATTATCCGGTATTCCCCACACTGACTTTGTTTCTCAAAAATGCGAAAGAAACGTTAATGTTCTTCGTTCACTCTCTGGGGTTTGGTGGGGTGCTCACCCGTATACTCAAAAACTAATCTACAACGCTATAGTTCGTAGTCATTTTGACTATGGCATGTTTTTATTAGACCCTTGTAACAAATCTGGTCTCCAAAAATTCGATAAAATTCAGGCAAAGTGTTTACGTATTATTCTAGGGGCGATGAAGTCGTCCCCAATTAATGCCATGCAAGTTGAGTGTGTTGAACCTCCCCTCTCAATTCGAAGACAATTTTGGCAAATAGATTTATTTTTAAACTTGTGAAAAATTCTAATCACCCTCTTCTTGGTAAACTGGACCAATTATCATCCATCTTTGACTCGTGTCGTCATCGTTCTAATATTGAGCTTCCTTGTCTTCTTCGTGCCTACCTTCAATTCACGCGTCTTCCTAGTCCACTTTTTCAAAACCCCATTTTATATCTATACTCGGTGCCGTATAATGCCCTGGTATTCCAACCAGAGGTCGTTTTGGACTTTGGAATTAGCAAAAATACCCTCGAACCGTATAAGACATTTGTGCGAAAAGTTTCCTCTAATTATAAGAACTGGACTACTTTATTCACTGACGCCTCCAAATCCTCTGATGATAGTCCGGTGGGAGTTGCTGTTTGGATCCCTCATACAAAAATTATTCTAAATTATAAGTGTCCTTCAGTTACATCCGTCTTTACTGGTGAATCGATTGCTATTTTCGAAGCCATTTACTTTGTTTTGTCTCATAAATTGAATAACTCCATAATTTTCTCTGACTCAAAAAGTTGCCTTCAAGCCATTTTAACTAATCCTTTCAGATCTAAGTCGAGATTCCCCATAATTCTTAAAATCAGAGATTTGCTGTTCAAGTGTCATGAACTTGGCATCCATGTCGTCATAGCCTGGATTCCTGGTCATGTCGGTATTCTTGGTAATGAGTCAGCTGACTCTTGCGCCAAAAATGCTGTTCGCACTGGGGCTCTTGCCCACTCTGAAGTTTATTCCCATGATATTTGTACTACTCTTCCTCTGAATTTGTTTAAATCTTGGTCTAAAGTTTGGAAAATCTCTAAGACCGTAAAGGGTAAATTTTATGGAGATATTCAACCTGAAATACCTCACAAACCTTGGTTTTTTAAGTATCAATTGGGCAAAAAATCCACAACCTCAACTATCTGTCGTATACGGTTAAATCATTGTTGCTCTCCCCATTTCTTGGCCAAACTTAGGATTAAGGATAGCTCTCTTTGTGAATGCGGTTTAGATGAAGGAAACGTGGACCATTTATTTTTCTCCTGTCCTAAATTACGCTTCTCCTTTCATGAAATCATTCCCCCTCATATTCCTCGTCCTACCTCGGTCAAATGTCTTCTATCTTTTGTGTTTACGCGTTTTATATTCAAATTAAGCAAATTTATTGAAATTAATAAAATTAAGCTATAACTCTAAGCTGTAACCATTATTATTATTATTTTTTTCTCTCTCTTTCTTCTTCTTCACTGTCCATCGTGAATTCGTGATTTCGTGATATATCGTAAACGTAAAGTCATTTTCGTATCCATAATCTGTGTTCTTCTGTCAATCTGCGAAGAAATATTTTAATTTAACACAACAAGAATTAAATTAATATTATTTTAATTTGCGCTAAATACTCTCCAGCGTTTGATGGTTTATTAATCGTTCGCACGTGTTCTTGGCAAAATTGTGGCGTCTCTCCCACAAAGGCCATTAATCAAGAATTGAATTGAATTGAATTGACTACGGCTACTGTTTATACAGGCATGAATCTGTCCTGGTCGATAGATCCATGCATGTATAAACGTCGTTTATACATGCATGTGTGTCGTGGTGGCCTAGTGGTTAAAACACCAGCCTCTCAAGTATGAGTGTGCGGGTTCGATTCCAGGTCAGGCAAGTACCAATGTAACTTTTCTAAAGTTATATGTACTTTCTAAGTATATCTTGGACACCAGTGACTGAAAGTGATGCAAAACATCTGGAGGAAACCTGGACTTTATAAGTTTGAAATCGCCAACCCGCATTGAGCAAGCGTAGTGATTACGCTCAATCCTTCTCTATATGAGAGGAGACCTGTGCCCAGCAGTGGGACGATAAAAACGGTGATGATGTATAAACAGTAATATACAATATGTAAATTAATATTACCGCACTTCCAGAATACAGTTTGTTCAGAATCGTTTAGTGAATCGGTTTAGGTACATCATTTTTAATATAGGTAGTTTTTCATTCCAAAAATAATTAAAACTACGGAAATTACTATCATATTCTTGTCATAAACCTTATTCCAAGGACGTTAAGGTCTCTATTCTCCGAGAATTGGTATAACTAATTTAATAAATAACAATGCATATACATGCTAAATTAAAAATTCAGTGTATGTATTATAATTTTAACATAATATTCCAATTGGGGTGTTTGACGGTGTGCGTTAATAACATGAGGTACATGTTGTATATTCCCAGAATATCTAAGTTTTCCGTTCATTAACTATGGCTCCGTCAAACAATATAATCTAACTTGCCCGACTGTGACCCCGACGCCTAATAAACGCTTATTTTAGTGTAGTCTATTTCATAGAGATTGAGTTATTTAGTAACTTGGTGCTGAGTATTAACAGAGGCAAGTATAGCGATACCTACAAACGCCACATGGAACAACGTGTCAAACTGACGTCACACGAATTCTACATCTCGCAAGCAGAGTTTACCGTGCAATTAGCGTACAATACAACTTCACAACCTCAACCGTTGGGCAAGTGCCCATTAGACTCAACACCTGTCTGATTTGGGGATCCTCCCTTTTCTATGGAGGATGAGTGAACTGTACAGCCTGTTCCTCATGCCTCCACACAGGTTTTGATTAATCAGGCGACCATCCCTATATACAAAGGTCTCAGTGCCTCAAACAACATGTTTCGTTCAACATTCACGTAAGCCTGATTGTAGTTTTATAGCTACGTTTAGTTAAACTTTCAGTTTTTATTTTTTTTTTTTTTTTAATTATAGCCCATGTATTTTATAATGTTTCTTTTTTTACTAGTACAGACAACAATGTATGATATGTTTTTGTAAACCGTAAGTGGGAAAAAAATCCTATTACTACATCCGCACTCGGTCCATACGATCTGTATGTTTGCCATCACTGCCGTGAATCTCATGAATCGTGATAATGTGAAAGGTAATTTTTTTAAAGTTGATTCTCAGCCTAATTTGAATAAATGACTTTTAATTTTGATGATTTTCTGTTACCTAAAAAACAAAAACTAAAAACAGTTACAACAACAGATTTATTTTTTCTTTATACGTTACCTGACTAAATGTAATCATTTTTACACCATGTTATATTTTTACCCAAATATATTTAAGAATTGTTGTAGTGTGGTTACCGAGCACACAACACAGCTGGCAGTAGAATATAGTACTAGCATAGTGAGACAGCCCCCCAGCCTGCAGGGGCTAGCGGGCGAGTGATGCGTTGATCATATTTTTCTTAGGACAACCAGATAACAAACTCATAACTTTATGTATTTTCATGTTATCTTTTTAAATTTTGTACAGACGACAGGACATCAAGCTACTACAATGTGCCAGATTTCCTTATTAGATATTCAACTTTATCTCTAAAGCATTAAGGCTCAAGGTTGATTGGGAAAATCTGACAGTTTGGGTTAGCTTGACCTGCTGTCGTCCGTACATAGATTCTTAACTTAGAAATACTGGACACGTGTTTCGGGTTTCGCATATACAAAAAAATACGTTGTAGATATATTTATTATGTATGGAGATTATGGTACGGGACCCTTCGTACGCGAGTCCTTCTTGCACTTTGCCGGTTCATTTTTGTGTAACATAGATTTTTTATTTATGTATATAAGCATTTGTAAATAATAGTAAAACTCGACTCAGAACTAGGGGAACTGCAGTTCTTGCAGGGTAATAAAATATGTTCTGATATTCTGAAAATATAACAGAGATTGCCTCAGCTTCACCTATTCCTAATATGAACTCTATCACAAAACTTCTGCGAATATTTTATATGTTTGAGGATATGTCTACTCAAAAATGTTAATTACGCAATTGCTTCTGCTTAAACGACGGCATCTCTGTTTTAAGTCAGCTACGCAATTTCCCCACAACTTGGAATGTTTTTCATAGGATCCGAAATATCTGTTCTTTCACTTTACTTAATCAATAATAAAACATTATCTTACATCTGTATGGAACTTTTATGGCACCAATTTGACACGTTACCGGAGTATTCCTGTTTCGTCCTAATTTACATTTGGGAAAAAATCTAATTACGATATTGTTCAGTCTTGTGATGTGTATTGCTATATTATAAATAACGCGCACGCATGTCATATCAATATACTCAGCCTATAATTTTCCCACTGTAGGAACACAGGCCTCCTCTCCGTGAACGGAGTGGGCCGTAATCTACTAAGCCGGCTCAGTGCAGGTTGGTAGATGTGACGTTTCTTAGAAGTTATTTTTTTGCCCTTAGGACGTGCCGGTTTTCTCACGATGTTTTCCTTCACCGTTTTGAGACCAGAGTGATGAAATTATTTGAACAATTAAAGGGCCTGGCGGGATTTGAACTTACGACCTACAAATTAAAGTCGTAGCCGATACCAATAGGCCATCGCATGAATGTGATGTGATTTTTTTTAATAGCGATTTTTTTATTTACTACAGTACACTCGTGTCTTACTCCTTCATGAGATTCAGCCTGCTGAGAGACAGACAGACGCACAAGGGGCAAAGGCTGCACTGACTGTTTATCTGCAATCAGGGTGTATCTCATGAACCGTGACAGCTAGAGACATCAAGCTACCCAAAACTAAGTTTTTTCTCACTCAACCTTGAAACTTAATGCTTTAGTGCTAAAGTTGAAAACCTAAAAGCCTGGTCTGAGCAGTTGTGTTGCGATGTGTGCCGAGTACGATGTGCCAAATGTTGTTATGTCGGGAGTTTGGTCGTGGAGGGTCTCCAGATCAATCTCCTTCCGGCGCAGCAACGTTGGTCGTGTTGTTGGGTTTAACATTGCATCACCTTATATTATAGATCTTCCTTCCTATTCATTTAGTTTTTTTTTAGTGAATAGGCTTTTAATAAGCTAGCGCGCTTAACTATCAAGGTTTGCATCACTGCTTACCATTAGGCGGGATTGCAGTGAACCAATAGTTTATAAATAATATAAAAAGAAAATATTAAAGAAATTTTATAAATTATTTGGCAAATTCTAAATATGTTTTAGATAAAACTCTTTGATAAAAACGGAAGGGACTACAAGTCTTGTAAATTATTCAACAAAAGGTTCCATTTAACCCAACAGAACTTATCACCAAATAGTAAAGACCCGTCCCTGAAATCCTGAGCCCATTAAATTTCATGATCCTGTTTTTACGAGGCGACTTTTGACAGCACCCCTCACATAGTTTATTGTTTATGTTGATTTTTATCACTTAGATTACGTGTTACGTCTTTTTTATTTGAAATATTTATGAATAAGTCATCATTTCAAACATTTCGATTTATTACGATCGAATAGATAGGATACGTTTCAAGTTTCGTACCAGTTAAGGTTGCGACTATTGTTATGAAAGGTGTTTTTTTAACTCTTGTTTAAAACTTTGATTAAAATTACATTTTTTTTTTATTTATAAACTAGCGCTTGACCGCAATTCCGCCTGATGGTAAGCAGTGATGCGATCATTGATGGTAAAGCGAGCAAGTTTATTAAGAGCCTATTCACTCTACCTTGAAGATATTCAAATTGTAGTGTGATGGAAACACCGCCGCTGGCAAATTGCTCCAGTCCCTCGATGTACGCGGAATAAAAGAGGAAGCAAAACGCTTCGTCCGGATCGTATACAATGTATAACATATAGTATCCACCAGTATAGTTGTTATGTCCAAAAAGTTATCACACAACAATGAAAATAACATATATATTTATTTATTTATGTTAATACGGCTTCCAAAAGCCAATTCCATTAACAATATAAAATTAAATGACACAAATATGTACATCATAAAATTCAAATATTAACATAAATCAAAACATAAACAGAAGAAAAACAGCTAAAGCAGAGTAACAATTTTTATCGGAAGAAAGGTATTAACTAAATTTTGTATTCGAAAAACGCTAAGCAAGCGCGCATTTAAATTTTAAATTCATCTGTGAATTTATTATAGTTCGGGTTAGCTTCCATGAGACTATTCATTGTAAAAACAATGCGAGGAATAGGGGATGAGGCACGAGCCACCGTATGACATGTAGGGCACAGCTAGCAGGCGGTGTCTGCGGCCGCGGAGATAGTTACCAGGAACGTGAAGACGAATCAACTCATTGAGGAGATCGCTGGCATATGTTGTCCCCTATATATTTTTAGCATAATGTTCATTTGGTCATATGCTCTCTTAATTTCTAACATATTATACCCTAATTATCCTATGATAAATTTAGTTATAATGCACCTTAAAATTTCGAAGGTCCTCATTATCAGATATGAGGTCGGTGTTCCAAAACACAATAACAGTCTTTGAAATAGAATTGTAGAAGAATCCTTTAGGAACAGCAAGAAACACGACAGACTGTTTGTAGGCATTCAAGAAAATCGTTCTTGAGATATGGGACTGTCTTCAACGGCAGTTGGCGTAGGCGCCAGAAGGTGGTGTTGTTGCTTGGTGTCACAAGAGAAACACCACACAGGTTGTCACTGTGGTGGTACGATGTCACCTGAAGCTGACCAACGTTGCAGTTGCTGACATTAAGCGGTGATACCAGATGAGCAGGCAAGCAGGTGCTAGCAAGCCCAGGCCCACTGTCTGCAAGCTACGAAAAGTCAACGTCAAAGACAGTATCTAGTCTGCAAAAACGAAGTTGCAGGGAAGTGGTATTACACTATTGGAATTTCTGATGACATCGCGGCATCAGCTCTATAAGACAGCGCGTGAAACGAAAGAATAGCATTACGAAGTTCTTGATATTATTATGTTCTTCGCGCTGACGGCTGGATGGTCTCAGCAACATTGAGCATATCAGTGAAAAGGCCATGTCTTCCGGTACGACAGCTTTGTCCTGGAAGCCGTCTAAATCAACAGCACCTGTAATTTCCTAAAAGTATTGTTGCACTTTTTGATTATTGCATCTCTCTGTCTCTCAGATCAAAATCACGTCATGTGTCATCCTGTTAATATAGTTTTCGTTCAGGAACACCAAATGCAGCTGGAAACCAGTACTATTCACTACTAAAAAGTCTAAAATCATAATAATTTTATAATATAATAAAAGTATTCTCTTCTAGTATATATTTTTTCTTCCAGAATTTTCTTTAGTATTTTTTTTTTCCTTTCTCTATGTGAGAGGATACGATAATAAAGTTTATAATGATGACATATTTTTCAGAAATTAAAATATTAAATGATCTGTACGTATCTGCCGGCGATAGCACTAACAATAAGTTGTCTGAGACAATTCAATTCCTCGTGAAAAATAACTGGATATTATCGTCGTCCAAACGATTTCCGTTACAAAAACATATCTTTTTAACCTCAATATTTTCAAATACTTTCTTTGCTTGTTTGAACGGTTATAATTTTCGCAAACACTCGAATACGCATTCTTGACTTGTTGCTCAAACTGTGAAGAGCGTCTTAAGAAGTGTTTATAGAGTCGGTATTACTCACTTTAATCATAAGAAATTGCCTAAATACTCAAATATTATCAAAAATATTTTAAGGGTGGTGGACAAAGGGTGGTAGCAAAGTTTATGCGAGGCTGATTTCTAGCTATAGCATAATATCCGCACTACCAACAGCTCCAGAAAAGTGCGATCTCATTTTATCCTAATGATTCCTGATTGATTAAAATTTTCTCGTCATTGAAGATTTAACACAAAAGATGAGATCTTGCCTGTTAGTTTTAATTTTAGTATTATTAATGAGTATCGAAGCGAAAGAACAATCCAGCAAGTATTGTGACATTATATCTACGGATCCAACAAAACATTGTTACGTGAAGGAGATTTTGACAACGGTCGCTCACAGCCCCAACCAACTATCAGTGGACAAAACTACCAATACACTATACTTCAGTTTCGACTTTGGCCAAGGAGAGTACATGCCTGCAATACTCCACATTAAAAGCAAAAACCTCAACGTACTAAAAGGAGTGAAAGACGCATTTGCCATCTCCAATGATCCAAAAACAGGAGAAATGTACTTCGGTGGAAGTCACGGGATCTACAAGTACAGCTCGAACAACAAGACCTTGCACAGGCTGAATATAGAGAACTTGGATATATGGTGGTTGTACGTCAAGAAGTATATATATTTTATTAAGTTTCCGAGTCTCAGCGCTTACTATTATGCCAACAGAACTGTGAGACCTGTAACAGAGTTAAAAGGCAATATAGTCCACCAATTCGTATTGGATAAAGATGATAATATTTTCTTTATTAACGGAACGGGTTTGTTTGGTATAAAACACGGTGTCAACACGCCGATCTTGTTAAGAGACCATCCGAGATTTCTGGGAATTGCAACGGATAACAATGGGTACGTCCATGTATGCAGTGAAGATGGAATATTTGTGGTGACTAAAATGGTTCAAAAAGTGAAGAAAGTCATCAATGTGCAAGGTGTGTTAGGTATCACCTTCGATAATGCAAATAATATTATTTATTCGGATTCTCACGAGATTGTCAGACTAATTCCGATGTCCAGAGAAAATGCTTATGATAAAGTTCGTGGATTATAGAAATCTACTTATAATTTATTTAATTATTATCTTTCAGACGTAGCACATCAACCTACTATAATTTGTCGAATGTATTTATAGATGTTTAACTTTATCGCTAAAAAATGTAAGTTCAAGATTGATTGGGAAAATTTGACAGTTTCAAGTAGCTGGATGTGCTGACATCTGTACTGGCATCGAATGTCGCATAGTTCGCCCAAAATAAACGATTAAAGCAATAAAGTGTTTATTTAATACAATTCGACAGTATGGCGATTAGGTTATCACATTAATTTAAACCACGTATTTTACATTACGCATTATACACAATTAAAATAATTAATAAACATTCTCGTTGTGGGATCTCTTTTCGTTTTAGTATTTAAAAATATTTTAAACTTAATTTGTGATTACTTGATAACAATACCATAGAGGTTTTGTGCCATCAGCCGTCGCGTCTGCCTTTATTAATGGTCTATTGTGATAACTGCTAACCTAATTAGTGTGATAGCCTAATCGTTACTATGTATTATTGATACAGGCCTTTCATAAGTGGTGCTATATTATTTCTGCCTTTGCATACAGCAGCCTCTATAACATCATCAGTCTATTTATCTAACCGGAATGCTTGTCAGGGTCAGCTGTGGGTTGTGCTTCAAAAAATACTTTTTTTTACATAAACCTATAGAAGACCACTGCTGTAAAGCCTCCCAAAGCATTCCACAATAACCGGTCTTGTGCTGCCCGTAGAAATCGGTCTACCTTGTTGGGAAAAGAACATACAAATACGACAAATTCAACTAAAGCGTTCGTTGAGATATATTTCGTTGAAGTCATTTTAAGGGGCGTCAGTTATAATATTTTGTTAAAAGATTTTTTTTCTCCTTATCAACCATTTAAATAAATGAGACTATACCTGTACTATTTTTATCAGCTTCTGCGTTCAATTCATACTCAACGTGGTTTCTATTTAGACTACTAATTGAATCTGTATAATTCATCAATTCTCTGAATACCCAAACACAGTGCGTGTTTCTACCAGCAAATAGGGATATTAGACATGCCTAATTAACATAAACTAGCAGTAATACAAGTCATCGACAATGTTATGTATTTTTAGCTGAATGTTTACATACAAATATCACGACGTGGCTGTTCACAACGCAATCAAATAAACACGAGAGTACTGCGTTTCATTGGACTGGTTCAGTTCATACTTCGGAATTGATTTCGTATATTTGTTAAGTGAAAAATTAAAGAAGTTCTGAATTAGTTTAATAGTAAATAAGCTCTTCAAAGGTATTAATAATTATTCAATCGAACGATATATTGAAACGATTCGAACATCTGATGGTTAATGAGAAGGTGGATGGACGACGTTCTAGAGGTCGCAGTCCAATAACGTGGACTGACCACATTCGTTCATCTCTGGACACCGGCCAGCATGATGCTATACTCGCAGCCAGGGGTCGTAACAGATGGCGAACTATTGTAAAGGGAAAGATAATTCCACAGGAACATCACGACCCTCAGTAACGAGGAGAACGACTTGAGGAGGAGGAGGAACACCTGATGATTCCTATATGTATATTTTTCCATCTAGTGGAAAGTCGTTACCAAACCTAGATCGCCAAAGTTTATCTCATTGGTCTACATTGGTCGTTTACTGTACTAACACCCACAATCCTTTTGTATTGATTATCAGGTAGCACTTAGGTAGGGATATAGGGGTAGGTGTAGGGATGTCTGGTGAAGCCGTACGGAGGACGGGTCTGAGCAGTAGTGTTGCGATGTGTGCCGGCTATGATGCGCCAAATGTAGTTGTGTCGGGAGTTTGGTCGTGGAGGATCTCCAGATCAATCTCCCTCTAGCGCAGCTTCGTTTGGTCATGTTGGTCTTGGGTTTAACATTGCATCACCTCGCTCAACTACCGTCATCCTTCCTATTCCTTAGTTTTTTAAGTGAATAGGCTTAATAAACTAGTGCGCTTTACCATCAACGATTGCATCACTGCTTACCATCAGGCGGGATTGCAGTCAAGCACTAGTTTATAATTATTAAAAAAAAAAATAACTTCTACAACAATGTCGTATGAACAGTATTCCTATACACCTTTTTCCACCTTCTTATCACCACAACACTTCCCCAATCTCCCTACCTTCCCTCACTGCGTCAATATTTCAATCAAGCGATCCCTCACAACCAGTACATCGGTATTTTGTTGGAGAATGTACCTTATTTCATTCAAAGCACGACATTGACATGGAACTTTATTAATTAAATACTGGGGCAGGTCTGTACGGCTCGATTTTCAATGTACATTACATGAGTAGTTGTAAAGGAATGAGGTCATTGAATGACAAGGTTTTATGAGAATGTTCTTGGTTTTATCGGAAATTCTATTGAAAGAAACAGGTGTCCGTAGATGGATATTATGTTGAGTTGGTACGAGCGACAGTGACAAGTGATGTGGCTGATGCCATAGACGTATTCACCTGGATGAGGTTTCTGGCCCTCGTACACGTATTTGCGTAGCCCTTGATGGCCTAGTAGTTCAAACATCAGCCTCTCAAGAATATGAGTGTGCGGGTTCGATTCCAGGACATGCAAGTACCAATGTAGCTTTCTAGGATTATACAGTATGTTAACTAACAGAGGGCGTTCCGTTAACCCGAAATAGTATAGCATACATACATGCTTTAAAAAAAATATTTCCATTCGAAAACAAAATGTTTTAAATCTTTTTCCAATAGAAAATATTCAATAAAAATTTTAAATTGACATGTAAAAAACGCACTCTACACGCGAACATGAAAGACGGCAACGTCGCAATTTATACATGACGACTACTATTTTGATTTTAAAACAAGGAGGTTTTTCAAATTTATTTCCAATTAAATTTTTTTTTTTATTCGGATTTTTTATGCTTATTTTTCTATGCTGATATTTTTATTTTAATCTATTAATGATATATTAACAGGTTAAAGGGGAACGCCCTCTGTTGTTAACATATACTGTATATGTACTTTCCAAGTATATCTGGACACCAATGACTTGTTTGAGTGAAGGAAAACATCTTGAGGAAACCTGGACTTTATGTCTGAAATCGTCAACCCGCATTGAGCAAGCGTGGTGATTACGCTCAATCCTTCTCTGCGTGAGAGGAGACCTGTGCCCAGCAGTGGGACGATAAAAATGTTGATGATAATGATGATGCATAGTTAAGAATAGTTTAAATTACTATGACGTATTAGGTTTATTACGTTAAATGGCAAAGGAAATGAACGTCATGTGATAAATAAATATTTTTTATAACTGGATTTAAAAGTGCAGCCTTGAAGATCTGTATGGAGGCTAGAATATTAAGATGAGATATGCTTGGAGGCAAATAACATTCTCCTTGAACTTTAGTCGAGGTTCCGTAAAGAAAGAGGCACTGCAATGGCTCTGATAGATGTAATGAGAACAATTAATTATCAATCTACTGCTGTCCAAGTTAAGATACTATAGCTTTGACTGCTGCACTAAAGCGTCAGCTCTGGAATGGATTAGAGGCAGCTTCTTCCGCCATCCTCTTGGCCTACCATGATGGTTTCATAAATTATTGCCAATCACTATTCCAGTTGTCATCAGACATGCGGCAGAAATGTCCGGCCCAGTCCAATTTAAATTTTGAGGCTTTCCGTGTAGGTATCTTTATTATAACGCATATTCCTCATAGGATCCGAAATTCGAACCCCCCAGTATACTGGAACTTCATTAAACAAATTCCATTTTAATCCGCTATCAATTTTAATACAAATGGATTACTGTTTGCAGATCGTCGGACCTGTTACTGTATCGACGATCTGCAAACGGTTTTCAGTCGAATCGTGCTTTATCTGATTTGATAAGCATTAATAACTTCAGTGTTGCTATGTTTGATAGCTGCAAATATTTGATAACGGACGTCGTTGTACTTACTTTAATTAAATAATGAACAAATAATACCTAAATAATGGGAAAATAGAATTAATTGGAGTCAGTATTTTTGATCTAGTGAAAACCGTAATATGAATCAGAATCGAAGTAGGTAAGTAAACATAGCTACCTATGTTTACTTACCTACTTTGATTCTGATTAATATTAAAGTTATTTACATAGTTAAAAAAATACAACATTTAAGTAGGTTGTCTATGTTTTGTCTTTACGGGTACATAATTATAATGACTGATGAAAAGGTGAATGAAAACATTTTGAGGAAACCTGGACTTTAAGTCTGAAATCGCCAACCCGCATTGAGCAAGCGTGGTGATTACGCTCAATACTTCTTAGTATGAGAGGAGACGTGTGCCCAGCAGTGGGACGCTAAAAAGGTTGATGATGATCGGCTGTGTTGGTTCTCTCACAATCATCCATGAGATGCTATTCAAGCTCCTCCATACGGCGCACCGCCCGACGCAACTTTTTTAGAAGTCATCTACGGTGGTGTCAGTAAACACGAATGCATTGCAATATTGAGGGAGGCGAAATTAAACCCTGAACACAACATTACACGCACAAGGCAAAAAAAACGTTGGGAACTATTAGGAATTTCTCCTGTATCGTAGGTGTGTTTACAAACATATAAACTCACATACACAAACAGCCAGAACAACTACCTAGGTCATACAAATATTTGTTCCATGCAGGAACCGAACCCTCCCACAGGCTCCTCATGTATAACGTCTGTTAGGCAAAATGCGTTTAAAAGAAAATTGTTATAGAACTTGTGAATAGGGAAGTAAGGGTATAGTCAGACATATTTTCGCGCAGTTACAAAGTGGCCCAGATATTTAAACAGTATCTACCTTACTTTTTTTAAATAGTTTTTGCGTCATGGCATTTATCATGCTTCCACCCTACCTTCCCACATATGTATTTTAAACATTGATAATACTTCCCATGTCCTAACAAACGGAACACATAACTCCTAATAACAAATATTAAACCGTGCTAATCCCGTCGAGTTGACTGGACAACCTGCACAAAATGGCGGCTGGAATATATTTTTATATTATAAACGAGAGACGTGGAATTAAAACAGCATTTTTTATTTCATTAATTAAAACGGCTTTGAGCCCTTTGTTGACCTGTGACAGTTTGCAGGTGGAACGTATTCATATGATACTTTGACCGTAAAAGTTGATTAATTTAAAAAGTCCGTATTGATAAACCTACGTATGTTGAAGTTGTATTTGTTACTAATTGAGTTTTTTCCACGTCAAACATTGAAATTATAAATATATTTGAAGCTGTGGGGTAAACTAAATTTGGTTGTGCAGGAATTAATAGTAGATTAGTAGCCGAGTGCTATATAAAGCATCAATTGCAGCCCGAGATGTTTAGGCGCGACCGCAGCGAGGGCGCCTATAGTTCGAGGGTGCAATTGGTGCTTACACCATGGTTATTTTTTTTATTTTTCCAAGAACGAAATTGGGCTTGGCCGTTCGATATTTAAAATTGATGGCTAGGTATTAGGTATACTCATACGAAGACAAGGCTGAATAACGAAGCGACCTGTTTTGTCATTGGGCTGAATGCATGATGTCTATTGCCAGTATGATGGTCTTTGAAAGAGTGAAGAGTTTTTTTTTTAATTTACATTTCTAGGTACATTGTTACCCTCGAGCGGTAATTGATCACCTACAAGCCCCATTTGGGGTGTAATAAGGACCTACTTATGGAATATGAGAGATGTAAACTTACTTTTCCATAAACTTACATTTATTTACTTATTATAAGTACATATAGAATGAACGAAAAAACGTGTAAAGCCAGATATATCTATACTTCATTGCAACTTAACTCTCTAACAGAAAAACACAAGAAAAATATATCTTCTATCACAAAATTAATCTATCCCTAATCTATCAGGCCAACATTCGGTATTGCCAGGTCACGTCTCCCGCTCTCTAACTTCGCGTAATTTCGCGCAACTTCGCACAACTCCGCGTAATACGCGTAATTTCACAGAAACGACGCGCAGCACCGCCACCGCCGCAAATGGGAACGAAATGGAACGACCGCGACGACAATGTTCTCAGAAAATCGCATGAATTCAGAGAGTTTTGCGTGAACGGACGATTTGGATGGAAGTTTTGTATGATGGAAGATGGCAGAGTTTGCGGTTAGGGCTGATAGACCGGATTTCCAAGTTTGGTTCCACAATTCATTGAAGCATCCTCAGTTTCTAGAAGCATTTTTAGTAAATTTTCTGATATGATTTCAGTTTTATATAAAAAAGTTTACAGGAACCTAGGAGTTCACGGAGAAACGCGAGGATAAAAAAAATATCCTCATCAATTTATCCAGAAAACCCATGAAGTCACTCTAGGCATTTTATTGTATACCTAGTGTATCGAGCATATATCCATAATTCCACGTCAAAGCGTATATTTTACCACTCTGTATCTTATAACAGAAAAAAAATGTATCTACAGGACTGCAGTTAATAAGTATATTTCTAACACCAACTATATTGTCACGACCTACGTATCATACTGAAGTCACGCAGAATCCTATATCTCGCAAACAGGGTTTACTGAGCAACTAGCATACATACAGTTTCCTAACATCAACCATTGGGCAAGTGCCCGCCAGACACATACCCGTCTGGTCGGAGGATCCTACCTTATCTATGAAGTATGATTTTTTTGTACACTCTGTTTCTCATGTCGCTATGCAATGAGTTACATAAAGGGAATGCTTATGTATTCATGCCAAGGCAAGGGCACGGCTTGTTTGGATGATATCAAAGAAATATACTTTGATAACATCTAAACAAGCCGTGCTGTGGAAGAAAACCATTTATTTCTGTTCCACTTTGTAATGAAAATTTCCAAAAAGTATGCACTTAATATAAAAGCCAGTCATATAAAGTCAACCAATTGGAACGCATTCCAACAGGCTTTCAAAGCACGCGATTGAAAACATCGTCCGTTTTCAATCCGGACGATCAAACAATACAGAAAATAGAATATTCGCAATGGCGGGGAAAATAGCCATAGATAACAATGTGTATGTCCGCCCGTGTCCAGGCCCATGTCCAATTGTCCGTCCATATCCAGGCCTGTGTCCAATTGTCCGCACATGTCACGCTTCGCGTGTAGCCATATTTTATTTCACATACGATGTGATTCAGTGTTGTTTGAAAAAAGCAAGTATTTTAAATATTTGACGGCATACCTTAAATTCGGTTATCACCATATTCTGGCAGATTCTGGCTGATAAATATGTAATAATAAACTTACATCTAACTTACATCTAATGACGGCACGGTTGGCCCATTGGTTAAGCGATTGACTTCTGGGCTGAGTGTCGCGGGTTCGATTCTTGCACGGAACGAATATTTGTAACAACTGTTCCGGTTCTGGTTATTTGTTTATGTGAGTTTATATGTTGCTAAACTTAGCCATGATACAGGAGAAATTCCTAGAGTGGGACATAGTCTAAAAAAGTACCAGTTCTAGCAGCACTTCGCGGTTTCATCCGCGTTAGTTTCGATCCCTTTTGAATACCGGGGTTAAACGTTTCTTTCGAAAGTGGGGTACGTAATCCAGATATTTATAGAGGAGGTTAGGTGGGTTATAAACTACATATCTCTTCTGTGTGCCAAATTTCATTCAAATCCGTTTTCAACGTTATACTTCGTTATTAACGTTGACAGCCTCCGTGGCGTAGCGGTAGCGAACGCGGCCGCTGCAGAAGGAGGCACGGGTTCGATCCCCGCGCAGTGCAAATATTTGTATGCATGAATATGAATATTTGCTGGTCTCGTCGTGCCTCGGAAAGCACGTTAAGCAGTTGGTAGTGATTGCTATACGAACATCTAATGGCAGTCGTTACGCGTTGTTGGAGCCAAAAGTCCAACAATTGGTCTAACTGCAATGTTGGATATGGACTTCGGGTTGTGGACATCAAAATCAGCAGTTAGGCTGGTAAAGCGGACCCCAGACTCCAAAGCTGAAAAAATCTTCGGATGCTATTGGGATTAACGCTGAGATGATGATGCTGACTTCTTTAATAACGTTGATAAATTGAAGCGTACCACTACGATGAAGCCTGACAACTAAAGTGACTGTAATTACGTGTAGTCGGTTAATGAAGTCACTTGTTTTTTTTTTTTTTTGCATCTTTAGCTGACTACCTGACAGGAGTGGAGTACAGTACTAGCACCCCATTGGTTGGTAACAAAAAAAACAATAAAAAGAATTATATGATGGGGTAAACCGTCAGGGAGGTGAAGCCGAAGTTCCGGATAGTTGATGTGTCGGCTCATCCGCATGAGCATTCATCGTGGGCGGTATTTCGAGAAAACGTTGAACAATTTATAACTATAGTGTGATGTTCGATTCTTATTATTTTAACTGTGCAGACACTTAGATCACTTTAATATCAGGGGATTACAATGATAATCTCAGATTAAAACAGATAAGAGCCAATAGGTTAGAGCGCGTGCTTTTCCGTCGGCAGCTGTCAATGATATGACAGTCGCCACCCCTTAAAATCACGCCTACTACTCTATTCGGGGTTACCCGCTCAAATTTAAATTTTACTCGAATCGAGTCGACTAAAACAATATTGATTAAATCGAGTTATGATCTTTCTTATTAGTCTTAATAATCAGCGCGCCGTCATATATAACATTTTTACACTCACAGAGCAGCAAAAAAATACTTGTTATTTTTATCCTCAAACCATCCACACCAAACGACACGGTTGGTACAGTGGCTGAGCGATCGACTGCTGCACTCCGTGACGCGGCCGGGTTTGATTTCTGCACGGAACAAATATTTGTATGGCCTAGTAGTTGTTCCGTGTCTGACTGTTTGTGTATGTCACTTTAAATTTTGTAAACGCACCAACGAAACAGGAGTAATTCTTAATGTAACGTAAAAAAAACAACATATTATTATAGTGCCGATACCAATCAGTTGCTACCTGAGCACAAAACATTTTTACTGTGCCAACCAACCTACCAACCCTAAACCCAATACTGTGCCTGCCAACGTTACCAGATCGTCACACGACCTTTGACGTGGTCTACCGCAACGGCGACCTACATCAGGCATTCAGTGAGTGACAATCTTTGCCCATAACTCGGGATAAGATATAGCACAAGACAGGAACGTTTGAAAAGAAAAAGGACCGACTTTTTTCCAGCAGTGGGGCACCAAATAGGCTACAAAACCCGTACTTAGATACTACAGTAGGTAGTAGGCAGTAGGCCTCTCGATGTAAGGGGCTGCAATCCACAATACGACCTCAGTGCGGTCAGTGCGGTCTACCCGCACTTGTAGCTGTCAAATGTTTTCGGATTTTTGAATCTCGGTGGTAGGCTATAAATCGGCTGCCGGCAGAGGTCTTGCCCACCAGACAAAGTCTTGCCGCCAAGCGATTTGTCGTGTTCCGGCATGATGTTTGGTGAAACCCTACAAAGGACGAGTCTGAGCAGTGTTTTTGAGCAAATAGGCTCTTAATAAACCAGCACGCTTTGCCATCTACGATTGCATCACTGCTTACCATCAAGCGGGAATGCGATCAAGCATTAGTTTATAATTGCAAGAAAAGAACTACCATGCGAGCTAAGTACGGGTAGGTAGATCTCAAATTTGTTCGAATGTTTGGATCTCTGATATCCCATCAGTTTCCTCCTAATGTTTGCCTTCGTCGTTTTAACAACGGAGCCGCAGACAGCCTATGCTGGTCGAAAATATGAAAGTTAAAGTTAGTTTAAGCTCCAATCCAGTCCATTTACTTTAAACATTCCTGTACCATGTTTGGATTAGTCTAGAAAATAAATGATTTTTTAAATTTATTAGAAGAACTTTGGGATTGCTTGATTTATTTTTGTTTCTTTCTGTTTCGTGGCAATATGTACGGTGCACGTACATGGGTTTTTGAACATATTTATTACAATAAGTTAGCCAGTAGGCTAAACAGGTAGGTTAGCCAGTACCTGCACTGGACGCGACCTACATTTGGCAGTGCATTGACATATATTGCATTATTCAACATATTTTATGTAGGTATATTTCAATTAGACGTGGTTTGAGTCGGACAACTTGCATTTTTATTTAGGTTCATCCCGTTGAGCATTCACTGACATTTTCAGGATTTAAGTTTAAGTTTGACATTTTACATCTGCATTGACATTACTTATGTTTGGGAATCACTCTACATTTACTTTAAGTTAAAATCAACGCATATATCCATACTAATATTATAAATGCGAAAGTATCTCTGTCTGTCTGTCTATCTGGCTTTCACGACTAAACTACTGAACCGATTTTAATGAAATTTGGTACACAAATAGTCTAGAGCCTGAGAAAGGACATAGGCTATATACATCCCGCTATGACAAATAGGAGCAGAGCAGTAACAAAAAATATTGCGAAAATGGGAGCGAACGCGGACATATATATTGCTCCCATTATTTTAAAAGGCGCTTATTTTATATCATCTGAGCTCCGCACGCCATAAGCGGAAGTCCACGCGGACGGAGTCGCGGGCAACAGCTAGTTTCAAATAAACCAAATACTGGCACTACTGAATTGTCAAAGGGTCGTTCAGTCAGTAAGATGTAACTACAACTCGCGCAAGTAAACTGTGCACCTCGCTGGAATGTGCCCCTCCCCCGCTTCCCCGCGCGGCGCCCCGCATTCACCGTAAGCGATGAGTAGCGATAGCATGCTTGTTATACTTGTTTAAATACAGTTTAAATCCCCTGTTGTTATTACTGTTTCTGTGGAGTTTTTGCTTTGATGAGGTTTTTTTTAAATTAAGTATGTTTTGTTTTTTACATTTTCGACGCGTAAGTGAAGCCTGTTGGTTGCACTAACAGTATATTTCAGTCCATAAGTATGTATTTAATTGCAAAATGTGACGTATCATGATGCTTTATCATCAAAACGACGTTTTATTAACATAAAAAAACAGTCATTTATATTTTTTTAACATATTGTAAACGGTACCGTCCGAATGACGTCACAGAGCGAGGTGCACAGTTAACTCGCGCGAGCTATAGACACCCATTTCAAAGCGTAGTTCTCTGTGGAAAAGAACGAGCAAGAAACTCTACGGACACTGTTTTTAATTCATTTAATTAAAAAAATTATGATTACGTCATTGAAAATATCTATAATAAAAACTTTTTCCAAAAAAGAAACAACCGAAGTCCAAAAAACAATATAAAGTGAAAAATAACTAATTTCGGTGTCAGAAACGAATATACAAAAACCAAAAACAAAAAGTTTTTATATTGTACTCAAAAAAGTAATTCAATTGCATTTTTTTATTGCTTTTTTTTTTTCTTTGCTTTACTCAGTTTACAAAATCGCTAACTTGATATATCGCGTTATTTACGAGTACGAGTTCCATCGTAGTACCATTACTGCAGAAACGGCTCGAATGCTTAACGAAGTGTACGGCGAAGTTGCAAAAATAAAACACAGTACGTTGTTGGTTCTAAAGTTTTCGTTCGAGATATTTCGACCTGCACAAAAAGTCCAGTGGATGGCCCGAGGCCAAAATTCATAATAAAGACTTGAAGGCTATTCTGGAAGTGTATCCATCGCAAACCACGTCCGAGTTAGCTGCAGGCTGTCGTGTTAGTGATAAAACTGTGTCAATTCACTTGAAGCAAATTGGCAAAGTGAAAAAACTTGGAAAGGTGGGTACCTCATGAATTGAGTGCAGGAAATAAACTAGCGCGCTTTACCATCATCGATCGCATCACTGCTTACCATCAGGCGAGATTGCGGTCAAGCGCTCGTTTATTTTTTATAAATAATAATAATAAATAGATAAACGCGCGTCGACATCTGTTACTTTACTCAACCGGCACAATCTTCTTCTTCCGCCTGTAGAGGTCTACTGCTGGACAAAGGCCTGCCCCAAGGCTTTCCACGATGACCGGTCTTGTGCTACCGTCATCCATCGGCGTCCCGCGATCTTCACCAGGTCATCGGTCCACCTTGTTGGAGACCACCCTACGCTGCGTCGTTCGCTATGTGGCCGCCACTCCAGAACCTTACTGCCCCGTCGGCCATCGGTTCTACGAGCAAAGTGCCCCGCCCACTGCCACCGACACATTACCTGTGCTGAATAATAGATCCCGTACAAAATTAGAAATGCTCATCTCGATGGCAAACTAGTCAAATCTTGTCCCATGCTAAAACTTACTAATAAAAATTGCTTGTGAGCATTTAGTGGACGAGGCCGACTTCGTTCACTACAGCTTTCTTAAATGTGGCCAGATGATTACGGCAGAAGTCTATTGCTACTAAACAATGCAAAGCACACTCTGCAAAACAGACGGCTACCAAACTAGAGGAGCTTCAATTGGCATGTCTATGGCATCCACCTTACTCCCTGATATTGTTCCAATAGACTGCTATTTTTGTCGAAATTTGGATAACTTTTTGCAGGGCAAAAAATTCAACTCGATGTGGCAAAAGCCCTTCAAAGATTTTATTGATTCCCGCCCGAAAGTTTTTATTTACTAAAGGGATTAGTGAACTACCTATGAGATGGCAAAAGGGCACATTTCGATTAAATAATTATACACATTATATTTTTAAAAACCTTTTTTTTTCTTTCTTACAAAACACCAATTTTATATAATATAATGACCTGATATAACGAGCTGAAAAAGTTCTGCTTTCTTGAAATAAAACGCTATTACGCTGAATTTCGTACGAGGAAATCTTAGTAACAGGATTGCTTTTTATTCTTTGGGTACGGAACCCTAACTAGAGCCCGACGCATTAAGAGCTAATGGCAGCACACGAAGTGATGCATTACGTGCGAAATAAAGTCGTCGGCTTTTAAACGACTTCCATATAGACGTGACTACAGACTTACACATAGATATGTTTACAGCGTTGTATAATGGGATGCGCCTTGTGTCAACAGGGAAAACACGTACATAATCACTTTACTTACTTACTATTTTTTTTTAAAAGAAAATATGCCGAAGAAGGTGTTTGTGGTAAAAATAAAAAAAAATCGTGTGTGAGTATGAGAGGTGTTAATCTATACTAATAAATAAAACTAAAGAGTTTGTTTGTTTGTTTAAACGCGCTAATCTCAAGAACTACTGGTCCGATTTGAAAAATTATTTTTGCATTGGATAGCCCATTAATCCAGGAAGGCTTTAGGCTATATAACATCTTGCTGCGACCAATATGAGCGGAGCATAATTAACTCCACGCGAACGAAGTCGCTGGCGGCCGCTAGTGGTTGCATAATAACATAACATACGCGCGGTCGATTGATTACGTTAAACTATTTTATTTATTTATAACTATAAACTAGCGCTTGACCATAACCATTCTCACCGACCCTGATGACCCCATTACCCTCCTCCAAGAGGCCAATAGGGCCACTAGTACAAAACACAAAAGACCGACGTACCGACTACGCGACGCGTTCAACGTAGTAAAGTGCGCCGGCGCCGGGATCACATATCGTGGTCAGTGGTGCCCGGATAGCTGTCGAGTCCACCATGAAGTATATGGGATTGGTGCTCGACAGCCGATGGGAATTCGGACCCCACTTCTGGCGGCTGGCGCCCAAGCTAATGGGTGCAGCAGGCGCGCTGTCAACGTTGCTTCCCAACATGGGGGGCCCGAGCGCCGCCTGTAGGCGGTTATACGTGGGAATCGTGCGGTCCATGGCCCTGTATGGGGCCCCTGTGTGGGCGATGGACCTGACGGCCGGAATACTCGCCATTCTGCGCAAGCCGCAGAGGGCGATGGCCGTCAGGGTCGTCCGCGGGTATCGCACGATTTCCTACGAGGCGGCTTGCGTCCTGGCCGGATCCCCGCCCTGGGACCTAGAGGCGAAAGTACTCGCGTCATTGTACCGATGGCGCGAGGAAGAGCGGACACGGGGCTCCAGTCTGGCGCAGCGGCAGATCGAGCTGCGCCGAGAGGAGCTCCATCAGGTCCTGGTGGCGGACTGGCGGCAGAGGCTTATGCGCCCTACCGCCAGCCTCGCTACCGTCGAGGCGATCCGGCCAGTACTCGACGACTGGCTCGGGAGAAGGCACGGCTCCCTGTCGTTCAGGGTGACGCAGGTGCTATCGGGGCACGGCTGCTTCGGCAAGTACCTGTGTCGCCTAGGCAGGGAGCCGGACGCTCGGTGCCACCACTGCGTCCAATGCAGGGAGGACACGGCGCAGCACACGGTCTCCGAGTGTGTAGCTTGGGAGGAGCAGCGCCGTGTCCTCACAAATGAAGTAGGAGGCGACCTGACGCTGCCGGCAGTAGTGCGGAGGATGGCCGGCAGCGCAAAGTCGTGGGACGCGGTGGTGTCCTTCTGCGAGGACGTGATGTCGCAGAAGGAAGCTGCGGAACGGGAGAGGGAGATCTCAACTCCCTTCCCGGGCCGCAGAAGACGCACCGGGCGCCGAAGAAGGGCGGATAACGCCCTCTTCCGCCCCCATGAATGGGTCCAGGGGCGAGGGACATGAGGAAGTCTCCGCCCCCTATTCGATGGACCCCGAGGCGGAGGCGCGCGCGAGTGTCAGCGCGCGCCTCTGAGGCGATGCACGGGGTAGCTTAACACCCCACTACTCCGTGCCGGAGACGAGGCTCGGACAGACCGGGCCAGCACGAGTGTGTGGGGCTGCGGAAGAATTTAGACTCCCGCGGCCCCACGCGCGCTCGTGACAGAAGAGACACCGGGGTGGTTTTAGTCAGTAAAAGTCTGACAGACCCCGTCGCCCACCCTAGGGCGGCGGACATCCTATGAGGATTTCCACCCCGAAAAAAAAAAAATGGTGATGCAATGTTAAACCCAAGACCAACACGACCAACGATGCCAGCTAGAGGAGATTGATCTGGAGACTCTCCACAACCAAACCCCGATTACAACAACATTTGGCCCATCGTACCCGCCACATCAAACACAACTGCTCATCCTGCAATGGCTTCACCAGACATCATGCCGGATTACGACGAATCGCTTGGAAACAAGACTTTGTCTGGTGGGTGGTAACTTCTGCCGGCAGCCGATGTTATGGCCTACCACCGAGAAAAAATGTTAAGTATAAGTCTGCCATCATAAGGAGAAAAGACGCATCTATCATTTTTTGTCTTAAAAATATAAAAATAGTTGGTGTATGCCATTTTTTACTGATTTAAAATAGGCATGTAACTCAATTTGGAAAAAATTTTAGATGCGTCTTACGGCAGATTAGTGTAGTATTTAATAAAATGCAGGTATAAGTATTACAACGACTTTCTAACGTTTGGATAGATAATGGCGCCGACTCTGTTGTTCACAAAATAAACTAATTCTAAGTTATGTGCATCATTTTCTTTCCATTTCGTTAAGAAAAGGACAGAAGATAAAATGTCAGTTTAGACCTGTCAAATTAGTGCGCTCCTGACGTAAACTGGAGTATTTTAGTCGCCCTGTTTATAATCGCGTCTAAACTATCTATGGAATATCTAGTTCATTATAAAAGGATAAAAGATAACATTTTAGTTTAATTCTGTCAAATTAAGATATTCCATAGACAGTTCAGACGCGATTATAAACATGGCGACCAAAAATACATCAATTTATGTCAGTAGCGATATGATTAATTAATAATTTAAACTTTTGTAATGAAATGTATAGAAAAAGATGCACTAGTTTGTGAACAAGAGAGTCGGGGCCAACGTTTTCTGCAAGAATACATAATTCCATACGTCGTCGTGCAACTATGGAAGTCCATAATAGTTAATTAGATGAACACCCTTCTTCATAATAATCAAGTAAAGATTATTGTTATTTAATTCCGGTACCATTTGCACTAACGACTTAACAAGACAGGACAGGACTCATAGCATTAACATTGTAATCATGTTACCACCGAGCCATGACATTCTGTTTGCGTAAAACATATTACGCGCATTCAATTCTTCTGATGGATTATACGTCTTTATTTGTGTAGGGACAAACTGCCAGTCTGTGTGTTGGAGCAGGTGAGTTACAAAAACAATATAATCGTAACTTAAGTGTTGTATTTAGTAGAAAACGTAATACCATCCAGCGTGGGTGCAGTTCCTAAGGCTAAGATGTCACTAAGTCTTTGAAACTTAGCCTTAAAGTTGAAGGTTATGTCTGTGAGCTGATTGTGGATGAATAGTGAGTCCTGGTATCGTGGAAATTAATCAGAACAGCGCCTAATAGTACTGGAATGCGTATTTTGACCTGCAGGAATAAATGCGAAGGAAATGGAGTATACGTCTATTACATTATGTACATTGCATTACACTATAAGACCTTACCAACTCAAGCACTTTAGGTTCGAGGCAAAAATCCATGATCTACGCGTAGAAAATACTTTGTATGAAAATATTTAAATACCATAACTTCGCTACCTTTAACACTTACTTTGCCAGACCATACACACCCCAAAATCTGAACATAATTATGCACATATACACTCAAAAACTTTCAAAACACTGAACAGACACTTGAAAATTGCTCTCACCGAAAAAGCACCCCGCGGGCATCGCCGGGCGTATTCATACCACTGCAAAACGAACCAAAGGGGTCATTTCACTTCACGTCACGAAGTAAAGGTATTAATTTAGGTTGTTTCATTGAACGGGCCATGTTTTCTTCTGTCGACTTCCTTTGTTGTGACTGACAGTCTAATAACGCATTATACCCTTTTAAATTCATTGTTGTTAAGTTTTTGTATACTGTATTATTGGTTGCTACTGTTTAAATTTTGGATCGTCATTCCCTTTTCTTTGGTGTGCTCGTTTGGGTAAGTATTGTGGTTGGTTGATTTGTTTACAATGGAATGTAATGCGGTTTGGGCGGTCGTGTATTGTGCAACAATGTTATTAGCCGTTTCATCATCATCAGCCTCTACTCGTCCATACTCACTCGGCTGGACATAGGCTTCTTCCATGGCACGCCAACAAGCTCGATCCTGAACAATTCTCCGCCAGCCACTACCAACCTTTTTGATGTCGTCGCTTCATCTCGCCCAAGGGCGTCCCACGCTACATTTGCCGAGACGCGGTCTCCACTTGAGGACTCGATTACCCCAACGGATGTCGGTCCTGCGGCATATGTGACCAGCCCATTGCAACTTCAGCTTGCTAATCCTCTCAGCTATGTCGGTGACTTTGGTCCTCTGTCGGATCACCTCATTTCTGATGCGGTCCTTTAGAGAGACGCCCAACATAGCCCGCTCCATAGCTCGCTGAGCGGCTTTAAACTTATGGACTAGTCAGACCGTTAGTGTCCACGTCTCGGCTCCGTAAATCATAACGGATAGGACGCACTGGCTTTTAGTCTTCAAACATTGAGGTATGAACGACGAAAATACCCAACGAAGTTGATCTCAGCTGGATCCTTCTATTTGCCTCCTTCTCGAAGTTGTTTTTCCCTAATAGCAAAAATATATTAGCCGTTTGGTCGCCGGCTAATATAACCACATCAATTCTTCCTGTGGGTGGTGTTATTCTAGTTGGCTAAGTCCTAACTTCTTAAACTTAGGCATCATCATTTGTCTGTCAAAATATTTCCTTCGTAATGAACCTAGAATATTCACTCTACTGGGACACAGGTCTCGTCTTTGTAAACAGCATAAATTGTTCCAGGACATGTCGGTTTTCTCACAATGTTTTCTTTCAGTGTTTGAGAGGAATGAAAATGAAATTAAATACACAAAGTAAATTGCATGCCTGGGCCACCGCTATTCACTAATATTTTCTTATCCTCTAGTAAATATGATATCTTTTTGAGTTAACAAGTATTGCAATTTTATTTCTAAAATAAATTCAGGTAAATTTTAAAATTCAGCATCCACGCTTGTCATGTTTGTAAAAACTCAAGCTTTGTAATATGAGAAAAATAGCGAGTAAGACCTTCTGTGTCCTTCTAAGAAGTAATTTATTAAGAGAGAATAAGTTATAATAACATCGAGCTACAAATGAGGCAACATGACAAACATGGCAATTGGCTACAGAATACTGCTTTCATTTCTCTCGCTCATATCTCCGATGTTGGAATATCGTGGGTTAACATTCTGCCCACTTGCTGGGGATGGATTACGTGTTTCATAGTCTATTGCTTTGTCTTTTTTATTTGCTATTGTTCACTTAGCGTGCTGAACAATAATAATAACTAAGTAAACTTGTTAAAATAGATAATGTTATATGTAAAGTAAAACAAGATATATGGTATATAGTATGTCCTCATTGTTTCAAAATTTTTTGGAGAGAAACACCAACATATTTTTAAGACTTTTGTAGCTAATGTTTATGATGGATTTACACTAGTGTTTAGGCTGTCTATGAATCTAATAACAAATTGAATTTTATGATTTGAAAAATAAAGCAATTTTTTTTTTTGCCATTTGAGTCATTTAGGCAAAATAGAACTCCTTTCAACACTCGCCATAAATAATTGTGCTTATTAACCGTTTTGTCAGCATTATGAATTTTCTTAAAAGATGTCTTAATTTTGGAACTTTATAAGAAGCTAAACTTAGTTCCATAGGTAACTTACTTGAGATTCTTTACAGATGATAACGATGGCTTAATTCCTTTTAACAATATTGTAAAATTGAGACAAAACTTCCTTGAAGAAACGAACGAAAATTCCATCACAAAGAAATCCACTTCTTTCGCTTACTTCGACACCTAACAACATCCAAACACGGCAATTTGACGCACGCGTTAGTCGCAAGATCCACAATTTCTGCGCAAATATAACGCCATTGTTTCTTTCATTACAAAGTGGGGTCGCGTTTAATATCGCGTGTCGGCCGTGTGTGGCCAGCCTAATTGCTCGTTGCATGTTCCGACGTGTTAATATGGATTGAGATTGTCTTATTATACGTTTTTGGGGTTTAGTGAATATATAAAAATGGTGCGAGAAGATATTGGTTCCATAAATTATGCCGACCACTTAAAAACATTTAGAATTTAATTAATAAGAAGTATTGTGGCGTAGTGGTTGAAACACCAGCCTCTCAATTATGAGTGTGCGGGTTTGATTCCAGGTCAGGCAAGTACCAATGTAACTTGGACAACAATGACTGATGGCACATGGACAAGGTGACGGAAAACATCTTGAGAAAAACACCTGGAAACAGACCTGGACTTAGTCTGGAATCGCCAACCTGCATTGAGCAAGCATGGTGTTTACCCTCAATCCTTTTGTGTATGAGAGGAGACTGTGCCCAGCAGTGGGGTTGATGATGATGATGATTGTATATCAATGTGGTCCTGGTTTATGATGGGGTTGAGCACGAACGATAAATACGCAAGAGCCTCCTACCAACTGGTCAAAGTTATTTGTCCTATTTTATTCTCTAAAGATATTTACGGAATTACCAGTGTGATAGTCATCTAGTGTATCTAAAGATTACCTCTATTACACTTTACCACCAATTTTCCGATGACGTCACAGACTTACATCACGCTACTTACGTAACTAAGGGCGGTAGACGTCGGTGTCGGCAGTGACGGCCGATCGGCAGCCGTGGCGGCAGCCGGTAATTCTTTATGATTGATTATCTCCTGGCTAATGAGCTTTGCCAGTCTTTTTGTGTTGGTGCAAGCAAGAAGTGGAGGCGATATGGCGGAAACATACAAACAGCTTTTATCGTAGTCTAATAATAATTGCATCACTGCTTACCATCACGCAGATTTACGGCCAAGCACTAGCTTATAATTAAAAAAAATATATATGGGGGAAGACTAAAAGTTGATACACCAAACTGGTAGTTTACCTATCAGCAAAATTATGTGCATATCTAGGTACTTATTAGGTATTGTAAATGTTTGAAGAAACAACCAAGATGTCCATTTAAAGACATTGCAGATAAATGCTGCATGGTATGATAAGATTTTTGGCGGCACCAGAAATGATAAAAGAAAACATGAAAATAAAGATAAAATCGTACCCAAATTTACAAAGAAATTGAAAAACTAAAAGAAATACAACCCAGCAGAGACAATGGATAGAAAACCAGCCAACGCTCTGAACACTGATTCAAAATATGTACATACAATTGTATAAAAAACGCCGTAACCTATAAATCGTGCATGTTCCATTAAGAATTAGGATCCCTTTTCTCCACAATAAGTGCATAAATAGGGGCCGGCTGATGGCCTGGTATAAATCACGCCCATCCATCATTCATGCCGTGCCAATGTAAATATTGTTACCTACATCTTTTTGTATGGGCAGAAGTCTTGCTGTTTCTGTGGTTTGGTAACTAGGCTTATATGAATATAATCCTTGATTAAACTATCCATTGCTAGATTTCTTACCATGTTTGCTTATCCTTGTTTAAAGCTTTTAGTTGAATCTAAAAAACTGTACTAATATTTGTATGCTTAAAGGTTACATAATCCGCTTCACAAACTTCCTTTCTTCCAAAAAACACATTTTCTGCGGCTATATGAATCTTTTACTTGTCTTCATTAAGACCCTTATCATTCGTAGCTCTATCAATTACTACATCACTTTCAGAAGCCTTCTGTTACCAGTCGTCATATTACTTATAACTTGTCCATAAATATCATTGAAACAGAAACGATATTATCTCCCTCATACCCTGCACTTATATTGCACACTAGACGTGACTTCAACAAATAAGTACAACACTACAAACATACAGTACATAGTATAAAGCCAAACATCTTGTTCGTGCACTTGCGTCGACGGAAGTCACACGGTCGCTTTCAGATCTGTTACTGAAATAGACGACGGAATTGGACAGAATTGGCGAAAACAATGTGTCATTGTTTACTGTAGTTTATATAACTTTTCTTTATCCATTTCCTAGGAGATCGGTGAGATCTTATTTCCTGTGTACGCTGTCCATCTGACTATAAGCTGTGAACTAATTTCAGCCATTGGATCCTCTCTTCAGCCAAAGAGAGAGCAGTGGTGGCCTAGTGGTATCGGCTGTGACTTCCAGTTGTAGGTTGTAGGTTCGAACCCCATCAGGGGCTTTAGTTTGTTTAAATATTTAATCACCACTGGTCTCAAAATGGTGAAGGCAAACATCGTGAGAAAACCGGCATGTCCTAGAGGCAAAACGTCGAAGACATGTGACATCTACCAACCCACACTGGGCCCACGTGGTAGATTACGGCCTACTCCCTCTCACCGAGAAATGGCCTGTGTCCCAGGAGTGGGACAGAAGTGGGACAGAAAAGAGGTCATAACGTAAAATCAGAATCAGATTTGTCGGAAAAAAATGCTTTTATACTAATTGCCTTAGTCAGGCTTAGTAAAAGAACCAAGTATACAGAAAAGAACGTCAATTAATTATTATAACTAAGAAATAGTTATTAATGAATCACCCTGAACACAAAGACGAACTCAAAAATAAAGCGGTTTATGCAAGTCCACAAGACCACACTGCTACCCATAAAGCCAAAGCTTAAACATTTTACACAAATATTACTATTTCCATTTTGAATCGGACTTCTCTCGACCCTTCTAAGTCTACCTTCCAGCGCTTCAAGCAACTCGGCTACTAAGTGCTTGTCGGACGCGGCGACATATACAGCGCTGTATTTGCTTGGCGATCAGATACTACGTGTACAATATTTGTTAGTTTGAAATCTGTCAGCGGCGACTTTCGTTTGTTTATCGGTCTTCAATTGTTCGTTGGTGTTTATGTGACAGGTTATTGGTTGACAAGTTATCAATTTATGGTGTTGTTAGTTGGGGAATTGAGTCTACTATGTATTTTACAGTTATTCGGGGTTATTAAGGAGGAACACTACAATTTTGTTCCTCGTTCTTGAAATGCTGACTATCAAAGCCCATGATGACTTTTAGGTGATGAAATTGTTTAAATTCCAATCATCCAAAATTGTGAACAGAACCAGATGAATCAGCCAGATTATTTAGATTAGAGCTACATTTATTTATTATACATTCACAACCTTTATACAATCGCGTTTTTAAACCCACAGAACAATACAATGACCAAATGTTCAAATAACTCGTTCGTGCTAAGCCGAGATTGAAAGTACCCATATTCAATTTAAAACCATTAAAATCTTACACACCTCCATACCATGCATGTTAGTCGTAAAGGGGTGGACAAAGTCATTGATCTCGGATTGATTTAAATGGCTCATTTATTTGTATGTACAAGTTGGAAGCATTTATACAAACCACTTTTTTTCAATTTAAACAATTTTTTTGTTAAAGCTGCTCTGATTTCAGTCAGTAGTAGTAGATTTCCTAACATCACTGATCGATTGAATTATATCCGATTTTCTCTGCAGGTATGCTTATACATTTCTAAAGTGAAGAGATTTAGTGGTTTTTAAACAACATCAGCGCTTTAAAGCAACCTTATTCCTTCATGATCGCAATCTCTTTCAGGTCTGATACGCTGTTGACCAACAAACAACAGAAAGAAACTCCCACTTTTCTACACCCCAAATTCAGCTGCTCTACATACCAAAACCCTGAGAAACCTCGTTAAAACAAACGTATGCAAATTCTAGTTATGTTATCGCTCTTATCTGGCTCGAGTCCTGGGGATTAGCTGGGCTTCGAGTCTCGGGCTGGCTCAAGTCTGCTCAAACGCAGCGATGCCAAAACTAATCTTCAGCCGAGATTAACGTACAGATTGTGTAATGCATTCAAAGTGTTATGTTAACGTTTTAATGCAAGCGCTTTGATATTTCTGAGCTGCAACCCTGCAAGTGCTGGTGTAGCTTTTAGACTGAAGACACTGCGTGTCTTAGACTAATATTCTGAACTGTTTCTTGGTAATCCTTCTGTCTCGGAGCGAATTTCGAGTTTAGCGCAATGTCTAGACTTCAAAATGGACTATGGTTTTCGTTAACCAGATTACAACACAGATAACTGGAAATGTACAATTATGTTTTCTTTTATTTTCCAGCTGAACTTTAGAGCCTGATAGGATATCATTCGGCCAAACGCCATTGCAAATTGATTATATCTACAGTATGAAGACAAATAAATGTCAGTCTTTAGAGATTGTCACTTGCTTTTGTTTTCGCGTATTGGGGAATTCAAAATAAAAACAACTGACACCAGGGACATAGATAGATGATGTAATGACATGGGGTCACATCATCTTAATTTTCGTAGGGTAACATTTTATTTTAGAATCATAGTTAAGTAAATAACTATGACTCTAAAATATATTATAAACTATATTTACCAACTTAGGACTCATGTTCTTAAAAATTATTTCATTGTTCACAAACTAAACTAAATTAAGATTCAGTACATCTTAGGACAAATATGAATTTAGTCCTGTCAAATTAATAATTAATTTAAATTAATTAATTAGCCCTGCGAGTCGCTAAACTTAAGTGGCAGTGGGCAGGGCACATTGCTCGTAGAACCGATGGCCGATGGGGCAGTAAGGTTCTGGAGTGGCGGCCACGTACTGGAAGACGCAGCGTAGGGAGGCCCCCAACAAGGTGGACCGATGACCTGGTGAAGGTCGCGGGAAGCCGATGGATGCGATAAGCTGAAGAAGAAGAAGAAGAAATTAATTGACGCCTGACGTAAATTGTCGTATTTTTGATCGCGATGAACTGTCTATGAAATGCCTTAATTTGACAAGATTAAACTAATATTGTATATTTTGTCTCTTTCTTGATGAAATTGAAAGAAAAAGATGTACTAAACTTTAATTAACTTTAGTTTATGAATACGGGAATAGGGGTCAATCTTTCGTCTTACAATAAAATTGTGAGATATTAACCATATAATTTTGGCGTCTAAAACGACTTAAGTACCTACATCGCCATGCTTTAAACAACGATTAAAAATAAACCTTGTAATAAGAGCCAATATTTTCTGGTGTGTCTAATAAGAGTCATTAGGTAGCTGAATCGTGACATTCAAGTCATGACATAATGTGGTCCGTCTCGTCACGGTCGGGCACAGTCGGGGCTATGTCGTTTGTCGGCACGATTGATCCTGTCATGGCCGCCATGACGAGAAACATACTGTGGTGACACGGTGTTTCTGACAGGAGGGCTGATTTACTTAGGTATAATGATTACATTATAATGTGAGAAACCTTGTCATATAAATCAAACTGTGAAAACAAAAATTCAATTGTGGCTAGGTATTACGACATTAAAAATATTTGCCGAGTTTTCATGGTTTTATTTCAAATTTAATAATTTTCTTCTTCTGATAAAAACCAGGAATAAAGTCTTTAATTAGGAGATGTTTAAATTGTTGGTAATATAAATCTTAATATTTTAGTTGCATTTAATTATACAAGTCTGCTTTGTTAACATAGCGTAAAGACGTTAATAAATAAAAATTTAAACAATCAACAATTAAGTATATTCTAAAGATTAATTAATAACGTAGGTAATTAAGTCAGATTGTTACTAACCTTATGGACTCCGGTCTGAAATAAAAGTATTTTATTCTATTAAATTTGCTAAAGCTTATTTTTGACAAATAAATATTTATTAACTCATAATTATGATTTCAAAGTCTAAACAGAAACTATGAGCATATTTTAAATTCTTCGAATATAAAAATATATTAAGTGCAACTACTATTAAAAATATCTACTTATTTACTTTTATTTATTCATTGCTAATCGTCTACTTTACGACAGTAATATCCCTTGAAAAAAAACACAATGTAATAGGTAGATACTTAAAGCATAAAAGTTTTGCTCATAATAATAAAACTAAATATAAGCAAAAACATTAACTAGCTATTGTCAGAAACTATTAAAGTATAACTTTTATACCCACAGTAAAACTACAAAAAAAATGGAAAGATTATAGAAATTGCGATGACTAGCCCTTTGTTAACGAAAACTAAACAATGAGAATGCATTTTCACAATCATAAAACCAGTGGGTGGTCCTTCACCAATGCATACAAGTTTGGGGTTAAAAAGTAAACTCACGCTTTACCTGAGATTATGCAACGGCAATAGTAATTTTAAATACCACTCCAACAATAGAGCTATAAAATTAACAGGTTTATGATGTTTCAACAAAAGAAAGTGATGATGATGACAAAAACGATAAATTATCTTTTAAAACAAATAAATTTACAGAATTAACATAATACAGTGAATAATAATACGAAAACAGCCCATAAAACAGACATAATACAAAGCAAATAAACAACGGAGCAACAAATCGTTCAGAAAAATCTCTTGACCCATATTAAGCTACAAAAGGTCCGCCCACGTCGAGATGACACTAAAACTAAATTATGTAGGTATTACTAAGCCGCCGTTTACCAGCTTCGCAGATATTCAATTTCCCATGCCATGCATCTCACTCGTCGCATCCACTCGTTTGACTGCGCGATGCATATTTTATATAATCCTTTCATCAAAACGTCGAGTTCGCGGAAAGCGCTTTTAGTAATTCTCGCGAGCGAGCGAGAAGGAAGCCGCTGACAAACGGGGTGTCAAACAGCGGTGGGGATAAGACGTCAAAGCTCCCGCAGAGCACACAGAATGCAAAAATGGCGAGGCGACTAGTGACAAGGTGTCAGGAGGGGGGCACGTCACACCGCGAACCTCAGTTCAGAGCCGTCCGTCGCGGCAGCCGCACGTTTCGTTCCGCTTCGTACACACGCCGCGACTAGTGACTTGTGTATAATGTGCTGACACCAAGCCTTGGATTTTGTGAAGTGATATTGTTCTGTGTTGTGGATTGATTATACTTTTTTAAGCTGGAAAAGGATATCGGACTGTGGAGCAACATGCTCACGTCAAGCAATCAGTATTTGCGACCGGATTACCTGTCGCCGCTTCCGACAACGGTAAGTTTGATTGATGATGACAAACTCGTGTTTTCTTATCCTTGCGTTTGCGTTAGGTATAATTTACTTCACATTAGCGTTTCTAGAAAGTTTGTTGGTTAAATCCAAAGGAAATTTATATCGTATTACTGTTTCATTTAAAAGTCATAAAGTGTCACTGATCGTTCAAGTAAATGGTTTCTTAACTAACAATATAATTCTTCAAAATAATGCAACTGCTTCCTACGAACATAATAATTATTCAAGGAAATAAAAGCAAACATAACGTATTAAAGAGAAAATCCAATATTTACCTATTATACTACTGTAAATATAGAATACTGAAGTACAAAATAAAATAGACAACAGACAGAAAACTCTTAAAAAAAGAAATTTGTATGGGATAATATTATATGAAAAACAAGCTTCCCAATGGAACTTGTAATCCTTTCGTTGTTCAACAAAAACAAATAAACCTTCATTGACCTACAAGTTTTGTAAATGGAGGATACATTTTCCGTGTACCTTCTAAAATGGAACAATTACTTCGTGAGAAGGGTTCACGAGGACTTCAACAAGTATGGTAAATGACAATGAGGAATCAAATAATACTGAAACAATATTGTTGTTCAGGTACAAGGAAAAGAAAGAAAATTACATAAACTCACTTAAACAATTTTGTCTAAAAATAGAAGAAACTGTAGTAGCACATTTGAGTTACTTATTTCATTAACAATTTCTACATTGTGACGAAAAGATTTGGTTGTATAAACGAGTCCAGGTTGTAGAAAAAGCTCTCTTTCGCTTTCGCCTGAACTTTAATGAATTAGTTCAGTTATTTTAACTGAGAAAATTAATATTAATAAAATAAATGAGAGCGGTTGCGATTTCAATTTATTGTTAATCACAATCTTAAAAAAATAGAATAGAATTGACGGTGACCCCAAAACCAGTGTCATGACACAAAAAAAAATCATCATCAAATTCAATTATTTTGCACAAAAAAAATTCAAACAAAGTACTCCATATTAAGTATCTACTTAATTATTACTTAATAATTACTCGCTACGCTAATTAGCTCTTCAAATATTATTGACGTATATGAGAACAAACCTACTTACAAAAAATAATTTATTTATTTAATGAAATGTAAGTATGTGTAAATAGTATGAAAATAAAATTTCGTCAAGTTTGTTAATAGTAAACTTCCAGAAGGCAAGCATAATTGTAACGAAATTGATTTAGTGGTAGATCATAAAATTCGGCAAATTTGAGACATATTTTACTTTACCATTCCAATAGCACTGTACTAAATCCTGAAAACATTGTTCATATTACTTTACAACTGTAAAATCTTTGGGAATTCCCTTGCACAACAAACTAAACTTTCATTGTATTTAAAATTACTTTTAACATAAAATATTTTCACTATCTTCAAAATATATTCTAGAGACGTCTCGTAATTACTACATTAAAACAACAATCGGATCTTGAAGTGCTAACAAACAAGCAATTAGTATAACGAACTAGACTCTAATAAGATTCGTGCCGTCGCTAAAATAAACTTTGACAAAACAATGTGAGTAAAACAGAAAACATATTCCTGACACATAGCGACGGTTGAGCGGCGGCAATAGACGTGACAACACGCCACAAGTTCAGGCGTGCCGCAAATTCAGCGGCACAAATTGCCCTTTTCACTGCGAGATTACATCATGCGGGAGCCGAGTGAAATGTCAAGCGGAGCCGACGGCTGCCAGACGCGCGGATAATGGCGCGTCGGCCGCGTGATTGGACGCCCGCCTCCCCCACTCCGCACCCCCGCGGTCCCTTTGTACGCCCGTCACTCGCAACCTCGACCCGACGTTTCATTTCATAAACTGCCTCTCTTTGTTGCAGCTCGATGCGAAAAAGAGCCCGCTGGCGCTACTAGCGCAGACCTGCAGCGCTATCGGCGCGGACTCTCCCAACCCCAAGCTGATCTCCGCCGCCGAGAAAGCGAGTAAGAAGTACGATGAGAAATCGCACGTACCGGATAACAAGCCCAGCTTCAAGCCTTACGAATCGTGCCTAACAGCGAGAGAAAAGACTAGAACTCCTGACGACCGAGGGTCTGTCAACGCGTCGTCTAAGACCCCGCTCTCGTCGAAAGGCAGCGCGTCCACCACACCAGTACAAGCGCGCTGCGCCAGTAACCAGAGCTCCTCATCACAGAGGACTCCACCGCCGGCTCACCGGAAAACACCGTCAGAGAAGTCTGACGAGAGATCCAGCCCACTGCACGGCTCACCCGTGCCAACCAAATCTAACTCAGAGTCGATCAGTATCTCATCTGCATCTAAGTTACCGTTCACTCCCACCTCTCTATCCTCCAGCGCAGACACCAAAGAACATTCGAGCTTCAAGCCCAACATACCTGTTTCTACATCTGCCTTCCTCGGTGGATTACACCATAGCGGATTTCCTTTACAAATGGACTTAATGACCAGTAGCTTGATGGCTGCACAGCATCACGCTTTAAAGAATGGATTAAATCCGTATCTCGCGTATGCCAGAATGAAGGCGCCTGGAAGTGATCTAGGAATCTGTAGAGATCCTTACTGCACGGGTTGCTCACTAAGCTCACATTTGCTCAAATCCGCTGTATGTCCAGCGGGGTGTGCTCAATGCGATCACGCCAAAACTCCGTTTCCATTACCTACTAATCACCCAGCGGCAGCAGCGTATGCTCACGCACAGTTAGCTGCTTTAGCGGCCGCTTCACAGCTGCCCTACGTATGCAGTTGGATGGCAGGAGACTCTGCGTATTGTGGCAAACGGTTCGCCTCGTCAGACGAACTGCTGCAACACTTGAGATCACACACTGCGAGCGGTGAATCAAGTCCAAGCCTATCGATGTTGAGTGCGACGCACCCGTTGCTGCAGCGCACTTACCCGACGCCGCCGCTTTCGCCGCTGACTCCTCGCTTCCACCCGTATAGCAAACCGTCGCACCTGGTGTCGTCGCCGCCGCTGCCGTTCCCGATGCCTCCACACCCCTCGCTGGCCGCGTACTTCCCACCGTACCCGCTGTTCGGCCCACGGCCTCTGCACCCTTGAGGACCGTCGGCGCTCCACGGACACAAGAAGGGGGGCGCCGACCGCTAACGCCCATGCCAAAAGGACATTCGAAACCGAAGTCTGTGTACATATAAATTAGTGTTCTTCGGGTTTCTAGTCGGCTCATATCATCGACGGAAGTGTTTGCCCCTGTGGGGGTCGCGACAGCTGTGATCTCTAACTCGTAATCATTATTAATTAGTGCACTGAACGCTTGTTCGTAACCGCGCGCGCGGATTTTAATTTTCTAGTTAGACTAACGAAATTTTTATGTACCAAATCTATAGATTGTAATTTAAATTGATTTTTGTAATTTAAGTTGTTGCAATTAATTAGTGAGGGTTGTTAATTGTGTTTGTATTTTTTTAAGTGAATGTTTAATGATTTGGCGATACATTGATCTATCACATATCTTTATAATGATGTGCGTTGTGACTGAAGGTTTCTCGTAGACGCATGGTAGTCCCAGTATATTAGTGTTACAGATAACAAGATAACATGTTACCGCTACTATTTCTCGTTTATATTTATAATATAATTGCTACGTTCAGGTTTCAAATTAATAAGATCTTAGATGAATCTCACGAATACACTTTACTTTAAAATTTACATTCTAATGCTTGCAAAAGTGGCACGTTATATTTTTATGCGTAACTATAAATTAATGTTAACAGAGTACACTGTCAGAATGTTAAGTGATGACACGAGTTATACTAGTGTGAACGTGGAATGCGTGTACAACATTCATAATAAAGTAATGGACACTGTAATACTTGCAACTGATAACTGTTAAAATAAAAATTTGTTGTTATAAAGGGCATAAAGCGAAAAAAATATACGTAAATATTTAATTTGAAACTGCTGTCTTTAATTACTGAACCTCTTTACAAAATACACAATGATCAAAAGCACTAATTGGATATTGAAGTGTTAATAACGAATTCAAGATGCGTAGGTTCACAGCAAGGTGCAATTCACATCTTTAATTTTCCAGTTCCCGTTCAACTATTTCATACATTTGAATTAAATTTTCCTGGAAACGCAGCAACTTGAAATTTTACCACAATTTTCTTACCAACATGTATATTACTTACATACGTTGCGACAATATTAAGTATATACTTTCTTTAAAATTCTCGCTGTAGTTCTAGTCAATTGCAAAAAGAGCTTATGAAATATAGTAAGCTCCTCTGTTTGAGAAAAACTTTAACTTTATTCTCTCAGCTTTAATACATCGTTTCATTGGCAGTCGGTAAACTTGTGTGATAAAATCCAGATTAAGATTAGTGGGTTAGATAAAAGCATCATTTTTTATTTATAAAATGTAAGTAACAGTCTGAGACTTATAAAAAGGTTACAAACAATCATGAATGGAAAGCAGAGGAACTTTAATTACATAAACTCAATCCTAACTACAAAAGAGAATATCATATAACGATTACTGATACAAAATTCAATTAGGCAAGTCCTCTTTGGAAAATTAAGAAGAAAATATATGTGTGACAACACTTGACCTTAAACACAAGTTTCAATAAAAATCTGAGGTGTTTGAAAGAAAATCCTTACCCACGTCTTAGTTTCAAAAACACCTGCTGAGCAACATAAACGACGCAATGAAAAGGAATGCCTATTGTAGTGTATTCTTCAGTTATCTCATTGTATCTCCGAGCCAAGAAGATTAATAACGACCCCAGTAAGAAAAAGAAGAACTACTACTAGCTCCAACCCACACACATGACGCAACGGAACGAATAAACGATATTTTTCAGAAGGCATGACTCAAACGTCGTACGTAATTAGGACTGTTGCGGCTTCTACTACAATAAATTATAAGCAATTTATCTGTCTGTCTGTCGCCATACATCACGAACTGTGCAGCATTTACTAGCGTTGAAATATTATGACCAATGTGCATGGTGGACGCACCATTTGTTAGCCGAGCGAGCCAAACATTATCTTTAAATACTACATTATGATCGTGTGAAATGATTTTTAGGTTGAAATTTATTAAGTAGGGTTTTATTTGTTTCTTGAACCAACATATATTTCATTTGTCTGTTTGGTATAAGATTTTTCGAATAGCTACTTAATTAATATACCTAATACCTACATTCGATTTTAATTAATTAAAATACAGTGACATGGTTTAACAAGTCACTGAATAGACATTGACCAGCTAATTAGAATAATTAAAAAGTTTCTAATACTAAATCAAACTAAACTTCCTAATTAGCAATTAAATTATAAATTAAAATAACATACGGAACGCTAAACATTAAAAATAAAATTATAATAACGTAATTCATTATATTATAACTAATGGCAGTTACAAAAACAATGTTAGTATACATATATTTAGATATACTTATGTATAATAAAACTTTATAGTTTCCTGCTTATTTTGAAATATATGTATGTATGTGCCAAGGAGCATATTGAAATTACAAAACATATATTAAAAGTATAATTCTCGCATTATTATATTCAGTAAAGTCGTTAACGGTCATAATATGTCTTTGTTTCATTCATTTTATTATGTTTAACAGTCTCTTTTGGGTTGTTCTTGAAGAAAAACTCTGTTTTAAATACTTACTTAAAAAGCAGGTCATGACTTTGTGTACCCGGGTAACCAATTGAGTTTCCCGTTAGAATTTTATTTGAACTATTTTCTAATAGCTTTAGTTGTTTATTCGTTTCTACGAATTTCAGCGCTATTAATTCAATGACTTCCAATTTCTTGATTGGTGAAACTTTTAATTATTTTTCTTAATATTCACTATACTGAACTAAAGGCCATTTTTTTACGTAACATTTGATTTAAAGGCAAGAATAGATATAGGATAGGAACCTTTATATTAGGTTTTTATTGCAATGTGAACAGTATTTATCAAGATCTTTATACATTGTGCTCACATGATAGAAGCAACAGAAATATGTAACAAAGAAATGTAACCCATATTATGATTTTAAAAGAGTGTCCATGGAGTTTCTTGCACGTTCTTCTCCATAGAGATCTACGCTTTGGAACGTGCAACTTAGCTTCACTTTTCTTGGACTGACTGACATTGACTACCTATTCAAAAGCTCCAACGGATGGTTAATTTGAAATAAACAATTTTGATTTTGATCTCTGCTGGTGGAAGTTCGGTAGCAATCATTCCTTATCCGAAAACTGGTAACTTTACCACGGGTATCAGGTACAAACGACGACAAAGATAACCCACATAAATACTAATAGATGCTGAACTTCCGTCCGACAATCGCATCATTCACCCCAGAGCTACGAGCGCAGACTTATGATACATCTCGCCAGATATTGAATTAATAAGATGTTGAGACTGCGTGCACTGAACTTCATTATATCCGCATGGATTATTTATGTTTAGATGTAGCGCAATAGCTGCAGTTGGTTTGAAACCGTTTCTTTAAAAACAAATCCTAACACCTAATCAATATAATGGCGTTGATTTCGCCGTTCACAAACGAAGGTGTTTTTTTTTAACTAGTTCTTCGTTCGCAATCCCTCTTCGTGGTAAGCAGTGGTGCAATCGCTGATGGTAAAGCGTGCTAGTTTATTAAGAGCCTATTCATTCTAGGCTTGAAGACACTTAAATTGTATTCGGACGGAAACACCGCCGCTGGCAAATTGTTCCAGTTCAGTTTGTGAATAAAGAAATCTGCACCGATATGTACTTATACTTATTCACACAATTGATGAAACGTCTGAAGCTAGGTGCACAAATTGTTCCAGTCCTATGGGTAATTTCCTATGGAGAAGAAACGGTCGGAAATTCCATTGATACTCTTAAACTCAGATTATAGAACAAACCTTTTGTTCTATAATCTGAGATTTCACATTGAAATAGCATTAACAGGCTTAGAAGTCGTGGTGGCGTAGTGGTTAATACACCAGCCTCTCAAGTATGAGTGTGCGGTTTCGATTCCAGGTCAGGCAAGTACCAATGCAACTTTACCAAGTCATATGTACTTTCTAAATATATCTTGGACACCAATGACTGATTACAAAGTGAAGGAAAACATCTTGAGGAAACCTGGACTTTAAGTCTGAAAACGCCAACCCGCATTGAGCAAGCCTGGAGCACAGGCGTAGAGTAGCCAGCCTTTCGGTCTTCTATAGGTTGCATTCTGGTGAGTGTGCAAGGGAATTGCATGATTTAATTCCCCCATCACCGTTCCACCATCGGACGACCCGTCGTACGGCGAGTTTCCACCCTTACGTTGTTGATACCACTGCGACCCGGACGAAGCGTTTCGCTTCCTTTTTATACCGCGTACATCGAGGGACTGGAACAATTTGCCAGCGACGGTGTTTCCGTCACATTACAATTTGAGTGTCTTCAAGGCTAGAGTGAATAGGCTCTTAATAAACTAGCGCGCTTTACCATCAATGATCGCATCACTGCTTACCATCAGGCGGGATTGCGGTCAAGCGCTTGTTTATAACTAGCATGGTGAGTACGCTCAATCCGTCTCTATATGAGAACCAGGCAACCAGCAGGGTAACTGTGTAACACACTAAACTATGAGTTGGAATCATTTCGAAGCATATTGCTAATCTGTTACTCAAAATGTGTCTGCTCAACAACGTAAATAACGCAATGGAGGTTGTTGTACTGTCAAAATGAAACCCATTGTTCCTGTGTACAGTGTACCTACACACTTAGCCTACAGGTCTTTTTAATTGAAAATTCAATACTTTTTAATTAAGCTGTAAAAGGAAAGGCATGAATTCACTTAGGACAGAGACAATTATTACAAGATTTACTTACAATAATAGGTGTTGCGTTGGTGTATAAAGATTGTATTTTAACTATAGTTTTCAGACGTCTACTTTCTACCGGCAACAAAGATACTTGCCTGCTCCGAAAGTAGTTGATTTGTCAATTAAAGTGACGTATTCATTTTTCGAAAGAGCAAACACCCATCGTTATTTGACAGATGTAACTAACTATTCCATCAAATCGAGGTGTTATTATAACAAGCCCATTATGGGTCTCTCTGTGTAGGCTCTTAAAGTGTTTTGAACTACAGGAATATTTTTGAAGAAAACTTGTTTGAAAGTATCGTCAACGATTTCAAAGTATTCGAAGTAATAACTTTAGTTTTTAGTAATAAGGGTACACCTCTTATTAAAAACTAAACGTTAAAAACTTTAACCTTTAAAAACTTAAGTTTTTACTTTAAGCTGTAAAGTAGCGACTGTGTGTAGGAGGGTTGCCAACTATACTGTTTTGAACAGTATTATACTATTTTTCACTAAATTATACTTTTTTACTGTTGAACAAAAAAAAAGTATAAAAATACTGTTATCAGCATACAAACACATTATGTGATATACTTAAACGCTCACACATTTTTATTTAGTCAGAGGGCGCGCGCGCGCTCAGTGCAGTGCAGCGCAGCCACCAAACAAATCATGAATGCCAAGTGGCGGGAGGACAGAAATAGAGCATCAATAAATTTGATTAAAAATGAGCTCCTCATTTATTTTAATTTAAATTATAATTGTGGTGAGGCGTACGAAATATTCAAAAACGATTTAAATTTAGTAACAGTAACAAAAAATTTGTATGTAAAAAATTAAATAAATGAAATACTGTTCGTTTTTCTAAAATACTGTTTAATATTCTTCACAGACCTGAATATACTTTATTCCGTGTAAAAAAAAAATGGCAACCCTAAGTAAGAGAGACAGAGAGTAGAGTAAGTTTTTACCAATAGCTATCAATCAAGTACGGATTAAGCCACCGGACTGCTACTGAGAATGTTCATATGAAAAATCCCAACAATGATTTGAATCGAAACCTTGTGTTCCCCAATAACACTAGCCACCAATTTTCATACAAGGCAGTCTAATTAAAACCACATTAACCTACTAAACTAATCAATTCTAATAATCTCTAATCCTATGACATCGAAATCGGATTATTCATTTGCAAATTAAAACTATAAAGCGAAGCGGAAACCAACACGGGTTAGCATAACCATCAATTTGTCATACAATTTAATGTTAAAATGAATATTACACGTTTCGTTTTAATATGTAAATTAATTAGATTTCTAGCGATGTTGTGGTTCGAGAACGGATGTCTTTGCTCATTTATTATTAATATTTTCGTCGTGGTAAAATGGTTTTGTCATCATTATAGCGTGACTGATATGAAACGACAATTTAGAGCTGGAGGATACGAGTTTAAACCTAGAAAATTAGAAAATAAGTTTCATAATCCGCAACCTAACTCCTCCCACTACTGAGCAGGGTTATTAATAAACTCGACACTTGAAACTGGATACGTTTATTCATTATTTACTTATTTAAACTCTTTGCACAGAAAAACTGTTTTACAAGAAAAAAAAAAACACTACAAACTAATTTCGGAAGTCGGTGGCAAAAACGAATACACATGTTCACGATCATGGTCTCTTTGGTTTTTGTATATTCGTTTCGAGGAGTTCCCTGAACTGACCTCTGTATTCATCATCAGCTCCCTAATGACAGTCGCAACCCATCTAGGTATAAGACTCTTATCAATACAAATTATTCAAGCACAAACACAAGGTAGCTGCTGTGAATCGTTGAGGTTCCCTCGCCTGTTTCCCGGCTCCATCATCAGTTCTACTCCAGGCCCTTATTAAATTGTAGCGTTTAAAAATACCTAATGAAAAAACTTAAAAATGCACTAGCCGTCCCTACAATTTTTGAAAGTTCCTCTTGATTTCTCTGGTCTTCCACCATCAAAGCCTGATGTCCTCATGGTGTGTATCTTGGGACCAACGGGGGAATGTTTTTTTCCAACAAAAAAAGAATTATCAAAATAGGTTCATAAACGACTAAGTTATCCGCGAACAACATAAAAAAGTATACGTATGTATATACGGTCAAATTGAGTAACCTCCTCCTTTTTGAAGTCGGTTAAAAAAGGTACAAAGGCGCCCTTAATGAAAAAAATATCGATTTATCGGAATGAATTTTGAAATGAAATTTTGAATTGAGTTTAGGTGTATATTCAGATGGCATTCTACAGGGTGGTAGGAGTAATAACATACAATCTATTAGCATGGTTTTAGAACAAGATTCTGGATTCACTAACAAAAATTTTCTGCTTGATTTGTCAGCCATTTGTTTGCCATAATCAAAATTGCTGCTTGATTTGTCAATTTGCAAAGAATAATAAAAAAAAATTGATAACCAGCAAAAAAGTAAGACATTTTTGCTGGTTATCAATTTTTTCTGTACGCAAAGGCGTACAATGTACAGATTAAATTAATGCCTACAGTTTGCGCTTTAATATCGGGATGGTACTCGATGCCGTAAAGTAAATATTATGGTGTTGTAACAGTTTGGTTCTGTGTTCTGTCTGATCTGTGGTCGTTTGCACCTGACGTGTCAATTTGTCGTAATGTCAGTAATGTCTTTGTTGTTCGTTCACCGACTGCCAATCGCTGCGTTTGTAATGCGTGTATGTATGTAGGTATGTATATTGCTCCATTATAACTGCATACTTTGTAATACTCCACTTGAGGTGGAAATTGAGGTAGGTTTTATTAAAAAGAACTACATAGAAAGGCCGTTGTTTGATTACAGTGAATAATTTAGTAATAGTTCCGCGAACAGGTCTTCAAGTATGAACACTGAAGGTTGACTGGTGGAAAATATCTCAGGCATTAAATTTTAAAGTAATTTGAATAAATGACTTTATATTAGTTTTTTTTTTTGACACCGTCTCTGTACAGTATTTTTTTAGTTATCTTCTCCTTCTTCTTCTCAGCCTATAGGCTGACCTCTATAGAGGTCCACTGCTGGACAAAGACCTCCTGAAAGCTTTCATTGCTTTGGGGAGTTTTGCCATAATTCCCACGTTTGGCAGGCGGGTTGGAGATCGCAGTAATTTGATATTCCACAGGAGAAGCGCTGCTGCACGCATCGCATCCCTGGTGAAAGTGAGTTTGTTTGTTTGTTCAGCTTTCACGCCTAAACTACTGAACGGATGTAACGGACGCCATGTTTATAATCACGTCTAAACTGTCTATGGAAAACCGTAATTTGACCTGAACCACCTGAATTTGAATATTATCTTTTATCCTTTTCTTTGTGAAATAGAAATAAAAAATGCACTTAACTTAAAACTAGTTTGACAAGTGGAGCTGTTCAAAGATTTACTTTCACTAAAGGCGAATTCTTCCAAACTTGCGTACCTAGAATGTGTCTTATTCATAATAACAGTTATTCTGGGTACGGATGATAGGAGATGAAGCTACCCGAAACTGTCAAACATTCCCAATCAACCTTGAGCCTTAATGCTTTAGATATATACTTGAAAATCTAATAAAGATATCTGACAAACTGTAGTGGTACGATGTGCTGCCGTCTGTACCTAACTATGGATACTTAGATGAAGTGAGCGTGGAATCAGGTAGGTTCAACTAATGGTGAAGGTTTGACACTATTGACAGCTCAGCAATACCAGAATTGATCGGTCAATACATGAAAAATTGTCATACTTTCCGAATCCGAACATTTAGAGATAGGATTACAAAAACCTTTCCAATATCTTCTGTTAGCATCCAAAGAAGCGGTGCCCTTGTATATATACACATATCCTTGCATAAAGCGAGTAATGGGTGTTTTTAATTTTTTTCACCTTCCGTAGTAAGCATTGACATATCAATAAACAATTAAACACCCTGTGTAATCATTCACACAAATTGCCCTTAAATTATACTTTACTTACAAGTTTATTTTAATTAATAAAATATAAGTGACTGCTGTTCTCCTTATCGAGCATTTACTATATCAACTTTTTATGAGTTACCGAGTTAATATTTTATAATAAAATAATGTACTAATTGTATCGACTCCGGATCGAACCCGGAACCTTGGCAAGCAGGTGTATCACGCAGTCAAGGGGGTCAACCTATCCTATATGTATATTTACATACTACATATAATTTAAACTACGCCCTGTCGGTTTTGATAGATCGCAGGTAAAGGAGGAGGGACGGCAAATTAAGTTTCTTTAATTAATTTGTTCGTTGTTGTTTCTGTGTTAACGGCACCTGTAAGGTGTGAATGTTAAATGTGGTTGTTGTTGGAGTTGTTACACACTATTCATAATTGTATAATATCAAAGTGGAATACGGAACTACAACTAATGACAACAACGACTCAATGGCATTGAAGGTGTTAATAAATAATTTTAATTAAGTACATAAAAAGACGACCACATACCGGCAGCGCAGCATTGGACACCCACCTACTAGGTGGTCGGATGACCTGATCAAAATCGCAGGGAAGCGCTGGATGCAGGCCGCGTCCAACCGTTCTTTTTGGAAATCCTTGGGGAGGCCTATGTCCAGCAGTTAACTTCATTTGACTAAGATGATAATGATGATGATGACATAAAAAAACATCAAAAAACCAAAATATTAAACGTAGCACTTGGATTAAATTAAAATATACAATACATTCAATGAAATATTTTTGTTCATACTTTATTTTTTTTAAATAAATACTTACCTATATCACCACAATTATTAATACTTTAACATAACCCCCTTGATTCATAAACGTTGGTTAAAGTTAACTAGTGATCAACTAATGTTTAACCATATATTTTGACGTTTGTAGGTCACGTAACTATAATCATCACATATGAATTAGGTAACCCTTTATACACTATGGTGTTTATTCATAAACTAATAAAAAAGTTAAGTCACGTGCAAACGTCAAAATGTATGGTTAAATATTCGCTAATCACTAGTTAACTTAAAGCAACGTTTATGAATAATGGGGAAAATATCACAGCAGTTCCAAATGAACTAATTTAGGAGTCATGTAAATAGGTGCGTCTCATTTATTCCGCCCATAACTAATGCGTTGCAATGCAATTAATAATAGGCTATTTGACAGATTTATAATTTTTATCTTGAATTACTTGGTTGCGGTTAAGAGGTTCACTGAAAGTATTTTTTTTAATTTTCAATACGTATTTCGTAAGAAATATGCAAATAAAAATTCAAAATTCAAATAAGCCGCGTAAACGCGGTATTCAGCAATATGGCGTCGGGCTTTGTAAGTGACGTCACAAGCGGTTTTCGGTTCTCAGTGATGTTTGTTTTTATTTATTATTTGTTGTTGTTATCTAATAAAATGGTTTACAAGTGGTGTGCTGTACCGGGTTGTACAAATAAATCGATAAAAACCCCCGAAAAACAGTTTATAAGTTTGCCGAAAACAAGCGTATGACGTCATCGCGACATTAGCCAATCCGGATCGTTTCACAATGTGTGGCGCGAGAAACAAAAAGCCAAACATATTTTTGTGTTTTGGATATATTAATTGTTATTATTTTTTATTAAAACTTATGTAAATGACATAAAGAACCCTCATTTTATGCAATTAAAGCAAATAATCACAAGAAAATTAATACTGTCAAATAGCCTATTATGTATTTAAAAAATGGCGCTCAACAGGCGCTCAGCTAATTCCCGCTGCAGACCGTACCACTCATTCCTGTACGTGTCGTTTACGGCACGGCACGGCAGTGTTGATACACGCGGCGGTTCAAAGGCGCCGACCGCTTTGATCTCGCCGCTCACCCGACGCCATGACACTTTGTACACTCGAGAAAAAAAGTGCAAAAGCTTTTTTAAATGTTAATTTATATTGACGCGAAAAATATTGGCAATAATGTCAAAGTAATTAGCGTTTACGTAGTACGAGTGTGGCGGTAATTACTTTAGTTGATGACGAAACGTTTCAAAGTCGGGAGTTCTGTTAAAAATAATATACGGTAGCTTTGAAAATTAATGTCTGGCAATCATTTTCTGAGTGCCATGAAGCTAATAGAAATGAAAATAAATAGGTTTCATTTCATGCTAGTTTGGTAATTAAGAAAAAAACGCTTTATAACGATAATGTAAAGAAAACTTTCTGTACTATTTTATAGTAGCTGTATTTCATTTTAAATTAAAATATACAAAAGTTTTACTACATAATTGCCAAGCAATTAAGATGTGGGTTAATTTAATTACCTTAAGCTTACTTTTCGTCATCAGTCTTAAATAAAAGATATAACTTGCAACTTCACATATCTGCATTACGGTCTGGTCTTATAAGCATTACTGCCGCCGTAAGGAAAAAAGACGCATCTAACATCTTTTTTCCAAATTGAGTTACATGCATATTCTAAATCAGTAAAAGAAATGGCATACAACAATATATTTATATTTTGCATAAAAAAAAATGTTAGATGCGTCTTTTTTCCTTATGACGGCAGATTACGTGTAGTGCATTTTGAAATTATTGGCGATACTCTGGATTCTTTGAAGTGATGGGTTAGGCGATCTTCTACCATGTAGGCGGAGACTTCCAGGCTCGCTTGATGTTCTATACGAAGCCTACGTTTTACAGCTGATTGCATAAGGCTAAAAGAAAATCCTTCTTTCCTCTGTTTCCTGAGGACCAGTGGAGCGTCCTGGAGTAGACAAGCAACCTTAGAAAAGTGGCTCTTTTTCATAACCCACGATACGCTTGCAGATACGTTGTCTCCTGTCCAGAACGTTTATGCTTCGTCGGCCATTGGTCCTTCGACAAACGTGGGCAACCTACTGCCACTGCGTTGCGAAGGGTGCTGCGATGTCGTCGTGCTGCATGGGAGAAGATTATATGAAGCACTAAACTACAATAGGCTGAAATGATTGAAGTAAATATTGACAAAGAATGAGCAAGTAAGTGCAATGGTAGTTTGAAATTAATATTTAGAAACCACCTTGAATGAACTTGACTGTTCCGATGATAGAAAAATCGATAAATCTGGTCTAAATTTAACCTACATTCACCATTTACCATGGGCAAGTCTGCTACTAGTAAAACAGTTATTATTCAACAAAACTCAGGAGGAGCGGTCATCGCACCTACCGCGTCGCTGATTACATCCGCGCGGCGCATTACGAACTAACCACGATGACTTTAAGATATAAGTACACTTCCATTATAAGCTGACCTCGTATTGTAATAATAATCTTTCGACCGAGTTCCGGTCACACCGTCCAATCTCAATGGTGACTAGTTATGAACGCAAGAACTATGCTAGTACACAGGGGTAATCACAAATACAAGTCTATCCCTCACACATAGTCAAACGGAACGTTCATCAAACTGAACCAGAGAGGGATCAGGCAGCACTGAAGTCTGCGGTGTGTGTTGTTCGAGGTACTGGCTCACCTACGTGGCTATAGCTTAACCACGATCCCCACATTATATGGTTTGTTGCACAGTGAAAGCTCAGCGTATACTGGAAAAGTTTCGCTTGAAATGTCTTCGTGAGTCTCCACGGCGACGCAAATTGAGGCTGTCTAGCTCATGCTCCACTGCTTTCAAGGTAAAAAACTGACGACCTGTCATCTTAGGTGTTAATGATTTTATTACATTGTGAAGTATTTTGGGTCGGCTTTTTGTAGTTCAAAAGGTGGAACGATGTATGATAGTGAACTATAAGATTTTTTTTTTAAACGAGAGTTTTGTGCTGGTGTCTTTTTAATTTTGGATATAACTGTGAAAATAATTTCATGAGATTTTAGCTGCCAGCGATGGCCTTGATTTAAGAGTTGTAGGTCTTAGGTTCTAAAAATAACACCACTCTCCTCGCCAGTACTCACCCGATTTACATTACATAAAGATATCCATATTTTTTCCATGAAACGTGAGTAGTGTGGTGGTACAGTCAAAGTCAATAATCTGAAGTGGTAAAGCAATGGGCAGATAAGCATCGTACAGTCGAGTGGAAGAGTGATTAACGTAGCCCCGCCACTTTGAAGCCGCTGCGCATTGTCAGCTCAGATTAACGTCCGCTACTGAACTCATGTCTAGTTTTTATTTATTTTTTGTTTAACCTTTTTGTGTGCGATGTTACTTCGGTGGAACAAATTGTTATTTACTTAGTTTCGCTTTGTTCTTGTTTTCGGAAGCGATTGGGATGAAAAATGTTCCTGGAATGAATCTGTGCAATTTCTTGTGTTGGTTCTTGTTAGAGAACGGTTTGGTGAAACAGTTGCTAAATATTTGTTGGTGAAGTTTTCTGAGGGAGGAAGGTGTGACGCTACTGTTATTTTAATTACAAAGTTCCAGTCAATCATGACCAGGGGGGCCCCAGGCTAAATAATATTAGTCGCACAGGTCGATGATCAGGTTAAGGCCGCATTTCCACTGAAGCGGAGCTGTGCGGAGAGGAGCGGTGAAGAGCGGTGAAAAGTCGTCAGTGTTTTCACTGAAGCAGAGTGGAATGGAGCGGAGCGGAGCATACTTTTGAACTTCTCATCCGTTTTGATACATATGCACTTAATGACGTAACGACGATAGCTGATTTACTACGCGCGAGTCACGTACCTACCGCCCTGCTCCACCCCGCCCCGCTGTCCTCCGCGTCCACACAGCACCGTCCCACAGTCCTCCACTCTGCACCGTATCGCCTCGCTGCATTTTTATTATATGAATATCTGCTCAGCTCTGCACCACCCCGCTCGTGCTGTTTCCATTGAAGCGGAGCGATGATTTCGGGCTTATCTAGTGATTGGTCAATTCGTACACCGCTCAGCTCCTCTCCGCCCCGCTCCGTGTCAGTGGAAACCCGGCCTAAGCCATACAAGCCGCGGGTAGGCTGTTGATGGGTATCTTTACATTCTAAGGGTCCATCTTTACCCATCCACGCCTCGAAAAGTACGTTAAGCTGTTGGTCTTGGCTGTCTTTCGTGGATTTTTAACAGTCGTTACGAGTAGTTAGAAAACTGAATCTCTTACATCCAGTCTGATCAACAGGTATTACCCACTGTAAATGGGTTGTAGAGTTACAGACGACTACACATCAAGCTACTTGATACTTTTTAGTAGATTTTCAACTGTATTGCTGTACGATTAAGGTAGAATTTTGATTGAGAATATTTGTCAGTTTCGGAAAGCTTGATCTGCTGTCGTCCGCACACAGCTAAGTGGAACAAAAATAAAATAAATATAATCGACTTATTTCAGTGGTATCTTTAAAAACTCAGGACCAACTTCTAACACGTGTAATGGTAAGGGTATGTACATAAATAAATAAATATAAATATACCTACTTATACGGACAAATCACACAGATTGAGCTAGCCCCAAAGTAAGCACGAGACTTGTGTTACGGGATGCTAACTCAACGATACTATATTTATAATAGATACATGTATAGATAAATATCCAAGACCCAGGCCAATCAGGAAAAGATCGTTTTACATCATGACCTGGCCGGGTTCGAACCCGGGGCCTTCACGTTACAGGTAGGCGTGTTGACCGCTGCGCCACGGAGGACGACATTACATACCTAGGACACAACTTTTGTGAATGATATCGAACGATATTGACAGGGTGTCGTTAAAATAAAATACTCATATAATTGATACCAAATTTTCGGTTTCATAACTACTTACTTATGTATCATAAATTCATAAAATAACAAAGTCACCGCACTACGAAGGTCAATACTTTTCAATATCACGATAATCTTAGTGCTATCTATAATCTTAATTCAAATTCAACACATCACGTGTTGAATTTGAATTTAAAGCTAAGATTCTGATATAAATATATTGAAAATTCTCATAACTTTCGAAAATGAAGATGACTAAAAGCCTTCCAATAACATATGATATCATCCAAAGAAACCGTGCCCTTGGAATATATCTCTCTTTTTTTAAATGGTAAAACATGGCTGAACCTGTATGCAACATTATTTTGTTTAAACCCGAAACACAGTTCTAGTGTTTTTATGTAAATAATCTATGTACAAAATTTCAAAAGATATCATGAAACGCCACAAAGTTATGAGCTTCTTATCTTACCTGGTTGTCCCAACAAAAATATGGTCACAGCTCCGATCGGTTGGGCGAGCGGTGCGTTGACCTGTGGCGTCAGCTTTTGCGCGACGCGCGAAGCACTAAGTTTGTAGGCATTTTTAAAGTCTACAATACTGTAGTACATTATTTTGATCTATCTTATAGGGTTCAGCCAGCGTTTGCAATGTAAGGTCAAAAAATGGGTTTATTTTGCGACATGTGTTACAAACCTCAAAAATTATCAGTGTTCCTCTTATATATTATGCATGTTATATGCATAAAAACCTTCCTCTTGAATCACTCCATCTATTAAAAGAACCCTATCAAAATCCGTTGTGTAGCTTTAAAGATTGAATCATACAAAGCAACATAGGGAATGTAAAAGTGACTGTTTCATAATATGACAACAATACAAAAATTAGTTGTTCGTTGATGACTATCTATCATCAATACTTTGGGTCACCAAGGTACAGGATGTGCCTAGTTTGATATCCGCTGCTTAATCCCTCTAAATGTTCCCTTAATTAGAATTTCATACCATACTGTTTGTATATTTAAGACACATTTATGTTAACTTAGATATAAATGAACCTGAATTTAATTAGTAAAGAGACAACGTTGTTTTTTTTAATTATTTATGTATTTTATTTATTTATCCACTTATTTAAGGCATCAAGGCCCATATAAATATATAAAATACTATATTAACATAATAACTTAAAATACTATAAATACATATAATATAACATTAACTAAAAACTACTGCACCCGGATCATCGGCGTCGTGTTTTTCTGATTGGTGTTACGCAGCCGGCCACGAAACCGGCGGTACACAACACCCTTCGGACATAGCTCTTCTTTCAGGAACTTGTCGAGATCATGCGTCGGAACACGTACCACGAACGACTTGAAGTACGTGCTGTGGCGCGGCTCCAACACCCCGACCGTCACAGTGCATTTAGACTTGACGCGCAGATACTCCACTATCTCCTCAGCCTTCGTGGAGTGATGCAGTCTGGACACGTATAGCATCGTCGTCGGTACTGCCGGACGCAGCAGCATGTTTGGTCCTGCCAGCGCAGTACCGCACTGGTTCCGACAAGGAGGCTTCTTCTTCTTCTTTTCTACCTTGATGAAACCATCCTTATTGCAAGTGTCCTTCTCTGGACCCAGTTTATTCGAAACCAGGTTTGGTTTCGACCGGCTTTGTATACCCCCTATCGTTTTTTCCGCTCGTTTTACCTGTGAGTTTTGTGGCTCAACAGGCTGTTTAGCGGCTGTTATTGCAGCGTAGGCTCGATTGGAGGTCGACGAAACTACACACGTCGTTGTCTCCACCGGCGGTGTCGAGGCAGGGACGGCGGCGGCACGCGTTGCAACGCATGCATTCTCGGCAGCTGATGACGCATTCGAGCCCGCCGACTCGAAACTGCAGATGGAGGCCTTTTGTGCACCACGACGGGTGTTAACATTTGCGGCGTCATCGGTCGGCGACCTACTTGTAGAAATTTCATTGCGCAACAACACTACTTCAGCCCGTAGATCGCCGATAGTTTTATTAGACACCTCCAGCCGATGCTGCATCTCGGCCTGGCTTTGCTTCAGGAGTGTAATATCCTTTAGCAGCCTGGTGAACTGGTGCTTAACCGCAGTCCCGCCTGATGGTAAGCAACAATACAATCATTGATGGTAAAGCGCGCTAGATTATTTAGAGCCTGTTCATAAAAAAAACTCATTTAATAGTAAGGAAGACGGCAGTTGAGCGAGTTGATGCAATGTTAAGCCCAACAACACGACCAACAATGCTTCGTCAGAGGAAGGTTAATCTGGAGACCCTCCAGGAACAAACTCCCGACACAACAAAATTTGGTGCATCGTACGAGGCCTTCGTACGGCTTCACCAGACATCATGCCGGAACACGACGAATCGCTTGGCGGCAAGACTGTCTGGTAATGATTATGATAAATGTATAATTAATTAACAAACATTTCAAAATGTGGCTCAAATAGCTTTGAACATACATACACATTGCTATACAAACCGTAGCTTTAAAGTACTCATCACAAGTACTTAACCAAAAAATAATAAAAACAGATACCCTTCACGGCACTCTGTTTTCTCATCAAAAATAAACATATCAATTTATACCGAGGAAAGTCAAACAGTTTTAATTTAATGTGTTAAAGAAAAAATAATGTTCCCTCGAGTTTGATATGTAAACATTCTGGACGTTAAAATCCATTAGATGAAGACTGGCTTTAATGTTCAGAGACGGATTGACAAACAAGTGATGGGCGTGATGGCAATTGGGAGCGAAAGAAAGGGCGGCGGGGGAGCGGCGCTTTTGAAGAGTTTCTACAAGAAAAATGCGAATAAATATAATGACTGGGTTTTGTGGCGGATTTGAATAACTAACCTGCAACAATTTTAGAAGACAGTAGGTACCTATGCCAGCCATTTCTTTTTTGTGCCGTAGAACTGATGAGCGTCCAAGTAGACGTCGGTCTTGAGTGCTGATAGCGCATCAGCAAAGGTAAGGCCTTCGACGTAGGTGGAGCAATGATTTTACCAGGTTAGCTGGTAGCAGCTGAATGGCTTGCAATTGGAAAGGCTTTCGGGCAACACTGAACTGCTGTAATACTTAATGCTGGTGATGCTGATGAGCTTGGTTATCATCATCATCATTTCAGCCGAAAGACGTCCACTGCTGGATCTAGGCCTCCCCCAAGGACGACCGGTCCTGCGCCTCCTGCATCCAGCGGCTTCCCGCGACCTTCACTAGGTCGTCGGTCCACCTTGTCGGGGGCCTACCCACGCTGCGTCTTCCGGTGGGTGGTCGCCACTCGAGAACCCGTCGGCCCCATCGGGCATCGGTCCTACGGGCAATGTAGCTTGGCTATACATAAAGGCTTGTAAAAGTATCATGGAATTTGAAAAATGTAAATACATTTAAATTTAAATTGTGACTACATTTTTATCACAATATCAGGTTTTATAAAAAAAAAAATCGTCAAAATTAGCAAATCAAAAGAATTTATTCGTCACCTTATTCTATATTGCATGGATCAATAAAATTATTTCCACGAACATGTTCTACTTATTATAGTAACTCCTCTTTCATTTACAATCTATCTTCGTAAAGAAAACTAGTTATCATAATAAAGTGTGTTTCTCGCTCTATAATTACCAGCGGCACGTAAAAGGACTACTACTGATTGACACTGACAGCCAGTTTCTTTGACAGCGATGTTTTTTGACAGCCAGCTCTTTAATGTCACTGTCATTAATTGTGTATTCATGTGCTTTGACTAATGTGTTTTGGATAAAAACAATGTGAAACACTTTCAGGTCCAACATTGTATGGTCTACCATTTAATTAAGTCATAATTACACAATAAAAAAAATGTTAAATAGTAATGAAAATTTTTCTTAAGGAAACCTCTACCATAGGGCCTAAATAAAGTGACATGCTTGACATGAGCTACAGTGTTTTTATGTCACTCGATACTGCCGTCTAAATGGTAAAAGAAACATTGCTTTTTTATATACATAATTATAAACTAGCGCTTGACCGCAATCCCGCCCGATGGTAAGCAGTGGTGAAAAAAACTGAGTGGATAGGATGAAAGACGGCAGTTGAGAGAGGTGATGCAATGAGGAGGAATGATAAGGTGAGGGCGATTGATTGAGTTTATTAAGAGCCTATACACTCAAAACACTTTTTTTTTAATATTATAAACTAGTGCTTGACTGCCATCCCGCCTGATGGTAAGCAGTGATGCAATCGTTGATGGTAAAGCGCACTATTTTATTAAGCATATTCACTTAAAAAACTTAGGAATAGGAAGGATGATGGCAGTTGAGCGAGGTGATGCCATGTTAAACCCAAGACCAACACGACCAATGATGCTGCGCCAGAGGGAGATTGATCTGGAGACTCTACACGACCGAACTCCCGACACAGCAACCTTTGGTGCATCGTACCCGGCACACATCGCAACACAACTGCTCAGACCCGTCCTACGTACGGCTTCACCAGACATCATGCTAAAACACGACGAATCGCTTAGCGGCAAGATCTTGTCTGGTGGGTGGTAACTTTTGCCGGCAGCTGATGTTATGGCCTACCACCGAGGTGCCTACCATTGTGAGGCAATCTGGTAAATTCGAAATCTGCTGACATTCACCCACCAACACTAAGCTCTCGTTGTGGTTTATGGCTCAGTCACTTTTATAGAGAGGACGCATGTCACAGCAATAGGAATGCTGCAATCTGCACCCTAGTTGAATAATACATGATTATTATCATATTGAAGCATATTGCGATAAGCAATATGCTTCAAAATGATGTTGCTCGATATATTTGAAAACTTTGTATGCTCAACAATGTGAACTTGATGAACTTTGTGTGTATGAACTATGAAATTTTGTAAAATTTTGTTGAACTGTCAAAATGAAACCGATTGCTATTGAGTACCGGTTATAGTATTAATCACAAACTTTAGGTCCGTATCACAGAACCTCACTCAAAACTCAAGCTTCACTTAAATCTGGTTTGAAGCTATTTGATTGGTTGAAACTAGTTTTAAGTAACGCTTAAATCTTGAGTAAGGTTCTGTAATACGGTCCTTAAACTTCGTCTGTCGGACAATAGTCAGTCATTGATTTCCTTTTTTTTACAGACCCAAATATCGCAAGTGAGCCCCTTTTTATGGACCCAAAAGGTGCCAGCGGGCCCCGTTTTATTAGTCCCAGAGTTTTTTCTCCATTCTTCCTTTATTCAAGACCACCAACAAATTATTTACACAGATAACTACTTACTACACTATTACTTTCACAAAAAAGCCGTGTGACGTCCCCGGAAGTCGGCGCCGCCATAAACATCCCCTGTTTACGAGTTCACCCCTTCTGATAACGGCATTGTGTCTGATAGTCTATGGCAGGATCGTGACGTACTTCCGGTGCAGTCGGAAGAGGTAATATGTCAAGGTAACACAGTGTTGGGGAAAATAAGTTGGTTTTTCTTTATAGGGGGTCGTTTTTCATTCAGGAGGCGATTGCAGTACCTACCTACATTTTGTTTTCAAATAAATTATATTCAAACTAATATTGTAAAGAGACGGTTTTTTTATGCGTTTGTTTGAAATCTAAATTTATTCAACGTATTTCGTACATAACTTCTGTAATCTGTGATTCAACCTACAGAATACAAAAAAATAAATAAATAGAAATGTCTACGAAAATCGTAGTATTGTAAATGAAGGTATCAGAAATAGGACAACGGATTTGAGGCCAATTTCTGAAAAACTTGTGAGTGGAATCAATATAAATCGTTATGTTTTGTTTATGCGAAACCTGAATATAGTTTGTTCAGAACAAACAACGGAATCGATTGCAATAATTTTTACACCAGGTTATATTTATTACCAAATACTATTGACAGCCTCCGTGGCGTAGCGGTAGTGGACGCGGCCGCTGCGCAAGGTGGCGCGGGTTCGATCCCCGCACAGTGCAAGTATTTGTATGCATGAATATATATATTCATATTTGCACTGGTCTAGTCGTGCCTCGGAAAGCACGTTAAGCCGTTGGTCCCGGTTGCCATACGAACATCTAGTGGCAGTCGTTACGGGTTGTTGGAGCCCTCAAAAGTCCAACAATTGGCCTAACTGCAATGCTTCGATGTCGTCTTCGGGTTGTGGAGGTCAGACGGCAGTCGCTTCACGGAAAATTTCGAAGTTTAGCCATATCAGCAGTTGGACTGGTAAAGCGGACCCCAGACTCCAAAGCTGAAAAGGCTTCGGATGCGACTGGGATTAACGCTGGGATGATGATGATAATATTTATTACCAAATACATTTTTGCAGAAATTGTTGCAGAGTGGTATCAAGCGGTTACGATAGATCATAGTACTTGCGGGCGTGCCACAGCTGATGCCAGAGGTCTACGCCCCGCGCTCGCCCGCCCGATCGGAGCGTTGACTATATTTTTGTTGGGACAATCAAGTAGAATAGCAAGCTCATAACTTTGTGGTTTTTCATTTTATCTTTTTGAATTTTGTACATAGATACTGGACACGTGTTTCGGGTTTCTCATAAACAAAAAATGATGTTGTATAAGAACGTTTTACTATGACCTATACAATATGTAAAGAAAACCCTGTCCGACTCATAAGAATAAAGGTTAGGTAAACACTTGACCAAATATAATATAAAATTTTACATAATCATCATAGTAACAATACTAATGAATTTTGAAATAATCCTTTTTTCCCGGGAACTAATTCCAATTTCCCCAAAATTTGCTAATTTTTATAAAAGTGACAACACCGGTATTATTATAAGCGAATAGCGACGCGACCACGTCACAGGTGCCACGTGCTCTGCCCCCCACCGCCCGCGGAAGGGGTTGTTTACAGCACATGTATTAAGTTACCTCTTTTTGCGAAATAATATTTATTTTTTTAGGGGGATTTTATTTTTAAGTTTAGCCTGTCTTTGTGGGCATTAGTAGAATCAGTTATCGATACCTAACAATACCTTCACGGATCGGACAGGGTTTTCTTTACATATTGTATAGGGTTAGTAAATAATAGACCGGTTGTTCCCTTGGAAAACATAAACTTCGAAATATTATTACTGACAATATTACAGTGAGTTTAATGAGTCCTTTTCAGCGCGATTTTACGGCAAAATATCAAAGCAAAACTCATCTGTTTTCTTTTTAGGGTTCCGTTGCCAAATGGCAAAAACATTGAACCCTTATAGATTCATCATGTCTGTCTGTCCGTTTTTTTCCGAAACTATAAGAGCTATACTGTTGAAACTTGGTAGGCAGATGTATTCTATTTTTCATCAAACATACGTGTGGGGTTCTATGGATAGGATCTTCAAAAATGATATCTAAAACACTTTTTTTCTAAACCGAACAGTTTGCGTGACAAACGCTTCCAAAGTGCAAAAAATTCCCCCTCTGACTTCTAAAATAAGAAAATGAAAATACATATGATGTACATTACTATAAAAACTACCAACGAAAATTGTTTTGAACAAGATCTAATAAGTATTTTTTTTAATACTCGTAAATCGTAAACCGCTTATCGTATACGTTAACCGCGTAATCTTTCATACAATTAACTTAAATCCTATAATTTCATAAATCAATGGTACGACGGATGCCTTTGTGCGTGAGTCCGAAACGCACTTGGCCGGTTTTTTTAAATATGATTGAAAGATCATTTATCATTTAAAGGTTAAACCTAACCAAAAAACATGTACAGACGAGAGATAATTGTGTATATTAATATACAGGTTGTCCCTTGGGTACCCGAATCATCCCCATGTATGTTCCATGATTTTTCATAGTTTTCGTGTTATGTCTTTTTTTTTTAATTTTTGAGATTTTATGACCTAAAACCCTTATAAGTCGTTGACTTAAAAAAATCAAAACACGAAAACTGAAAAATGGCTGAACATAATATTTTTAAGAGAGCCTGTATAAGATTCAAACACAAATAAATTAACGCCTTCAAAATTTAAAACAGATGCGGTCTAATCTTTGTTAAATCTGTTAAAAATAGCAAGTCGTCACAGTGTAGCTAACAAAACAAACAGAACGTTGGTAAACCGTTATTTTGAAGCATAAATTCGTCTTGTAGTTAATAAGCTAGGCTTTTAATTGGTGTCGTAAATATTGTATGTAAAACAAACAAGGTGTCTGTCTGTGGATCATTTGCGCAGATTATGTTCGAAGAAATGTGTAGAGGTGCCACATTTTTATGTCAGCACTGTTGATATACAAAACATATAAAAGAGATGAAATTTATATATTTTACTGTACAAGAAAGCAGGTATTTGTTTTATGTCTGTGGGGAAAATTATGGAAATGGGTATTAGATTTTTTAAATTATTTTAGACTAGTGCTTGACTGCAATCCCGCCTGATGGTAAGCAGTGATGCGATCGTTGATGGTCGTTGGTGGTGGTGGTGGGTGATGGTGGTTGGTGGCTTGAGTGAGAAATATATTTCTCACTCAAGATGAGATTTAAATGGAAATTTTACATGTTCTCAATTTTATAGATGCCTCTGCCAGAAATCTACGACGTCGAGTAAAAAGGGGCTGTTTTAAAAGACCATTGTGCGTGGAATATAGGCCGCTTTCCTTTGCAGTCAGACAACTCTTGAAAATTTTTGGTAAACTTAGCAACATCACTTTTTTTTACTCTACCTTAACCTTATCACTCACTAACTTATCTCATAGCGCAAAAGTATTATTATCAGACATCAGAATGCTGCTTCTGACGTGTGGTAAATTCTGTTTTGCAACACTATTATTTACTGAAATCGAAACAGAAATCTGTGTAAAATAAGTAAACAAAGAGCCACACATTTTTCTAATTATAATGCCATAAGATAGGAATCATGGCGCCACCATTGAATGTATAAATCTAGTTGTCATAACAGAAATATTTGATTCAAACTAATATTCTTTTTTTTTTTGTTTGATTGACAGATGTTGCTTTTCAAAGTTATGTCAAATTGACATACATACGGTGGAAAAGTAATCTAATAAAATTTTCATAGACGAAATTTTGTATATCCGTTTGCTCTAGACTCAAAAAACTTTCTTTAAAAAGAAAGTAGAGATAATAACTATCGGCTTGTCGCACTTAATCCAGTACATAAAAATATTATTTTGAGAAATATTATTATATTTAAAGAAATGTCTTAATTCGTAAAAAAAAAAATAGCAGTTGTGGGAATACACAAAAAGTAAAAAAGAACACGCGAATTCAATTATGTTTTTCCCCATCCAATAAAACTGCTCAAGGTCGCTGAAAAGTTTTTCTACAAAAATAAGATATTTTATGTGATAAACAAAAATTCTTACGACAGTACTATAAGACTACCAATATGGCTGTTTATGACTTTTTGTTTAATATTATTGAAAATATTGACAACTGAACCCAATCTGTGGCATATTTTGTGACATGACCCAAGCATTTGAACTCGTACATTATGATAATATACTATAAAAAAAGTTAGGACGCTCACGGCATTAGAGGTAATGTCCATAATATAATTGAGTAATATTTAATACAATGAAATAAAATTACTGAAATTAGATATATTAATACCATAAAGATGATAGAAGAGATTTATAGTACGTCAGAGCGTAAAATATAACATGCGGTAGCGCAGGGAAGCATGTTGGGAGTTGGGACCATTTATTTTTGTGCTAATACATAGTGACGTATGAGAATTATATTAATAATTCCTTAAAATCAGCTGTACAATGTATTTTTTTTTTTTTTTCATAAATTATAAACTAGTGTTTGACCGCAATCCCGCCTGATTGCAGTTAGCAATCGTTGATGGTAAAGTGCACTAGTGTTAAGTGCATTTTCATTCTAGCCTTAAAGACACTCAAGTTGTAGTCCCACGGAAACACCGCCGCTGGCAAATTGTTCCAGTCGCTCGATGTACGCGTGATGGCCTCGATGCAGGAAAACAATTTGAAAATAAACTTAAAAAAAAATCTTTTACCTAGCATGAATCTAAACATACAATATACACTGCATTGAAAACATAGAAGGAGTTATGTAAACTCTACAGAAGTTCTTCGCCTCCAGATTTGATATTAAAAACCTTATCTGGGAAGCGCATATTGAGGTTTTATGTAAAAAGTTGTTATATTCGCATAAGCTTTACTAGCATTACGTATGTATGCAGCTACGTACGTGTTACGTATGTAGCTTTATTTGCAGCTCCTTATATAATATGTAGGCTTAGTATAAAAATTTAATTAACAAAAAGAAACGAATATTAATTTTTGATATTTAAGAAGTATGCCAACTTTTAATATTCTCATAATGTTTAAATTGTCTAAATCCATAATCTTGAAGGTCACGTAGTGACTTAACATAATTAATTATCATCTTGTATGCATTTTTTATATATGTATGTACAAAAACATGCTCAAACAAATAAAACAATCTTATCCTGTCTTATCTTACATCATCATCATCATTGTCGTATCAGTACCTACATTGATATATCGACGAATCGCTTGGCGGCAAGACTTTGTCTGGTGGGTGGTAACTTCTGCCGGCAGCCGATGTTATGGCCTACTCACAAAAAAAATGTGTAAGTACATGTTTCTTTTTGTATGATTTACCATCCTATTTTTATCAGAAATCAGAAATATTTTATTTGTGATACATAGGTACAGTGGTTAGGTATTCATATTTGAGGATAAAGTGCGCTATGATCAGCCTATTCATCATCATCTCAGCATATAATCCCGGCGTATGATCAGCCTATACAAATACAAAAAATAAAATAATAAAAAATAACTAAATAAATGATTACATTATAGCGATAATTAAAGTCAAAAAGTCATAATAATTTCTTAAGTTTTATATCAAAAGTAAATACAGACCTATTCTATCCTACTCAAACACAATGTATGTAACGTTACGTTGAGAAAGAAGCCTTTCAACGCAACACGCCTACCCAACACAACACTAACCCACACAACATAAATTATTATAAAGAAACCGTAAAGCATTATTTTTACTCCCGTTTACATTTACGCTGAAACATATTTCGTAATAACACCACTATAAAACTAATATTTTACGAGAGTCAGTAACTCTTCGCCAATGGTTTATTACAATTTACAACGTTCCCATTGACTCCTATATCTAGTGTTGTTCATAAATCTAGAGGCGAATTGTGTTTACGTACATACATCAGCTGATCGTATATCAAATATCTATTTTCATTCGGCTATCAACATACGGATTTTTCAACCGGTTATCATGGCAAAGATTAAAGTTGGGCACACAGATGTGCCATTAATGTTTCATTAATTTATAAACTTAGTATTTTCTGTTCTAACTGCCTGTTTTCCGCCAATTAAACATGGATTTATTAGATTGGATTATTTTTGGCATTTTATATGCGCGATGTAGATAATAGCTATTTTTTATCACACAATCTGTAGAGTAAATCCAATATAACATATTGGATTTACTCTACTACTAGTCCTAATAATGCATCAATTTTGAGATTTCATCAAAACTGAATTGCATTCCTCAGCCTGGTATAGGTATTATTATAGAACATTTTCTAACTAATTTTCTCAACTAAACAACAAACAACTTCCAGTCTCACCGTATACAGCTAAATACTAATGTTTCAGATTTATTTTACAACATTATCCAAAGCCTGGAGCACAGACGTAGAGTAGCCAGCCTGTCGGTATTCTATAGGATGTATTTTGGAGAGTGTGCGAGGGAATTGCATGTCGTAATTCCCCCATCTCCGTTCCATCATCGAACGACCCGAGTATCTACCCTTATGTTCTTGACACCTACCTGGCACCTGACTACTGAACGAAGCGTTTCACCTCGTGTTTTATACCGCGTGCATAGAGGCACTGGAATAATATGCCAGTGGCGGTGTTTCCGTCTATCTACAATTTAAGTGTCTTCAAGGCTAGAGTGAATAGCTCTTAATGAATTAGCGCGCTTTACCATAGACAGTTGCATCACTGCTTACCATCGTGCAGGATTGCGGTCAAGATATAGTTCGTAATTATAAAAAAAAAACCCGTAAGGCAATTATCTGACCTGTATATCAAAATAATAGGATCCACCTCGGTCATCATCATCATCTCAGCGTTAATCCCAGTCGCATCCGAAGCCTTTTCAGCTTTGGAGTCTGGGGTCCTCTTTACCAGTCCCATTGCTGAAATGGCTAAACTTCGACATTTTCCGTAAAGCGACTGCCGTCTGACCTTCACAACCCGAAGGCAACATCGAAGCATGGCAGTTAGACCAATTGTTGGACTTTTGAGGGCTCCAACAACCCGTCACGACTGCCACTAGATGTTTGTATGGCAACCGGGACCAACGGCTTAACGTGCTTTCCGAGGCAGAACCAGACCAGTGCAAGTATTCATATTCATGCATACAAATACTTGCACTATGCGGGGATCGAACCCCCGCCACCTTGTGCAGCAGCCGCGTCCGCTACCGCTACGCCACGGAGGCTGCCAAAGGATCCCCCTCGGTAAGACAGGACTTTCAAGGCTTCTGAGGCTCCTTATTACTTAGTAGACCCCTATTTTTCAATCGACGAAGTGCCCTCTTCTTCAAAGCATAGACCGTCGCATCTCCAGCACGCACCTATAATCTCGTAAAACATCTCAAGTAGCTGTCCAGTACGTATAAATCGTAGTATTATCTCGATCACAACTCGTACATAAAACGGCCGGTAGCCGCTCGTTATCGCGCGCATCGCGACGATATTTACACTCACAAGCGACGATTACTATCGACACTGTTTGTTATGTGTCGTCTTGAGGGACACACTGAGAGGAACTTTGCTTAATTTAAGTTTTAATTATTTAGTTTACTTTTGTTTTCCGTGCTTTATTTGCAATGATTTTTGAAACGCTGCCTATCTTTATAATTTTTACAAAAACATTTAAACTCGAAAGATATGACGTGTTTATTTGGAAGTCTTCCTCTGGAGTTGGCAAAAAATAGTGCCGAGCGGTACGATGGCCTTAGTCAGTAGTGGAGCAGCAGCAGTTAACTATCTCATGTTACTAAACTCCTACGGCTATCCTGTTATACTTAAAACTACTTTAAATTATATTCGAGTAAAAAATAAAGACACTAGTGAGACGGTGTTTCCGTCTGACTACAAATTAAGTGTCTTCAAGGCTAATGAATAGGCTCTTAATAAACTAGTGCGCTTTACCATCAACGATTGCATCACTGCTTACCATCAGGCGGGACTCTGGTCAAGCACTAGTCTAAAATAAAAAAAATAAAAATGTCTTTTCATTTTTTTTCCCAACCGTTTCTCCACCTGTGATTAAGAAGCTAATTTTCTAAGCTGCATACTTAATACTTTCTTGTCTAGTACACTTTTGAACTTATTAATAAGTTTATATCCGCTAAAACAGCAGCAATCGTAAACGCACGCACTTGTGATCGATTACAGTCATCAGAACATAATTTATTTCCAGCAGTAAAACTACAAGCAGCGTAGAATGACAATCAGTCCATTAATCTTATCTTTATACATCATCAAGATTAGCATTGGACCAACAGAGAATTTAACATCGGTTTTCCTTGGCTTACATTTTATAGAAATATAGTGGACTGTTTTAATATATTGTCGGACTTGTAAATTAGATTTTATCAGCAATAACTTGCGGTATACCTCTGACGTAAATGTAGGTACGTGTAACGGAATCTTTTGTACAGACGCAATTTTACCAATCGCTTTCAACTTGCATTCAAGAAGAGTTCACATAAAGAAAATTGTAAAGAAGGAAAGAAAACAGTATTTATTGTGTTTATGTGTTTTTGATTCAGTAAAATGGTTAATTCTGTCAGTTCAACAGATAGAAAGAAAACTTGGCATTATTAAAACTTAAGAACTGAAGGTAACAAATAATGTAATCCATACTAATATTATAAATGCGAAAGTTACTCTGTCTATCTGTCTGTCTGTCTGTCTGTTACGCTTTCCCGCTTCAACCTCTCAACCGATTTTGATGAAATTTGGCACAGACAATCTTTAGACCCTGAGAAAGAAGATAGGCTACCTTTCATCCCGGAAAAATGATGTTCCCGAGGGAAATCTAACAAGCGCGATATAACCGAACTCCACGCGGGCGAAGCCGCGGGCGGAAAGCTAGTCAATTATATGTAATTAATAACCGGTCTTGTGCTGCTCGCATCCAACAGCCTAAATACGATGAAGAAAAACATCGGCATGGCCCAGAGCCAAAACCTTCGAAGACATGTGACATCTACCAACCCGCCCTGGGCCCGCGTGGTAGATTACGGCTCACTCCCTCTCACCGAGAGGAGGCCTGTGTCTTAACAATGGGAACATTGTAGGCTGATAATGTTTGTAAACATTCCATAAATTATACAAACATGTCGTGCGCATGCGCTTTGTTACTTACAGCCTCTGCTTTCTTGTAGCAAATTTGCCTCGACCGTAATTTTCAACTTATATCATAATGAACTGACGACAGCTGGTCAAGCTACCCCAAACTGCCAATTATTCCCAATCAACCTTGAGCCTTAATGCTTTAGAGATAAAGTTAAAAATGTTATAAATAAACTGACAGATTGTAGATGTTGCAGATTGTGTTGTTGTTGTTGATTGTAGTAGCTTGATATGCTGTCGTCTGTACCATAATATGGATGTACATTGTACACACGCCAACAGGCCTACCTACCCGGAACGGTAAGATTTTATCAACCAACCTTAATCCTTAAGAGATAACGTTGAAAATCAATTAAAGGAATTTAACGATTGCAGTAGGTAGCTTAGCTTAATGTGCTGACGTCTGCACTATAGGGTACATACATATCTGCCCTACCTTTTGAGGATTACAGGAGTCAGGGTTTATGAAAATATTGAAATAGCGACGCATGATTTTTAAACTTTCATAAAATAGTGAGGCGCATTGTGTCTCCAACCTTATCAAAAACACCTGAGGTGTCGAATTACACGACAAAACTTGTATAGTTTTCGAGTCTTTAATGGTGAGAGAATGATTCAGATACGATCACGTTCATCGAATAATTTGATCGATAAAAGGAGCCAGCGGCGTTGACACACTCATTTTCACTTTGAATAAGTATAACATTTAAATAACTATTTTTATTACGATTAAAGTGTTATCTAAGAACATTCTGAGTGTAATAAATTGTCCGTTTCGCAATAAAAAATTAATCTGATATGAAGGCGTGTGAAGTGGTATGAATTGGTGCTCGTACCCTACGTAGGGTCGTTGAATGTAGGTATGTGTTTCGGAACACACATTTAAACGGTGGTAGACCATAACATCGGCTGCCGGCAGAAGTTACCACCCACCAGACAAAGTCTTGCCGCCAAGCGATTCGTCGTGTTCCGGCATGATGTCTGGTGAAGCCGTACGGAGGACGGGTCTGAGCAGTTGTATTGCGATGTGTGCCAGGTACGATGCACCAAATGTTATTGTGTCGGGAGTTTGATCGTAGAGGGTCTCCAGATTAATCTCCCTCTGGTGCAGCATCGTTGGTCGTGTTGTTGGCTTTAACATTGCATCACCTCACTCAATTGCCGTCTTCCTTCCTATTCGCTAAGATTTTTAAGTGAATAGGCTTAATAAACTTGTGCGCTTTACCATCAACGATTGCATCACTGCTTACTATCAGGCGGGATTGCAGTCAAGCACTAGTTTATAATTAATAAAAAATAAAATACATTTCAGATTATTTCGAATGACAAACTAATCTAGACCAAATGACAACTGTGTTAAACTTGAGGTGATTGAATTGAAATTGATTGTGATGCAAATTTTCTGTCATTATAATGAATGAATGAATAAACTAAAAAGGAACTTAACATCATATTACGCCTGTAAGCCCCAAAGTTTCTGCCTACTACTATAATACACCCTTTCTCTTTTTTTCCAAAGGTGGAAAAATCCTCATAGGCTATCCCCCGCCGGGGAACCGGGATGGGTGTGCCGGCTAAAAAACCACCTATGCGTTCGTCAGCTGCCTTTCCGGGGTACCGGGTCCTCCCAATTCTACGGTACCCCAGGCAGGCCTTGACCCGTCGACGCGAATCCCACAGGTCTCTTCTACCATAATACATACACCTTACAGTTATGTATAGAAGTCTCATGTCACAGGAGGCGCAACTGTTGTTATCGACCAGACACAAATCCAGATTCCGGGCTGCTATTGAGAATATTTTTATACAAATAATCGATAACACAGATAACACTACCTGACGAGCGAATCGAACCTAGTACCTCATACTCTACGGAACACTCATTGGTCTAGTGATTACAAGCGCTACAGAAGTAACAGAAAGCGAAAGAGAAGTAGAAACAGAACAGGGAGAAGTAATAATTCGATTGTAATAATTTTGAAGCTTATTGCCAATTCATTGCTCTATATGTTCTAAAAATGTATTTGCCCAACCTCGTAGACAACGCAATGAATGTTGTTGAACTGTCAAAATGAAACTCTTTGTTAGTTGTGTTTCACGCGCGCCTCATAGAGATGTTAGCACATCGTGACGGGGTCCACGAAGACCGATGCCTCCTGGGTCAGGGTTGCGGGTTAGTTAAAAAGAAACCGTGGCCCTGGCGTACAGGCAAGTGAAGAAACACGGGTGGGTTTTAGTCAGTAAAAATCTGACACATCCGACACTTTCGCTCTATCCAGAGCGGGAGAGGTCATTTAATAATTTCCCATTCTCAAAAAAGGGCAACAGAAATCTTCAAGAAGAAGTTCAAAATCAGAAATTATGCATTCAGATAGTGATTTTGTGGGAAGGTTATGTTTCCTAAGATTGAATGTGCATCGAGTAATATACATAATGTATTCTTGACTCGTCGACCTATCGTCGATCTACAGATGTACACCACCATAAAAACTGTCTCCAAAGTCAAACAAACGCAGCATGATAGGGTTTTTATTTCAACAATCAACCATAAAAATAAATTGACGCTCTTAATACCAAACAAATTAATAAAAATAAAAATGTCAACGCTTACCACACAAAAACTGACTTCAAATCAAATGGAAATTATATAGAACGTCATCCATGAGCACAGTATCGCGCTTTTTATGAGCAAAACATTGACTATGCTACTTATCATTACCACAGTGTAATGACCAATGAAATCATCGTTTAAGCAATTTTCGACTTTAACACAATGCACTAAGTTCCCATTGTTGGGTATTCATCAAGCAACCTATTTTAGTTTTTCTGTTTGCCTCTGCAAACATAGTTTTTCCTATCAAATATAAAAAGCCATTGTATAACCAGCCTTATAAGTCGGGCCATAAAGTCGGCTAACAGAATGCAGCGTGTAAACGTAACATGGTGTACATATAAAGGGGATCTGACACGATCATATAAAACGGTGGATATGAACGTATAAAAATTCTTGAAGCGACGGTCTATCGTCATTACATTTGTCAAGTGTCGAGCGGTAGCGCGGTGGGCACAATTTAAATGATAATTATAACGTGATGGGCGCAGGCGGCCACATTCTGGAGGCGTGGTCCCACCGCCGGCGCCCAGCGGGTTAACTATAGTCCTGGAGAAAGTATAAGAATTTAATTGGCTGCAAATTACAAGGGGTTGTAGCGCGGAAGTCGTAATGGGGGATAATTATCAAGTATCGGTGCTGCTTCCTTATATTTACCCCTAGTAGTGTGTTAATTTAATGCTAATGTCGAAGAAATGCAAGAGTATCAGGCTTAAAGCTGCATTACAGAACCTTGCTCAAGACGCGTTACTCATCATCATCATCATTTTAGCCGAAAGACGTCCACTGCTGGACATGGGCTTCCCCCAAGGTTCTCCACGACGACCGGTCCAGCGCCTCCCGCATCCAGCGGTTTCCCGCGACCTTCACCAGGTCGTCAATCCACCTTGCCAGGGGCCCACGCTGCGTCTTCCGGTGCGTGGTCGCCACTCGAAAACCCATCGGCCCCATCGGGCATCGGTCCTACGGGCAATGTGCCCAGCCCACTGCCACTTTAGTGTTGCAATTCTTCGGGCTATGTCGGTTACTCTCGTTCTTCTGCGGATCTCCTCATTCCTGATGCCACTCACACGCGCTCTGTCGCGTTAATCAAAGCTAATCAAATGCGTCAAACGAGTTATAAGTAATGCTCGAGTCTGTTATACAAACCATACTTACATAGTCTAAAATGTTCTCACTCCTGGGACACAGGCCTTCTCTCGATGAGAGGGAGTGGGCCGTAATCTACCACGCGGGCCCAGTGCGGGTTGGTAGATGTCACATATCTTCGAAATTTTGCATCTAGGGCATGCCGGTTTCCTCACGATGTTTCCCCTCACCGTTTTGAGAGCAGTAATAATGAAAATATTTACACAAAGTAAAGCGCCTGACGTGGTTCGAACCTACGACCTACAAACTTGTATGTTGCACGAACTCTTGGAACGAACTAACAGTTTCCGAATTATGCCAAATAAGCAAAAATGAAGCCGAGAGGCCTTCTCGCGCCTCGCCGTCACTCAAACCCTTTTTTTTTTTTTTGACTGGCGCGATCCGTCTTTCTTGCTGCATCCCCCGAACACCTCCAGGGGATCCATATCTTTCTTTTCTTTCTTTCTTTCTTTCACCGGGCTTAGTGTGGACGTCCAGTCAACATGAGACATTCAGCACCAAGACTCAAACCATCCAACGATCCCGACCTCCGAGAAGCCAGATTATACGAGACGCCACGCTCCCAGTTGTCACTCAAACTCCACACTACTAACGGATAAGGACATATTTATGTGCGACATATTTTTTTTCAAAAATATTTATGTTGGTTTGTGTATAGACGCTTGTGCGTGGCACGACATACACACATACATCGCACTGTGTTTTTGTATCAAACGCATGTTATGTCAGCGTAATACTGCATTTTTCATATCGCGTTGTTGTTGAATTGCTTCGTTGTGTTAGCACTCTTGTGTAAGTATTTTATTGTATTCATAAATATTATTGAGCTACGGTTATAAGAAATTATTATGATATAAAATTCTTATGAGAATAATTTATGTTTCCTCTAGATTGAGGCAGTATGATAGGGAATTTATTTATTAGTTATTAAATAGAGGTTTGGCCCGATAAATGTTTTTAACTCTGATATAAGGCAAGGTTGATCACCAATAACTGATTAAAAGGTGAAGGAAAACATCTTGAGGAAACGTAGACTTTAAGTCTGAAACCACCAACCCGCATTGAGCGTGGCTGGGCACAGGCCCAGCAGTGGGACGATAAAAAGGTTGATGTCGATGATGATGGCAAGGTAAGTAGGATAGGTATAATACTATGTACATATATCATTGCCGTTCTTTTTCATTTGTTAACAAAGTGTCCCCCAAATGCTGTTCATAAATTTAAAAAAAACTAATACCTTGTCAGTTTAAATCTTATAGACGGCCCCCATTCATCCAGCAGCTAATTGCCTTTGTGATAAAGGCCAATTAGTAAATAAAATGTCAGTCATATAGCTGTGATTAAAGAGAGTATCGAAATAATCATCATCATCATCATCCACCTTTTTCGTCGTCATCGTCCCACTGCTGGGCACAGGATTCCTCTCATACAGAGAAGGATTTGAGTGATTTCAGACTTAAAGTCCAGGTTTCCTCAAGATGTTTTCCTTCACGTTGTAATCAGTCATTGGTATCCAAGATATACTTAGAAAGTACATATAATTTAGAAAAGTTACATTGGTAGGTAGTTGCCTGACGTCGAATCAAATCCTCCACGCTCATACTTGAGAGACTGGTGTTTTAACCACTAGGCCACCACGACTCGAAGTATAATCTCATAAAACATAAAATCAAAAATAAGCCCTGTCCGTTCAGAGCTGATCAGTCGCAACCGACTCCGTCCAATCCATTTTTCATGGTAGAGATGCAATTATAACTAGATCAAGTGTATCAAGCGCCTTTCAATTTTACTTCAACGGGTGACAGCTCAAAATGGATAGCAGGAAAAAGTCAGTCTGACGTTCCAAACTGCATAGAGATAGTCCGAAATTCCGTTAGCTAAAAGTATGTGCACGTGCGCGAAGCAATTTCTCTGATAATTTCGAAACCTTTTACTATTACGATAGGTTAGAAAAAGTATGAGGTTAAGTACTGCATAAATAATTTAATGAATGATCAAATAATGCATCATTACGGTGTTTTACAACTGCAACTTAAGCTGATTAAATATACATTTTCAATTTTTTTTTTTATCCACACTAATATTATAAATGCGAAAGTAACTCTGTCTGTCTGTTTGTCTGTCTGTTACGCTTTCCCGCTTAAACCTCTCAACCGATTTTGATGAAATTTGGCACAGACAATCTTTAGACCCTCAGAAAGGACATAGGCTACCTTTTATTGAAAAAAAAAATGATATTCCCGAAATCTAAAAAGCGCGATATAACCGAACTCCACGCGGGCGAAGGAAAGCTAGTACTTATATATTTATAAATTATCAACTACAGCTTGACCGCAATCCCGCCTGATGGTAAGCAGTGCGCTTTAAGTAAGTAAGTACTTACTTACTTACTTAAAGCGCACTAGTTTATTAAGAGCACTCTAACCTTAAAGACACTCAAATTTTATTCCTTGTTTTATTGTTTTTTTTTTTTTTTTAAGTTTTTATTGTATTAATTTAGTATACATATTATACAACATTATTTTTATATATGCGAAACCCGAAACACGTCAGGTATTTTTAAGTAAAGAATCTATGTTTAAAATTTCAAAAAGATATCATGAAAAATCACAAAGTCATGAGCTCGTAATGTTACCTGGTTGTCCCAACAAAAATATGGTCAACGCATCGCGCCTGCAGCCGCGCGGCGCGGCGAGGGCCTTTTTTTTTTTTTGTTGGGATGGGAAATCATCAAATGACTTCTCCCGCTCTGGGCAGAGCGGAAGGGCGTGTCAGACTTTTACTGACTAAAACCCACCCGTGTTTCTTTAGTTGCCTGTGCAACGGCCAGGGCCACGGTTTCTTTTTTAACCAACCCGCAACCCTGACCCAGGAGGCATCGTGACACTATGATGTAAACTGTGTTGTGCGCTCGGTAACCACACTGCAACATTTTTTAAATATATCTGGGAAAGCATATAACATGGTGTAAAAATGATTGGATTCGATTTAGTTGCTTATTCAAAATATATCATTTCGTTTAAAGGAAAAATAATGTTGTATACATTGATAAAATATTAAACAGATACGATATATTCTAACAAACTGACCAAAAAAAATGTGCCGAACACAGCAGCAGCACACATGCATATTTTTATTCGGCATACATTGGTACAGTGTGAGTGAGATGGGGCGCAATCTAAAGCATAGAGAAGAAAAAGATGGCTAGAGTTTGTCGTTTGCGCTGTTAGTGTTTGTCGTTTGTTTTTACGATACACCGAGAGTGACTAAAGCGAGATACAGGACTTTTACTTCCTTTTGTACGCTTCATTTTTAGTGCGCTAGTGACATATCTACCTTAGTTTAATATTTTATTATTATTGAACCTGAAGGTATCACAGCTCACAATTAATCGTAGCCCACGTATATCTCGAAGCACAACCCTACGTGTAATTGGTATTGGCTGCGAACAGGCGGAGACATATCAATTAAAATAGCGCCGCGCTCAAACATGTCGGCCACCGCATGTCGAACCGCGCTGCCAAGAAGTCGTGGATGCGGCCGATTCATTTTAAATTGGAGTCGTCAGTTTTACAGATGCATACAAGACCACTCAAATTATTTATGTCATATTTGTGTCAATAGTGTTGGTACTTATAAGCAAAACAATTTAATAACTAAATAGTGTTAGATACAAATATGCTGGTATAGATTCCTATCCGGTTGTGTCATCATCATCATTCTCCTGCCCTTATCTCAATTTATTTGGGGTCGGCGCAACATGTCTTTTTCTTCCATACATCCCTATCAGAAGCCATCTCGGCAGTCACCCCCTTCTTAGCCATATCATCCTTCACACATTCCATCCATCGTTTCTTTGGTCTTCCCCTACTCTTATAGCCATCAAAATTCATAGTTAAAACTCTCCTCACGACATTCTCCTCATTTCTCCGTAACACATGCCCGGTTGTGTAGCAGAGGATAATCCTACCGATTTGAGTAAACTATTTGGCAATATTATGTTTTAATAATAATGAATTGATCGCCAATCTCATGTATTCTAAGCAAACAATGGCGCCGATTCTGTCCACAAACTAAACTAATCTTAAGTTAAGTGAATCTTTTTCTTTCCATTTCGTTAAGAAAAGGATAGAAGACAACATTTTAGTTTAATCCTGTCAAATTTAGATATGTAGACAGTTTAAACGCGATTATAAACATGGCGACTAAAATTACGCCGGTTTACGTCAGGAGCGCACTAATTTGACAGGTCTAAACTGACATTTTATATTCTGTCCTTGTCTTAATGAAATAGAAAGAAAAAGATTTTTTTTTATGATATTATAAACTAGCGCTTGACCGCAATCCTGCCTGATGGTAAGCAGTGACGCAATCGTTGATGGTAAAGCGCACTAGTTTATTAAGAGCCTATTCACTCTAGCCTTGAAGACACTCAAATTGTAGTCCGACGGAAACACCGCCGCTGACAAATTGTTCCAGTTCCTCGATGTACGCGGTATAAAGGAGGAGGCGAAACGCTTCGTCCGGATCGTAGTGGTGTTAACAACGTAAGGGTGGAAACTAGCTGTACGACGGGTCGTCCTGAACTAAAATTTAATTTAGTTTATGAACAAGAGAATCGGGGGCAATAGCGTATTTATACTTGCCACAGGCTGAAGGACGGATAGGAACATGTATAGAAGTTTTTAAAATTTCTTCTCAAAAAAAAATATAAGTAATTTTATTGCTACATATTGCCTTGTAGTTTTGTACAAACTAAGAAACAAAAAACTTTTACATGCCAATTGTATTGTAAAAAAAAAAGTTAAAAACTAAAACCCAACTACGACAAAAAACGACGCTGAAAAAGTATAAAACAAGATTTTTAGAATACTGAACTGAACAAAGTTGCTAATGTAATTGCAAGTAAATGGACACAGTAGTAATGTCATACAATACTATTCTGAAGTATGCAATATTCACTATGTAGAGATAAATTTTCATGTTTGGAAAGGCGTAGTCACACGTTGTCAAGGTGCTACGGTAGGTAGGTATATGTAACGTGTGACTGCGCCTTTCCAAACATGAAAATTTATCTCTACATAGTGAATATTGCATACTTCAGAATAGTATTGTATGACATTACTACTGTGTCCATTTACTTGCAACTACATTAGCAACTTTATTCAGTTCAGTATTCTGAAAATCTTGTTTATTACTTTTTCAGCGTCGTTTTTTGTCGTAGTCGGGTTTTAGTTTTTTAACTTTTTTTATTTGTACTATTTTGGTGTTAAAGTGTATTTGTGGCGCATATTATTAACAAAAGTTAAACTGATGAACTAAAAACTAGGTACTTGACATATTACATCTACACGCACCTATAACAACATAAGCCCGAAGCCATATAGTGCAGAGGCCTTTTTATGGGCATTTAGCCAGTTATCAAACTGTTTCCGCCTTCACCGCGTGGAGTTACTCCCAGCTTATGTCGTTTGTGTCGTTTTCATTAGTGCATTACATATTCTAATAATGTTCACACTGCTCTACATTGCATAAAGCGATTCACAGTTCCCGTGATCCGTGCTTTACTCTTATCGCTCATATTTAACATCATTAAAGCATTCTTGTAATTATGTACAAGCATAAAGCACTCGTGAAGCTCTTTCACGTGATACCAAACACGGTATATTTATTTTAATTTTATATTAACATAGAACTTTTGTCCGCTAGAGGGCGCAATACTAAATTTGGTGACAAGCTTTATAGCTCATAACTAACAGAATATCAAGGCCCTTCTAATGGTACTGCATTGGTCTTATTCTGATAAGTAGTAAAGAAGCTATGAACGAAAAGTTGTGAATTATATGCAACCAGCCCATGAATACAGGTAAAGTCACACGCAAATGCTAGCAATATATATATATATATATTCAAAATGTACAAGTAAAGCGCTTTCAAATGATACCAAACACAGCATATTTATCTTAACTTTATTTTTTTACTCTGTATGTTTTGTCCGCTAGAGGGCGCCACAGTAGATTTTGTGAAACCCCATATAGCCTATAACCAGCGGACAATTAAGACGCTTCTAATGATGTATCATTTGTCGAATTCTGATAAGTAGTTTAGAAGTTACGAGGGAACAGATGAACATACATACATACATACATACATACATACATACATACATACATAGCCTGTCAAAATCATAACCCTCCTTTTGCTTTGCCGTAGTCGGGTAAAAACTAGTTGACATCGGTCTTTTTTAACTGACTACTGTCAGAAAAAAGGTGGATACCAACCCAGAGGTCAAGATCTCTTTTGAAGTCTGAAATAATTTTGGTCAGATCTTATAAAACCGTGTACCTAGATTGATTTCTGAATTATTATTTTCGGGAAAGAAACACACAGAATGAATGATCTCGTCCAGTAAGTGATAACTCAAATCTTCAAACAAGCACAATAAATGTGCCACATCCAAAAGCCTCAACGATTCGTATATCGGTGTCCAACACCACGATATATGAATGCTATTTTCCATTTAAGGTAGGTTTTACATTCATACATATTCTGGCAATAAAGCCTTTGGGGACCTAATGACATGTCCTGACTGTTTATATGATAATATCACCGGCTCCACACGACTGGATAACTGAACAATTATATACTTAGCACCAATTTTATTTAGTGTTCTGTATATTGTAGTTTTTTTGGTTACAACAAGTACATAAGTTTCTTTTTTAAAATATTTCTAGAGTAGTTCGGTATATATGGATCAGGTGATTAATTGATTGGGAAGATATTTCTAAATTGATTTATTGATTACTAGCTTTCCGCCCGTGTGGAGTTCGGTTATATTGCGTTTCCAAGACAACTCTTCAAAAGTCCGGCTAGAATCAAAACTATCATATGTTATTTCTCAAGGTCAACTCTATATTTGTACTAAATTTCAATAAAATCAGTTCAGTGGTTTAGACTTGAAAGCGTAACAGACATACAGACAGAATTACTTTCGCATTTATAATATTAGTAGGGATTTATAAATTGACATAATTTATGAAATTCAAATGTCAATATTAGCTATTGACATTTGAATTTCACATTTATTTTAGTGTTTAATAAATAATAAATAATGATAAATAAATATATACGCACAAATCACATAGATTGAGCTAGCCCCAAAGTAAGTTCGAATCTTGTGTTATGGGATACTAACTCAACGATACTATATTTTATAATAAACTAGCTTTCCGCCCGCGGCTTCGCCCGCGTGGAGTTCGGTTTTATCGCGCTTTTTAGATTTCTCAGTGTTTCTCTACTATATTATGCATTTATTATACATACAAACCTTTCTTAAGAATCACTCTATCTATTAAAAAAAAACGCGTCAAAATCCGTTGCGTAGTTTTAAAGATCTAAGCATACATACGGACATACAGCGAAAGTGACTTTGTTTTATACTATGTATTGATACATATATAGATAAACATCCAAGACCCAGGCCAATCAGGAAAAGATCGTTTCCCATCATGACCCGGCCGGGGATCGAACCCGGGTCCTCCACGTCGCAGGCGGGCGTGTTGACCGCTGCGCCACGGAGGACGACAATTTATATTGTAATTGTGTAATGCTGTGTGTCTCTGAATACAAGTTACTTGTTTATGAGTAAATAGCTTTCCGCCCGCGGCTTCGCCCGCGTGGAATTCGGTTATATCGCGCTTTTAAGATTTCCCTTATATGTCTTACATGTCCTTTCTCCGGGTCTAAAGATTGTCTGTGTCAAATTTCATCCAAATCGGTTGAGAGGTTTAAGCGGGAAAGCGTAACAGACAGACAGACGTCTGTCTGTCTGTCTGGGCAGAGCTACTTTCGCATTTATAATATTAGTACGGATGACCATGAATAAGTACAATACCAATTTAGTTGTTATGTCAAGTAAAACTGTAAGTGCATAGTTTGTATTTTTTCATCTTCTGCTATCCAAAGGCTAGGTACTAGAAGTAGCAAAGTAGCTGACATTTAATCACCACCCATGGTTGACCACCTCCACCCTTTCATCACTTTTTGTAGAGAATGCCTAAGACAATAAGTACGCCTTTTTACCCTTTTGTGCGATAAGTGTAATTAAATAAATGGTAACTAATTGTCTCCAAGAATGTTTTGTTAAATAACCTAGCACCATTGAATAAAAACAAATTCCTATAACACAATTAAATACATAGTTATGTAATTAAAATATGTACACAAACAAACCTTAGCTACGTAAATTTAAAGTATACAGCGTCAAAGAACTTTTTTTTTTTTAATAGTTATAAACTAGTGCTTGACTGCAATCCCGCCTGATGGCAAGCAGTGATGCAATCGTTGATGTTAAAACGCACTAGCTTATTAAGCCGTTTCACTCAAAAAAAACTGAGTGAATAGGAAGGAAGACGGCAGTTGAGCGAGGTGATGCAATGTTTAACCCAACAACACGACCAACGATGCTGCGCTAGAGGATGATCTGGAGACCCTCCACGACCAAACTCCCGACACAACAACATTAGGCACATCGTACCCGGTACACATCGCAATACAACTGCTCAGACCCGTCCTCCGTACGGCTTCACCAGACATCATGCCGGAACACGACGAATCGCTTGGCGGCACGACTTTGTCTGGTGGGTGGTAACTTATGCCGGCGGCTGATGTTGTTGCCTACCACCGAGAAACTCAGTGATAAATAACTGACATAATTCTTATAATAGTTTCTAGTAGTTATTGTTAATAGGTACTTAATTATTAGCAATTATTTCTTACTCAGAAATAGCCACGTATTTATTATATTTATTTTGCAATTAGACTGACTTGCATACCGCAACGCCGTATTGTAGATATTTTTTTATTTGAGAGACCCCAGCTCATCAAGCTTCTTCTTTTTCAAGTTGAGATTCAACCTCAACTCTTGATCAATAGCCTCTGTGGAATAATAATAATAATAATAATAATAAAAAACTGGCAACACCAGCGTCAACTAATCATATTCGTCAAGCTCCAAATTATATATTCATTTAAAATACATTTTACAATCAGTTTTATCAACATTTATAGAAAAACAACAAAGAAAACAGCTCAACATCAGTTATATCCTTTTTTTTAAAATAAATATGAAATAATGTGCAACAATGTATATAAAAAACTGCCGAACCGGAGGTGACATGACAGCTGTCACCTCCGACAAAACTGTAAAATTCAGACGAAGACGATGTTGACAAGATCTGCCGCTCGCCGTGCACGCTCACCACCTCCGGACTCGTCGCCCAGCTCCGCCTCGCCGCCGCCGGTCTCCAGCCCCACTGTGAACGCTGTGATGACCCCGGCCGCGGCAGTTGCGTTGAGCTCGAGCGACGAGTATTTCTCTCCGCCGACGACGCCACCACCTGTTCGCCGACGGGGAGGACGCCGGCCGCCGGACTGCTTGGGACCTCGAGGCCCACCGGCCTCTGATAGGGCCCCCGCTACCGGTGGAAATGTGCAGCGCATGAAATGGACTCAAACAATCAACGAGAACGTCATGCGCGCATACTTTGGGGCTACAGAGGGGGGAAGTAACTTGACTGCGTACCGTGGTCGGATGCTCTCTCTGTTTCAGGTGCTTGAGCCAGCTGTCAACGTGTCGGCGCAACGACTGTCGGATCAGGTGCGGGTCATCCAGCGTAACCATATGCTGGATGATGTGGTGCTTGATCGCCTACGCCTCGAGTCACGGAATAGCCATGTTACGCCTGCTTCATCACTGGTCGCGGTACAATTTAACAGTGTTCCATCGCGACCCAACCTCGTCGATGAAGAGGATGATGATGAGGCTATATCCGTGACTCCTCAATGCAATGAAAAAGTAAGGAGCGCTTTGGAGGATGCTTTCCGTGAGTACCGCTCTACTCCGCCTGAACTTAGACCACGTTTACCTCGATTGCCCATGCATAAAAAAAACAAGGCGCTGGTGTGTGCTCTAGACTCTCAGCTGTCTAATTATTTAAAGGACAGCAAAGATCTGGCTGATACACATTCAATCTTGTACTGTGGAGCTGTTGCGATATGTCGTGTGGCTCATGTCAAATTCCCAGACAGTGACAGAGCCACACGACAAAAACCAGCTGTACCAGCTTGGCAGTGCAGGATTGAACGTCGTATCGGAGAGACTAGAGCACTCATTGGCAAGCTTATTAGTTTCAGGGAGGGCAATACACGCCCTAGAGTGATGCGCTTTGTGGGGCGGGCATTCTCGGGGACTGATGTTAGTACCCGAGACTATTTGTTACGCGTCACAGAGCGCATCGACTTTCTTAAACAGAAAATATATGCATGGGCAAACCGTATTCGTCGGTACAGGCGAAGAGTGGAGCGGTATTCTCAGAATCGCAATTTCCAAAGCGATGAAAGGTGGGTCTATAGAGCTTGGGAGCGATCAGACCAAGGTGTCACTGACACGTGCCTACCGGATGATGATGCCACGCGTTCATTCTGGCGCAATATCTGGTCGGTGCCTGTCAGTCACACCGAAGGTGGTTGGACTCGGGATGTTGAGCGAGCCTGCGATCCAGTACCAGAAATGGGGGCTATTACCATCTGCCCCCAAGATGTACTCGTGCAGTCCGTCCGTTGCCTAATTGGAAGTCTCCAGGGCCGGATGGCTGCATAACTTTTGGATTAAATGGTTTTCCGGGTCGCACGCTTGCTTGGCATCTCAGTTCCAGACTGCTTTAGAGTCTGGTTCGCTACCCCAGTTCCTAACAACAGGAATAACCCACCTGCTCCATAAATCAGGTAGCACCGCGGAACCCAAAAATTATAGGCCGATCACATGTTTACCGACGGTCTATAAAGTTCTTACATCCATTTTGAAAGCAAAAATTAATACGCATATTGACAGCAACTCCATCATGTCTGCCTCTCAAAATGGATGTAGGAACGGGTCCCGCGGTACTAAGGAGCTACTCCTTATTGATATGGCCATTAGCCAGCAGGTTCGTCGTTCCCGAAAGCATCTGTCGACATGTTGGATAGATTACAAGAAGGCCTATGACTCTGTGCCACATACATGGCTCATGCGGGTGCTAGAGTTGTATAAAGTAGATGCAACTTTGCGCACCTTCCTGATGACATGTATGTCACAATGGAGAACAGTCCTTCGCTATCCAGGATGTCGAAATATTCAGAGGAATAGCGAACCGATAAGGATTGAGCGAGGTATATTTCAGGGCGATAGTTTGAGCCCACTTTGGTTTTGCTTAGCACTGAATCCTCTAAGCACACTATTGGAGGATTCAGGTCTAGGCTATCGGTTGAGGAGAGGTGGTCAGGTTATATCGCACCTCCTCTACATGGATGACCTGAAACTTTTTGCTCACACCAATTCACAACTGAAGGAGCTACTGAAAATTACTGAAACTTTCAGTAGCGCCATCAGGATGGAATTCGGTGTGGACAAATGTGCGGTCATGCATGTACAGCGAGGAGAGATTGTGGAATCCGTGGGAACCCAACTCACTGGTTCCATAAACCTTAGATCCCTCTCTGCATCCGAAACCTATAAGTATTTGGGTATGTCGGAAGCGTTGGGTATCAATGTTACTGACATGAAGCAATCGTTGAAGGAACGCTTCTTTGGCCGCCTGAAAAAAGTACTTAATAGTCTTCTATCGGGCGGAAATAAGGTGCGCGCTTTCAACGGTTGGGTCATGCCGGTATTGATGTACTCTTTCGGCATACTCAAATGGACTCAGACCGAACTTGACGCCCTGGATCAGAGGGTCCGTACGTTGTTGACTGCAAATCGATTGCATCACCCACGGTCATCGGTTATGAGACTGTATATCCCGCGAAAATGTGGAGGTCGAGGCTTTTTAAACGCTAAGACACTCCACAATCGCGAGTATGCAGTCTCAGGGAATACTTCCTGAAAACTGACGTGGGAATGCATCGAGATGTGGTCGCGGTTGACAAGGGCCTCACTCCGCTCTCCTTGGCTAAAGAGAACTGGCGCAAACCAGTAGTGCTTGAAACTAACGATCGCATGGAGGTATGGCAGAGCAAGGAGCTTCACGGACGCTTTTTCCGAGCCCTACGCGGGCCGGATGTAGATTTTCAAGCGTCCGTAGCCTGGCTACGTTACGGTGACCTCTTTGGGGAAACCGAAGGTTTTGTCTGTGCAATTATGGACGAAGTTATGATGACGAACAATTACCGGAAATTCATTGTGAAAGACGGCACAGTTGACATCTGTCGGGCATGTCACCGGCCGGGTGAATCAATCAGACATATTATTTCCGGGTGTTCTCGTCTAGCTAATGGAGAGTACTTGCATAGACACAACCTTGTAGCCAGGATAATTCATCAACAACTTGCTCTGAAATACAACCTTGTGGAATCGGAGGTGCCGTACTACAGGTATATGCCCGACCCAGTTCTCGAAAATGGCCATATCACATTGTACTGGGATCGATCCATCATCACTGACAGGACTATTGTTGCCAATAAGCCTGATATAGTGATGGTGGATCGATCAGAGCGGCGTGCAATGATTGTTGACATAACCATCCCGCATGATGAGAACCTCGTGAAAGCCGAGAAAGATAAACAAATCAAGTACCTTGATTTGGCTCACGAGGTTGTCGACATGTGGGAAGTGGATTCAGCAATCATTGTACCGATAGTCGTGACAGCCAATGGCTTAATAGCCAAGAGCCTCGACCAACACCTCAGGAGGCTCTCGTTAGGCGGCTGGATCAAGGGCTTGATTCAGAAAGCGGTACTGCTGGACACGGCTCGCATTGTCAGGAAGTTCCTCTCTCTGGAGCCCTGACCGCCGGTAGCTTGGACCCTGTTCCCGATACCGGTGGGCTACTATTTTTTATATTTTTAAATGTTTTTGTTTTTTTTATACAAATATTTAAAAATGTAAATTATATGTAAGAAAGGTAAATAAAAGAAATAATAATAATAATAATAAGCCTTTTTATTTCTTGTTTTACAATTGATAGTAATAATGTTACAGGAAACACAATTTATATTTCTAAGTATTAGTAATGTTAGTAAGTAGGTTTATAATATGTTAGTAGTGTTATTAATCACAAGAACCCCGGTTTGGGTAAAGGCCTCCTCCAAAGATATCCATTTTTGTCGGTCTTGTGCTATGGTGTACCAGTTTGTGCCCGTTGATCTTTTCAGATCATCTTCCCAGCGATTTAAAGGTCTCCCCCTCTTTCTCTTACCTGGTGGTCCTAACCAGTTAGTAACCTGCGATGTCCACCTTCCGTCAGTCATTCTCGCCACATGTCCAGCCCACTGCCATTTCCGTTTTCGAGCATAAATCAAGGCGTCTGTAACTTTAGTGACGCCTCTTATCTTCGAATGTCTTATTTTGTCCATTTTATTTATATTTAACATGCTTCGCTCTAAACCTCTTTGACATGTAGTGATTTTATTCATGGCTTGTGTGGAGAATTTCCAGGTCTGGCTTCCATAGGTGAGGCTCGGTAAAAGACATGAGTTCATAACTTTAGCTTTGAGAGTTATTGGTAGATTACTTTTAAATATTTCTTTTAGACTCCAATATTTGTTCCAGGTTTGTTGGGTCCTTCTTTCTATTTCTTTAATGTTGCTGTCTTTTTCAAAACTTATTCTTTTTCCCAGGTATATATAGCTGTCCACGTATTCTAAAGGGTTACCGTTGATAGTTATAGGATTGGTTCGTGTATTAGTCATCATTTTAGTCTTCGTTAAATTCATTTCCAATCCAGCTGTCGCGCTCGCCCGTTGTAGAGATTCAATCATGGTTTGCGTTTCGTTGGCTGTCTCTGCTAGAAGTATTAGGTCATCAGCGAACCTCAGATGACTTAGGTAGTTGCCGTTTAGATAGATGCCTGATTTACTCCAATCACACTTGCCAATGATGTTTTCGAGAATGGCTATAAAAATAGTGGGTGAGAGTGGATCCCCTTGTCTCACCCCTCTTTCTATATGGAATGCGGGGCCTAAGGTTTCGAGTTTTATTCTTCCTTTGTTATTATTGTATATACTTTTAATCGTATTTATGTATATATCTGGCACCTGTTGTTCTTTTAAGCTTTCCCATATGCTTATATGTGTAACCGAGTCGAAAGCTTTTTGATAATCTATAAAAGTAATATATAGAGGTCTTTGGAACTCTTGGTATTTCTCTATAATAAGCTCGATGGTGTGTATGTGATCGATTGTAGAGTAGCCTTTCCTAAAGCCTGCTTGTTCTACCGGTTGTTTTGCCTCTATTATCGAACTTAATCTATTGTTAATAATCGATGAGAATAATTTATATATATTTGGTAACAAGCTAATTGGTCTATAGTTGCTGATATTTTTTGGATCACCCTTTTTGTATATAAGTATAATATTTGCTTCGGACCATTCTATGGGCGTTTCAGAGCTAGAAAGTATAGAGTTAAATAATTCAGTTAATGGTTTTGAAAGAATTTGGTGAGCATACTTTAATGATTCATTCGTGATGTTGTCGGATCCAGGGCTTTTCTCGAATTTCAGTTTCTTAATTGAGTCTATCACTTCAGTTTCATCGATTTGTTGTATTGGATGGCAGTCTACTGTTTCTTTTTCAGTTTTGTCAGTGGTTATTCGAGATTTGTCTCTGTACAGTTCTTTGTAAAATTCAGTTGCTGCACTGATAATGTCATTTCGATTGTAAAGGTCCTTTTTAAGGGTTTTCAGTCCTTCTATCCAAGATCGGTTAGTTCTGAGTTCTTTGTATGCTTTCTTCGAGCTACCATATAGTTGAAGATGTTTCTCTATTGTTTCTTGCCTATATTTTGCATAGTCTTTCTTGATATACTTATTAACAAGTTTGTACAGAGCGGAGAGTTCATTTTTCAATGAACGAGTTTTATTTTTACATTTTTGTAGTTCTTGTCTTCGATTTAATAATTTTAATGTGTGTTCTTGTAGTATTTTATGTTTTTTATTATCTTCGTTGTTGGTAAGGATCAAACTTTGCTGGATGGCCTTTATTATGTTGTCGTAGAAGGTTTGCACCAGTTTTTTATCTTGGCTGGTAGTTTGACTTGGTGACTCCGAAAGAAAGCTTGATAGGTTTTCTTTGTATTCTGTTATTTCATCGTTGTGTTTGAGTTGCCTTGTTTGATTATTTGAGAACTTGGTCCTATTTTTCTTTTGTGTGGTACACATGATAGTACTTCTAAGCGGACGGTGATCTGATGTATCTGTGGAATAGATACCACAATTTTGCCAATAACACGTGTAACTAATTATAGAAATTCTTTGAAAATTTTATTTCAATAAAATGGCGGATATCATCAATGACAGTTGAAAAAGACAGCCGCCTGAACTTTCTGCCATCATGATTTTGCGTCATCATGATTTTGTGTCAAATCTCCCTCAGTTTGAGGCAAAATCATGATGTGGCCACTATGGTTCTGCGATATTTCAATGTTGTTTTTGAATTATTTACTGAATGCACTTTTTACTACATAAATCACGCTTTTTTTATTTAGTAAACGACACTATACCTAAATAATTTTAAAAGTCCATTGAGACACTCATCTTAGCTTTCCCGTCAAAACTCCTTCAGTTCATCAAGCTCTTTAGCTTGATGAACTGATGAGTACTAAACATTATGTTCATAATACCAGTCACTTCAACTGTCATACTACGTCACATATGTACTTTTCAATTTGGTAAAGTTTTTAACGACTGTTATATAGCATTGTTTTTACCTCTCACCGAGTTCTCACTGTCTCCTAATAGTGAGAACATTATAAATATAAACTGATTATGATGATGAGTGTTTTAAAAAGCATATGAAACATCCGTCAGAAAAAAAGATCGACCTACGAGTTGTATGTCGTAGGTAGGCACTTTACATTGTGTAAATTATTTCATCACCTCCATCACCCATCACCACAAAAATAACGGGAGGAGAAGCTTCCGTTATTTTCCGATGATATTTCAAGACAGAATCTTTATAATAACTTAGATATATTTTCAAAAGTCACTGAAACAATTTTAAATTAGGAATTCCACAGGTGAATTTATGGAGGACACCACTTTAATTTAATGATTTTATTCTCGCCATTGGTTTAGATGTTGGAATTCTTTTCTTTCCAACATCTGCCTCGCTATTAAAAATCTCCTCTGGTTTTTGTATTTGTTAGCTGTGAACGCTGCCAAAACCTTAAAGTAAACGGAACGCGACCATAGTGGAGCCCGTTCTTCCGTCGATCACCGAACGGCGTGGCGAGCGCACCTCCTTTCGAACTGGCAAGCTAGCGAGTCTTGGCAACGATCTTTTAACGGTCACAAATTAGGTTTAAGTATTTAAAGTGCGGGGGGGATTTAGACCTCAAAATTCAAAATTAATAAAGTTAAGGAGTCTGCCAGTGAATTGTGTCGACGTGCGCCTCCTCGTGATCTGGTCTGGTGGTCTACCAACTCCGCATCTAAAGGTTGGAAGTAAGGTGTTACCTGCTTTTAGTACCTTAATCAGGGAGATACACTCCGAAGCCATCATTCTATCACATATTTACATGATTCAGGTGGACTGTATTTACAGCCCACTTGAATCTTGTTTAAAATCTTTCATGGTAGGCACGTTGCTGCTACACTAGCCTTTCCTCAACTATGTTGGGGTAGTTATTAAAAGTAATTAAATAAGTAAGCTTTGTTTATATATTTTATGCGAGTCATCAAACACCATTACCTACGCTACATTTTTCAATTGCCTACAATGGAACAATGCGATCATTCGAATTGCTGTTGTTGTGAATTGAGACTATTTTGAATTACCTTTTTTTTTTTTTTTATTTAGTCAATGGAATTTGGCCATTGTGTTGACGTTGAATTGACGCGATGCAGTGGGGACTCCATTCTATCCATGATTAAAGCTTGACTGTTGGTGTTATTAATCCATGTGAAAGGCCCCGTAGGAACCCTTTGAATGCGAGAAGCACAGAACCGGTCGATGTGACGATGCTTGATGGAGGCCCATGTCCAAGAATAGACGTCTTTTAGCGGAAATGATGATATGTGATAATGATGATGTATGCGTCAATTACCTTAACTATGATATGCTCATAAATCAATAAATAATGAAACAACACATACCAATCAATAACAGAACATCGGCTGTTTCGTAATAAAACTGTGTCATTGAAAATAGGTTTATTAGTTCAACATTTTTATGATAGCAGTTAGCGTAGAATATTTTTATGGACTCGTAACAATTGATTTTTATTATCGTCGTGAATTAATGGAATATAATGGTCGTAGAGTGTCGTAATATTTTGGTTATTTATTTGTAAGTCTAACCTTTTGACCGTTTAGAATTTAAGATAGATCTGACTCGCTTGGGTCAGGCCTGCGGGTTGGTCAAACAAGAAACCGTGGCCCTGGCCACGGTGCCACCCACACTTGCCATCCCACAGGCAAGTGAAGAAACACGGTTGGGTTTTAGTCAGTAAAAGTCTGACACGCCCTTCCGCTCCGCCCAGAGGTCATTCGATGATTTCCCATCCCAAAAAAAAAAGATCTGACTCGCTTTAACTCCCGCACAGTACCTATTATAGTCATAACTTTTCCTATCATAAGAGCCTATATATCGACATCGTCTCTCCGAGTATGGGTGGGCACCAAGCAAGCCCAATATGAGATGGTACCGACTTTACGTGGTGGATTAACAACCAGCTGGGGATGAGATCCCAGTTCCTCTCACAAAGAGGAAGCCTGCGTCCCAAAGGTGGAGACTTTATCTGTTGATATGTTAACACAACTTACAGAAATACTAAGCTTCTGGATATCTTGTATAATTTAAGTATCATAAAAGACGCATAAAATTAATTGTCATTTCGTTCTAAGTTTAAAAACGATACAGCTAATTGTTATTTTTAAATATTTTCATGCTTTTTTATTAAGAAAATGATAGAAGATAAAATTTAAGCTTAGTCCTGTCAAAATAGTCATTGCCAAACGAAAATTTACGTATTTTTAGTCTAAACTCTCTATGGAGTAGGTATCATAATTTGTTAGGATTAAACTAATGGCACCGATTTCCTTCTTAGCAAACTAAACTAAATTTAATAACAGTGCATCTTTTCCTTTTTATTTCAGTAAGAAAAGGACAGAAGATTAATATTACTTTAGTCCTGTCAAATTATCTACTCTTAGATACTACCTAGATACCCGATAAACAGTTTAGACGTTATTAAAACATGGCGACTAGAAATACGTCAATATATGTCAAGCGCTGGCTGATTTGGTGTGAGTAAGCTTATGTTTATCGTCTCTCCTTTTCTTCTTGATGTAGAAAGAAAAAGAAGCAATGAACTTAAATTTAGTTTAGTTTTTGAAGAAGGGAATCCTCGCCTTTATTCTTTTTAGTACCTATTTCTAAATTTTATTATACCCACATGCCCGATGAAGCAATGGAATTGTTTATTAACAATGTCACTCTTTGATGTGGTCATAAAAATTAGTCGCGATGTGTTACTACGGTGGGTAGGCAGCAAGCCAACTACCGCTGCTATGCAACCTTTAGATTCCTTAATTAATAACGCTTGTCAATTAACACGCCATTTGAATCAATAAGATCTGTCAACACTTTTGATTCGGTTTAATGAGCTGTTTTAACGGAGCTTTCTAGATGGAATTGCTAGATGGCGTAGCCGGCATTTTTAAGAATAGAAGAGTGTTTTTTGCATATTTTTTATTTGTTTATATCTATAAAAATATCACTTATGGCATTCTGTCACTGTCTTTTATTTCTTGCCACAGATTAAAAAATTACCAAAAGTTATGGTAGCGCCATCTCTTGACGACTTTTGAAACTAATCTATCGGAAAACTGCTCATTGTGGCGTGACAGTTTTATGATGTGTACGTTTTTTGAACACTTGAGTGGCAATGAACGTTCAGTCTGATATCAATCGTCCAAAATATGTCAAATTTCTCTGAATTATCGGCAAATTTTTGTTCGTTAGGAGATGAGACTCCGGCTAGATTTTGAACGTTTTAGCATTGGTCTTCAAAATTCGGCCACTAAGACAGCAACAGTATTGGCATCGGGAAGGTGTTCCATAGTGTAGGTGCTTCTGCAGCGATATGTCTTCTTAAGAGCATAAATGCAAATGGCTATAAGATTAGGGGAAGACCAAAGAAACAATAGATTTACTGTATGAATAATGATATGGTTAGAAAGAGGGTAACCATGGGCATACCCAGCTTCTGGCCTAGAGTGGTTCAGCCAAGCCTTGGGGGGGCGATTTTTTAGCAATTAGGTACACGGTACATTTTGAAAGTGTCTACTGCGTGGTAAGTTAGAGATAAGTCCTTGTTTATACCTAGTTTAATAAATAGGCTAGTTCATACATGTTCTGCGAGATTTCCAGGTCGGGGCAGCTGCCTTCCCGCTGCCCACCCCCTTTGTACGCCTATGGGGGAAACTGATGAGCTTACAATTAATGGAGATGTATGAAAATTGGGATTAAGGCAGAAGAATAATAATGGGAATCGAACCCGCGAATAGGTGAACCACTGCGCTAACCGCGATTGCTAACTATTGCGCTATTTTAACAATTATCATATAGTAATGAGTCTCTAACGTTTGAGATTAATTTTAAGTAGGTACTATGCTTTCTTGGCAAAGTAATCTTGTAAGTCAAGATGAAAACCAGGGCTCCAAGAATTAGAATTTATTTATTTGTACGAATATTGTTGTTACAAGGTGTTACATACAATTCATGTACTTACAAAATATTCTGCTGTCTTTCAGTGTACAATCATTTTCAAGTAGTAAACTTAAATTTATTAAAAACTAGCTTACCGCTCGCGGCATCGCCCGCGTGGAGTTCGGTTATATCGCGCTTTTTAGATTTCCCTCGGGAACATAATTTTTTTCCGGGATAAAAGGTAGCCTATGTTCTTTCTCAGGGTCTAAAGATTGTCTGTACCAAATTTCATCAAAATCTGTTGAGAGGTTTAAGCGGGAAAGCGTAACAGACAGACAGAGTTACTTTCGCATTTATAATATTAGTATGGATGGATTAAATGTCAATACAATGTCATATGTGTGTATGTCATGTGTTATGTAATGTGTGTAATGTTATTTACAATGTCAATTAAATTTAAAAAAATCCATACTATCCATACTAATATTACAAATGCGAAAGTAACTCTGTCTGTCTGTCTGTTACGCTTTCCCTCTTAAACCTCTCAACCGATTTTGATGAAATTTGGCACAGCCAATCTTTAGAACCTGAGAAAGAACATAGGCTACCTTTTATCCCGAAAAAAATGATGTTCCCGAGGGAAATCTAAAAAGCGGGATATAACCAAACTCTACGCGGGCGAAGCCGCGGGCGGAAAGCTAGTATAATTATACAATCTATTACTAAATACCAATAAAATACAATATTATTACTGTCACTATTATTAATGTCAAAAAGTATGATTCTAAAACTCATTAACAGAATAAAAAGGCTTAATAAAGGCCTGCTGCCATTTCCATACAGCCATATGCGCAAAACAACTCATCCTTTTAATCCATCAAACAGCTCATTCATCCTTCCTCTACGGTAACTCATAAAAAGTATCGCCGACGCAGCATACACATAAATCAACGGCTGTAAATTTCAATTTTATTCGACAATTAAACAGGCGGGCTTTCTCGCCGGCAGTAAATACGCATAAATACGCGTAAATACTCGTAAATACGCATTATCGTTAAAACGTCACTGTTGTTGTAAATCTAACTGAATGGCAACGTCGCTGTCTTGACACAGAGCATGGGAGTGGGGGAGGTTTATGCCTATATGGTCGTTGTATCTGGGAGGGTGGGGTGATATTTAGTACCTGCTTACTTACATGATATGTAATAGACGGTAATTATGTTTTTTCGGGATAAAAATGGATTTTCGCTCCTTATCTTTGAATGAAATAAGCCTTTTTATCATCATCATCATTTCAGCTAAAAGACGTCCACTGCTAGACATTGGCCTCCGATAAGGATCTCCACGACAACCGGTCCTGCGCCTCCCGCATCCAGCGGTTTCCCGCGACCTTCACTAGGTCGTCGGTTCACCTTGTCAAGGCCTACCCATGCTGCGTCTTCAGCCTTTTTATACAAAGTGGTGTTGATAATACCACAATAAATTAGACATCGTGTACCTCAACACGTTCTCAGTTCCGTCAGTTCAGTCTACCCATAAAAAGTTATATAAATGCATATAAATATTCATTAGTTTAGTCACAGGGAATTATTTTTAATTTTTCACATTTTCTACATGGTCATCATCATCATCTCAGTGTTAATCCCAGTCGCATCAGAAGCTTTTTCAGCTTTGGAGTCTGGGGTCCGCTTTACCAGTCTAACTGCTGATTTTGGCTTAACTTTGACATTTTCTACATGATGTACATGTTGAATAAGGAAGCGCTTCCAGGTTGATGACCGCCGCATCCAGCAGTACTAAACTTTAATAATAATGGCGCGAAAAAAGCAAGAGGATCGCGTTGTCGCCGATCGGAGGTCAGTGAACAAATATTTTAAAGGAGGTTCTATTCTGTTTCCAATTTTATGCGATTTAGTTTGTTTGTAATTATATTATTTTTTTTTTATTTTTGATGCTAGGTTTTTTTCTATTTTTTTCTAGGTTTAGTATTATTCCTATGAACCAGCATTGTCCGTGTTTTCATTTATTGTCGTATTATCAGCACCACTCTGTATACCCGAGTATATTGGAAACTAATACATTATTAGTATTCATATTTATAAATAAACTTAATTTAGAAAGCGATACTTTTGGATACGACTCGTATTGTCAGAAGGTTCCTCATTCTGGAATCCTGACCATTTGAACCCTGTTCCTGATACAAGTACTCTTCTATTTTTTTTGTACTTATTCCTATCGATAACAATATTTACAAGTATTATTATTTTTCCGTTCAATGATCGTTAAATAAATGCTTGCAGACAAAAAATAGTCAACATGTTTTCCTTTTCCAATACTCGTATATTTTTTATGTCTTAGTAACTACAGCCATAATATAACGGACAGTTTATTCAACGAAAAACACACAAAACATTACATGCTCTAACGCTGTCCTGGAAATTCATGATGAACAGTAAAATGTATCAGCTGCTAGCACGTCTGTCGTAAAACTAGTCGCGACTGATAGGGGGAACTTACTGTTTAAAGAGTTTATTTACTAACTACTCGCAGACAGACAGTTAAATTGTTTGTTGTTGTTTCTGAAATACGGACGACAGCAGGTCAAGCTACCCGAAACTGTCAGATATTCCCAATCAACCTTGAGCCTTAATGCTTTAGAGATAAAGTTGAAAATCGGATAAAGAAATCTGACAGATTGTAGTAGCTTGATATGCTATCGTCTGTACGATCTGTATGTAAATGTCATTGCAGCAATATGTAGTGAACTGCATCAAAAATCAAAAGTCATTTATTCGCTTTAGGCTGAAGTCAGGACTTTTTGAACGTCAGGGTTTCCCAGTAGTTGAAAGGACATTAAGGCCATTTAAACTTCTATGACATAAATTACTATTATATATATTAAAGGACATATTAAAGGATATATTAAAGGAATAATTAATCTGTCGGCATATCTTGTTTTAAGCGTAAGAGCATTTCCAAGACGCAATAAGTCGTAATGCATTTTAACATTATTTACAGCATTCAAATATATACATTTACATATACACATCACGGGCAGGGGCACAATATTTTTAAACCAAAGTTTAGATGAAGTCAATGGTGGCACATTAGAGACAGCATGCAAACTTTTTAAAAATGTGGAATTGACACAAATAACAGAAACTGACCTTTATCTATTGTATCAAATGTAATGAAAATCCAAAAATATTATCGTTCCTGACACCAGTAACCTATGTATACTTCTGTTTCATAGTAACAATACACTCCATAATTTGTTGCGAATGGAAAGACAGCATAAATTTCTCTGTCGAGCTCTATGTACCGATAACTTACCGACAAATATCAAATATTTCAGGCGTTACATTCATTTCGTACGCCAAAACCGATAGTATTCTGATACCGATACCATTCGAGTTTAGTTTCGAATAAATTGTGTCAGAAATAGTTGGAATGAAAACGAATCGAAACCGAAATTGATACCTCGCTGTATCAATTTCTGTGTTATTATTTTCGTCGTATCCAAGAATTCTAAATTGCAACTTCATAGTGTCAATTCTGTAGACTGAGATTTTGCTAAAATTGTACATAAAAATATTAGTACTAATAAAACGAAAAAATGCGAGGGAATAAAATCTCCATTTTTATATTTTTATACGTTTGTATAATTTTCTTTTAGTATAAAGCATATCGAATTCTAAAGTACTAGCTGTCCGCCCGCGGCTTCGCCCGCGTGGAATTCGGTTATATCGCGCTTTTTAGACTTCTCATTTTCGGGGATTAATTATCGTATCATTTAGCTTCTATGTTTACATGTGCATATACGTTTGCAATATATTACCATGTTTTAAACAACACACAGTGCCATCTATCACCGAACTGGTATGAAGCTAACAATATTTTTGTTTTCACTCGGGAATATCAATTTTTCCGAGATAAAAAGTACCCTGTTATTTAATCTGGACTTCTAACTTTACGTCTGCAAAATTTCAAAGCAATCGGTTCAGTAGTTACTGCGTGAAAGCTGAACAAACAAACTCGCTTTCCGATTTATAATATTAGTAAAGATGCTTCTAACGAGCAAGCAATTAAAAGCAAAGACTTTGTTCCTTCATAGCCTTTGTAACATCAAATCATAAGACCAACCTTTAGCATGTACTTCATAGACTGCGTAGCACAGGACAGTAGCTCTAACTTTTTGTCTTTCATCAAGAATAGAGTTACAATGTTTTCCTCATAAATTATAGATGTGCAAGCGCATAAAATCGGCTATCTAATGGTCAGACTCATGTTCAGAACTACGGTAAACCCGTTTCACATAATTTATAGGACATAACTCGACATACTGATTTATATCTTTAGTTTAATTTGTGATATTATTTTGTGTCGTGAATGCGAAATTATAATGTCTCGTAAATGTTATGTCTTACATTTTGTACGCTGATTTACATTGTAATATTGTAATTTGTAAGGAAAATGGGCTAGTTCGCTTTTGTATAGGGACATAAAGTTTTATGCTGGCATCTGAAGTAATGTGTATTCTAATGTAGGACATAAAACACTTGTATGGTAGCAAGTTGTCACCGGCTGAATGCAGCAAGAAATCATTTGATTTGAGTACGGAATATTAATACCTAAAATAAATGTGTATTCAATGAAAACTATATGTAGCTACCAACTGGTTACATTAGCCGTTTAGTCAACTGCCTGGGTATTGGAAGTGGCGTTCGTCTTTCTTCGCTCTCTCGGCTCGAAGGCGTTTGATACAGTTCTAACCTAACCCATTTTGAGCGGTTGGGTTACCTAATCAATTCGGCTCGCAAGTATGCTAACGTAATCTCTAATTTATTGAAAATCATGCAGGCCGTTATATACTACTAGACTAGGGAGAAAAGGCTAAGTAGATGGAAAAAAGGACAAATATTGAACAACAACAATGAACGTGTAAAAGCGTTTTAAATTCAACATCATCGACCTTTTTATCGTCCCACTGCTGGGCACAGGTCTGCTCTTACACAGAGAAGGATTGAGCGTAATCACCACGCTTGCTCAATGTGGGTTAGCGATTTCAGACATAGATTCCAGATTTCCTCAAGATGTTTTCCTTCGCCTACATATTTTTTATTTATTTATTTATTTATATATTCTTTATTGTACACCAATCAAACATGGAACAAAAAACATTCATCACAAAAAAACATACAATGGGCGGCCTTATCGTTATTTTTTTCGTTTCAGAGATTGGCGCTTGCAAATTCATCAAGACATGTGTATGTATTATGTTCTTTCACCTTGCATCCAGACTCCAGGTTCAAAGAGCAGTTCCTTTTGGTTCTTCCAACTTCATCCAAGGATTCGTCTTCTTGATTACGATCCTCAGCCTAACCTAGACCAGACCATTGTTTTCGTTGTGCGAGTCCAACTCGCAGTTGGACGGCTTTTTTTAATTTTCTTTTTTCTTATCCTTCTGAACATAATTATAATTTCCGATCCGATATCCAGCACGGAGCCATTTATCTGTGTCAGTGTACCGCGTGAATTAATTCCACCATTTCCGTTTTTAAGCAAACAAAGAGCAAAACCAACATTATTCTATTTGATGCTCAACCGAAAACAGTTCTAAAGATAAGAATTCCAATAAACAAAGTAAAAAGCAACGCACTTACCATATAAAATACGTTTCCACGTCGCTCGTTTGTCGTAACTCCAACATTTTAATTCAAGTTTAAGTACGGGAAATGAGCAATTACTGAGTTACCATTAACTTACAATGTCTCAATTAGAAGTACATTTTTACAGGATAATATAAACAGGTGACAACCATAAAAGAAATAAATGGAAATAACACAGGGGCAGGGTATGTAATTCTCGCCATTTTAAGGATGATCACAGTTTGATCTGTCATAATCTGTCAAAAATACTTCTAACTCCTTCTACTCACATTTTGACATTGAAGACGCAGCGTAGGTAGTCCCCCAACGAGGTGGACCGATGGCCTGGTGAAGGTTGAGGGAAGCCGATGGATTCGGGCAGTACAAGATCGATCATTGTGGAAAGCCTTGCGGAGGTCTTTGTCCAGCAGTGAACCTCTATAGGCTGAAGAAGAAAAAGACATGAGACTGCGACTTGATTATGAATATTTTAAATTACAATAATTTGCCTTCTGGTATATGTACAAGGTTTATGAATAAGTTTTCTTGTAACTTTTGTAGCTGAATATATCATAAAGAACTGTTCCTCCATACTCACTTATTTGCGTTCCAATTTCGTCATGAAGCACTTAAATTTTTCTGGATTAGTCTGAGAAACATAGCGTATCTTGGTGGTTTGAACTCACGTGGTGAGTGGTGAGTTGACTTTCTGGCAAATGCTTAAACGTTTTCAGAAAGTAAGTAAGTCATACATTGTTGATATAAGAAGACACAAACCGTAATTCATTGTTTCCAAAATGAGGTTGAAATTATGGACATCAAAATAGTTATGAAACGACACTTGGTTATGTGGTATCTGGTAACTTTTTACATGAGTTGCTTATTAAAAAATGAAATCTATAAAATCTTTTGTGTGGTATTTTATTATAGTAGCGAAGTAGGAAGTATCCGTTGTGGTGAAATTGGCGCTGAAAAAAGGGGAAAATTTTAAAGTTAAATTTTACGTTTAAACAGTTTGCGCAAACAATGATACTGCAATATACCGATACTTTATGAATGATGCAATAGTTTGATATATTTCTAGAAAAAATTCATAATTTGTCTCGAAATATGTCAAACTATTGCATCATTCATATTAAAATAGTAGTAATAAGTAGAATTAACAAATATACACGCACACCCATGTGTGTATGCGTGTATGTTAATTCTTCACATTTAAATGGCTGTACGAGTTTTGAACATACAGTTGACGACACGATTGACGCAGTGGCTGAGCAATCGACAGCTGCACTGGGTGTCGGGGATTCGATTCCCGCACGGAACAAATATGTAACCTTTCTTTTTGTTGGGATGGAAAATCATCAAATGACCTCTCCCTCTCTGGGCGGAGCGGAAGAACGTGTCAGACCATTACTGACTAAAACCCAACCTTGTTTCTTCACTTGCCTGTAGGCCAGATCCACGGTTTTTAAGGGGTATTTGACTAAAAAAAAACTAAATAATCTGTCAGTCAGATTTCCAAAAAACATTAGAAACGTATTTTTTCTTTTTTCATATAAACAAAAAAATGAAGACGATACGAACGCACTGTGCGTTGAAAACTCGTGTGACGTCACTGCACGCTACACTTTTTAGCGAGCAGTGAGGTCACCCTCACCAGCCACCACTCCTGATTTTTTTTTTATTTTAAATTTGTCAATTTTTATTGATTTCATAAAACAAAATATACGTATCCAATATTTTTACCCGACTACGGCAAAGCAAAAGGAGGGTTATGATTTTGACAGGCTATGTATGTATGTATGTATGTATGTATGTATGTATGTATGTATGTATGTATGTTCATCTGTTCCCTCGTAACTTCTAAACTACTTATCAGAATTCGACAAATGATATATCATTAGAAACGTCTTAATTGTCCGCTGGTTATAGGCTGGTTATGGGGTTTCACAAAATCTACTGTGGCGCCATCTAGCGGACAAAACATACAGAGTAAAAAAATTAAGTTAAGATAAATATGCCGTGTTTGGTATCATTTGAAAGCGCTTTACTTGTACATTTTGAATATATATATATATATATATATATATTGCTAGCATTTGCGTGTGACTTTACCTGTATTCATGGGCTGGTTGCATATAATTCACATCTTTTCGTTCATAGCTTCTTTACTACTTATCAGAATAAGACCACTGCAGTACCATTAGAAGGGCCTTGATGTTCTGTTAGTTATGAGCTATAAAGCTTGTCACCAAATTTAGTATTGCGCCCTCTAGCGGACAAAAAGTTCTATGTTAATATAAAATTAAAATAAATATACCGTGTTTGGTATCACGTGAAAGAGCTTCACGAGTGCTTTATGCTAGTACATAATTACAAGAATGCTTTAATGATGTTAAATATGAGCGATAAGAGTAAAGCGCGGATCACGGGAACTCTGAATCGCTTTATGCAATGTAGAGCAGTTGTGAACATTATTAGAATATGTAATGCACTAATGAAAACGACATAAGCTGGAAGTAACTCCACGCGGTGAAGGCGGAAACAGTTTGATAACTGGTTAAATCTCCCATAAAAAGGCCTCTGCACTATATGCCTTCGGGCTTATGTTGTTATATGTGCGTGTAGATGTAATATATCAAGTACCTAGTTTTTAGTTCATCAGTTTAACTTTTGTTAATAATATGCGCCACAAATACACTTTAACACCAAAATAGTACAAATAAAAAAAAGTTAAAAAACTAAAACCCAACTACGACAAAAAACGACGCTGAAAAGTATAAAACAAGATTTTCAGAATACTGAACTGAACAAAGTTGCTAATGTAGTTGCAAGTAAATGGACACAGTAGTAATGTCATACAATACTATTCTGAAGTATGCAATATTCACTATGTAGAGATAAATTTTCATGTTTGGAAAGGCGTAGTCACACGTTACATATACCTACCTACCGTAGCACCTTGACAAAGTGTGACTTTGACACCTTGTTAACGTGCTACGGTAGGTAGGTATATGTAACGTGTGACTACGCCTTTCCAAACATGAAAATTTATCTCTACATAGTGAATATTACATACTTCAGAATAGTATTGTATGACATTACTACTGTGTCCATTTACTTGCAACTACATTAGCAACTTTGTTCAGTTCAGTATTCTGAAAATCTTGTTTTATACTTTTTCAGCGTCGTTTTTTGTCGTAGTTGGGTTTTAGTTTTTTAACTTTTTTTTATTAAACGATAAGCAATGAGGTAAGTAGATACAAGATAAATGAGAAAATTAAACAGTAAATAATGGTTTATTTGATAACTGATGAGTCAACAGGAACTTTACAGAAGGTGGAAAAAACTTTACAGAAGGTGGAAATTTTTTTTACAGAAGGTGGAAAAAACTTATACAACATTATTTTTTGTTCATGCGAGACTTGAACACGTGTCCAGTATTTTTAAGTAAAATATCTACAAAATTTAAAAAAGAAATATCCTGAAAAACTTGGTTGTCCCAACAAAATATAGTCAACGCAGCGCTCGCCCGCGCTCGCCTATATATAGGGGGGGGGGGGGTCCAGACATGCGCACGCACATTTTACCTACTATGATCTACCATCAGCTGTGTTGTGCGCTCGGTAACATGGTGTAAAAATGATTGGAATCGATTCAGTTGCTTATTCTGAACAAACTGTATTCAGGTCTCGAAAATACTCGGTGCTCCTACACACCATGTTAAAAACGTTATTAAGACACTCAGTAATCAAATAACTGAATAATATAGACTGAACTCAATAATATAGACAGGAAGGTCCCAATTACTAGGTTCAATTACAGATCTGTTTAAATGGCTAAGTGATAACATTGTTAGCTTACTTATGTATAATTACATGTTCGCGTTTATATGCTGTGTTTAACAGTTGGATAGAAAATGGCTTCTTTAAGTAGCCAGTTTGTTCGTAATTTCTGATAAAAAAAGTCTCCTTTATTTAACTACTAGCTGCTCTCAGCGGTTTCACCCGCGTAGGTTTTGATATGTTTTTCTTTATATGCTCCGCTCCTATTAGTCGCAGCGTGATATTATATAGCCTAAAGCCTTTCTGGATTGATGAGCTATCCAACGCAAAAAGAATTTTTCAAATCGGACCAGTAGTTCCTGAGATTAGCGCGTTCAAACAAACTCTTCAGTTTTATAATATATTAGTATAGATTTTTTACAGGGGCTTTACCTTGTATAAATTACTAGCGGCCGCCAGCGACTGCGTTCGCGTGGATTTAGTTATGCTCCGTTCCTATTGGTCGCAGCGAGATGTTATATAGCCTAAAGCCTTCCTGGATTAATGGACTATCCAACGCAAAAAGATTTTTTCAAATCGGACCAGTAGTTCCCGAGTTTAGCGCGTTCAAACAAACAAACATACAAACAAACTCTTCAGCTTTATATATTAGTATAGATTTACACACACAACTGTACACATATTTTTGCACATATTTGTTGTGTAGAAATAAGTATGTGCAAAAATATGTGTAAACATATAAACAGAAAAAGGAGAGATTAGAAAAATATGTACAAAAGTGTTAATTTCCTGTCATTTTTACTTTGCGGTAATAAAGTACATAAATAAGATAAACCCTCTTATTCCAAGACGAAGTCTAACTTTAGTGCCAGACAACTCTTGAAACAGCACCTGTACTTTGAACTTTACTGAAATTAAATCAAAGTTCTTAATAAAATGTGACAACGTAGTAGGTACCGAAATAATCTGTCATTTTTTATAAAAAAGTTCTGCATTTCTATATTGATTAGGTGCATAATTCTGGAGCTATTTAGGTGGTTTAAACCTGATATAAACAAAATCCATTTCGAAATAAAGGGGTAAATGTATGTATATCAGAATGAATTTAGGTCTTCTGGTTAAAAACCACTGTAAAAATAGATAGAAAAGGATGCACTGGATTTAAATTTAGTTTGTGAGTAATGGAATCGGCGTCAGTGCCAAGAACACAAAGCCTATCTGGCCTCATCGTTACCAGGCAAACTTGGAGATGTGGGGAGAAACATATGTTCCCTGCCACATCTCCTCTTCTCAAACTCAAAGTCCGAGACGCTGATCTGCAAAGGTGATTGACACTGAGCCCTCGTTATGGCACATTTTTGCACAACACGACACGTGTTGTTTATCTTATTAGTTAGAACACATGTGGTACGTGTAAACATTGTTACCGGACGCTTTGGTACAGGACTTGCGATAGCTATGCTAATGGATAGAATCGTAGCTTACATTCAAATAATAATAGATATTCAATTCAATATTACGTTTTATTAAGTAAATCAAATATCAACTTTATTCGAATGGAATTTAAATTGATTTCAGAATTATTGGTATTTTTTAAAACGTTACACAATATTTGAAGTTCTAGTGGAAACTGAACGTTATTATTTAAGTTGTAAATTTTTTCATAACCTCATAATTGCTTACATTATTTGTGACTATGGCGCAATATTATTTCAGAAATTTTTATTCCAATTCCAAAAATCAGTCCTCTTTCTGGCTACGAAAAAAGCAATAAATTATAGTTTAAAAAAAACACGTTTTAATAACAATCGAACTAAAAATTATGCATTAAAATTTAATATTTTTTTATATGTACAATATATTTTGTTTAGTTTTGTATTGTCGTCGTCCCTTGACACCTGTGCAAATTTTCAAGTTAATCAGCCTCGTAAAAGTAGGTGAAAATGACGTTAATACATACAGGTGAAGCTAATAAAAATGTGTTAAAAATACAAAGCGTGGAATGACTCATAGCAACTCATAGTATCATCAATTTTTCTTCTACGTGTCGCTGTTCGACTCTATTTTAAATCTTGTTCTCCCTAAACTTTTCCACTTCCATGGCGTCGTCAGTGGTGGCACAGAGGTCACTTTGACCATCATTTGGGATACAGAGAGCAGGATAGGTGGTTTCAACAGTAGTGGTGTTGTTACAATCACACCTTACTGCCATTCTGTCAAGGTACGCACTTTACCAGATTGGACTTACATCTTCCCACATATGTATATCTGGAAACGGTTCAGAGACTTTCAAGTGGTTTTGGAGTCCTTTAAAATTCCGTTCCGTTAACCTTAAAATTTTTAAGCAAATATCAATAGGACAATAGTTGTCGATGTGTCTCGAAGGCACTATTACAGCCTTGGGTGACCTGAGGCAATTGCGATATTTCCTCTCTTTCCAACATGTGACCTATCAGTTCTCGGTATCGATGTCTTTGCCTGTGTTAAGATACGATAAGAATCTCATAACTATTTCGATTATGATTATTCCAATACTTACCCTGAAAGGTACCAAATTTCATTCAAGTTTTGTACTGAACTGAAGGTGATAGGAACTTGTGATTTTCTTCATATCTATTTATAAATTAATTGTCCCTTGGTTTTCAAAGAAACATGATGCATTTAACTAACCATGATTTAATATGATGGACATGGACACTTGCTAAAAAGTAACTCATGTGTGTCATGGCGGATGTAAAAAGACACAAAGCAAACAATCATGTGTGCTTTCTCACATTTGCAGCACCTTTTAAAACTATGACAGTTACATTCTCATTAATTTATTCGTTTTTACACACATACATCATATATCCTTGGAAAACATTTTGAATATTGTCAGTGTGACCAAAATGGAATATTTTCGTATAATGTTACCCAATAACTGAATTCAGTAGGACTGATAGGGATAAGGGAGTCACTCCAAGTAACATTCCAGCACTCGACTATATCTGATCAGACTGAACGCCGACCCAACATAGTTAGCAATCGATGATGATTTAAGTTTAAGGTAATGTTATATTTATTCTGCTTGCTTATAAAGTGTAACAGCTGGTGTTAATTTATGTAATGGACACGTCTCAAAGCGGTGTTTATAAAGTATTAGTAAATATGCATTGTTCTAAGTTAGTAAGCATACTTACTTACTTGCTACAAAGGCAGTTATGAATAAGTGTTTTCACATGCATTGCGTTTCTGAGAAACAGCGGAGTTTCATATTGTTTTGAATGTACTAACTAGATCACTCGTTCTGGTAAAACAAGGCACACTATTTTTATTTTCTCACTTCGATCTTTTGATTCGATTGAATCACCTTGATCTTGCCTAATGGTTAAAACACCAGCCTCTCAATTATGAGTGTGCGGGTTCGATTCTAGGTCAGGCAAGTACCAATGTAACTTTTGTAATTTATATGTACTTTCTAAGTATCACCAATGACTGATTAAAATTTGAAGGAAAACATCTTCAGGTCATCTTGAGTCTGAAATCACCAACCCGCATTCAGCAAGCGTGGTTATTACGCTCAATCCTTCTCTGTATGAGAGGAGACATGTGCCCAGCAGTGGGGCGATGAAAAAGGTTGTTGATAATGATGATTTGGAAATGAACTAAGAAATCAAAAAAGTAAGATGCACAAATACAGACAAATGATGGAGAGAACTGGTAATGACGTAACTTATTATTAACTGACAGTACATCAGTTAGTTATGGCGTGATGGAAGGAGGTCCTGAGGAGACCGCAGATCAGTAATAGGAAAAGAGTGTAGATGTAAAAGAGGCAGGTGGGTCCAACAGGTAAGTGGAGGGTGGCCTAGTTCTGTTCTGTCTCCTGCTTGTTATGGAGGGATGTGGAAAAAATATCTTTTTTCTTACTCCTCCGCTATTCTTTTCTAATTAATTTCGTTGCGGGACCCAAGACAGTTGAATTTCTCCGGGACTCGTCGAGCTTCATTGCTCGGCGTTTTTCTGGCGGTCTTCACTGTTGATTCTGGCTTTCAGGAGCTGCAGTGGGTGGGAAAAGTGTGACGAGTTTTGTTGCAATAAAAAAAAAAGTGGAAGGTGCTCGTTCAGGAGCCTGCGCAGGTATTCGGCGGAATACAGGCTACGCTGGACAGCCGAAAGGCATGTTGTTAATCCAATAGACGTGGGGAGCCTTCAGTTGAGATGCGCGTTAATTCGAAGGTTGAGGAAGTCAAGTAGTCCTGGAGATTTAGGACTATTTTCAGCTTCTACTTTGTGGAAACGTGAACTGACCCTAGTGGTTTCAGAACTTATAATGTAACCTCGTAGAATCATGTTGAAAATATGAAAAATGTTACTATCCAGAGGAGTAATTGACGGCACGGTCGTTAGAGTGGTTTACGCGATTGTCTTCTGCGCTTACATGTCGCGGGTTCGATTTCCGCACGGAACAAATATTTGTATGACCTACAAGTAGTTGTGCACTCACGATACAGAAGAAATTCCTCGTGAGGGGGACTTTTTTTTTAAACTCGTATTTCTAAAAACGTTCACTATCCGTTCTGTCTCAGTCTGTGAAAAACAACATCTTATCTTCTTACATTTGATATTGGTTTGTCGCTGAGATGAAACGGTATCTCAGTGACAGATGAATATCAAATACTAGCGGCCACCAGCGACTTCGTTCGCGTGGAGTTAGTTATGCTCCATTCCTATTAGTCGCAGCGTGATGTTATATAGCCTAAAGCCTTCCTGGATTAATGGGCTATCCAACGTAAAATAATTTTTCAAATCGGACCTGCTAGTCCGCACTAATTAGTGCGTTCAAACAAACAAACAAACCCTTCAGCTTTATATATTAGTATGGATGATTACGCTCAATCTTTCTCTGTATGAGAGGAGACCTGTACCCAGCAGTGGGAAGATAAAAAAAAAAGGTTGTTGATGATGGATAGGTACTATGACTACGTAGATTTTGAACAATTTTAGTTGTTGGAATTGACCTTTATGGCAAATTGTGTAATGTTGGAGAAATATGAACGTCTAATCAGCTAAAAAATAACAGGCTGTAACGGAGTCGGCAGACGCGTCATACTGACTTTACACAGATACTGCATCTCGCAATCAGAGTTTACCGGGCAACTAGCATTTATATACAACTTCCCGACACCAACTGTTGGGCAAGTGCCCACAAAACACAACACCCGTCAGGTCGGAGGATGAGTGGACTTACCACCCTATTCCTTATACCTCTAAAAGGCTATTAATAATTTGATAGAAAAGTTGTAAACAGCGTTGATACAAAAGAAAAGACAAAACCAAAAGGAAACTTGGTTTTATTGAACTTTAAAAGTTAGGCAATATAACAAGACATTGTTATTTTATACGACGTCTTGTCAAAACATAAAACTAAACAACCTAGACAGACAAAATGTTCATATATCAAGCGTTGTCAATACTGTGAAAATATGTTTAATAAACTAGCGGCCGCCAGCGACTTCGTTCGCGTGGAGTTAGTTATGCTCCACTACTATTGATCGCAGTGTTATGTTATATAGCCTAAAGCCTTCATTAATGGGCTATCCAACGCAAAAATATTTTTTCAGATCCTACCACTAGTTCCTGCTCTCACGCCTCTAGCCTCCGCAGGAGACACTATGATCGAGAAACAACATAGAACTCCCGGCCACTGTAAGCGCGGGCTTGCGGGCGGCGAGCTGCCCACTGCTCACTGCGATAAGGGCCCCGTGTCGACGGCGCGTTGTGTTTCACGCGCTCCTCAAAGAGATGTCAGCACGTCGTGACGGGATTCGATGACCAACGCCTCCTGGGTCAGGGTTGCGGGTTCGTTGAAAAAGAAACCGTAGCGCTGGCGCACAGTCAAGTGAAGGAACACGGGTAGATTTTAGCCAATAAAAGTCTGACACGCCCTTCCGTTCCGCCCAGAGCGGGAGAGATCGTTTTATGGTTTCCCATCCAAAACAAAAAAAGGACACGAACTAGGGACGTGGGTTGTTCGAAAGAGATACCGTGGCCTCTGGCGCACAGGCAAATGAAAGAACAAAGGCGGCTCTTAGTCAGTAAAAGTCTGAAACGCCCTTCCACTCCGCCCAGTGCAAAAGAGGACATTTGATGGTTTTCCCATCCAAAACAAAAAGGTTACGCTATCGAGACATCCCAAAAAACTCTTTTTCCAATACGTAATGTCTTTTTGAAAGAGATTATTTCTTAAAATAGTATTATTTTAAGAAATAATCTCTTGATCAACATCGTTTGAGACAGACATCACTAATAGTAAGTATATTGTTCCAACTTCGACTATTATGCAACATAGATCTGCATCATCCACTCCTGGCCCCGTCATTTCCTCCATACAAACGCGATCCCATTACGCAGGTGTCACCCGGCGAATCACCCACATTGTCCATTGATCCCCTGGGGGGTGAGCCGCGGGGTTCAATGCAAACTTGGAGTAACAAGCGTCTTAGCTTCGAGACGGGGTCGCATAGTATGGAGAGGAACTTTTTTTAACAGAAGTTTTTTTAAACGTCTCGCGTGGGAACTTGTTCCCCAGACCAGCGCAGCATGATGGTATACCATGTGTCTGTTTCCAGTACTCCTGTCTGTTTCCAGTACCTACTCCTAGTTAAATAAAATCCATAACTTGTATTATAGTGGTCATTATCTGTCTAGACTTTTCTCAGTTATGTTGGGCCGGCTTTCAGTGAAATTAAATCGTCTATTAAGCAAGTAGAATCACTGATCACTTTTATACGTCATATGTTTTTTTTTTCGGATGTAACTATGTTTTTTTACTTGTAGTGACTGCCTTTCTGACGTCGGCAATCTAGTTCGTGGGCAACACAATACCTACTATAGAGTATTGTATGAGACTAGTTGTCATACTTTCGGGCTTCAGACTCCCCGCAACAACTGTCAGGCAGAGATCTTTAGTTTTAACAATCAGCCAAAATATTTTCTTTCGTTTTTAATCTAACTAGATCTAATTATTATAGCGGCCACGAACTTGTAATGGGTGAATTCGTTTTAGTAACAAGTGAAGATCCACCTGGATTTTAGTTTTATCCCTCTCGTAGAAAATTTCGTATTCACACAAATTGACAAAAGCTGTTCAATATTGGTGTTCAACTCACATGAGTTATTGAAAATATTAGCTATATTCAAGATTAATTTGTTCAAAATTGACGTTTTTTCAAGTTAAACAAATATTAACTTTATTGTAATACTAATTACGTTGCTTTCAGAGTGACAAGCGTTATTGAGTGCGTAAGAGGCGACTAAGGGAACTCTCACCAGGGAAGCGGGTAGCAGCGCTTCTCTTGTGGAATATCAAATTACTGCGATCCACAACCCGCCTGCCAAGCGTGGGGATTCTGGTAATACTCCCAAATGGAATGAACGCCTTGGTGGAGGCCTCCGTCCAGCAGTGAACCTCTATAGGCTGAGAAGAAAACGAAGAAGCGCTATTGAAAAGTTATAAAATTGTTTTGTATAAGTAATGCGTAAAATGAATTTTATTGTGCAGGAAGTAAAGCGACTTTTCCAAAAACTTTCTTTACATTTTTGGCGAATATTTTGCAATACTATTTTAGCGTGATAACTGTTGAGGATATAGCAATATTTTGAATACAGTAGTATAAAACATGCAATGGTTTAGCATTAAATCAACTAAGGCTGTATCCACACTATGCGACATGTGGCGGCTTGTTAGAGGTGCAGTAACAAGTGACGGGTGTCGCCGGCAGCGCAGTCGCGTTGACGGCTGTAGTTCGCGTCGATAGCCTGATTGAATTCTGTTGTTACAAGTGTTTAGCTTTACTATTGTTTATCTACATTTACAGGAGATTTGTTTTGGAGAAAGACGATAGGGTGTGCTTGGTTGCTTACGATACAAATACGATCTTTTGAGTTCGTTTTTAATTGCGCTTTATCTTTTCCGCAAATGGCGTTGCATCTAATCTTTTTATTTAATTTTGTTATAGGTTCAAGTAGTTAACTAGAGGTAAACAAAAAACTACGTGACTTAGTTAACCGACTAAACGTAATACTAGTTAAATAAATTTACTTAATTTACATCAGGCACACGCCTTTAGTCGCTTGTCCTACCAACTGGGAAAGGCCCATTGAGAGCCTGATATATTGTTGCCTTCTCTCCCAGGGGGGTCGGTCCTCTGGTATGGGAAAAACCAGTCTTGGTGGAAGCCGTTGAAGTCCCCCTGTGCGACGAACTGTACGTCAGCGTGCCGGTACAGCGCTTTGTCAGCAGCCTCACTGAGGTGGTCAAATAATCGAGTTGTCTCCTGATCACCGCTGTGCGATCGGAAGACACAGTTGTAAACAATTTTATTCACACCAGTATCAACCAACAGCCATAGGGATGAGAAGTTAGGGTCTTCAAGATGACGAAGAAGGCAACAGATGTGATTGCCGACATACACACAGACCCCGCCACGCTGCAGGAAATGATACTCCGATCAGTATCCTGGATAGCTGAGGCATCTGACGGACATCTACGTATCTCCATCAAGAAAAGCAGTGGGTGGTGGGGCTTATCAATTTCTAGGTGGTGATAGACTGCATTGCGATTTGGTTGTCATGTTACATCACAGTTGTACCCTTAAATTTAACAATGTTATAAATCGTTAATAGCATTGTTAATTTAAGAGTACAGCTGTGACGTAGCATGACAATCGAAGGCATTTATGGTACTACTAGCTTTCCGCCCGCGGTTTCGCCCGCGTGGAGTTCGGTTATATCGCGCTTTTTAGATTTCCCTCGGGAACATCATTTTTTCCGGGATAAAAGGTAGCCTATGTTCTTTCTCAAGGTCTAAAGATTGTCCGTGCCAAATTTCATCAAAATCGGTTGAGAGGTTTAAGCGGGAAAGCGTAACAGACAGACAGACAGACAGACAGACAGACAGACAGACAGACCGACAGACAGACAGAGTTACTTTCGCATTTATAATATTAGTATGGATGATAACTACTTAAACCAATGGAATATATGGAGTATATGCTGCAAATTGTCCTTTGAGAATGCTCTGCATAAGTTAGGCAGGTAAGTTCCATCCTTGTATGTAACGATTACAAAAACTAAGACTACAATAGTATGTTTTATGATGACAATGAATAAATCTCGCTACAACAACATAATATATTTACAATAACATTAACATATTACAATACATATTTTATTATACAAAAACTAAAACACACTTTTCCGCTCTACAGCCAAACAATTCTATATCTATTGTTAAAACATAGTGATTTTACGAAACATAAATTCCTGCAGTAATCTGTTCACCACATAAAACTATCAACAACATTTCTCTTAGCAAAATTATCGTTTAATCCACCCACGAAATCAGTAGTAACGACCGAAAACAAACACGACAATTTTATTTAACTTTCAAAGACGTGATACTCGCACACTTTCTGTTAACAAGTCGATAAATTAGCGGGGAACAGGGCCCGCAGTAACTCAATCGACGGACAATCGGTGCTTGCGATATTTTTGTCGTCGCAATCGTAAACATGTCGGGACTTGGAGCGCGTTCGCCGCGACATCACGCGTTTTTGTGACGCGTCGCGACAGTCGACAGATGTGACAGCCAACTAATGGTGCTGACTGAAGCTGGTATTTAGTTTGTGAGTGCTAAATGTAAGGAATTCTTCTTGGAGGTTCATTTCGAATAGGGAGGGTTGTTTAAAGTTCTGTGGTTAAGTGACAGGCATTAAATGAGGCGAGGATTGGAAATATTTCCTAGCATTAGATAAATAATGAAGGATTAGAACGACACGTGTTTTAGTTATTTATATATCTATAATTAGGTACTCTAATTCCATAGTATGACATGAATATAGTTGGAAAAACGAATAAATAGACTCTGTCCAGAATGCAGCTGCTTTTTTGGCACCATTGCCAGCGTCGCATCAGTCCCCGTAAAGTGCAGCTGATAGGACTTGCAGGATATGTCGTTATCTCGGTGGTAGGCCATAATATCGGCTGCCGGCAGAAGTTACCACCCACCAAAGTCCTGCCGCCAATCGATTCGTCGTGTTCCGGCATGATTTCTGGTGAAGCCGTACGGAGGACGGATCTGAGCAGTTGTGTTTTGATTTGTGCCGGGTACGATGCATCAAATCTTATTGTGTCGGGAGTTTGATCGTGGACGGTCTTCAGATTAATTTCCCTCTGGCGCAGCATGGTTGGTCGTGTTGTTGGGTTTAACATTGCATCACCACTCAACTGCCGTCTTCCTTCCAACTCACTAAGACTTTTAAGTGAATAGGCTTAATAAACTTGCGCGTTTTACCATCAATGATTGCATCACTGCTTACCATGAGGCGGGATTGCAGTCAAAAACTAGTTTATAATTATTAAAAAATAAAAACAAGAAATGTCCCATCGTATGTGGAACAGCACCACATTAACACTCCAAGGCGTCGTCTATCAATCTCCACCGGAACAGGAAACGAATTGCATTTAAGTAGTTTCATCTCCAAATATAATATTTATTCAAGTACGTCTTACACGGGTTACGTCTTATGAGTGTCCACAATATTACATAAACTTCTGTTCAGTAAAGTAAGGTGTAACGTGTCCCATCATTCATTAAATTCATCATCATCATCATCCGCCTAGCTTTTGCTCAACCATGTTGGAGTCACCTTGCAGTCTAACCGTTTGCACTTGAATCTCGACCTTCATAACCTCTTGGTAAGACGGATTGTCAAACTTTCGGCCTACTGACAACCCGTAACGACCGTCATATAAAGATGGTCAACTCATCGATCGAACCGTGCATCTGTTATTTCTTAACCACAAGCACCTCTACGCCACACATTTATTATAATCCATACTTCCATACTAATATTATAAATGCGAAAATAAATCTGTCTGTCTGTCTGTTACGCTTTCCCGCTTAAACCTCTCAACCTTTCAAAAAGATTTGCCAAAAGTGCCAAATTTCATCAAAAAGATTTTGATGAAATTTGGCACAGACAATCTTTACACCCTGAGAAAGGACTTAGGAGACCTTTTATTGAAAAATTTGATATTCCCGAGGGAAATTTAAAAAGCGCGATATAACCGAATTCCACGCGGGCGAAGCCGCGGGCGAAATGCTAGTAATAGTCATAAAACTAATATTGCGCGAAAACACACACGAGCGTCTTTTACAACTTTCTGTTTGATTTTATTTGTGACGATCGGATGTATGGTAGGTCTTTTAGTGTTTCGAATATAATAAGAATGTATTTTCTTGCTTTCTAAAAGATACTAATGGTGCAAAATGCACAAATGCAACATTCACGACATTAAACTTATTCCCTCCAACTTCCATACATCAAAAACTTTCCTCTGACACCCCAAAATATGACCCAACACCACATCGTATGCCCTCCACCATTTAGTACCAACCCCACCCAACTAAATCTAAAAGTGGGGCCATAAAAAACGCGAACTACCAAAAGTGGCGTCGTTTGCCGCTAAATTACGTTATTTTGTCTACTAAAAAAAGAATTGTAGCAGCAAGTTTGTCACAAATCGTCGCGGCTGCCTTAACGTTTGGTTCTTAGTAATCGGTGTGCTACACGCTTTAACGAATGACTGCCATAAATATCATTGATGTATGTTTATAGCTATCGTGTGTAAGCTGGGAAGGGGTTAAGTGGTGAGCGGGAGCGAGAGCGGGCCGATGGATGACTGATTAAGATTTAAGGGAAGCTGACGTTTTAGTTAAAAGGAAAGGAAGTTACACGATACACGAGATACAAACATTATAAAAATTAAATCTATTTAATTGTTTAATTGTTCTAACACACAAAGACGGTTTGATGAAAGAAAATAGCGGCAAAGTGTGCCTCGCGGCCGCTCTAAACGGCCCTATTCAGCAATAATTCCAAAAAACTAGTGCCTGTCGCTGGTTTTCAACTGAACCAGCACCCTAATTGCATACCGTGCCATCACTATTAGTTGGAATCATTTCGAAGCAAATAGCCAATCCATTGCTTCATAGGTTCGAAAACCTGTCTGCTGAAAAACGTAAATAACGCAATGAATGTTGTTGAACTGTCAAAATGAAATCCATTACTACTGATGGCGAGTTACGCAGTTTTACCGTGTGTACCTATACTTAAATAAAATAAATACATATCAGATAATAGTAACGAATATGTATAGAAATAGTGTGCGTTGTGTACCATTGCAAAAATAAACCAAAAAAATAATTTCAAGCATTCAATGTTGAGTCAGCTAATTTCACAACACACTACAAATCATTGTGATTGCGTGGTTTTCTTGTTGAAGAATATGCTAAGAGTTTAGCGGATATTATTATTCGCTAAACTCAAAACTAATGGAAATAATCAGAAAGCGACGAGGCTGGACTCCATCATCATCTCAGCCTTAATCCCAGTCGCATCCGAAGCTGTTTCAGCTTTGGAGTCTGGGATCCGCTTTACCAGTCTAACTGCTGATTTGGGCTAAATTTCGATACTTTCCGTGAAGTGACTGCCGTCTGACCTCCACAACCCGAAGGTGATATCGAAGCATTGTAGTTAGACCAATTGTTGAACTTTTGAGCCGTACCGAATGCCATGAGATGTTCGTAAGGCAACCAGGACCAACCGTTTAACGTGCTTTCCGAGGCACGACCACACCAGTGCAAATATTCATATTCATGCATAGAAATGTTACGCCAAGGAGCTGTCACTTCAGGATAAGACTATTTCTAGTAATAAAAGTTTGGTGAAATGAGCCATAAGTCGCGTGCTCCTACACCTTGGCCCTACGTCCCAGTACAGTGGTAGCAAACATTCACGCCGACTTACAAAATAAACACTAATATATTTTGTAGGTAATTGTATTAAATGTGACTTTATTGTTCCGTTGGCTCCACTGTATTTTTGATGTAGCATTTTGTTATACCGTGTTCCTCTTGGTAAATAGCTGGTTTATGTACATTCGAATGAGGATAATGTACTATTGTAACTTTTTTGTGTAGTTCATTCAACGTTTAAAATAAACTGAGGCTTTATCTTGCACATCGTGACGGGGTCCACGAAGACCGATGCCTCCTGGGTCAGGGTTGCGAGTTGGTTAATCAAGAAACCGTGGCCCTGGCCGTCGCACAGGCAAGTGAAGCACGGGTGGGTTTCAATCGGTTTCATTTTAGTATTATTACTTTAATTAATAGTTATCATATTCATATTTTATTTCCTCCTTGTTCTTACACACTATTGTCTACATTCTTGTCTTACTTCTCCTTTCGCAGGTCTGCTGGAAGAAATTTCTTAAGAAATAAGCAGCACCTTTGTACTCAGATCTTAATTTTGTCGTATCTTTATGTATTTTATTGTGTGTACATAAATAATAAAATAAATAAATAAATAAAAGTCTGACACGCCCTTCCGGGAGCCCAGAGCAGGAGAAGTCATTTGATGATTTCTCATACCAACAAAAAAAAAAGATGTTGTATCTTATGTATGTACACACATATGTATTACAAATCATTAAATAGGGATGTAATAAAAATATAATCGTTTACCCCTCTGAGCCTCGGAAAGCGCGTTATGTCACTTTGGTTCTGGCTATACATAATTCATGAATCTTTGACAGTTGCTACGGGTTGTCAGATTCTCCTTGGTAGGCCATAATATCGGCTGCCGGCAGATGTTAACACCCACCAGACAATGTCTTGCCGCGAAGCGATTCGTTGTGTTCCGGCATGATTTCTGGCGAAGCCGTACGAAGGACGGCTCTGAGCAGTTGTATTGCGACGTATGCCGGGTACGATGCACCAAATTCCTAAGTTTTTTAAGTGAATAGGCTTAATAAACTGGTGCGCTTTACCATCAACGATTGCATCACTGCTTACCATCAGGCGGGATTGCAGTCAAGCACTAGTTAATAAATGTAAAAAAAAAAAAAAAATGTTGTTGTGTCGGGAGCTTGGTCGTGGAGGGTCTCCAGATCAATCTCCCTCTGGCGCAGCATCGTAGGTCGTGCTGTTGGGTTTAACATTGCATCACCTCGCTTAACTGCCGTCGTCCTTCCTATTCACTCAGTTTTTTTGAGTGAATAGGCTCTTAATAAACTAGCCGCTTTACCATCAACGATTGATTCACTGCTTATCATCAGGCGGGATTGCGGTCAAACACTAGTTAATAATTATAAAAAAAAAACTCTCAACAGTCTGACAACAAATTCTAACAAGGGATATCGTATTACCAGGTGAAGTCCGGATAGGCAGTCGTTCCAATACTAGCTGTGCCTCGTGGTTTCACCCGCGTACGTTTTTTCCCGTGGGAATATCGGGATAAAAGGCCTGTATGTTATTCCTGGTTATAAAGCATTTATGTGCCAAATTTCATCCAAACACGTTCAGTATTTTTTGAGTGAAACGGTAACAAACTTACTTCCACATTTATAATATTAGTAAGAATTGCATCCGCAAACCACTCGCCACCACCAACCACCGCAAACCACCTGAGGCCCTAGTCTGGTATTTTTATAAATTTGTCATTTCAACAAGTTCCATTATCATTGTGCTAAAAGTTAGTAATCTTCTAAATTCATAATGATCGATCAATGACCGGTCAGTGGTAATGGAATGGTGATAGAATGGCATTACAGTTATCATCATCACAGCGTTAATCCCAGTCGCATCCGAAGCCTTTTTCAGTTTTGGAGTCTGGGGTCCGCTTTACCAGTCCAACTGCTGATATGGCTAAACTTCGACATTTTCCGTGAAGCGACTGCCGTCTAACCTCCACAACTCGAAGGCGACGTCGAAGCATTGCAGTTAGACCAATTGTTGACTTTTGAGGGCTCCAACAACCCGTAGCGGCTGCCACTAGATGTTCGTATGGCAACCGGAACCAACGGCTTATCTTGCTTTCCGAGGCACGACCAGACCAATGCAAATATTCTTAATCATGCATACAAATACTTGCACTGTGCGGGGATCGAACCCGCGCCACCTTGCGCAGCGGCCGCGTCCGCTACCGCTACGCCACGGAGGTTGTCAAAATAAGACCGTTTCTGTGAACGGTCTTATAATTAATAGAATTACCCTTCAGATCTTCACTTCTACGAATCTACAGTCTGATCTATCTCAATCTGTCAATAGAATGGCATTACAGTATTGTCTTTATTATAAAACCCGTTAGTAGAAATGATTTTCTAAAAATTACTACTACTCAATTTGAACATTTATTAATATGGAATGAAGTGTCAGTGATTGACCACTGGTAAGCCGTAATGACCCAATTTTATTAGTAGTTTATGAAACTTGTCAAAACCAATCATTATGAGATCACTGATCGACCATCCTGACACTATTGTAATAGCAGATTAGGGCTCCTGATGGAATGAACCATTCAACTGTTATTGAGTACTCAGTAACAAGCCAGTAATAACAAAACATACATTCTATGCTTTTAATAACTTTCAGCAATCACACCAGTTACCTTACCTACCTATCGAGTACACGGCAGTGCCCTCGCCAAGTAGATCGCGAAGAAAACACTGCCGTACCATCCAATACTGCAACCATTTCGCCGCATTTTCAGGCCCCTGTTTGAAAACCTCCAAATAAGACCAGAAATTTTCGTCATCCATTAAGCTATAATCACATACTTAAAATCCAAAAGTTCAAGTCTGTAGGTCTGGAAAACAAGTTAAGTCCCACAACATTAAGTATAATAATAAAAAAAGAACGCAGTAAGGAACCTTAAACTTGGCACGATTTTGTCTAGATTTCATTAACTTTTAAAGATAAACAAGCAGCTCATAGACATAATACAGGGATACTCATAGACAGAAGCCTACCTATTACCATACATAGAGATTTTACCATCGAAGCAAAACCGCGTGACCAAATACGATAACATTACAATTTTACAAACACAGTTACTTTATAAGCATAGTTGCAAATTAACATCATGAAGACAGTTATTATGTTACGGCTAATAGCTATGCATACTTTTTGCTCTTACACTGAATAATATTAACTTTTTATAGGCATATTTATCATGAAGTTTATCAGCAATTTCCATATTGCGAAAACATGGCAGAGCTATAATGTTGACTATCTATGATCGCATTCTTTGCATACGTCACGCTCATGGCTCATAATGGGTGAAAAGTATTTTGGTATAAATATGATAATGGTAGCTTATTACATGATCAGTTTTTGTTATTAGATCGTATTCAAGGGAGTTTTTAAAAAGCCTCTTGGCTATGAATTTATTACAAATAACCTGTCCAGTTGCCACAATGTCTCGAGACTAAAGTCTTTGACTAGTGTGTGTTGTCAGTGATGACTTACGGAATTGAAACCTGGTGGCTCACAATCGGCATCATACGAAGGCTCAGAGTCACACAAAGATCTAAAAGTCTCGGAGTTTCTCTGCACGATCGAATGAGAAATCAGGAGATCCGTAGAAGAACCAAAGTCACCGACATAGCTTTTCGAGTCAACAAGGTGGACCGATGACCTGGTGAAGGTCGTGGGAAGCCGCTGGATGCGGGAAGCGCAGGACCGGTCGTCGTGGAGATCCTTGGGGAAGGCCTATGTCCAGCAGTGGACGTCTTATAACATTATAGATGATCTAAAATATAATAAAAAATAAAAATATCTGTTCATTAGCTCTTTAATGATCAAAATTAAGCTACAGGCCAATCAAAATTACAAAAACATACACTAGAGAAGCAGGACAGTTCTAAAACCATTTAATATGTATCTTGGTGGCAGTAAGCCACGCACACGAGTCATACATCAAGCGTTTCAAGCAAATATCATTAGCCGGTCCCTGGCTGACAGCCGAGCTGCCGAGGCCCATTGATCAAAGTCGTGAACATTATGAATGTCCTGTCAAAGGCTAATGAAAAATTTAATAGAAAAACTTTGACGATGACAGCGCGCGGTGACAGTTTAAAATTAAATATTCTGAAAGTGAGCGAAGTTCGGAGGGTTAAGTCAGCGTTATAGATTATTATGCTATCTTTGAAGTCTGGGCTCAGTTTTGTATGTGCTATTTTAAAGTAAAAAATGTTGAAAGAAAACCTAAAAGTGTCACGTCTGATGGATGGATTTCCAGTACGATAATTTTCTATCTATTGAAGCCATTGGATTAATGACTTGCTATATCTTTGGTTTTCTGACTTAATTATATATGCTAACACTAAAAGACATTACCTAAAATGTCAATATTTAAAAAAATAAAAAAAAAATTGTGTGTTTGTTGTAACGACGAAAGAAGAAAACGAAAAAAGGAATAGAAAAGTATATTCTACTAGCTTTTACCCGCGACTTCGGCTACTAAATGTAGATCGGAAATAATCCTACGGGATAATAGGAACCCTGTGTGTTAATGCAGGCTATGAATTATATGTGTGCCAAATTTTGTCCAAATCCATTCTGTAGTTCTGGCGTGAAAAGTAACAAACGTATAACCCCCGCCCACACACACTTCCTTCTTTGTAGTAATAGCGTGATTATTAGGATTTACGATTTTATTTTTCAAAACAAATAATACGTTTCAGAGAAACAATAATAAAACGGCCTAATACTTGGCCAAAGACACAAACGACATCCCTTTCTCAGCCAATTTAATATCCGAACAACATGAGCAAACAACACAGGTTCAGATACATTCACTCCGTTCATTCTGAATGAGTTACGATCAACTTGAACGAAGGCATCAATCAGCGTACTGCGCAATTATATGACTGGGAGAAGCAACATCAATAAATTGTAGCGTATCGGGGCAACGAAGGATTTATACGCGATACAGCTCGTTACTGTTTGTACTGGAGGTGAAATAACATCGTCATAATAAATGGAGATATGACTGATTTAGAGGAAACTTTGTGTGGAAACATTATGAGCAGTAAAGGGTGATTTAAACCATTCTAGTTGGCCAGAATAAATATTTGCAGTTCAAAATGAAAGATATGTCAAGTGCCCTTGTAACATCGGGGATGCTACACTTGAGGATGTGGACGATTATGTTTACCAAGGACAAACTATCCAGTAGGGAAGTTCAAACTTCGAAAGAGTTCAATTGTCGAATCCGACTCGTCTGGGCAGCCTTCAAGAATCTACGCAGCATCTTTTCGTCCCACGTATACAAGGTAAATTTCGCTTTATACGAAACGTGAATATAGTTTATTCCGATTAAGCAACTAAAGCACATACACTGGGGCACATAGTTCGTAGAGCCGATGGCTGATGGGGCAGAAAGGCTCTTCGGGTCTTGAATGGCGACCACGTACCGGCAAGCGCAGCGGTCGGACGCATACCGACTAGGTGGTCGGATGATCTGACCAAAATCGCAGGGAAGCGCTGGATACAGGTCGCGTCCAACCGTTCTTTTTGGAAATCCTTGGGGTAGGCCTATGTCCAGCAGTGGACTTCATGTGACTGAGATGGTGATGATGATGAAGCACCTGAATCGATTCCAAATGTTTTTAAAGCATGTTAAGTATATTTTTTCCCAAATACATTTAGTGTGGTTACCATGCGCACAACTAAACAACTAAACTGACGTTAGATCATAGTAACAGCGCATCGTAAGACAGGGCAGGTGCATTGACCATATTTTTGTTGGGACAACCACGTAACATAACAAGCTCAAAACTTTGCAGTTTTTCAAGATATCTTTTTGAAATTTTAAACATAATATTCTTTACTTAAAAATACTGGATATGTGTTTCGGGTTTCGCATATACAAAAAATAATGTTGTAGGTACCTATACTAAATTAATACAATAAAAACTAAAGAAATTGAACATTTCAGCAGGTTTCAGTAGCTAAAGTTGCAGTTGTAAAATACCGTAATGATGCATTATTTGATCATTCATTATTTATGCAGTACTTAACCCAAAGACATTAAAATTATTGTTTAATACAGTTGCTCAAAAAGTGGTGTATTACAGGGACGTATAGCGTTCGGAAAGTGGGCTATTACACATTCGTGCTTTTTCTTTACCTTTTCCGAACTAGTGCGTTCTCTTTCCCAACTGTCAAAATATTGTCTATTAAAAATAAAAAAAACCAACCATGAAGTTTTTACTTTAAAAAAATCATAGAAGTTTTTATGATTCATGCAAATAATTCTAAAAAGAAGCTACTAATTTGTTTCAATATCAGATTTAATGATTTAATTCAATGTGTTAGGTTAGGTTTTATTTAATTTCATCTCATTTCATTTTCATTTCATATCAATAAAAATACTGCACACGTGTTTCGGGTTTCGCATATACAAAAAATAACTTTGTATATCGCAGTGTCTCAATACAAAAGCCTTTTTTTTACCAGTGCATGTTGCTAGTATGACTTATAAGTCAATACTATACTACTACTATTTCAGTACTAATAGTACTGAAATGTAGCTGCTCACAATGGATGCGTGATCGAATCATAAATGAAAAGAACCGCAGAACAACCAAGGTGACCCGACCGACAACGCCTGAAGAATTGTCGAACTTTAGTGGCGGTGGGCAGTGTACGTTGCTCGCAGAACAGATGACCGATGGAACTGAGAGGTTCTGGAGGGGTGATTGCGTACCGGAAGACAAAGTAGTAAGAGTAAAGGTAGAAGGCTTTACACAAGGAGTATTGGCGACCTTACAGCAGAAATCCGTTGGATGCGAGAAGCACGGAACCAGTCGAAGAAGGTGCTTGAGGGAAACCAATCTTCAACTCGTGGAAGTCTTTGGGCTGATGATGATGTTCTGTAGTTCAGTCATACCAGTTGACTGCGTGTAATTGAATACTCGAACCATTAGTAAATACCAAGTTTCTTTCGTTATATTTAGTCACAAAATTCTACAACCCCATACTAGCAGAATAGCTAGAATTTATACTATGTACTCAAATTCCGTAACACATTTTCAAAGATAATCTTAATAAGTTTGAAGGATATTGCTAGCTCATTAAATATATATACGGACAAATATATATAAAGAGATACGCACAATTTAATAAAATTTTACTGTAGTACAAAAATATATTCAAATACAATTCGGGTGTTCCGAATTAGAAAATTATAAGGGTATGCAGTGCTCATATGCCTCTATGGAGCGCACGCGCCTGCGGACAAATCACACAGATTGAGCTAGCCCCAAAGTAAGCTCATAGATTCGTCATGTCTGTCTGTCCGTCAGTCCGTCCGTATGTCACAGCCATTTTTTCCAAAACTACAAGAGCTATACTGTTGAAACTTGGTAGGTAGATGTATTCTATGAACCGCATTAAGATTTTGATGCAAAAATAAAAAAATAATAATAAATATGGGGGAAATACTTAGAACTCCTCGGACTGCCTCGGAAAGCAAGTTAAGCCGTTGGTTCCGGCATACGAACATCTAGTGGCAGCCGTTACGGGTTGTTGGAGCCCTCAAAAGTCCTACAATTTGTCTAACTGCAATGCTTCGATGTCGCCTTCGGGTTGTGGAGGTCAGACGGCAGTCGCTTCATAGAAAATGTCGAAGTTTAGCCATATCAGCAGTTGGACTGGTAAGACGAACCCCAGACTCCAAAGCTGATTCGGATGCGACTGGGATTAACGCTGGGATGATGATGACTTAGAACTGAAACTCAAAAAAAATTTTTCATCAAACAAATACGTGTGGGGTTATCTATGGATAGGTCTTCAAAAATGATATCAAGGGTTCTAAAAAATTTTGTTTCTAAATCGAATAGTTTGCGTTACAGACGCTTCCAAAGAGGACATTACTATAAAAACTGTCAACGAAAATTGTTTTGAACGAGATCTAGTAAGTAGTTTTTTTTTAATACCTCGTAAATCGTAAACCACTTTTTACCGCGTAATCTTTCATACAAATAACTTAAATCCTTATGAATGGTACGGAACCCTTTGTGCGTAAGTTCGACACGCACTTGGCCGGTTTTTTATACTACGGAATCCGACATTTAATAAAACATTCCCGTAACAATGAACCATCAATTTTGTATTAAAATAAAATCATTTCTGTATTATAAACAGTAATAAATTATTAATAATTATTAAACAACGACAAAGTAATGGTATATGAAATAAATATTTCAATATTAATATTAAAAAGCGGCGATAAATTAATAACTTTATTGCTGTTAATTTATTGTAATGAGTAATGATACATTGCGGCCTCGCCACCTCATTAAATTATTAAAGTTCATCGGAATTGATATTATTGTAATACTCTACAAATATTTATAAATTAAAATGAGTGACAGCATCCAAGCATCGTTTTATTTTGAGCAAGTATTAACAAAACTATTCATTTTGAATTTTACGATCTCATTTTATTTCTGCTTCTTGCTGTAATGCTAATAAGCGCATTATATGTTACTTCAGAAATGTTCACACATGTAACGTTCTCTTAGATAATTCTTGAAGCAACTAAGTATGTAGTAAGTAACCTAAGCAGTAGGTATTGATATTCTGGAGAATGGATATGATTTATTATCAACTAGTGCTTGACTGCAATCCCGCCTGATGGTAAGCAGTGATGCAATCGTTGATCGTAAAGCACGCTATTCATTTCAAAAAATCTGAGTGAATAGGAAGGAAGACGGCAGTTAAGCGAGGTGATGCAATGCTAAACCGAACAACACGACCAACGAGGCTGCGCCAATGGGAGATTGATCTGGAGACCTTCCACGACCAAACTCCCGACACAACAACATTTGGCGCATCGTACCCGGCACACTTCGCAACACAACTGCTCAGACCCGTCCTCCGTACGGCTTATTCAGACATTATGCTAGAACACGACGAAACTTGGTAAATAGCTTTATTACGTTTTAACCTCTTCCCTATAATTTTGATAAGTTTGTAGCCTAGATGAGACGACGGTAAACTTTTGAATTTTTAAAATTAGGTACTGTAATTAGACTTCTGCTCCCTTCGAAAGTTACAATTAATATCAATCAAAGAAATCTCTTCATCTAAGACTAAAAAACATAGAACTACTACCCAATAGGTCGTAAACCCACTTGACACTACAATTGGAGCAACACATTGACCTATTAACACACAGAGGTAATCTTCATCAACCGCGTTTGAAACTCGACAGATTGTTCATAGAAAATCTATTGCCTCAATTGGTATTGACTACCAAATTGCCAGCCAGTTATTCATGTGTTACTCGATTACTCATAGGGACATGGATCTATGAAGGCGATAATAATAGGCGAGGAGATGGCGCGTTGTAGACTAAAGAATCCGCTTCTATAGAGATTAAATATGATCCACAATCTTACAAGAACATTGTCATTTTGCTATTTCTTAGCATCTCAATAGAGAGACTACAAGGCCCTACATAAGAGGCTGCACTCGTTAGAAAATCCTGCTTTGTGGTAATAGAAAAGGTCGGAGTTACGTATCTAAAAAAAATCACCTTTGCGCTCGACACTTTGTCCCACACTACGCTTATGTGCGGTCTCCACTCCAGGACTCGTCGGCTCCATCAGCCATCGGTCCTTCCACAATCATGCTACGACCAAAGTGACTGACCACTGTCAGTCACTTTGGTAGTCTGCAATAATAAGTAAAATAAGAAGCCAGAGTTAAACTAAACGAAACTAGTCAACTAAACGAATTAACGATGACAGCATTTTAAATGGTGATCTATGGAAGAAATCGAAGTTTGCTTTCTCATATTCTCTATTATAACATCAATTAGATGTCAGATAAGGCTAAATAAATCAATCAAATTTTATGACCACTACTAGCTGACACCTTCCTACGTAACAGACTTGACAATAATCGACTGTATCAATCAACTGTGTAAACATTAACTGTGTAAAGTATGGACGTCAGCAGGTCAAGCTACCCGAAATTGTCAAATATTCCCAATCAACCTTGAGCCTTAATGCTTTAGGGATAAAGTTGATAATCTAATAAGGAAATCTGACAGATTGTAGTAGCTTGATGTGCAGTGTCGTCTGTACAACATTCATATATAAAACATTGCCAGTAAATTTGTTTAAAATGAAGATTCGAGGTTTATTAACCGACAGGGTAGATATTATTTTAAAGTAATGTAAATGACACCATTTGACATTTTTCTTTTTTATTTATTAATTCTTATATTTTGTGACAGTTTTTAATTAACTACTATTATTTTACCTACTTATTAAGGTATATTTCTGACTATTATGTATTTGGTTATAAAGTGACTTTAGTAATTTTGTTCTTATTATGTAATTTTAGATTTGTACGCCTTATGGGTGAAACCTGTATGGAGAAAAGAATCATATTGTGACATTCTGTATGGTTAAATCGCGTGCATACACATGTTTGACAAATAAAGTTATCTTTATCTTTTACAAATTGCCAATTTCTGTCCTTTTCTCTCAATGCATTAGCATTTTGAAACAAAACCTCCAATTACATATTGAAGACCATTTCCCCATATTCCTACGCAAATAACCACGTCAGTGAGTATAAATGCACCAATGATATTTACACAATACTTGTAAGACAACATTTCAACGCAAGTCAAGAAGTTAAAGGTAAACAGCGGACGACTTGACAGCTTGTCACTTGTGTATGTACCTGTAACTAATGTGATCTTTGATCTAACACGTTTTGCTGTCATTGGCTCCGCAGGGAACATCGAACGGGATTAATTATTCATTCTAAACAAGTATCGTATTTATTTTATTTTTCAGTTTCAAATAAAATTACAAGGCGGATATCCTAACAGTTATTTCTATTGGCGTAAATGAATCCTACTAATATTATAGATGATAATGTGACTATGGATAGATATTTGTTACTCTTCAAGCAAAAACTACTAAACGGATTTAGATGAAATGTGGCACACAGATAGTTTATAAGCAGGAATAACACATAGGATACTTTTTATCGCGATATTCCCGCGGGATCGAAACTTACGCGGGAAACTGCAGCTAGTTTTCAATATAGCATGCCACTACTGGGCATAGGTCTCCTCTCATACAGAGAAGGAACTCGGTATATTTTCACCGACATAGCTCTTCGAGTCGCTAAAATTAAGTGGCCGTGGGCGGGGCACATTGCTCGTAGAACCGATGGCCGATGGGGCAGTAAGGTTCTAGAGTGGCGGCCACGCACCGAAAGACCTGGTGAATGCCGATGGATGCGGGCAGCAGAAGACCGGTCATCGTGGAAAGCCTTGGGGGAGGCTTTCCTCCAGCAGTGGACCGCTATAGCCGAAGGAGAACAAGATATATTTTCTATCTAAGCAATCATTTAAGAAAATGGCTACAAGTACTTTGTTTAACGAGTATTATAATATAATTTGAACCAAGCTAAGTAACATAGCTAAGTATATTGTGGCAATGACTTGTAAAATGGAGGAGGTTCTCAATTAGACTGTTTTTTTTTTTGTTCGCTAGCTCACGACTTTCGACTAGTTAAAAGGATTTTTGATAATTCTTTTATTTGAAAACTAGTGTTTCTCATGTGGCCCATTTCACTTTGGTTTTGTTCTCACAATGGCATCCGTGAGAAAACTATGTACCTAAGTCTTAAATTTGCATTAAGTAGTGCGCGACATATGGACGAATATCACGTTAATCGATTTCGATACCTTTTTAACCGACTTCAAAAAGGAGGAGGTTACTCAATTCGACCGTATATATGTTTTTTTTTTTTTTTATGTTTGTTCGCGCATAACTTCGTCGTTTATGTACCGATTTTGATAATTCTTTTTTTGTTGGAAAGAAGACATTCCCAAGGTGGTCCCATGATAAGGACATCAGGGTCTGATGATGGAAGACCAGAGAAATCAAGGGGAAGTTTCAAAAATCGTAGGGGCGATTAGTGCATTTCTTAGTATTTTCATTAAGTATTTAAAGCACTACAATTTGATAAAGGTCTGGAGTAGATCTGATGATGGAGCCGGAAGACAGTCGAAGGAACTCCTCAATAATTCACAGCAGCTACCTTGTGTTTGGGCTTGATTAATTTGTATTGATAAGAACTTTACACCTAGATGGGTTGTGACTGTCATAAGAGCTCTGATGATGAAGACAAAGGCCAGTTCCGGGAACTCCTCAACGGTTTGCAGTAGCTACTTTGTGTTTAGTTTTAATTCGTTTATATTGATGAGAACTTTGCACCCATTGAGTTAAAATAATGGTCTGCAGTACCTAAATCTGATGATTAAGACCATAGACAGTCGAGATAATTCTTCAAAATTACGGGTAAAAATTAAAGTAAACAAAATTATCTCATTTCCCAACTATATTTGCGTCAGCTTCCAGTCTGACCGGATGTAACTGAATACATAGTACCTACTTTTCACAACTAAAAAGTGTAAAATAAAAACTTTTTTACAAAAAAACAACCGACTTCTAAAACCGACTTTTTATGTGAAAGGATATACTTTCAGGATATGCTTTTGCTTTCAGTTTGGTCCCATTGAAACTTTATCAAAATCGCTTCAATAATCAATAGTTTGGTTTTATACTAAGATTAAGAGTAAAAATTCAACGATATGTAAACGAAATTGCATCGTGTGCTTGCTATTGCTAGCCTTTTCACAACTATGTATGCTGGACTGGAGTCAGCGTCCAATCTGAACAAGTGTAGCTTGATACCAGTACTTTTCATAACTAAAACGTGTAAAATAAAAACTTTTTTAGGAAGCTTATTAAACCGTAGTTAAGTTAAAACGTACACAATTATAATTATGGTATCCATGTTTATTAAATCGTACTTAGTATAGGTACAATATTTCATTGTATTTTGGAGTATGTAAGTATTTTTCGTCCTTACTGATTAAAAAATATATAATGAAGTCGTAAATTAGTTAAAAACCAAAAGCGCATCAACATTGAAGTTTGAGCATATTCTCTAACTAAAGCCATTTAAAAATGTTTTACTTACGGACAGTCATATTCAACAATCAATAACAATAACAATGATAAGCATTATTTTCTATTTATATCTAAAATCTAAGTCTATTCATCAAACCAAAAACAATTACCTCCTTTCATAGCTCCGCGCTATCTATTGACAGTTAACAATAAAATGTCATAAATCAAGATGGCGGACAAGATGGCGGCTGACAGTTATCGCGTGTACGCCCGAACATTAAACTCATTGATATTTATTACTCAATCGTTGCGTTCTAGCGAACAAAATGATTTATTGTTAATAGATTCCACGTTTATTGTTAGTTTTATTTGTTTTGTTATGTTTATTTTATGTGTTGATTTGTTAATTTTGTACGTTTGTTATCGGTTCCGTGTTGGTCGTTCTAGTTTTGTGTTGATATTCCGGTTTAATCATAATAAAGTTAGTTCCTTGTGGTCTCTGGTTACAAATAGAGTAGCTACTTTAGTGGCAGTCTGTGTTCACATGAACGAGTAGTAGATACAACTTTATTTTTTCTTTTTTTCCCTGAGGTCACACTTAATCGCTTTTACAATGGACGATTGGACGATACTTTTTTATCATGACCACTACTGATCCACATATCTAGTCAACAGAAATATTAGAGAGGTTAACTGCCCATACGCTAGATCTAATAGAATATTGCTTCCATAACTATTCGACAGAGATTCTTTATTATCAACAATATCGATACAATAATAAGAAAATAGCAACACTCACTTATTCCCTCCTAAATCAATAACACAGAACTACATTCACACAAAGGGAACTCCTCCAGCGAGTCATAACATAATGCAATTCAAACAGCAGTCGTCACGAAGCGTAAAGGGCGTTTATTTAACTTATTGTTATGGCGACATGTAAACACGTGTGGGGTGCGGGTTTAGTGGAGGCGGAGAGCGGGGAAACTGAAATATGTAGTTTATTTATGTTGGTAATAGAGGAAGGAAATGGAGGGAATTTGGATGACACTGACTCTCTAGCGTGTAGTAGAAGCAGTAAAAATATGCATGATAATAATGATGATGCTATAATGAGGATGATGAGAGGAACTGCTCGTAAAGTTAGTCCCAAGATGTGATTCAACAATGTCTGATTCCCTTGCCTATTTCTACATCTATGCAATGAGCTCAATTATTCCTAGCTAGAGGTAAGAATTTGGCTTCCATATTCCTTATAAACAAACAAAAAACCAACCTAACCCACATAACACAACAGCTTATACCCCAAATTCAAATTCCCAAACGAGCTGTCATTATGCCGCCCCGTGAGCCAAATTCGCCACCACCAAAAGCATTAACAGAAAAAAAATAACAGTAAAAAAATGAAAATTATTTTGCAAATAACAGACACCGCTCCCACAAAATGCGAATTGCTACCCCTCTTAAAATATACCGTGTAATGGCGCCGCTGTAAAAGTCAATACACAAGAGTTGAGTGGTCATAAGATTTTATGCGACCCATTACCCCCGAGTAAGCGTCGCGTAAATTCTTATAACTCGAGTAAGTATTCAAAATATGAAAGACACCGCGCAAGACGACCGTTCCGACGTAGCCGTTTGAGATACCGGAATGCGCCAGTGTGAAAGGCCCGCATTGTGTGTTAGTTTAGATAGGGAATGTTTAGTGTTTAATGTCTTGTACAGAAGGATGTTTTCTTGAGAATTTCTTTGGAAACATGTTGTGGAAATGGTTGTAAAATGATGAGATTTAAAGGGTGTAAGTTTTGAATAGAAATGAACAGAACTGTATACAACATTATTTTTTTGTTTTTTCGAAGACCAAAACACGTGTCCAGTATTTTTAAGTAAAGAATCTATGTACAAAATTTCAAAAAGATATCATGAAAAACCACAAAATTATGAACTTGCTATTCTACTTGGTTGTCCCAACAAACACACGACAAACGACACGACACGAAACGACAGAATAGGCTACTTAAAATTGGTGCCTGCATCCTGTTATAATATTAATGTTATGGAACTCTAAGTCCATATGTATCTAATTGAATTGTAATCATTGATTTGTAAGAGACTGTTTGTTTCCTAAATAGAATAAAATAAAATAAAATAAATAAAATAAAAATATGGTCAAAGCTCCGCTCAGGTGGGCGAGCGCGGTGCATTGACCTCTGGCGTCAGCTGTGGCGCGCGTGCAAGTCATCATCATCCCAGCGTTAATCCCAGTCGCATCCGAAGCCTTTTCAGCTTTGGAGTCTGGGGTTCGTCTTACCAGTCCAACTGCTGATATGGCTAAACTTCGACATTTTCTATGAAGCGACTGCCGTCTGACCTCCACAACCCGAAGGCGACATCGAAGCATTGCAGTTAGTCAAATTGTAGGACTTTTGAGGGCTCCAACAACCCGTAACGACTGCCACTAGATATTCGTAGGGCAACCGGGACCAACGGCTTAACGTGCTTTCCGAGGCACGACCAGACCAGTACAAATATTCATATTCATGCATACAAATACTTGCACTGTGCGGGGATCGAACCCGCGCCACCTTGCGCAGCGGCCGCGTCCGCTACCGTTACGCCACGGAGGCTGTCTGTGGCGCGCGTGCAAGTACTATGGTCTATCGTAACCGCTCGATAACCACTCTGCAACAATTTCTAAATGTATTTGGAAAAAAATATAAACAAAAATGTAAAATGAATCTATTCAGTTGCTTATTCTGAAAAAACTTTATTCAGGTTTCGCATAAAAAAAATAACGCTGTATATCCATAACCACTCTTTGTAAATTCAAAGATAACAGCAAACATTCAGGATTATCAGGTTCCTATCCCATTAGACCTTACAAAAAAAAAAGAGTCAAGGTAAAGAGGTCATCACGAATTCGGTCAAGGCTTTGACAAGCGTTACCAAAATTAGGTCACTTGTCATTAACTTCTAAGACAATTGTCGACTCTTTTAACCCTGCATCCTCAAATTACTTACAACAGTTTTCCTATAACGTTTACGAACATCACAAAAAAACAAAAAACAGTCAATCCCTAATGAAATTAACACCATCCAACTGACAGGACGCACACTGTTCCGCGACAAAAAAGCAAGTAAAACAATATTGCTGCCGGTGCAGCCGCTTGGTCGCAAATTGCCCGGTGAACGGCGACCTGTCGGTTGTCAGTTGTCAGCGCTGTCAGCTGTCAGAGCTGTCAGACGGCCGACAGTGCCGACACCCAGTGGGAGCCGTCACCGCGGATTTACATAAAAGTGGTAAGTGACAATTAAAAAAGCTTGTCGTGTCGTGTGTCGGTAATTTTAATTTGAATTCTGTTGTGTCATTTCCCGTTAGTGTGAGTGTTGATTTACATGTAGTGGAGTGGATTAATGATCACTTGTACAGTTGAAAATTGTAATTGTATGAAGAATAAGTGGGTGTTGATAGGAAAAATACGGAAGCACACGGACAGACTAACTTTATTGCCATCCTACATAATGTAAAGAAATAAAAATACTTTCATTATTTCATTTTTTTCTACAGTATAGGTAGTCAGACCAGAACCAACCTTCGGTTGTATAATTATTTTTATCGATTACAAAAACACTATTGTATCAGTTCCTATTTTCAATTCATATTATCATTGTGTGATATAATTTTCTTTGAGTTCTTCCTATGCGAGTCCCAACACAAACACTTTTTTGTTACGATTTTACAATCAATCACATCAAATCAAAAGTCATTTATTCAAATTAGGCTGAGAATCAGCACTTTTTGAACGTCAATAATACATAAGACAGTTCCCCAAAACGCCCACCCATCGACACTTCCCAGTGCTTTCGCTGGGAAGAAGAAGTGGCGGAACAAACTCCCCAGCAGCACAAAGCACATGACTTTAAACAATACTAACACAGAAAAAAGGAAAAAAATACCATAGACTATATTTACTCCACAGTCTAGACGTGACCTTAAAAGGCTATTATTCAACACAGAACCACATAACAACCACTCACCTACAAATAACGACAGCATAAAAAGAATTAACCTCCCCGCTCGCCATAAAAAAGCGTATATTGAATATTATACAGTCTGTACATAAAATTTATCAGGCTGGCTCCATTTCTTAGTCATAAACGTGGCACGGTATCCTATCTCGATGATAGTCTATTAATACCGCTGATACCGCGACGTTAATGTAACCCTGTATTAACCCCAGCGTGCCAAACTTGTAAGGGTTAACACACACGTACCATTTTCTTAAAAGTAAATTAGTACGGATATTTCGATGGATAATATGGTTATGAATTAAGGGATATATGTATATGCTGAAGTTATATGTCATGGTGACCTAGTGGATATAACACCAGCTTCTCAAGTATGAGAGTGCGGGTTCGATTCCAGGTCAGGCAAGTACCAAAGTAACTTTTCTAAAGTTATGTGTACTTTCTAAGTATATCTTGGACACCAATGACTGAAGGTGAAGGGAAACATCTTGAGGAAACCTGGACTTTAAGTCTGAAATCACCAACCCGCATTGAGCAAGCGTGGTGATTACGCTCAAATGCTCAATCCTTCTCTGTATGGGAGGAGATCTGTGCCCAGCAGTGGGACGATAAAAAAAAGGTTGATGGTAATGATGCTGAAGTTTTAATTTTTTGATAATAAATAGGTTTTAATAAAGCAAGATATATCCATCACGATTAATGTTGAATCAGTTTTTACAGGAATTTACATACATTACAACTTCATGCAGAATATCAGCATGAACAATGACATTGACACGGATTCTCTTGTTCGTAAACTAAACTAAATTTAAGGTCAATGCATCTTTATCTTCGTATTGCGTTAAGAAAAGGTATACATATTGGTCCTTTTTTTCAAAAATAGTCAGCGCTTGAAGTAAATTGACGTACTTTTACCAGCCATGTTTGTATAGGAGGCATATGAATTTGTAGGACTGTACAAATATTTATTTTCTATCCTTTTAGGCCGATTATAGTACTCGAACAAATGATCTTCTAATAAAAGTATCATTATCTCTAACTGCTAGACTAGTGTTAAAACAAAAAAATATAGTTTAAAAAACTAAAAAAAACATGCTTTTAAAGAATTTCAAACTAAAAGGTTAAAAAAAGTGTGTGTGTCAGCTCCGACGCACGACTGGAGTTTACTCCTTAAGTACGAGAAAAAAAAAATGAAAAAAAAAACAAAAAAAAAATATTATTATTATTATTTTAAAAATTATTTATAAAATAAATCATAAAAAATTAAAAAAAATATAAATGCATATTTACGAAAATTTTAACCAATTTTAAGAAAGTTGATAATAAAAAAAAAATTATAAACATTTTTTTTTAATTATTATAATTATTTTTTTTTTTAAATATAACATTATCTTAATAACTAACAAAATATAGTTGTAAAAAGATAATTATGCCACTTTTTTAGATTAGAAAGTTGCACACTAAAATAGTAACGCTTAAAATTCGTTACTCGTTAGTAGGTTTTACCCCTCGGATTTTTCTCATACCGGGCGCCTTATACATTATGTAAAGAAAACCCTGTCCGACCCACAAGGATAATAAAGGTTAGGTAAACACTTGACCAAATATAATATAAAATTTTACATAATCATCATAGTAACAATACTAATGAATTTTGAAATAATCCTTTATTCCCGGGAATTAATTCCAATTTCCCCGAAATTTGGTAATTTTTAAAAAAGTGACAACACCGGTATTATTATAAGCGAATAGCGACGCGACCACGTCACAGGTGCCGCGTGCCCTGCCCCCCGCCGCCCGCGGAAGGGGTTGTTTACCGCACATGTATTAAGTTACCTCTTTTTGCGAAATAATATTTATTTTTTTAGGGGGATTTTTTTTTAGGTTTAGCCTGTCTTTGTGGGCATTAGTAGAATCAGTTATCGATACCTAACAATACCTTCACGGATCGGACAGGGTTTTCTTTACATATTGTATATGAAAATCGATTCTTAAGGAGTAAACTCCAATAATTTTAAAATGTAATATGAAAATAGTACCCATATTAAACAATACTAGTGTAAATGAGAAAAAAGCGTGAAGCGCTTAAAAATTATGGCACAAAGCTGTGTGTTGTGTTTTTTTAGTTTTTTAAACTATATTTATTTTCAAATTTTTAGTTCGATATTTTTTTTTTTTTTAATAATATACGGATAACACGAACGCTTAAGTGGTGCTCATTTGTTTTTACCAAACTTTTCTTGGTCTCTAACAGACAAGAATAGCAAGTGCCAAAATTCGTAATGATGCGTTACCCAAGTAACTTAATCTAAATCTAAACTAAATACTTTGTCATCACAAATTAATACCGCTCAGCCAACAAACGTATTGAAAACGGTGGGACATTTTACAGTAATGAGCCGCTCACTCATAGTCCAAAGAGTTAGAGACGGACAAACAAACAAGCAAGCAAGCAAACCAGCAAACATACAAGTGATGCTAATAAAAAGCATGTAATATAAAGAAATGTGCCTCAAAGATAAAATCTATTGTTGAACTGACCTTCGTAATTTTTACCCGACTACGGCAAAGCAAAAGGAGGGTTATGATTTTGACAGGCTATGTATGTATGTATGTATGTATGTATGTATGTATGTATGTATGTATGTATGTATGTATGTATATATGTATGTTCATCTGTTCCCTCGTAACTTCTAAACTACTTATCAGAATTCGACAAATGATATATCATTAGAAGCGTCTTAATTGTCCGCTGGTTATAGGCTATATGGGATTTCACAAAATCTACTGTGGCGCCCTCTAGGGGACAAAACATACAGAGTAAAAAAATAAAGTTAAGATAAATATGCCGTGTTTGGTATCATTTGAAACCGCTTTACTTGTACATTTTGAATATATATATATTGCTAGCATTTTCGTGTGACTTTACCTGTATTCATGGGCTGGTTGCATATAATTCACATCTTTTCGTTCATAGCTTCTTTACTACTTATCAGAATAAGACCACTGTAGTACCTTGAAGAAGACCTTGAAGAGAAGGGCCTTGATATTCTGTTAGTTATGAGCTATAAAGCTTGTCACCAAATTTAGTATTGCGCCCTCTAGCGGACAAAAAGTTCTATGATAATATAAAATTAAAATAAATATACCGTGTTTGGTATCACGTGAAAGAGCTTCACGAGTGCTTTATGCTTGTACATAATTACAAGAATGCTTTAATGATGTTAAATATGAGCGATAAGAGTAAAGCGCGGATCACGGGAACTGTGAATCGCTCTATGCAATGTAGAGCAGTGTGAACATTATTAGAATATGTAATGCACTAATAAAAACGACATAAGCTGGGAGTAACTCCACGCGGTGAAGGCGGAAACAGTTTGATAACTGGCTAAATCTCCCATAAAAAGGCCTCTGCACTATATGCCTTCGGGCTTATGTTGTTATATGTGCGTGTAGATGTAATATATCAAGTACCTAGTTTTTAGTTCATCAGTTTAACTTTTGTTAATAATATGCACCACAAATACACTTTAACACCAAAATAGTACAAATAAAAAAAAGTTAAAAAACTAAAACCCACTACGACAAAAAACGACGCTGAAAAAGTATAAAACAAGATTTTCAGAATACTGAACTGAACAAAGTTGCTAATGTAATTGCAAGTAAATAGACACAGTAGTAATGTCATACAATACTAATCTGAAGTATGCAATATTCACTATGTAGAGATAAATTTTCATGTTTGGAAAGGCACACGTTGTCAAGGTGCTACGGTAGGTAGGTATATGTAACGTGTGACTACGCCTTTCCAAACATGAAAATTTATCTCTACATAGTGAATATTGCATACTTCAGATTAGTATTGTATGACATTACTACTGTGTCTATTTACTTGCAATTAAATTAGCAACTTTGTTCAGTTCAGTATTCTGAAAATCTTGTTTTATACTTTTTCAGCGTCGTTTTTTGTCGTAGTGGGTTTTAGTTTTTTAACTTTTTTTTATTTTAATAATTTTCTCTAACGATTGAACTCTGGTAAACTTATATTATGACAAGTATTAAATTACACATAATTTTTTAGGTTTTTTTTCCGTTCTTATAAAGTACTAACTGTGCCCCGCGATTTACCCGCATCAGGGTCGATCCCGTAGATATATCGAAATAAAAATTCTGTGTGTTATTCCTGGTTATAAACCATCTATGTGCCAAATTTCATCCCAATCCGTTCAGTAGTTTGGGTGTAAAGCGGCACAAACAAACTCACTTTCACATTTCTGATATTAGTAAGGATGATTGTGAAGTTACTACAGCACAGAGACCCTAATCTGATATGACACTGGAAAGTGTCTCGTGTGTGACAGCCCTAACACCCACCACTTAGGAGTTTAACCCGCGAACGGGTGCACTGTAATTGTTTAGGGTTACTTTATGATATGACCGTAATAAGTTTGGTCGATTTAATAATATGGGGTTATGAAGTGGGCTGTTTCTGGCTACGGGGGCTGTTTAGATTTGTGATTGGGATGTTTTGATAAGAAATTATTTTGCTCAAGACGGGCTCCAGAGCACAGGCGAAGAGTAGCCACCCTATCGGTGTTGTTGTACAAAGCACAGATCCGTTCGTGTGTAGAGTAATGCAGCCACATTTGGACTGGTGCTGCAAAATGTCACCTGGCTGCTTTGGATTCAGTGGAGAGGCGTGCGAAGAGGCTGCTCAAAACGGTATCCAAAGCTTGAATTTGTAGGATATTTTTTTTTTTTTGCGTTAAACTGATTGTATTTATGTGGTTTTAGCTTGTTTCCTCGCATGTATGGTAGAATTTATTCCAGTGGAATACTTTGAATATATCAGCCGCTTAGGCGTAAAAAGAAAACAGATGATATATATATCGTGATGTGGTGTGGTGGGCCCTGAAAGAGAAAGGTTTGCCTGGGAAGTATGTAGAGTTAATTCGTGCTATGTACAGTCGATCTCGTACCTACGTCCGGTCGGCTGCTGGCAATACCGACGAGTTCAGTGTGGCGGTAGGCTTGCACCAGGGATCGGCTTTAAGTCCGTACCTCTTCCTGTTGTTTATGGACGCTCTTACGTCGGACATCCAGGAGGAGGCACCCTGGTGCATGCTGTTCGCCGATGACATTGTTCTCGTCGGTGAAGATGGACCTGAGATCCAGAGCAGATTGGAGAAATGGCAACAGAAGCTGGAGAATGTTGGCTTGAAAATCAGCAGAACCAAAACCGAATATATGTTCTGCGATTTCGGCGGTCTATCCACTTCTGGAGCCATAGCGCTTGATGGCGCACTCCTACCAATCTGCTCCGACTTTCGGTATCTCGGTTCACTCGTGCAAAGCGATGGCGAAGTAGATCGGACGGTTAAGCACAGAATTAACACTGGGTGGATGAAATGGCGGCAGGTCACGGGAACAATCTGCGACTCCCGCATTCCCCTTAAACTTAAGGGGAAAATATATAAAACCATGATCCGACCTGCTGTCTTGTATGGATCAGAATGTTGGGCTACGAAAGGGATGAATGAAAGGCAATTGCATGCAGCCGAGATGAGAATGCTAAGAGGGATGTGTGGTGTTACACGAATGGATAGAATAAGAAATGAGTACATAAGAGGAAGTCTGAAAGTGGCACCGGTAGCTGAAAAGTTGTGTGGAAATCGGTTATCATGGTACGGGCATGTGTTACGGAGAACTGAGGAGAATGTCGTGAGGAGAGTCTTAATTATGAATGTTGATGGCTATAAGAGTAGGGGAAGACCAAAGAAACGATGGATGGAATGTGTGAAGGATGATATGGCTAAGAAAGGGGTGACTGCCGAGATGGCTTCTGATAGGGATGCATGGAAGAAAAAGACATGTTGCGCCGACCCCAAATAAATTGGGATAAGGGCAGGAGAATGATGATGAATGATGATATAATGACCACACAGACCCACAACTAGACAGTTAATTCAGGTTTCATACAAAATATAAAGCGATAAATCTACCTAACTGTCCATGTTAGTCGAATTTGTTTCTTTTATACTGGATTTTCAGCACATTCACAAAGGTTCTTCAAAAATGCAGTCAAAGGTTTACGAGATTTTAAGAGGCAAGTCGAACCTTTCACTCGGTTCCGCGAAACGCAATGGAAAAATAACAGGTTTCCCTTTTTCTGCAGTTTACAGTTTTCCCTTTTGGAGTGAGGCTCTCTTATTGCCCCCAACTTTGGCAGGAGCTTGGTAGACTTTTATTTTGTACAGACGACAGCACATCAAGCTACTACAATCTGTCAGATTTCCTTATTACATTTTCAACTTTATCTCTAAAACCTCTAAAGGTTCAAGGTTGATTGGGAATATCTGACACTTTGGGGTAGCTTGACCGGCTGTTGTTCATACATCGTTTATGTGTTATAGAATTTATTGTCGCATATGAGAACGCCCAGGAACTCATCGCCACATCGAAACGGTTCACAACACACTACCAGTAGCAATGGGTTCCATTTTGACAGTTCAACAATATTCATTGCGTTATTTACGTTGTTCAGAAAACAATTTTTTATAACATATGGAGTAATGGATTAACAGTATGCTTCAAATTGATTCCAATTGATAGGAATAGTGTGTTTCGCAATTAGTGTGCAGATTAATTAGTTACTTACGGCTTTCTTGGATTTGGGGCTTTACCAATCTGTGTAGTGTGCAAAATTAGCATAAAAAAATGGTGAACGGACCATTATCCACTCATAATATATTTTTTTATTGTAGTAATTTTTTAGTATTTGTTGGTTTACCTCTGCTCACGTAAAGTTTTCTTATAAATTTTCCAGCCCTCAAAGAACGGGTTCTTCATAAAAGAGTTTTAAGAAAACTACCCCACATTACTACAACCCTAAAACTGGAGCCAATCTCGCGAGAATAAGCAAACATTTTATTTCCTTCCCGACAGATGGCATTGCTGTGCATTTTAATATTTAATTTCTAATTTCCAGGAAGTGAAGTCGCGGATAACAGCTAGTTTTACATAAATTATACCAACAAATCTTCGTCAAGGGTTTTCTCGAAAAGGGAAAGGTAGAAAAACAATGGAGTTCTGTTTTGACCCCTATTATGTCGGACTAGGAATTAGATATCTATTTTGACGTGTACTGTGTACCTACTTACATGCAAAAGCCAGCCCAGGTCCTGATATCTTAGACTTTAAATCAGGAGCACCACTGTTATTTAACGTCAACCATCACAGTTGCTCATCATCATCAACATTTTTATCGTCCCACTGCACAGGTCTCCTCTCATACAGAGAAGGATTGAGCGTAATCACCACGCTTGCTCAATGCGAGTTGGCGATTTCAGACTTAAAGTTCTCCTTGTAATCAGTCAATGATTACTATTCCTATGATTATTATTCCTGTCTGACCTAGAATCGAACCCACAACTGCTCACTATGAGAAAATTATCTAAATAAATAACAATCACACGGGTCGATCAATTAGTTTGTGAATGGATCTTTATTCCAGTAATAAACTTCTGGAGGGATTGACGTGGGCTGATTGGGATAACCACCGATGGGCGGTATGACCATGAATGGTCCATTAGAACATAAGACATCCCGTGCCGCTGAAAACACGTAAAGCTGTTGCCCCTTGAATTGTTCTTCATGAAATCAAAGATTGATGAAGGACAATTCAAGGGGCAACAGCTTTACGTGTGTGTGTGTAGATCTCCAGAAGCCTGATAGTCTGGCAAACATTCTCATCAAAAGATATCGTGTTACCTAGTTACTATCCAATTATTAAGGAAAACAACCTCATACCCGACCTCCAATTTGGATTCAGGGAAAAACATGGTACAATCGAGCAAATTCATAGACTCGTTGATGGTATATCAAAATCATTCGAACAAAAAGAATATTGTACAGCTCCCTTCCTTGATATATCACAGGCCTTTGATAGAGTCTGGCATGATGGACTTTTGTATAAAATCAAAAAGACACTGCCCACCAACTTTTACAGCTTAATAAGTTCCTACCTGCTTGGCAGACACTTTTTCGTTAGTCATGGTGAAGCAAATACGGAACTTTAAAATCAAGTGGGAGTGCCGCAGGATAGTGTAATGGGACCTGCTCTGTATCTTCTTTATACCGCAGACTTGCCAATATCTGATGATGGTATTATGGGCACGTTTGCTGATGACACAGCTATCATGACATCAGATGACTCACCAATTCAAGCTTCTCGCAAACTACAGAGCAGCCTGGATAAAATCACGGTATGGCTAAAGGATTGGCGCATCAAAGTCAATGAAACAAATTCACTTCAGGTAACATTTACTACCCTCCGACAGACTTGTCCCCCAGTCGCACTGAATGCTGTCCAGCTTCCACAATCTGACGAAGCGAAATATCTTGGAATGTATCTAGATCGACGCCTAGCATGGAGAAAACACCTTTTTACTAAACGCCTAGCAATGGGACGACAAGTGCGCAAGATGTATTGGTTGATGAATAGAAACAGCCAGCTCTTAATAGAAAATAAACTTTTGTTATACAAGAGTATAATAAAGCCAATATGGACATACGGAATACAGCTATGGGGCATGGCTGCCAATTCCAATCTGGAAATCCTACAAAGGTTTCAATCAAAAATGCTAAGGATGATAGTAGACGTACCATGGTATGTCACTAACGAAATACTTCACCGAGAGTTTGGAATCAAAAGTGTAAAAGAGGAAATAAAAGAGAGAGTCACAACATATAAAGACAGACTGCAGCAGCACCCTAACATATTTGCACACCACCTTATGGACGATTTACTTCCAAGTGCAAGGAGACTAAAGAAGAGAGTTCCTCAAGACTTAATTGTTTAAAACACCATTTTGGAGGGCTTGTCACTGGACCTGTACCTCACATACTATACATCATTTCTAAAGTATTGTTGAATGTCTCCCAGACAGATTGCAATCCATACTAATATTATAAACGCGAAAGTATCTCTGTCTATCTGTCTGTCTGTCTGTCTGTCTGTCTGTTACGCTTTCCCAATTAAACCTCTCAACCGATTTTGATGAACTTTGGCACAGGCAAGACCCTGAGAAAGGACATAGGCTACCTTTTATTGAAAAAAAAAAAATATGTTCCCGAGTTACATCTAAAAAGTGCGATATAACCGAATTCCACGCGGGCGAAGCCGCGGGCGGAAAGCTAGTAAGAAATAAAAGAGAAAATAAAAGGTAATCGCTCGTTGAATCCGCACGGAGGACGGGTCTGAGCAGTTGTGTTGCGATATGTGCCGGGTACGATGCGCCAAATGTTGTTGTGTCAGGAGTTTGCATTTCTGGTCGTGTTGTTGAGTTTAACGGAAAGAAGACGGCAGTTGAGCGAGGTGATGCAATCTCCTCAATCTCGCTCAGCGGCCGTCTTCTTTCCTATTCACTCAATTTTTTGAGTGAATTGGCTCTTAATTAGCTAGCGCGCTTTGCCATCAATGATTGCATCACTGCTCATCATCAGGTGGGATTGCATTCAAGCACTAGTTTACATACCTAATTATAAAAAAAAAAATATGTCTTCCACATTTTGGTTCTAGGAGATGCCACGATATTTTCCTTCAGAAGCAAAAGCATATACTCTATGCACATATCGATAAAACTTGTCACTATTATAAAGTATCGTAGCCAAATAAAGCAATAAAAAAATAATAATGTGTGGGTAAGTAGTTTCTATGTTGTTCATAAATAAGTTTTCTAACCGAGCTAGCAATAAAATTATACATGAATGTATTAGATGTCTATCGACTTGCACTGAGGGAATAAGGTCAATATTACGTTCTCAGGCGATGGGACACAACTTATGGCTGTTTGTGTAATGCTATAATTTTCCAGTCAAATGATTAGCCTTTCTCGTGTATGTCACGGTAGATTGATAATATAGATCCTGGTAATGATTGGTGTAAGTCGTGGTAGCCTAGTGGTTAAAACACCAGCCACTCAAATATGAGTGTGCGGGGATTCCTGGTCAGGCAAGTACCAATGTAACTTTTCTAAGATATATGTACTTTTTAATTATATCTTGGACACCAATGACTGATTAAAAGGTGAAATAAAACATCTTGAGGAAACTTGGCCTTTAAGTCTGAAAACGCCAACTCGCATTGAGCAAGCGTGGTGATTACGCTCAATCCTTCTCTGTATGAGAGGAGACCTGTGCCCAGCAGTGGGACGGTAAAAGGTTGACGATGATGAATAATTTTATTGGTGTACATACTTTGATATCAGCACATGATGTTGGCTGTTGTATATGGATGAAATTGCCATGAACTTAACAGATTAGTGAAGCAGAATTAAATTCCGTTTTTAATTACTGCAACACATTATTTTATCAAGCGATCTTCTGATCGTAATGTTAAGCTAGTTAAATTTGTATTGGAAGTAGGCATATACCATCAAAGAAAAAATCCTTTAAACAACGGGGTTGCAATTGCATAAGACTTTATCAGTAGCAACGGGTTATATTTTGACAGTTTAACAACATTTATTGCTTTGTTTACGTTGATGGACAGACACAATTTTCGAAAATAAGAAGCAATGGTTAAGCAGTATCCTTTAAAATGGTGCAGATTGAGATTGATAGTGTATTACACATCAGGTTGCAAAACACAAACCCTTTCACCTCGCAATACTACAAACCCAGTGCGCCAAAACTCACAAATCTCTGAACAAAAATACTACAATCGATACAGAGAAACATTTCGTAAATTGTACACGCAGAGCGTCACTTGTTTCTGTGACAGCGCAGTGGGCCTGATTGACAGCGCTGACCGCCGGCTGATTAATGTACGCACATTGATTGCATACGAAAACGCAGTTTTATATTGACATTTGTTTAAAGGGAATTGTGGGTGTGCAATTATGGAGTTTGGCAAGTTTGTGTGTCAGACGGAGTTTTATTAGGGAAAAAGTTGGGTAAAGATTTCCCTAGTAGAAGAAAAGGATGTCATAAGCTATTTGTAATCCATTTTGTCGAGAATATTGGTGTGGATTACACGTTTACTAGTTATACATATATGTATGTATGTATATCCTATTAGAGAAAAAAATATAAAATTTAATAAAAAGGCAAAGGGATATGTGCAATGTATGATGACTGGTGAAGCCGTACGGAGGACGGGTCTGAGCAGTTGTGTTGCGATGTGTGCCGGGTACGATACACCAAATGTTGTTCAGACCAATCTCCCTCTGGCGCAGCATCGTTGGTCATGTTGTTGGGTTTAACATTTCTTCAACTTGCTCAACTGCCGTATTCCTTCCTATTTTGTAAGTTTTTAAGTGAAGGCTAATAAACTAGCGCGCTTTACCATCAACGATTGCATCACTGCTAACCATCAGGCGGGATTGGAGTCAAGCACTAGTTTATATTAATTTAAAAAAATCTGAACTTATCATAGTTTTCAAGATTTTAGGTGGAATAAAGAGGCGTTTAATTGCTGTGTTGATAAAGCAAGATATATCCATCACAATAATAATAAGTATAATTATTATTATTGTGTTCATTGAACAAAAAGATACATAGACTTGACTGACTTTGCACGGTTGAATAGTTATTTTTCTGATCTTGATTGGATCTCAGTTATAAAAAAAAAAAAAAAAACCAATGATGCTGTGGACGCATTCTATGAAATAATTAAAACCGGAGTTAATAAATTTGTACCTATTAATCGAAAGTCAGGATCGCGTAAATATCCTGTCTGGTATAGCAACTCTTTAATTAAAATTATTAAAGATAAAAGCAAAGCACACTCGCGATGGAAACGGTATGGTAACTTTTTGGACTATGACGAATTCGCTTTATTACGAGATAGACAGCGACAAGTTCACGAGATTTGTTATAATAAATACTTGCAGAAAATGGAACGCAATTTAAAAAATGACCCAAAAAAGTTTTAGACCTACATAAAAAACATGCGTGGAGGCTCCAATTATCCAAAAATGTTATCTCACAATAACATCAGTTATTCTGAGGGTCAGGATATATGTGAGGCTTTCAGTGACTTCTTTCGGGGTGTATTTGGTGAATCCTCTGACTACAGCCTCGTTAACTCATTGACTGACTTAGAAAAGGATCACTGCCCTGACATAGTTTCCAACCTCCAATTCACTTCGTCAACCGTGGAGAGGTCATTGAGTGCCTTAGGCGTGGATAAGGGCCCTGGATATGACGGCGTACCGCCAGTATTTTGGAAGAACTGTGCAAAATCATTGGCGCCACCAATTAGTACTATTTTTAATATATCCTAAAAAGAAGGCACCTTCCCAAATCAATGGAAAAAAGCTCTCATAGTTCCAATTCACAAAAAGGGTTCACGGACAATAATAGGAAATTATAGGGGTATCTCTATATTAAATACTATTGGTAAAGTATTTGAAAAACTGGTATACGCTATATAACAATATATTGTCAGAGGAATCTCCTGCAATCAACATGGTTTTTTAAAGAAACTTTAGCTTATTTCTCAAACTTTGTTCTTGAGAATACAGACGGCGGGGGGCAGGTTGACGTGATATACACAGATTTCGAAAAAGCTTTTGATCGTGTGGATCACATCATCCTGCTCGGTAAACTGTACAGACTGGGTATACGTGGTGATCTTTTACGATGGGTACAGTCATATTTATCTAAACGTTCTCAAGCGGTCGTTCTTGGAGGTTACCGTTCCAACTTTATTGAAATTCCTAGTGGTGTTCCCCAGGGATCACATTTGGGACCTCTTTTTTATAACGCGTATCTATTTGACATCACTGATTGTTTTGAAGACTCTGTTCACTTAATGTACGCTGATGACAAAAAAGTTTTTAGTAAAATAAGATCACCCGATGATTGTAAGGCACTTCAAGAGGATCTTAATCGCTTAAACAATTATTACTCCAATAACAAGATCACTGTTAATGTTGCAAAATGTCAATGTATCAGTTACACACGTAAGAGGAACCCGATTGTTTACTCATATAATTTTGATGGAACTGTCATAAATAAAGTCCAAGTGGTTAGGGATTTAGGATTTCTGTTTGACAGTAAATTGGTGTTCTCAGATCATATAGACCACATTAGCACAAAAGCCTATAAGAACTTAGGATTTGTTCTTCGGTCATGTAAGGTATTTACAAACACTGAAGCTATTAAATCTGTATATTTTGCATATGTGCGCAGCATTTTAGAGTATGCGTGTCAAATTTGGTCCCCCCAATATATAATTTATAAAAAACAAATAGAGAGAATCCAAAAAAAAATCATTAACCATCTTAATTATCGCCTTCGTAAACCTCCGATGGCTTACAAAGATAGCTGTCGATCATATGATCTGCTAACGCTCGAAGAAAGGCGTAAAGTGATGGACATGTGTTTGCTCTATGATATAATCAATGGACGCCTTGATTGCCCGGAGTTGATCGCACAGATAAAGTTTAACACTCCCTTACGGCGCACTCGTCACACGCCAATGTTGCACGTTCCTAGGCACTCCACCAACTATGCCAGCAACTGTGTACTGACTCGCATTGCTCGGGCGTATAACTCGGAATTCTCTAAAGTGGATTTGTTTTGCCATAGTAAACATACGTTCAAGAAGCTAATGGTCGAAACTATAGATGCAGATAAATGACAACCAACTAATTTTCTTCATCTCTTTCTTCTGTCTTCTGTTGTCAATGTCGTAATTTATTTGTTTTAAATTAAATTTCATAGTTGTTGACTGTGTTATGTATTGTTTATTCTTCTGTATTGTTTTATTATTTATAACTGTGTATGTGTGTATTTGATATTGGTCTGTTCGCATGCGTTGGAATTATACTTTCCAGTTACACAGGGAAACCTATTATTGGCCATAATATCATAATGTAATATTCATACTTGTAAAATTTATTATGTATCGCTGTTGGTTACCTAAATAAATAAATAAATAGACAAAGTTTGCAGGTGAAGTGACAGGTGCCATTTGTGACTCCAAAATGCCACTTTAGCTTAAGGGGCAGGTCTATAAAACCATCATTAGACATGTTCTCCTGTACGGCAGTGAGGCGTGGCCTGTGCTTGAACGACACAAGCAAGAACTACGTATCACGGAGATGAATATGCTGCGGTGGATGTGTGGAATTACGCGAAAAGACCGCATCAGGAACTCCCACATCCGTGGCAGTCTTCGTGTCCGTGACATTGCAGACAAACTGCAGGAGGGTCACCTACGCTGGTACGGCCACGTCTTACGCAAACCGGCATGGTACGTGGGTAACAGATATCTTGCCATGGCGCCTCCTCCAGGTCGGAACAAGCGGGCTAGACCAAAGAAATCCTGGCTTGACGTGGTAAGAGATGACATGCGTGCCAACAAGCTCTTACCACAGGATGCTAAAGATCGCGCGAAATGGAGAAGAATGCGCAGTAAAGCGGACCCCGGTCTCCAACGCGAAAGCCGCAATGCAACCGCCCCGAATGCAACCGAGATAAACGCCGAGATGATGATGAAGATGATGAGACAAAGTTTGCAGGTACATGCCAAGACTTTAAAACTAACAATGGACACAAGAAGAGAGAAAATGAATAATTAATTGTAACAAAACAAAAAATGCCTCCTACCTGTATCTTAGGGAGACAGAAATTTTGATTCTTTGTTTTTACAAAAGTCGCCACTACATCATCCATACTAATATAATATTATAAATGCGAAAGTAACTCTGTCTGTCTGTCTGTCTGTCTGTTACGCTTTCCCGCTTAAACCTCTGAACCGATTTTGATGAAATTTGGCACAGACAATCTTTAGACCCTGAGAAAGAACATAGGCTACCTTTTATCCCGGAAAAAATTGATGTTCCCGAGGGAAATCTAAAAAGCACGATATAACCGACCTCCACGCGGGCGAAGCCGCGGGCGGAAAGCTAGTTTTTATATAATTTTCGATTGAAAACTTCTGTAGACTTATATTATGACATATGGCGGAAAGCTAGTACTGAATATAAGATTAACTTTTGATACTGCCTTTGATTCAGTTGTTCGCAAATTAAACTTAAGTACACTGCATCTTTTTCATTCTATTCCATTATTAAGAAAATTAAAGAAATAAATTAGCAGTTTAGTTTTATCAAATTAGTCAGCGCCTGACGTAATATTTTAGTCTAAAATGTGTACGGGTATCTTAAGTTTTTATTTTTTTGTTTAGCATGGGAAGTTATCAAATTACCTCTCCCGCTCTGGGCGCAGCGGAAAGGCGTGTAAGACTTTTACTGACTAAAACCCACCCGTGTTCCTTCACTTGCCTGTAGGCCAGGGCTACGGTTTCTTTTTTAACCAACCCGCAACCCTGACCTTTTGTTGACCGGACTTAATTCATATAAATGTCTGTCCTTTATTTAATTAAATAGACAGAGGAAGATGCACTTAATCCATCCATTCTAATATTATAAATGCGAAAGTAACTCTGTCTGTCTGTCTGTCTGAAATCTAAAAAGCGCAATATAACAGACTCCCACGCGGGCGAAGCCGCGGGCGGAAAGCTAGTAGTATAATATAGCTTATATATACTAAACGAGCTTCCGCGCGCGACTTCGTCCGCGTTTTTTATACGCTCCGCTCCTGTTGATCACAGCATGATGTTATACAGCCTAAAGCCTTCCTGGATTAATAGGCTATCCAAAGCAAAAATATTTTTTCAAATCGGGTCAGTAGTTCCTGAGGTTAGCGCGTTCAAACAAACAAACAAACTCTTCAGCTTTATATATTAGTATAGATTTAGTATAGTTCGTGAATAAGGGAATTGCCGCCACACCTAAAACAATAAGGTGGTCTAAAACTAAACTTTAAGCCATCAAAACCTTATAACAAACAGATGCATATCAAAACCCAAAATGAATTTACAAAACATACTCCAAACTTAAACCGAATGTAATCCCACTCACGTCTAACATCTAAGAATGCATAATAAACATGACTTAGCTACTTGCCCACAAAAATAACACTTTGGACAGTCATTCAACTGTGGGACATTATTCAAGCCCACTAATCCTTCGTGGCTCTGATGGTCTGACACTCTATAGTAGTCTCTGGCAGGCGTCATTTTTCATTCTTTGTGTAAGCGTCGCCTGGCACGCCCTTTCACAGATGGGCACATAAATTATTTATTATTTGCAGGCTGATTTGTATGAGCTTTTGTCATTGATGTGCTCTTGTTGTTGGTTTTTAGAATTGAGTTGGTATTTCAGAAATTCTATAGGTATGTATTTGTACTTTTATTTTCTCTTTCTTGGTAAATCGGGTTCCAAACAATCATGATAGTGTTTCATCGTCGTGATATAACAGCAAGTATTAAAATATAACTCAAAGAGCTCGTGGCAAATAAAATTACAGTCGGTCGTTCAAAGGTCAAGCAGCATTTGCCGAGGTCAGTTTCTAAATGAGTGACCATACAGTGTGTACGGAGAACAGCAGGTCAAGCTACCCCAAACTGTCAGATATTGCCAATCAACCTTGAGCCTTAATGCTTTATTGGTAAAGTTGAAAATCTAATAAAGAAAACTGACAGATTGTAGTAGCTTGATGTGCTGTCGTCTGTACAAATCAAGATCACTCCGTGTTTCGAAAAGCATCTTAGGCAGCAGCCTAAATTACAATCAGGAGCAGCAGCTCCTGATTGTAATTTGCAGATTTTTGACAGCCATTACGGGTATTCAGATGTCCAAAAGTCTGATAGCCAGGCTTATTAAAGGAGATCGTGTTACCCAAACTGGGTTGTGGAGGTCAAAAAGGTGGTCACTTCTTGTAAAATATTGGTACTCAGTTTAATCTGGTTAGAGAGAAATTACCCAAACATACTAAAAGGCAAGACAGATTCTTCGACTGAAGTATTTATTATACTCTAGCTCAGCATTTATTAATCTGGAGCCATTGTCTTACAGACACTCAAAACGATAAGGTGACCAAAAATTCAAAGTGTAATAGACTAATGCCACACGTGGTTTTGCTTACTATGAAAATCAAAACAAATCATTTATTTCGAAAAAATATCCATAAGGTAATTTACACCAGTCAAAATAAAAATAGTACAAGATAAAATAAAAAGAAAACACAACTTCATAAATCATCATTCATCTATTGATAAAGAAAAACTACTAAGAAAAAAAAAAGTTCAAAAACTAAAACCCAACTACGACAAAAAACGACGCTGAAAAAGTATAAAACAAGATTTTCAGAATACTGAACTGAACAAAGTTGCTAATGTAGTTGCAAGTAAATGGACACAGTAGTAATGTCATACAATACTATTCTGAAGTATGCAATATTGACTATGTAGAGATAAATTTTCATGTTTGGAAAGGCGTAGTCACACGTTACATATACCTACCTACCGTAGCACTTTGACAACGTGTGACTACGCCTTTCCAAACATGAAAATTTATCTCTACATAGTGAATATTGCATACTTCAGAATAGTATTGTATGACATTACTACTGTGTCCATTTACTTGCAACTACATTAGCAACTTTGTTCAGTTCAGTATTCTGAAAATCTTGTTTTTTTTATTTGTACTATTTTGGTGTTAAAGTGTATTTGTGGCGCATATTATTAACAAAAGTTAAACTGATGAACTAAAAACTAGGTACTTGACATATTACATCTACACGCACATATAACAACATAAGCCCGAAGGCATATAGTGCAGAGGCCTTTTTATGGGAGATTTAGCCAGTTATCAAACTGTTTCCGCCTTACCGCGTGGAGTTACTCCCAGCTTATGTCGTTTTCATTAGTGCATTACATATTCTAATAATATTCACACTGTTCTACATTGCATAAAGCGATTCACAGTTCCCGTGATCCGCGCTTTACTCTTATCGCTCATATTTAACATCATTAAAGCATTCTTGTAATTATGTACAAGCATAAAGCACTCGTGAAGCTCTTTCACGTGATACCAAACATGGTATATTTATTTTAATTTTATATTAACATAGAACTTTTTGTCCGCTAGAGGGCGCAATACTAAATTTGGTGACAAGCTTTATAGCTCATAACTAACAGAATATCAAGGCCCTTCTAATGGTACTGCAGTGGTCTTATTCTGATAAGTAGTAAAGAAGCTATGAACGAAAAGATGTGAATTATATGCAACCAGCCCATGAATACAGGTAAAGTCACACGCAAATGCAAGCAATATATATATATTCAAAATGTACAAGTAAAGCGCTTTCAAATGATACCAAACACGGCATATTTATCTTAACTTTATTTTTTTACTCTGTATGTTTTGTCCGCTAGAGGGCGCCACAGTAGATTTTGTAAAACCCCATATAGCCTATAACCAGCGGACAATTAAGACGCTTCTAATGATATATCATTTGTCGAATTCTGATAAGTAGTTTAGAAGTTACGAGGGAACAGATGAACATACATACATACATACATACATAGGTACATACATACATACATACATACATACATACATACATACATACATAGCCTGTCAAAATCATAACCCTCCTTTTGCTTTGCCGTAGTCGGGTAAAAAATAAAACGTCCCGCCAAATAAAACAATACGTCTACCACCCCCTTTATTGCTTATTTGAAAGCTCTACCTATTAAAATATTCTCCGAACCAACAAAACTCCCATATGTTTTGTAAAACTGACAACGTGTTAACTTTTACAACCTAGTTCCCTATAAAAATCGCATGGAAATGTCTACTATATAGTGAAAACACAATTTTTTGCTTGATAAAATTTTATGGTCAATGGGACTTTGGCGCCGGCGTTATGTCAAGTATCCGGTTACAGACAAATTGACAGATTTTTTTGCAAAAACTATCAACTCTTATACCCAAGAGCTCTCGTCACCTGCACACCCGCGTGTCCAAAAGGCAACAAGAAGTGTTTGTCAAGTAAAGATTTATTCAGTCCACTTTTTTGCCTTGTAATTTTCGCCAGCTGCCCAATGTATATCCTGGAAAAGATAAGTATTTCAGATTTAAAAAAAAAACACCACAACCATTGAAAGGAAGTAATAAATAACATATTGAGTGAGCTTGCGCTTAACTAAATTATTGCACAAGTGGCTGACAGAAAATATTGCTTATTTTTGTCTGCTGATAGTGCCGGATAAGGACACTTCAAAAAAGGTCTCAAATTTTCGTCTTAGTGCTACTGCTGTCTGCCTTTATGAATGGCTTTTAAAGAATGCCGCACGGAGCAGCATTGCATCCGATGGGCGTGTATAAAAATGATTAAAGAGTGAAACTAAAATCTAATCATTTCTATAAAATCATTTCTATCAACGTCGTGCAAACCCCAAAATAGAATAGAATAGAATACTCTTTATTATGACAGCCTCCGTGGCGTAGCGGTAGCGGACGCGGCCGCTGCGCAAGGTGGCGCGGGTTCGATCCCCGCACGGTGCAAGTATTTGTATGCATGAATATGAATATTTGTACTGGTCTGGTCGTGCCTCGGAAAGCACGTTAAGCCGTTGGTTCCGGTTACCCTACGAACATCTAGTGGCAGTCGTTACGGGTTGTTGGAGCCCTCAAAAGTCCAACAATTGGTCTAACTGCAATGCTTCGATGTCGCCTTCGGGTTGTGGAGGTCAGACGGCAATCGCTTCATGGAAAACTGTCGAAGTTTAGCCATATCAGCGGTTGGACTGGTAAAGCGAACCCCAGACTCCAAAGCTGAAAAGGCTTTGGATGCGACTGGGGTTAACACTGGGATGATGATGACTCTTTATTATGTACACCATATAGACTACAGAACATAAAAAATTGTTTTTACAAAGGGTGACACAATGGGCGGTCTTATCGCTAAGAGCGATCTTTTACAGACAACCTTTGGATGGAATACCAAGGGGAAGGAGAGAGAAATAATATAGGTACCTAGTCTACAGTGTACTATTTACATAGATTATACAATAAATATATACGTTAAGTGTATCTATATTTATATACTAGTTTAAATAAATGTATACATCTAATTAATAAACAACATACAAGAGCAAATAAAATATAATAATATATTTAAATAGAGAGGGAATAGAGAATATTGTATAAAGTCATGTGTTTTTTTTTAATGAACAGACCGCTGTGCTGCTGGGGAGATTCTTCCGCCACTTCTTCTTCCCAGCGAAAGCACTAGGAAGTGTCGATGGGTGGGCGTTTTGGGGGACTGTCTTATGTAATATTGACGTTCAAAAAGTGCGGACTCTCAGCCCAATTTGAATAAATGACTTTTGATTTTTTGATTTGAGAGGAAGTGCTTCTTTATCGTAGTTTTAAAAGTGGACAGTGTTTGAGCACGCCTTACGGACACGCGCAAGCCATTCTATAGCCGAATTGCTTGTAAAGTAAAGGCTTTATCATAGAAACTAGTGAAATCAGGTTTTCCGATGACCTCAGATAGGTATCTATTATGTGTGTCATGAAGGAACGTAAAACAAGATCTCCGTTACTTACATATAACAACTATTTGTGTTATTTGAGGGATAACTATGTAGTAGTAAGCTTCAAGTATTTTTATTAATTTTTTTAAAAAACGTACCACACTAGGAATTACTACTGTATCGTGGGTGCGTTTACAAACATTTAAAGTTGCATACACAAACAGCCAGACCCGGAACCTGTAGGCCATACAAATATTTATTCCGTGCGGGAATAGAACCCGCAACACGCAGCGGAGCAGTCGATTGCTCAGCCTTGCGTGCTCAGTACAATAATCAATTATGTAACAAAGTGTAAGGTTGTTTTGATGTACTTACGGACGACAGCAGGTCAAGCTGCCCGAAACTGTCAAATATTTCCAATCAACCTTGAGCCTTTATCAGTCTCTTCTTTAACTTTTGAGTTGAAAATCTAATAACGAAATCTGACAGATTAGCTTGATGGGCTGTCGTCTGTACAAAAGCTTTTTCGGCATCTCTTCAAGAATACATTTCTAAACAAGTATAATTTATTACTTACTAGCTTTCCGCCCGCGGCTTCGCCCGCGTGGAGTTCGGTTATATCGCGCTTTTTAGATTTCCCTCGGGAATATCAAATTTTTCCGGGATTTATATCAATTTTTTTCAATAAAAGGTAGCCTATATCCTTTCTTAGGATCTAAAGATTGTGCCAAATTTCATCAAAATCGGTTTAGAGGTTTAAGCGGGAAAGCGTAACAGACAGACAGACAGACAGAGTTACTTTCGCATTTATAATATTAGTATGGATGCATTTAAAATTTTCACATCTGAAATTCGTAATAATGACTGATGGAATTTTTGTTTTCATTAATGACAATTTTTTTTGTTGTAGGTATATCTACTTTTCGTGTTATCTTCCATATTTGTATGTATTAAGACATAACATACTGTATTATCTTACAAATAATGTCTATAAAATAACGCGCTTTGTTTAAAATATGTTTTTAAGCAAAGCGTGTTATTTCACAATTATTGTTTGTTTCACAAATCAATTTTGTAGCTACATAAGTCAATATGATCCTATCACACTAAACGCCATCCTTCTTGCATCCTGCCACTGCCATTTCGTATCTACGTTGAAAACATTAAAAGATTACGCCATATTTACGACCAACAGCTTTAAAAGCTTGATACAAGACAAACATGACTGATGCGTGATGAATCTCGACTTCCTCTGGATTACGAACATTGGAGGATATCTAATCACACTTTGCAGTCTAGTGAAACTTTAAGTGGAAGTGGTAAGGATGAAATTTGCTTGGCTAGGGGGAGTTGTAGGTCGGTGGTGCGGTGTTAGTTTTGCGTACAAAGGCGCAATTTGTGCGGTAGTTAGAGGGACCGATGCGATATTTCAGTTGGGTGTTTGTTCAGGCCGTTTGTTGCTTGTTAGCGGGTTCAGGATGCGACGGTTTTGGGTGTTAACTGGTTGTTTTGACAAGCCCAAGTTTGACGTTGAATTTTATGTGGGATTTTCGAGGATTGTGGTCTGTAAATACGTTTAACAAACCGTCGTTCAAAATACTTAACCATGTTAACTTTTAAAGACGTAATTCATAAAAATTTGATATTTATTTATTAGTATTTAAATAAATTTTTTTCCCAAGCATTTTATCTAAACCAAAATTGGAGGTAGCCAGAAGATATAAGTTTATAAGTTATAAGTTTTATATATTTCAAATATTTCAAATAATTTGTACAATAAGGTACGATGGGGCTGACATATCCATATTGGTACAAAAGACCCAAGAAAAAGTAGAATAAAAATATGTTTTATGAATTCTTTTAGGAATATAAAAAGTAACAACTGATCAGCATCGTGATAAATTAAAATGTACTCTATAAAAACTGTTCGCGCTTCGCCTATCTCGTATCTTAGATTGAACCTTCGGGTTATTTAAAAGCTTAACTTTAAATTGCAATGCAAATTAAATACACGAATGACTGATAAACTGGTTTGAAAGCCACGTCCCTTCAAAACGTAAGTGGTATCTTCCTTTGCTTGAGGAAGTAATAAATTTCATGCTATGTTGCTCTTGCGTATGCAAAGCCAATGTTTGTCCAATGTGTCATTTTATGGGCATTTTATGGAGGAAACGTGCAAAAAAAGCCATAGATAGATATAACTTGCGCACTTAAAGAAAAGATCTGTAAATGGCGTCCGCTCGCATGCGATCTCGCTCACTCTCTATCGCTGTCTATACTCACACAGTGAAGTAAGCGCTGCAAAAAAATAACAATCAGTCAGGATTCGCTTTCCAAGCTACTTTGACGCACTCCGAGTTATCGTTACTTTCGTTCCGCTAAAGTCTCTGTTATTTTGTTGATATTATTGTTTTTGTTGAGTTTAATTGTTATTTGTTTGTGTTACGTTTGATTGTTATTTATTTTTGTTAAGTTTTTAATACTAACGTTGACATTTTATTATGTTATCATTTGGTTTGTGATTGAACAATGGCTTCACGAAAACGTGGAAAGATTCTACACAGTGATGCGCGTGAAATTGTTTACAACGTGATAAAATACTTTGAAGAAGAGAAGAACTTGGAGCGCTACCATCCGCTCAAGTACAGCGCTGCACGCGCAGCGATGGCGACTAATTTATCGATGTCTACTATATCGAAAATTAAGAGAGAAGGTAATTACCAATAAACTATCAGTTTATGTTTAGCTCTGTTCTGTCTATAATATGTTTTTTCAGTTAAGTTTACCATCTATAACACCCAGATGTGACATTTTTTGTTTTTGCTTCGCTGTTATTAGTAACAAAGTTAAGTTAACTTCTATTAAGTGTTAAGTTCTTGGAAGTTAACTTCCATACTAAAACATACTAATAAACTGATACTAAAAGTATCCAAGAAACTCGGATAGCATGCTTATTGTCATCAAAACTTAAATAAACTTAGGATAACGCAAACAAAAATCGACCTTTCATCATATTGATAGCCTGGGCGACTCAGTACCCAAGGTGCATTATCATAGTAATTTATTCTTCTAACCTAATAATCTCTAGACACTACAGTACCCACGTGCAGAGAAAGGTATATTTTAATGACTTTACGCTATAAAAGGGCGTCCAGCATATTTTAGCATGTTTCAGTTAATAAAAACCCTATTTAAAATAAAGCCATCATATTACTATTTTATTATAATATTTTACTATTATTTCAGGTAAACTTGCAGAACAAACCAACACTAAAATCCGTACGCCGAGTAAGGGTAGAAAAGGCAAAAACAATACGCGTGTCCCCATGGACAACTTCAGTATATGTGCCATTAGAAATATTGTGGCCTCAATATATGAGGTTCGAAAGGAGGTACCTACGCTGAACAAGATTATGGCATCAGCAAGAGCTGATTTAAACTATACAGGCTCCAAAACGACGTTAAGAAAGATTTTAAAAGAAAAGCTCGGATTTCGATTTAAAAAATGTCGCCAGAACCGAATGGTGCTCATAGAGCGCGATAATATAAAAGCCTGGCGAGTGAAATATTTACGCCGCCTCCGACAAAATGATGCCATGGGTGCGGAAAAAAAGAAAGTTGTATACATGGATGAGTCGTGGATCCATGCTCATTATACTGTCAGCAAGTGCTGGCAGTCATCCACCAACAAAGGCATTCGAAAAAATGATAGTCCTGGACAAAGGTGGGTGATGGTTCATGCCGGCTCAGAGGATGGGTTTGTGGAGGGTGCAGGATTATTATTCAAAGCAAAATCAAAAAAAGGCGACTACCATGACGAGATGGATGGTATTAACTTTACAAAATATTTGAACGAAAAACTTATACCAAATCTGCCTCAAAACTCCATTCAAGTCATGGATAATGCATCTTACCACAGCATGCAGTTGGATAAAGCGCCAACGACTGCAACCCGCAAAGCGGATATAAAGAAATGGATGCACGAGCACGGTGTGGCATTCGAAGAAGACTGGACGAAAGCAGAGCTGCTCGTGCATCTAAAACACCATCGCCCCGAAAAAAAGTATGTGGTAGACGAACTTCTACGTGAGCATGGCCATGAAGTTCTCAGACTCCCTCCTTATAACTGCGACCTGAACCCCATAGAACTTGTTTGGAATTTAATAAAACAACGGGTCGCAGATAAAAATGTGGAGCAACACGAAAATAAAATTGAGGACTTGACAAAAGAGGCCATAGCTTCAATTACACAAGACGAATGGAAGAAACAAATAAATCACATAAAGAAAGTCGAAGAAGCATACTGGAATCGCGATGTAGGCAGGGAGAGCGAACTAGAGGATTTCATTATCAGTGTGGGCATGAATATCGACACCGAAGATGAAAGTGACGAATGTGACGACCAAGACTGTGAAAGTGACCAGTCCATGGATGATTATAACGAATTGATGGAGGGGATTGAACCAATAATGGGTTCAGATGATCCAGATATTGCTGGGCCAAGCGGTTTATAAAACCCTTTTCTCAGATATTTTATCAGGTATTTTTATAATTAATAAAGGCAAATTTTAAACTCCAGTATTTTATGTACCCTTGCTCCTTACTTAGTAATATTATTTTTACTATTATTAGCTAAAAGAATAATTTAATATTAGTAATATAATTATATAATATTTGACAAACTATAATACAATTATATAATAGAATATTAGCTAAAAAAATAATTAACTGTATAACAACACACTCAAGAAAATGATTTAATTTAGTTTCGTTTTGTGAGTAGGTAACTGTATAGTTGGTGGAGGTATAATTATGTAAACAATCACAGTAGTCGAATGAAAATAACTAGCTACAAAAATAACTCTTTTTATTCGACCAAGTAACTGGTTATGTTACGTTTCTTGAAAAAGGCGTAACGACCCATAGAACCAAACTTGTTTTGTAAACCGTACCATAAGTAGCCGCCGCCATTTTCAGATCGTTTCTTTAACTGCGCGAGTTATACATGATGGTGTTGTTTTTACGTGTACTTTTTGCGTGTTAATGTGGTAATTCTTTCCCTTATCGTGCGTCGTTTTATGGGGACATAAAACGTGTTTTTGTGTTATAATTTTATTATGCATATTAATTATTGTGTTGTTGGTTGGTAAGTAGATGTTTAGGTTGATTAAATAGAACAAGTACGGTCGGCTACAAAATTGGTGTAGCACCCTAAGACTTAATGTGCACAGCATTAAGGTCGTACCCTCACCAAATGACCTCGAGCATTTGCTCCCTCTTCACCGCGCCCCACCTCTACTATACTTCGCAAAATATTACTAGCGCCGTCTGGCGGACGAAGTACTTACAAATACAAGTTAAATTCATAGACCACAGAAGTAACAGACATGGCACTTTTATTTTTGTTTATTGGTGCGCCCAAATACTTTTGGTTATTATGTACTCAAACAAATGTTGACGATACTTCATAATAAAAATTCTGCGGTGTTTATTTTTTAACCGACTTCAGAAAAAGGTGGTTCTCAGTTCGATTTATTGTCGCTGATAACTTTATGGTTAATGAACCTATTTAGACCATTCTTTTTTTATATGAAGGGATATGCTGCCTATGTAATCCCATTGTTACCACGTCAGTGTCGATAATGGAAATTCTGAGAAATTTAGGCCAATTATCGAAAATTGTAGGCACGCTTCGGGTGACAACTTGATACTCGTGTTTATATCGGATGATACTATAAAACCGTGAAGATTTGGGCCTGACCTGATGATGGAGATGATAGAATATCAAGGGAATCCACATCGGAAGCAACTGTCACGTGTTTGGGCTTATTTAATGTGTATTGATTAGACCTTTATAACTAAATATGTTATGACTGTAACTTCAGGGTTGGAAGTTAGTTTTGTAGATTGAAAGTTAGCTAAGTCAGATGGACAAAGGGATAGAAAAATAATATAATAAAGTTTAATTTATCATTATCGCATTCGTCAGCTGATCGCGGTCGCGGTCGGTTGTTTGTATTCGTACGCGCGGAGGGCGTTGACCAGTGTTGACGGAAATGACCTCTAAAGTGCTGCAGTGCAATAACTATCAACTGCAACTTTCGGTGTTTTAATGTTTTCAACGTTGGGAACTATGCCTCTCAATACTGTCAAGTGCAATAGTTGTAATGTTGTTATTAATGAGCTATTAGCGTTCCTACAACATGTTTTGGACGTTATGGATGAAGATAGTGTGCATCAGTTGTGTACTTCCTCTTTCACCGCGGAAGAGATAGTGAAAGCCAAGACTCTGCTGTATGAGTCAATACCTAGCGGGAAAAAAATGCCTGTTCGGAGAAAGGATGGCAAAAAAAAAATGTCACGGGACCTAGATGACATGATTTCTTTGCTAAAAGGATCAAATCCCGAACTCTTTCCAATATTTGTGGCGAAGGAACTGCATAAGCTCCCTCCTGTATCCTTTGACCATGTGGATGTCACCCGATTACTAAAAGACTTAGTGAAACTGCAAAACAAGGTAAGTGTTTTAGAAGAAAAAGTTGTTACAACCGAACAATTCGAGCGCTTTAAGGTAGAAGTAGAAAATATGAAATACGCATCGTTAACTGGCAATTGCACGATAGAAAGAAATGTGAATGTAAACAGAAGAAGAGCAGCGTGTCTACAAAACAGCATTGATCTAGATAGTGGCCCAATCGGTTTACAATATGTACCCATAACATATTCACAAGTAACAGCTGATTCAAAGTTAAGAGGCACACCTGATCGGCGCGATAATAGCTGCATCTCCGTTTCTCAAAAACAACATGGTGCGACAGAAAACAGTAGGCACGAGGGTGAGCGAGACGGGGTGCTAGCTGCGGAGAGTGCAAGTGAGACCAAATGTTCGACGAGCAAAATTACGCCGATACGTGACAAAGAGGTGGCTTCGACGCTGGCTACCTGTGATGAGTTGTCCCCTACGAATGATCGTCGAGTGAATGTTCTCGCAGCGGCAACGTACGCGTCGGTATCGAGTGAGGTAAAGTCTTCGCTTGGGCCGGATGCGACTGCGCCGGCGGCGGTACAGTGTGCGAGATTGCGTGATGTACTAGTGAGTAGTGATCAAGTGGTAGGTGGTATGGATAATGCGAATACGGAATGGAAGGTAGTGCAAAATAAACGCTATAAACAAAATAGGATTACTAGTCAAAAGGGAAGGGCTTCAACTGCGCCAGAGGGTAAATTTCGGGCCGCGGATATCAAAGTGCCGTTGCTCATTTCTAATGTCAGTACAGAAGCAAGTGAAGATGATATTATAAAGTACATAAAAGACAAAACAAATGAGGTTGTATCGCTAAAAAAGATAAAAATGAAATCATTTAGGAAGTACAATGCGTTTAAACTGTATGTTACCAAGCACAAAGTTGAGTTGTTCCTAAATGATGAATTATGGCCAAGTGGCATTGTTTTTAGACGCTTTGTACATTTTATGTACCGAACGAATCCTCAGGAGCCTAAGGTTATAGTCAGTTAACGTAACAATTTATGGATAGAAAAAATAGTAATAAGTATCTTAAGTTAACTAGTTTTAATTGTAAGTCGGCCAAGCGGTCCATAGATAATATTAAAGATTTATGTGTGTGGTCTGATCTGGTGGCCCTACAGGAGACGTGGCTGCTTCCCCATGACATTCCCATGTTAGGAACAATAAGGCCTGATTTCGAGTTTACTGGTAAGTCGGCTGTGGATACGGCTGAAGGTTTGTTGAGGGGTAGGCCTCATGGGGGGGTTGCAATTCTCTGGAGGAGGGGCATTTTTGACAAGGTTTCTATTGTTAACTGTAGCAGTCCTCGGTTGGTGGCCATTACAGCCACGTCAGGGGATCGTACTATTATTGTATTTTCTGTATACATGCCTACAAATTGTCCAGATAACCTACCAATTTTTACAAATATATTAAGTGAGGTTAGTGCTACCATAGCAAGCTGTGAGGTAGAGAATGTTTTTATTTTAGGTGATTTCAACGCTCACCCCCAAGAATTGTTTTATAATGAGTTGATGAGTTTCTGTTCGGATCAATCCTGGGTTTGTGCTGACGTAAAGAAGTGGGGGGTTGATAGTGGTACTTATACCTTTATAAGTGATGCACACGGAAGCAGGAGATGGTTAGATCACTGTGTGGTATCTGAATCAGCTTGGCACACAATCACAGGTGTAGATGTATCGGAGGATGTTTACGTTTCGGATCATTTACCTATACATTTGGAATGTGACTTGGAAGTTGTGAGACCGAAGTTGATGACGGGGGGTGTAGGCCGAAATTCGGTCTTTTGGGGTGAAAGAACTAAGTCAGAAACGCAAAGTTATCATAATTTATGTAATAGTCAATTGCGAGACATTGATTTCCCCCATGAGTTTGAAAGGTGTAGCGTTGGATCATGTAGTTTGGCTGAGCATAGGGTTGTTCTGGACAGTTTGTATGAAAAGATTGTAGAAATCCTATGTGCGGCGGCTAGGCAATCTAGGGGATCATCTGTAGGGGGACCGAGGCGAGGTAAGCGGGTGTGTGGGTGGAATGAGTATGTGAGAGATGCCCACCGCGAGGCCAGGTATAGTTTTCAGGTCTGGTTACTGAATCATCGTCCCTCGTCGGGCCCGGTGTATGATGAAATGCATGAAAAGAGAAAAGTCTTTAAAAGTCGTTTGAAGTTTTGTCAGAATAACGCTGAACAAATTGTTATGGATAGGATAGCTGAACAACGAGCTAGTAAAGACTTTAGTAAGTTTTGGAAGTCCATCGGTAATTTGGATGCGAAGCCTGGCCTCTCTGCGAGTGTGGAGGGGGTAAGTGATAAGAAGGGAATTTCGAATATTTTCAAAGAACATTTCAAAGTTCAATCCCCACTCGGCCCCTCGTCTTTGGTGAATGATGGTGAGCTCATCCGTCTCGGCGCGAAACCTCTGGTACGTTTCTCAGCCAAGCAAATATGGGCTATCATTAGTAACATGAAACGAGGTAAGTCTCCGGGACATGATGGGCTCAGCATTGAGCACCTGAGGCACGCAGGTGTCCATCTGCCGCGAGTCCTTTCTATGTTTTTCACTATGTGCATTAATCACGCGTACCTTCCTGCTAATCTAATGAAGACCATCGTGGTTCCCATTGTGAAGAACAGAACAGGTGACATCGCTGATAAGGGTAATTATCGTCCCATTTCGCTTGCGACCGTAATAGCAAAGGTGTTGGATGGTGTGCTTGATTGTTATTTAAGTAAATATATACATCTTCATGATGCACAGTTCGGGTTTCGGCCCGGACTATCGACTGAAAGTGCTATATTGAGCCTCAAGCACACCGTTCAATATTATAAAGATCGCGGTACGCCGGTGTACGCCTGTTTCCTTGATCTCTCCAAGGCGTTCGATCTTGTCTCTTACGATGTGCTTTGGAGAAAGATGGGGGACAGGGGTATACCGGCGGAATTATGTGGGCTACTCCAGTATTGGTATGGTAACCAAGTTAACCATGTGAAATGGGACGATACGTTTCCTGAGCCGTACAGGTTGGAGTGTGGGGTGAGACAGGGTGGTCTGACGTCTCCCAGACTCTTCAACCTCTACGTGGATGACCTGCTGGTTGCACTCGGCAGCATGCGTGTCGGATGCAGTGTTGATGGGGTTACAATAAACAACATCAGCTATGCAGATGACATGGTGCTGCTGGGTCCGTCGGCGGGAGCAATCGCAGAGCTGCTTAAAACGTGCGAGGCCTACGCTGCCGCGCATGGGTTAACATATAATGTAAAAAAATGCGAGTACATGGTCTTTGAGGTCAGCGGGAAATGCCGTGGAGAAGGACCGGAGTTGCTGCTGAACGGGTCATCAATTTGTAGGGTGACAACTTTTAAATACCTAGGGCATCTTCTTACCGCTGATCTCAAGGACGATGCAGATATTGAAAGGGAGCGCAGGGCGCTAGCGGTCCGGAGTAATATGTTGTCCCGTAGATTTGCCCGATGTACTGACCAAGTAAAAATAACACTGTTCAAGGCTTATTGTCAAAGTCTGTACACGGGCAGTCTGTGGGTCAATTGTGCTAAAAGATCGCTGGACGTCCTGCGTGTCCAATATAATAATGCTTTCAGGATGCTGTTGAGACTACCTCGTTACTGTAGTGCGTCGGAAATGTTTGCGCAAGCCCGTACCGACGGTTTTTATGCTATCATACGCAAAAAGATCGCGTCGTTGCTGAGAAGAGTGAGGGACAGTCGGAACAGCATCCTGAAAACTGTAGCTGAGAGCTTCGGCTCTCCAATAATTCAAAAATTTGTGCACCTATTAATAATTACTAACACTAGGCAATAAGTTTTGTTTTTCTTTGTACATACTAACACCCTATGGATTTTTATGTCCGAAATAAAAATGATTTATTATTATTATTATTATTATTATTTATTATTTTAAGGGAAAACGTAATCAGGGTCAAATAAATTTCTGCAGAACTGACACATTTAAAAAAAAAAAAATCATGTTTTTTTTTGGGACCAGGCAAGACTGTGAAATTATATTATTAACTTCCGAAATTAGTTATTTTTCACTTTGTAGTGGTTTTTGAAGTCGGTTGTTTTTTTGTAAAAAGTTTTTATTTTTATGTTTGTTTGCGGATAACTTCGCCTAAAATTTGGTATTTCGATGAATTTTTGGGTATTTCGACATGGGTGTCGTGATAGGGGTTTTGGGAGTGCAGATCACGAATATGACGTAATTTTTGAAATCCAAGATGGCCGACACCAATTTTATGATATTTTGACATGGGTGTCGTGAAAGGGGTTTTTGTGGGTGCTAATCACGAAAATGACGTCATTTTGGAAATCCAAGATGGCCGACACCAATTTTATGATATTTTGACATGGGTGTCGTGAAAGGGGTTTTTGTGAGTGCTAATCACGAAAATGACGTCATTTTGGAAATCCAAGATGGCCGACACCAATTTTATGATATTTTGACATGGGTGTCGTAACGGGGGTTTTCGGGGTTGCAGATCACGAAAATGATGTCATTTTTGAAATCCAAGATGGCTGACACCAATTTTATGATATTTTGACATGGGTGTCGTGAAAGGGGTTTTCGCGGGTGCTAATCACGAAAATGACGTCATTTTTGAAATCCAAGGTGGCCGAAATTATATTTCATGATATTTTGACTTGGGTATCGTGACGGGTTTTCGGGGCGCTGATCACGAAAATGACGTCAATTATAAGCTGTGGCATAGCTTCTATTTCTTTATCAAAGTCAAAAATAAAACATCAAATATAGTTTAGTCGCTAAATCGCCACCATTTTTCGCACTCCTTCAATGACGTCACTGGTAAAAAATAAATAAATAAATAAACTACAAAAAAGAAAATACACACTTATAAAAATGTATACGTTAATTGGCAAAATAAAAAAAATACTATGTCATAAATAACTAATAAAAATTTTCCTACTATATTCCCGCCAAGCTCAAGCTGTTGATAAGAACTTTACACCTAGTGATTATCATTAAAGCTCTGATGTTGAAGACAAAGGCCAGTTAAGGGAACTCCTTAAAGGTTTACAGTAGTTACCTTATGTTTGGACTTATTTCTGTTCATTTATATTGATGAAAACTTTACACCCATATAAGTAGGTTAAAATGAATGTCTGCAATAGATCTGATGATAGAGCCGAGAGAAATTCGAGGGAACTCCTCAACGATTCACAGCAGCTACCTTGTGTAATATCTTGATTAATTTGTATTGATAAGAGCTTTACACCTAGATGGATTGTTATGATCATTAGGAGTCTGATAATGAAGACGAAGGACAGTCTGTTGAGGGAACTCCTCAAAGGTTTACAGTAGCTGCTTTGTGGTTGGACTTAATTCATTTATATTGATGAGAAATTTGCACCCATATGGGTAAAAATTAAAGTCTGAATTACATCAGATGATAAAACCATAGACAGTCGAGGGAATTCCTCAACAATTTACAACACTCTACTTTAACATAGTACAAACACTACCTACTCGTCATGCTTATGCAAACATCAATTAAAATCAAGAGACTGAATTTAAGTTGTGTTATTTCATTGCGTTATTTCTAGAAATGCTCATACTTTCATTGTGGTCTTAAAGGAATTAAAGCAAACGAAATAGGTCGTTTGCTTGCAGGCCTTTTCCAAATATGCTGCCGTCAACGTCCAGTCTGATCGGATATTGTATTAGTCGGATGTTTATTATTTTTCTGCGAAAGGAAGTTTTGCGTAAATAATATTATAGTATATGTATTTGTTATTTATTTTGATATACGATAGTTTTATTTTTTACAATTTACGTATTTGTTTTATTAAACGAGAATAATAATATAATTTCACAGTCTAGCCTGGTCCAAAAAAAAAATCATGTTTTTTTTTCTTTAATTTTTACCCATATGGGTGCAAATTTCTCATCAATATAAATGAATTAAGTCCAACCACAAAGCAGCTACTGTAAACCTTTGAGTAGTTCCCTCAACAGACTGTCCTTCGTCTTCATTATCAGACTCCTAATGATCATAACAATCCATCTAGGTGTAAAGCTCTTATCAATACAAATTAATCAAGATATTACACAAGGTAGCTGCTGTGAATCGTTGAGGAGTTCCCTCGAATTTCTCTCGGCTCTATCATCAGATCTATTGCAGACATTCATTTTAACCTACTTATATGGGTGTAAAGTTTTCATCAATATAAATGAACAGAAATAAGTCAAAACATAAGGTAACTATTGTAAACCTTTAAGGAGTTCCCTTAACTGGCCTTTGTCTTCAACATCAGAGCTTTAATGATAATCACAACTCATTTAGGTGTCAACACAAATTTATTAAGCACAAACACGAGGCAGCTGATGTGCATCGTTAAGGAGTTCCCTCGGCTGTCTCCCGGCTCCATCATCAACTCCGAACTTTATTAAATTGTAGTGCGTTAAAACACTTAATGAAAAAACTTAGAAAAGCCCTAGACGCCCCTTTGATTTTTTTAATTTCTTCTAGATTTACCTAGTCTTCCATCATCAGACCCTAATTTCCTAAACATGAGACTACCTTGAAGATATCGTCTTTCTAATAAAACAAAACATGTGGCACTCGGGGCTGCCGCAGTAAAGCTATTTTATACTAGCGGCCGCCAGCGACTTCGTTCGCGTTGAGTTAGTAATGCTCTGCTCCTATTAGTCGCAGCGTGATGTTTTATAGCCTTAAGCCTTTCTGGATTAATGAGCTATCCAACGCAAAAAGAATTTTTCAAATCGGACCCGTAGTGCCTGAGATTAGCGCGTTCAAACAAACAAACTATTCAGCTTTATATATTAGTACTAGCTTTCCGCCCGCGGCTTCGCCCGCGTGGAATTGGGTTATATCGCGTTTTTTAGATTTCCCATGGGAATAAAACTAATTAAATGACGATTGATCAGTTTTGAAGGATTGATCGTAGAAGGGTGAAAATTTAGGATTGTATGTATTTTTGTATGTTGTAAAAAAATAGAAACTAAAAATGTTGTGTAAAAATAAAAAAACAAATAGGGGTGGACTACCCCTAACATTTAGGGGGATGAAAAACAGATGTTGGCCGATTCTCAGACCTACTCAATACGCTCACAAAATTTCATGAGAATCGGTCAAGCCGTTTCGGAGGAGTATAGGAACGAAAACTGTGACACGAGAATTTTATATATAAGATAGATGTTCGCTAGTACCAAATTTTGTATGGAGAAACGCATGGTACTATACATTGAATCTGCGCTCACGCGCAGGGCTGCAGATGTGCATGAAAATGCAGATAAAAAACGCAATCCTGCGCGTGGCTGCGGGGTAAATCGCAAAGGTGTGCACACCGAGTTCCGCAGTATGTAGTTATAGTTGAGCCAAATTCGATAAAGAATAGAGGTAAACAAACCGTTGCTAGGCAACGAGTAGTTTACGCCTAAAACACAGATATTAACAACCTTTTCTACATAGATGATTTTCATTAAAGTAATAATCCTACTTCCTACTAATCTAAACAGTTTATTTATGTTTAGATATTTATGATTTGCATAATACGCATAACCTATTTGAATGAAATATGACATACATGTAAGCTAATTTCCTAATAGGTTACATTTTTTGATACATATATATTATAATTAGTCCATTTTTGAAAGTATTACAATGCATGTGTTATGTAGTTGATTTGAAAGTAATTAAAATACGCAAAATCGTATTGAGAAATGCCTCAACATTATTCATTGGTTGAATTCCACAAAATGTGTTTAATATCTGGATTTCATCCATCTTTCTTTTTTTGTAGGGCTATCACGTAAAATTAATGTCGACTTTTTAATGGTTTTTCGAAATACCAGGTTATTATGCATGTTATTTTAGTGATTCTATTGAAATATGCTGCAATAGGAATTGTTAATAAATGGTTAGCATGTAAAAGTCGATAACCATGTAAATAACAGGAGATTTGTAAAACGTGAGTTGTGATAACCCTAAATTGGTTTGTTTACCTGTATTCTTTATGGAGCTTGGCGGGAATATAGTAGGAAATTTTTTATTAGTTATTTATGACATAGTATTTTTTTTATTTTGCCAATTAACGTATACATTTGTATAAGTTTGTATTTTCTTTTTTGTAGTTTATTTATTTATTTATTTTTTACCAGTGACGTCATTGAAGGAGTGCGAAAAATGGTGGCGATTTAGCGACTAAACTATATTTGATGTTTTATTTTTGACTTTGATAAAGAAATAGAAGCTATGCCACAGCTTATAATTGACGTCATTTTCGTGATTAGCGCCCCGAAAACCTGTCACGATACCCAAGTCAAAATATCATGAAATTTAATTTCGGCCACCTTGGATTTCAAAAATGACGTCATTTTCGTGATTAGCACCCGCGAAAACCCCTTTCACGACACCCATGTCAAAATATCATAAAATTAGTGTCAGCCATCTTGGATTTCAAAAATGACGTCATTTTCGTGATCTGCACCCCCGAAAACCCCCGTCACGACACCCATGTCAAAATATCATAAAATTAGTGTCAGCCATCTTGGATTTCAAAAATGACGTCATTTTCGTGATCTGCACCCCCAAAAATCCCCGTCACGACACCCATGTCAAAATATCATAAAATTGGTGTCGGCCATCTTGGATTTCCAAAATGACGTCATTTCCGTGATTAGCACCCACAAAAACCCCTTTCACGACACCCATGTCAAAATATCATAAAATTGGTGTCGGCCATCTTGGATTTCCAAAATGACGTCATTTTCGTGATTAGCACCCACAAAAACCCCTTTCACGACACCCATGTCAAAATATCATAAAATTGGTGTCGGCCATCTTGGATTTCCAAAATGACGTCATTTTCGTGATTAGCACCCACAAAAACCCCTTTCACGACACCCATGTCAAAATATCATAAAATTGGTGTCGGCCATCTTGGATTTCCAAAATGACGTCATTTTCGTGATTAGCACCCACAAAAACCCCTTTCACGACACCCATGTCAAAATATCATAAAATTGGTGTCGGCCATCTTGGATTTCCAAAATGACGTCATTTTCGTTATTAGCACCCACAAAAACCCCTTTCACGACACCCATGTCAAAATATCATAAAATTGGTGTCGGCCATCTTGGATTTCAAAAATTACGTCATATTCGTGATCTGCACTCCCGAAAACCCCTATCACGACACCCATGTCGAAATACCCAAAAATTCATCGAAATACCAAATTTTAGGCGAAGTTATCCGCAAACAAACATAAAAATAAAAACTTTTTACAAAAAAACAACCGACTTCAAAAACCACTACAAAGTGAAAAATAACTAATTTCGGAAGTTGGTGTCTTTCGTTTGGTATATTCGTTTTAGACACCGAGTTCCGAAATTAGTTATTTTTCACTTTACATAGTGGTTTTTGGAAGTCGGTTGTTTTTTTCTAAAAAAGCTTTTATTTTACATTTTTTAGTTGTTAAAAGTACTATGTATTCAGTTGCATCCGGTCAGACTGGAAGCTGACGCAAATATAGTTGGGAAATGACGTACTTTTGTTTACTTTAATTTTTACCCGTAAGTACCTATTCCCTCAACTGCCTATGGTCTTCATCATTAAATTTACTGTAGACTATTATTTTAACCTAATCGGAGTAAAGGTCTTATTAATATAAATGAATGAAGTCCAACCACAAAGTAGCTACTGGAAACCGTCGAGGAGTTCCCGGAACTGGCCTTTGTCTTCATCATTAGAGCTCTTATGAGAGTCGCAACCCATCTAGGTGTAAAGTTCTTATCAATACAAATTAATCGAGCCCAACCACAAGGTAGCTGCTGTCAATTGTTGAGGAGTTCCTTCGACTGTCTCTCGGCTCCATCATCAGATCTAATCCAGACCTTTATTAAATTGTAGTGCTTTAAAATATTTAACGAAAATGCTAAGAAATGCACTAGTCGCCCCCAATTATTGAAAGTTCCGCTTGTTTTCTCTGGACTTCCACCATCAAACCTTGATATCCTTATCAAGGGACCACCTTGGGAACGTCTTCCTTCCAACAGAAAAAGAATTATCAAAATCGGTTTATAAATGACGAAGTTATGCGCGAACAAACATAAAAAAAAACATATACGGTCGAATTGAGTAACCTCCTCCTTTTTGAAGTCGGTTAAAAATTGAACATAAAAAACATATAATTGAGCAACCTCCTCCTTTTTGAAATCGGTTAAAAAAACGAACACCAAAATAAACATCAATAACAGAGATACTCTAAGATAGTATTATACTCTATGCGACATGCGGTGCGTGAGCGAGCAAGCAGATGCTTTCTCGCTCACGCTCCGCCCGCTTATGCTAGCGGAGCGCGCGATGACGAACGACACGGGTTCCCCCTTCGAGAGCTTGTGGCATACTGAATCTCAATAGCCCGGGCAACAGAAATGATGGCGAATGCGCTCAGATTGTTGAACAAAATTTTGATTTTGGTCGTTTTAAAAAAATATTTCTACAATAATGTTCGTCATGAAATTACCTATCCATTAGTGTAAGAACGCAATCTAAATAATGCTTACTTTCCGAGGAGATGCACGTTTATGATAATTATTTCTCTTGTCAGTGGTTTCGTTGTGAAGGAATTATTTAAACATTATACTTAGTAAAATAAAAAAAAAAATCTACAATTTTGGAGCCAAGATTATGGAGAAAATTTACGTATTTTTAATAAGTTGATATTTCTTTTGGATAAAGAGTAGATAGCTCCGGAAAACTACATAAAAACGGCTTGCGGTGTGTTTTTCCTCTGGAGCCGCCTTAAGTCTTAGGGTGTTGATCGTGAAGTGCGGAAGTTTGCTGATCCATAGATGATAAAAGTTCTTTTCGCTTGCAGATCGATCTGACAACTTCTATTGCCATCTTTATTGAAATATAAAAGTACAGGTCCGTTTGTGTGTGGAGTACTTCAGCCATATTTGGGCTGGTTCTGCAAAATGTCACCTGGCCACTTTGGATACAGTAGAGAGGTGTGCGAAGAGGCTGATTGGCGACCCAGATTTAACTCGAAACGGTCTCTAAAGCCCCAAGCACAAGCTCAGAGCAGCCAGCTTTTCGGTGTTCTATAGGAAGCATTTTGGTGAGTGTGCGAGAGAATTCCATGATTTGATTGCCCCATCTCCGTTCCACCACCGGACGACCCCTCGTACGCCGAGTTTCCACCTTTACTTTATTAACACCACAACGATCTGGACGAAGCGTTTCGCCTCCTCTTTTATATCGCGTACATCGACAGTGGAACAACTGGCCAGCGGCGGTGTTTCCGTCGGAATACAATTTAAGTGTCTTCAAGGCTAGAGTGAATAGGCTTTTAATAAACAAGTGCGCTTTACCATCAACGATTGCGGCACTGCGGAACCTTGTTACAATTTTTGACGATTAGAAAACTGAATCAACATTGATACACTACTTTCTTAGCCGACTGTACAACTTGACCTTCTGATGCTTTTTATGAGTTACTTATTAACTTTTTTATCGAACAATTCAAGTTACTTCGGGATGCATTTTCATATCCATTATAAGTCATTATCATCATCTACTTAGCCTTTTCCCAGTCATGTTGGAGTCAGTTTCCAGTCTCACCAGTTGTAGCAGAATATTTTACATCGAGCGACTACCTGTTTGACCTCCACATCCCAGAAACTGAGCACAATACGACTTGCTGTCAGTTTTTTGAAAGTTCCTATTGATTTCTCTGGTCTTCCATTATCAGAACTAGACCTGGTGACTATGGAACCAACTGGGAAGTACCTTGCAAACAAAAAAGACTTTTGCAAATCAAATAAATTAAAAAAAGATTTCGACGAATTGATAACCTCCTCCTTTTTCTGAAGTCGGTTAAAAAGTAAATAATACATGCAACTTTTTTCTTAAAATATACCTACAGATAGACAGTAGTTTTTTGGATCGAGTTATGGAATACTAAGTTACTTAAATTACTTAGTCGTATTTTTTATTTTCTTCTTTCTTATCTTTCTGAATATACAATATGTAAAGAAAACCCTGTCCGATCCGTGAAGGCATTGTTAGGTATCGATAACTGATTCTACTAATGCCCACAAAGACAGGCAAAACTTTAAAAGAAATCCCCCTAAAAAATAAATATTATTTCGCAACAAGAGGTAACTTAATACATGTGCGGTAAACAACCCCATTCCGCGGGCGGCGGGGGGCAGGGCACGCGGCACCAGTGACGTGGTCGCGTCGGTATTCGCATATAATAATACCAGTGTTGTCACTTTTTTTAAAATTACCAAATTTCGGGGAAATTGGAATTAATTCCCGGGAAAAAAGGATTATTTCAAAATTCATTAGTATTGTTACTATGATGATTATGTAAAATTTTATATTACATTTGGTCAAGTGTTTACCTAACCTTTATTATCCTTATGGGTCGGACAGGGTTTTCTTTACATATTGTATAATTTCAGATCCGTTATCCAGTACGTATACGTATACATTTATCTGTGCTGGTGTAGCGCGAACCGTTTAATTCCGCTGTCAATTCACAGCCGCAAGGAACGGAAACCGCTGCGAATAAATCAGGGTTAACTTCACCCGCGGGATGAGGAGTCGCCGCTAAAACATTTAACACTTGTCTTTAACTTTTGTTTCTTACCTTTTTAATTCGGTTTTGGAGCATATTACCTACTGTACCAACGTCGGCTTAATAAAAGTAGATCGTGAGTGCGAACCTCTAAGTATACAACGTTATTTTTTATATAAGCGGAACGCGAAACATGTGTCCAGTATTTTTATGTAAAAAACTTATGTGCAAAATTTCAAAAAAGATATCGTGAAAAAACCACAAAGTTATGAGCTTGTTATCTTACTTGGTTGTCCCAACTAAAATATGGTCAACGCACCGCTCTCCCGCCCGCGCCTGAAGCGGCTTGGCGCGGGATGGTTCCTAGTACTACCGTAACCACCCTGCAATAATTTCTAAATGTATTTGGGAAAAAATATAACATAGTATTAAAATGACTCGTGTCGGTCTCCGTGCCGCAGCGGTCAACATGCCTGCCTGCGACGTGGAGGCCCCGGGTTCGATCCCCGGCCGGGTCATGATAGAAAACGATCTTTTCCTAATTGTCCTGGGTCTTGGATGTTTATCTATATATGTATCTATTATAAATATAGTATCGTTGAGTTAGTATCCCATAACACAAGTCTCGAACTTACTTTGAGGCTAGCTCAATCTGTGTGATTTGTCTGTATATATTTATATATTTATGACTGCAATCGATTCAGGTGCTTATTCTGAATAAATTATATTAAGGTTTTGTGTATAAAGTAAAAATAACATTTAATCGTCACCACTGCTGCCAAACAGTAAAGAAAACTTATCTAACCTAACCGGCATGACCTAGTACCAAAAACCTGAGAAGTGTGAGTATCCCGATCGTAGGTACCATACCGTTAAAGACAATTTTCAATTCCCAGCTTGAAGCACAGGCGTAGGGTAGCCAACCTTTCGGTGCTCTATAGCATGCATTTTAGAGAGAGCATGCGGGAATTATATGACTAAATTCCGTTCCATCATCGGACGACCCGCCAATCCTTACGTTCTTGACGCCGTTACGATCCGGATGGAGCGTTTCGCCTCGTCTTTTATACCGCGTATATCGAGGGACTGGAACATTTTACCAGCGGAACTCTTCCCGACCGATTATAATTTAAATGTCTTCAACGCTAGAGTGAATTGGCTCTTAATAAATTAGTGCGCTTTACCATCAACGATTGCATCATTGTTTGGGATCGATGTCACTATTTATTTACCAGGCAATATCTAAAAAAAACCGTAAACCAAATATTTCTGTATTTAGCATTTGATGTTTATACAGCGGCATTAGTAATATATCATCCTTGAAATTTTTAACTGTCTAGGCATGACAGTTCATGAGATGCAATAAGATAAACAGGGGAGTCTTAAAATATTCCCAAATATTACAATAAACAAAGACAAGAGACATTACGGTCACTTGAAATTTCCTTTTATCTTTTTTAATAAAATTCTCAACAAAATTTAATGGCTGTAATGATCCGGATGTAAATTTGCCTGCACTAAGTAGATTTGAAAAACAAAATAAAAACAAAAAAAAAATCCTTCAAACAGCCCGGGTAAGTCTCTAAAAATAACCACACAAATGTTTAAACACACTGTTGTCAAAAATCCTTCAGCACTACCAACAGTTACAGGACAAATTCAGCTGTCAATAAGTACGAACATTATCATATGAACATTTGTAAGGTCATATGAATCGTCGGTTAATTCGGCCGGTCGACTAACAACCACAAGGAGCGGAAATGAGGTGAATAAATCAAGTTTAATTCCACCCGGGGGAGTGCGGTACGGTCCGCAGACACGTTTAGATGTTCTTCGTTCTTCTCTTCGTTATCTTCGTTTTAATTTCACGGTTATAATTTTATTTTCTTTGATTCTGACGAAGTTGTTTATTAATTCTTTCTGGACAGTATACTTAATGAGAATTTAGTTGACAGAGGATTATTTATGGGTCAAATTAAGGTTAATCTAATAATCCAACCTGAACTTCGTCCTTGCAGTATTATTTTTTGTTACACGACAATTATTTTTTTTATTGTCTGAGAAATGTATGTCTCTATGTAAGTATATTTTAAGAAGAAAGTTGCTGAAACAATTTATTTTAGTATATACACTTTTTTAATATTCTACTCAACAGTACAAGTTCATTACTACAATCTCCTAAAATAACCTCTATTTTAAATAAAAAAACAAAATACCACCAAAAAAAAGATTAAGCCTAACCACGACCACGTAGCAGAACTTGCGCTGCTAACCGTATTCATATTCATTAGTCGGACCATTAATTATTTTTTGTTGAGCCCTCGACTGTCGGCTGTCAGCGTTTACAGTTTCATTTAAATTGACAACGATGACTGCCAGCCATGATGTGGACTGCGCACTGTCATTCGTACGAGGCGCGAGTCAACCAGGAAATCTTGACACTTGTGGGTGGCGCTGCTTGCTAAGACTACTGTCAAAAATTGTTACGTTTTTGGCGTTAGTACCGAATTTTTCCGCATGTCTAAATATGATGGGCTTCATGTTGACCATTTCTGTTTAATGTGTCAGGGACGTAAGTGGGGCATGCGAATTAGTGAAATGGAAATGTGTTGTGGATATTTTTGATGTGTATCATTCGTGGTGTTATTTTTAATACCTTTATGAAGTGTGGCAACTAATTCATCCATCCGTCCGTCGTACTTAGCTATCGAGGAGTCAATGCACTATGAAAATGAACATACTGAAGGATATTATAGGTACTCTATGACTGTAACAAAACTTTTTTTATCAACGATAATTTGATTGTACAAACAAAAACTGTAAATGTAATACAAGCAGCAACAATAACAAACGTCCTCTTTCATAGCCAGATATGAAATTGAACAGGTTCAATGTCCAAAAAGATAAAACTTCAAACTATACATTCAATATTTCAGCACAATACAACTACACCAATAAAAAAAATCACGATGTCATCAAATATCAAAAGCATGAGCGACTGCACATTTTTCACAAAGCAGCGAAATATCGATCGAGTAGGATGACTATGGTTCGGGTCCGTCCCCTGGGATATAGCGGGACGTGCCCGGACGTACCGGGATCCCGGGACCGGAACGATTCCGAGATAATTGTTACCTCATTGCTGACAAGCCGTTTGTCTTGTCCTCCACATTGTTAATGGATTGGTGATTTGTTGTGAGCTAATTGTGGAACGTTTTTCGTTTATTTCGGGTGAAGGGGCTTTGATAGTGTTGTGGGTTACTGTATACATCGCTTGTTATATACCAGAAATTCAATTTTACTACGAATGGATTGAAAATGTATAAGTCGCCAAAGTAATAAAGGATCAATATGTTAGCATTTGAACAATCAATATGTTCTCTGTATCTGTTAATATTTCTTTAAAATTAGTACAGTCTCGTGGTGGTCCTTTTCAACTTTTTTGTTCAAACTCCGTGAGGCGCGTTACTTTGTGTAAATTACTTCATAGCCACTGCTCTCAAAACGGTACCGGAAAATATCTTCAGGAAAGCGATATGTCCTAGAACATCATCATTCTCCTGCCCTTATCCCAATTTATTTGGGGTCGGCGCAACATGTCTTTTTCTTTTCTTTTTCCATACATCCCTATCAGAAGCCATCTCGGCATGTCCTAGAACCAAATTCAAAAATATATTACATCCGCCAACTAGCACTGTAGGCCAGCCTGATGAATTGTGTGGCCCACTCTCACTCAAAGACAGCATTCCTATGTCCCAGCAGAGCAAAAATCAAAAGCAATCAACTATTATGTACTTTAAAAAGCCTTAGAAAGAAATCTGTCTCTTACAGCTTAATCAAGACCTCCCAAATGAATGTCTAAAGAATATCTTCTCTTGCTGACAGACAGAAAATACAACACCACACTTGGCCCATAAAACAAGACATCACCCCAATACACGCTCCATTTGACACCAACATGTAATAAAAACATAATTTATGACTCCTTACATTCAAAATAAACAATCTGAAGCTCTAAAACATGTAACAAATTGTTAATAAGAGTATTAATACACTATTTCTTAAATAACTTGACAATAACACAGTGCGCCACACGTGTGTGCTATTAGACGTAGCCGACACTTTTATTTATAGCTGAACACGTAGTAAATTAACAACTTTACGGCCGAAAGACAATTTTTCAAGATGGCCATTACCCACTGTTGCTACTGTTTTGATAAGAATATTAGGATTAGAGCAGTGGTTCTTATTCTGTATCTTCAGTGTATTACTCGGATTAGGTGTTTGATCCAATAATTTGGTTATTTTACCTTTTTTCCATTCAGTTTTAAAATCTTCGAAGATTGAAAAGTCTAAGAGAATTCTAAACGCAAACAAAAAAAAAACAAAAGCAAAATATGTACGTTCGAATTATTGAGAGCCTCCTCTCTTTTGAAGTCTCTTAATACATTCATGCAGAAAAACTAGCTGCCTAATTTCGTGATCTTATATTGCAGTACCTTCATTTCATGGGCACAATATTGTGCCTTGCGATAGCCCAACCTGCGGGGTAATCCCGCAACATACAGCACCGTAGCAACGGCTTACATTTTGACAGTTTAATAAGCAATACCCTTCGAAATGACTCAGATTGGCATTGTTTGTATTTTAAGTAATTAGATTGGTGGTGACACTACCAAAAACACAGTTTGGGAATCTCTGAACTACATAAGATTTCTTAAGACAATCTTGGCAAACCAGCTAATGTGAGCTCAGTAAAATATCATTAATCGATTCACAAAAATTTTATAACTACGCAAATGCGAGATGAAAATACGCCAAACTATTCATCTGATAAATTTAAGTGATCCAAATATACTTTTGATGTATTTAACAGATGATGGCAATTAGTAAATGTGTGTATACGTCGATCTGTAATTCTTTGGACGTGCGACTATGATCAATTTTAATTTATGTCATCCTCAATTAGTGTCTTATTCGTGAAAAGCGTTAAATAATAGTTTTTGTCAATTACTGTTATTTTGGGTTGGTGTCTCACACGCCATTTTAAATCTTCGTTTATTGACGTGGTACTAATATATTTATGTACCTGTAGTAAAATAATGTATCTGTAATTAAAATTCTGACTATTTCCGACGGTTACTGACTGCTCATCTGTGTGTGTGTCTGTTGATCGATTGCCTGTCTGCGTGTGTGTGTCTATCCTATTTTGATACAACCTGCAAAGGGCAGATGATTATCTCAAGTCTTGCCTTCATCGTCTTCAGCATTACCACCATCATCAGCATCCACGGCCCGAATCCCTTCTTCCTTCGGATAATATTCTTTTTTCCTATACTTATCTCAACGCTCCTATGTCCTGTATCTTCTATAGCGATATTTATTTATTTTTTATTTAATTATGGCACACTAACAGTTTTACAGATATTATACATAGAAGAACATTGTATAAGAATTTGTATTTTAAATCTAACTGTACAACCAAATTACTTTAAATTTTATTTTTAAGACTTAATTTTAGTACTTACATAAGTTATAGGAAATTATGTTGTACATTATGTTATACTAATGATGTATAAGTCGTTGATATTGAGTATCCATGGACATCAGGTCCACCAGGTGAGTTTGCAAATGTGGGTTACAGGCGAATAATTAGCACCAGACACTCTTAGCAAATAATATTATAGGCATGCGAGGTAGCCTATGGGGTACTTAAATTGAACCAACATACCAATTGTGGGCTGTCAATGGTGTTATTAACAGCTTATAAGTGAATCTCTGACCCAAGAGCTCCCTTCGAGCTTCCAGGGAATTCATTTTGTACCAACCTGGAATACATTATCACGTCTGGTTACTGCATGCTAGCGACTTCAGGTTATTAAACTGAGAATTCTTTTTAAGGCTGTCTTATTTCTTTAGATCCCTTATGACGCTAATCATGTTCAGCGATCTATAGTGTGAAAACCTTCCAGTCGATTTTTTTTTAATTACTATTTGCAACTTCTTTTACGATTACGATATGTTTCTCTTCAGCTATTCCGTTTTAAACTTTATCAAATACGTCAACAACAGTATTCACACCATTTCACATTTTTCACTTTACCGTCACATACTTTCCTCTCAAGTTATTATCTTATCCCAACCATTCACATGACATCTAACCTCACCCTCGCCGACGTTAAAATGTCTACAGCAATTAAGAAACTGAAAAAACGAAAGCGAATGTTGCCGACCATCATCGCATGGGGCCCGAGATCAGAAATAATACTTACTTATGGGATTAGGATATCATATAGAGATGTTTGCGCGATATTTATTTTATAATTTACTGTGCCAACCAGAAATAAAGACATCTTTAAGATTGTTATGTTTGAAACTGTAACAAATTATGTTGTAATTCTTTTAGCTAATTGGCGAATGAATATTATGTACGTGTTTTCTACATCATCTCATTAATTGTGAGTAAATAAATGTTTTTTAAATTAATTTTTCTATAATATGTATGTCCAAAGAGTGCTAACGCAATGTAATAAAATAAATTCTATATTATACATTAATTTGTTATAAACTATTTGTTTAAGAAACACTCCGTCACAAATTTTATATGGCCTCAATTCATTGATCTAACTTCTCATAAGCTCTCACTCTTATGAATTCTACTTTAATTTAAGTTATAATTCAAACAAATTTATTACTAATAGCAAATTACAAGACGTATTCCCAACATCCTATTACCTACTTCTGGATAAAATATGGAGCTACGTTAAAAAATTCAGCAACAATATAATTTAAATTTGCGGACAACAACAGGTGCATGCTGTAAAAAAACGAAAAATCATAAAAAATACATGTCACATTATTCTGCCTTGTGAAATAAACATCTCTATATAAATGCGTAGTGTTGTGCCGTGACATATCGACAAACAGATGGCCGGCCGTCGCGGCCGTCACAACATCGGCTAATTTATGCGCTCCTTAACGCCCGTCCCACCTATTAGTTGCACGCAATATATTTCATGCGGCCGTGTAGGGCGACAATTATTGCTGTCGTTTATACAATGCGTTTTATAACAGTTGTAGGCATATTTCGTTGGTGATAGGCAGTTTGGGAGTTCTCTTTTTATTGCTTGACGTAAATTTAGCCGAGTGGTTTTTGGTTAATTAATAATTGCCCAGTTTATGTTTATTACAGAAGGATTAGGTATTCAAGTTTTATTATAGAGTCGGATATAAAAGCTCGAAAAGGTTCACTTTTACGACCAAAAATGTTTCATGCTTAAATAGGATGTTCAATATTGTACTACAATATTTTATATAGTATACATATAGCTACATCTCTGAAAGTGTGTGTATGTGTTCTTGCAAAATATCTACACTTATATCTGTAATATTTATATTTTACACAATAAAGAATATTCTATTGAATCTCAGATCAATTGACTAGAATATTCTTTGTTGTGGACACCATAATATTAAATACAAATATTTTGTAATTGAAACCAGTTTTCGCACATTTTGTAAGGTTCAGAATAAATAGACTTTCAAAGAATGCACAACGCCATGTTCCCATTGACTTTGTCCTTCCATTAAAATGTGGCGACACTACACGATGTAAGTATCCCCAGCCGAGTTTAAAGCTGCTTTTTATTTCTGGAACGCATCGCGACTAACAGCTCAACGGCTTTCATCTTGTAAACTTTATTAATCGACATGACTCCCGGACACATGCGCCTCATCACTACGGTATATTACGAACTAAAAATGTTCGACTTTATCCATGTGTTAACGTTACATTGACGCATATATGTGGCGTTTCAGTCAAGTAATTGATGCGGAAGCAGTAATGAATATGTTTGTTGGAACTAGCAGCACCATTCATTTGACAACACAGACAAATTATCGTGTAGAATGTTTATGTTAGCGGCTTTTGTTCGAAGCAGCGGGCAATCAGTCATGTTCATTCAAAAATGAGGTTGAAAAGCCATTGTTGCGGCTTCGCGAACGTCTCTGTGTATAATGATCCATATAATACGTTCTGTAAGGATGAAAGTATGTTATTATTCATGGAAATAAGTCACTGTCGTGTGTAATAAGGCGGTTGCAACGGATATTTTAATGTGTGTCGAGGGAATTAGAAGCTGCGTTAGTGGTGCTATAAATTTTGGGGATGGGCTCATATTTTTCACATGTTGTATGGTGTGGTGGGAACGTGTGATGTTTGGTTTGAAAAGTTTAGGTTAATGAGAGAACATAAATTAGAAATTATCATAATATTTATATGTTTTTAAGACTATTCGTTTTTGTGGCATTCTGAAAATAGAAGACAGGCAACGACTATCTACAGAATTTTAACAGTCAGTAGTCATTTTAAGAGAACTCTTAGATCACTCGGACAACCAGTAGCATACATCAACATTATCATCATTATTTTAACCAAAAGAAGTCCACTGCCAGACATAAGCCTCCCCCAAGGATTTCTACGGCAGTAGGAGATCCGGTCGTGCTGGAGATCCATGGGAGAGACCAGGAGATGGACCAGACCTGGACCTTGGATGTCCAGTAGTATACAATCTCTAAATCCAATCGAACGTTCAGATCTTAAGAAATTACTTTTAGATTAGATAAGGCCGCCCTGAGTCACCCCTCTTAAAATTTCTATATTTATATTCTGTAACATTTTATGTACGTAATAAACAATATTCTATTCTATAATATTCAAAGTCTAGTAGACAAGAAAATAATGCTTTTACGTTTACTCTGTCGATAAACCCCTAGCCGCTCACAACATGTCTATTAAACAAGAACGGTAAACATAAAGAGATCAAAGAAATACTCCTAATGGAATCAGGTCAACATCTGGCGGAGATACCGATGCCCTTAATTGACATTTGTCAAGGATAAACTTCGACACTATGGATAGAGAGACTGAATGTTATGGAGCAAGAAACAAACATCGTTATTTTACGGACACAGACGTTACTATACAGATGGATAAGATCTCAAGTGCCTATGCAGCGTCTCCCCATATCCCATCTTTCATGCTTTGTCACCTGGATAGTTCATGTTTTAGATTACATGAGTGAGCGGAGTTTGCGCAGCTGAATTTAGGGCCATAGTTGTTTGAACTTTCTGCCATAGATACGTTAAACAGAAGAATGCTCATCAAATAACAGATATAAACATATAATGCTTGAAGGCTTTTTATCACAATCTCAAGTAGACACTGACGGCTTATATAAGCCTTACAAAGCTTGACTTTATAGTCAAAAGCTGTCATAGGTATCTAGATTCGAGGTTGGAATTATTTCCAACCTCGAATCTAGATACCTATGACAGCTTATTAATTATAAAAATCCCGCTTATCTACTCAACAAATTACAATTTCAGTGGTAAATGATTATTGTGCAATGGCATCTATTCTCTTACGCCGAGCAGTCATTATGAGAGATAGACAAACAAATTACAAACAAAATTTTGCCGCACTTGTCACAATGCGTGAGTTTTTACCCGACTACGGCAAAGCAAAAGGAGGGTTATGATTTTGACAGGCTATGTATGTATGTATGTATGTATGTATGTATGTATGTATGTATGTATGTATGTATGTATGTATGTTCATCTGTTCCCTCATAACTTCTAAACTACTTATCAGAATTCGACAAATGACATATCATGAGAAGCGTCTTAATTGTCATTTGTCCGCTGGTTATAGGCTATATGGGGTTTCACAAAATCTAATGTGGCGCCCTCTAGCGGACAAAACATACAGAGTAAAAAAAATAAGTTAAGGTAAATATGCCGTGTTTGGCATCATTTGAAAGCGCTTTACTTGTACATTTTAAATATATATATATATATATTACTAGCATTTACTTGTGACTTTACCTGTATTCATGGGCTGATTAATTCACATTTTTCCGTTCATTGCTTCTTTACTACTTATCAGGATAAGATCACTGCAGTACCATTAGAAGAGTCTTGATATTCCGTTGGGTATGAGCTATAAAGCTTGTCACCAAATTTAGTAGTGTGCCCTCTAGCGGAAAAAAGTTCTATGTTAATATATAATTAAAATAAATATACCGTGTTTGGTATCACTTGAAAGAGCTTCACGAGTACTTTATGCTTGTACCTATTTACAAGAATGCTTTAATGTGATAAATTTTCATGTTTGGAAAGGCGTAGTCACACGTTACATATACCCAGGCGCGTGCGCTTCATAGAGGCATATAAGCACTGCATACCCTGATAATTTTCTAATTCGGAACACCCGAATCGTATTAAAATATAATTTTTGTAGTACAGTAAAATTTTATTTAAAAAACACTACAGTCTAAAACACTGCCATCTTTTGGGGCTAGCGCGAACTAGCTAACACATATTATGCATAACATCTATACACGTCACTCTAGCGCCACGGAGAAAGAGCGACGTAAGCACGAACTAAAAATGCCTCCCTGGTTAGCGTGTGTGGTCGTATTTTGAATGAAATTGTTTGAATGTGTGCGTAAGCTTCTCGTGTGCGACTGTGCAATTTCATTGAGAAAATGAACCGATTTAGGCAGTGCTTATTATAATCCGGCCAATTCAAAAAGCTGACAAATTGCGTACTTAATTGTTTTTCGTTAAGATACGTTTTTATTTTACCAGACTCACAATAATAAATTACGTAATCTTTTTTGTGGCCATATTGAATATTGGTGTCGTTTTAAGTGCAAACTGAATTGAATTCGTTTATTTACTTTAGATAAGTATTTCTTTCTAAAATATGGAAAATTATTCTTGTGAGCTCTGTTCTCTTATGGTGATGTGTGTTTAGGTAAACTAAAAATAGTGTCTTTTTCAACATTAAGTTTTGAGCAAAAATATAAAATAGTTGTAAAAGGGCGTTGTGTTCGCGACTTGAACTTAACTCAAAAGAAAGGTAATGTCACACGTTGTTTTAATAAAAAGTATTATGATAATTATAACTGGTTAGCAGGGGGTATACACACAAATTATTTTGTTTTCCGTGTATATTATTTTCAAAACATGTTAATAAAATGTTTTGGGGTTATGGATATTCAGATTTAAATATTTTCACAAAGCCTCCTCTAAATACGATTCGTCGGAAAAACATTTAGATTCTTGTTTAAAGTACCAAATTTTTGGTAGAATAGTCTAGTTTGAAGAGACATTTAAAATAAACATTTTCAAACACAAAAAATTTTCAAAAGGTTAATCGATATCGTCTGCTTTTTAGGTAAACAAAATTTTGCGTTCCGTGGTCACGACGATTTGCTTATTAAAGGAAAAATATGCAATCCAATCCACCGTGGGCACGCGGGGCGTTGACCTCCGTCAGCTGTTGCCATGATGCAACAATGGCTAAATGTATTTGGGAAAAATGATTGGAATCGATTCAGTTGCTTATTCTGAACAAACTATATTCAGGATTCGTATAAAGCAAAAATAAGTTTGTATAAGCACACATTTCGGTAGTGAATATGCATACCCCACTCGAAATGTCTGTGCACGCCCCTGCATATACCTACCTACCGTAGGACCTTCACAACGTGTGACTACGCCTTTCCAAACATGAAAATTTATCTCTTTACACATTAGCAACTTTGTTCAGTTCAGTATTCTGAAAATCTTGTTTTATACTTTTTCAGCGTCGTTTTTTGTCGTAGTTGGGTTTTAGTTTACTTTTTTGACAATTCGTTTTGTAAGCTGCCTGACTACGAACAGAAAACCTATATTTTTTATTATTATTATAAACTAGTGCTTGACCGCAGTCCCACCTGGTAAGTGATGCAATCGCTGATGATAAAGCGCGCTAGTTTATTAAGAGCCTATTCACTCTAGCCTTGAAAACACTTAAGTTGAAGTCAGACAGAAACTCCTCCTCTGGCAAATTATTCCAGTCCCTCAATGACCAATGTACGAAGTGTTTCAGACGAGGCGAAACGCTTCGTCCTGATCGTAGTGGTGTCAACAACGTAAGGATGGGTCCTCGCCGTACGGCGGGTCGTCCGATAATGGAACGGAGACGGGGGAAATAAGTCATGCGATTCCCTCACACACTCTCCAAAATACATCCTACAGATATATATATTTACAACAAAATTAAATCTTTAAAACTTACGGTTCAACCGTCGCAAGATTCTTCCAACAAATAATAATAATAATAAACGTTTATTTTTCCCACCACACAATTAAACATAAGTTTAGCACAAAATTAAGTATACAAGATATAACGATGTAGTGGAAACTGGAGCCTGTACTAGGACAACCTGTGTTACAGGTCTCCAGGCCTCCTGACTACACGGTCGTGTCACAACTAATACAAACATATACTAACAGATGACAGAGATTATGGGATGAATGAAAATTGACAAAAAAATGCAGAAATGAATACACAAAATAATAATTGAGTAATTTAAAAGATTAGACAGCAAACTAGGGTATTTTCGTGTCGATGTTTGAGTGTGGGTGTGGATGTGTGAGTGTGGCTGTGGTTATGAAGTCTATTTGTGAAGTGTGTGTGTGTGTGTGTGTGTGTGTGCGTGTGTGAAATGAGTGCGTGTGTGTGTGTGGGTGGGTAGGACGTGTCGAGTTGTTTATTATGAGATCACTTCCAAGAGTCTCTCAGTGGCATCATAATCGTGAGATTGAAGCCAATTTTTGACTTTTGTTTTACAATTGAAAAAGGATAAGGAGTAGATAGAAATGGCTTTATTGGCTTTGTTGTAAAGATAATCTCCCAGGAAACAAAAGAATCTACGACTGAAGCTAGTTTTAAACGACTTAGATTTACAGACTGTGTGTTTGCGCCTCTTAGTGAGGATTTCAACAGGATTGTATGAAAGTTGGGTATGTTTACGTAAGATGGTATTCAAAATGAATAATTGCCGAACTGTCAGTACTTTACACTGCTCGTAAAGTTCTTTGGTTGGAAAGAGAAAGGGAAGTTTACGACTAACTTTAAGAACGGCTCTCTGAGCTCTCTCCAACTTCAGCATGGATGTCTTTGGGGCTCCTCCCCAAGCCGTTATGCAGTATGATAAGATTGACTGAACTAGTGCATAATACACGGTGTCTATAATTCTAGTTTCAGCCACATGGCGAAGGTTCTTGAAAACGTAAATCAATTTTCGTGTTCTCGTTGTAAGTAAATCTATATGTGGCTGAAAGCCAAGACGATTGTCAATCTGAATTCTCAAATATTTGATACCAGCCGTTTTTTTGAGAGTAGGACATGAGCAGGGTTTGTCCTGTTGGAGAGAGCAAATGTGTGATGTTATGGTAAGATTTTGGTAAGATGGGATTTCGTGATTTCTCAATATAAAGGGGATATACATGGATTTGGACACATTAAATTTAGTATTGTGCCCTCTAGCGGAAAAAAGTTCTATGTTAATATAAAATTAAAATAAATATACCGTGTTTGGTATCACTTGAAAGAGCTTCACGAGTACTTTATGCTTGTACATAATTACAAGAATGCTTTAATGTGATAAATTTTCATGTTTGGAAAGGCGTAGTCACACGTTACATATACCTACCTACCGTAGGACCTTCACAACGTGTGACTACGCCTTTCCAAACATGAAAATTTATCTCTTTACACATTAGCAACTTTGTTCAGTTCAGTATTCTGAAAATCTTGTTTTATACTTTTTCAGCGTCGTTTTTTGTCGTAGTTGGGTTTTAGTTTACTTTTTTGACAATTCGTTTTGTAAGCTGCCTGACTACGAACAGAAAACCTATATTTTTTATTATTATTATAAACTAGTGCTTGACCGCAGTCCCACCTGGTAAGTGATGCAATCGCTGATGATAAAGCGCGCTAGTTTATTAAGAGCCTATTCACTCTAGCCTTGAAAACACTTAAGTTGAAGTCAGACAGAAACTCCTCCTCTGGCAAATTATTCCAGTCCCTCAATGACCAATGTACGAAGTGTTTCAGACGAGGCGAAACGCTTCGTCCTGATCGTAGTGGTGTCAACAACGTAAGGATGGGTCCTCGCCGTACGGCGGGTCGTCCGATAATGGAACGGAGACGGGGGAAATAAGTCATGCGATTCCCTCACACACTCTCCAAAATACATCCTACAGATATATATATTTACAACAAAATTAAATCTTTAAAACTTACGGTTCAACCGTCGCAAGATTCTTCCAACAAATAATAATAATAATAAACGTTTATTTTTCCCACCACACAATTAAACATAAGTTTAGCACAAAATTAAGTATACAAGATATAACGATGTAGTGGAAACTGGAGCCTGTACTAGGACAACCTGTGTTACAGGTCTCCAGGCCTCCTGACTACACGGTCGTGTCACAACTAATACAAACATATACTAACAGATGACAGAGATTATGGGATGAATGAAAATTGACAAAAAAATGCAGAAATGAATACACAAAATAATAATTGAGTAATTTAAAAGATTAGACAGCAAACTAGGGTATTTTCGTGTCGATGTTTGAGTGTGGGTGTGGATGTGTGAGTGTGGCTGTGGTTATGAAGTCTATTTGTGAAGTGTGTGTGTGTGTGTGTGTGTGTGTGCGTGTGTGAAATGAGTGCGTGTGTGTGTGTGGGTGGGTAGGACGTGTCGAGTTGTTTATTATGAGATCACTTCCAAGAGTCTCTCAGTGGCATCATAATCGTGAGATTGAAGCCAATTTTTGACTTTTGTTTTACAATTGAAAAAGGATAAGGAGTAGATAGAAATGGCTTTATTGGCTTTGTTGTAAAGATAATCTCCCAGGAAACAAAAGAATCTACGACTGAAGCTAGTTTTAAACGACTTAGATTTACAGACTGTGTGTTTGCGCCTCTTAGTGAGGATTTCAACAGGATTGTATGAAAGTTGGGTATGTTTACGTAAGATGGTATTCAAAATGAATAATTGCCGAACTGTCAGTACTTTACACTGCTCGTAAAGTTCTTTGGTTGGAAAGAGAAAGGGAAGTTTACGACTAACTTTAAGAACGGCTCTCTGAGCTCTCTCCAACTTCAGCATGGATGTCTTTGGGGCTCCTCCCCAAGCCGTTATGCAGTATGATAAGATTGACTGAACTAGTGCATAATACACGGTGTCTATAATTCTAGTTTCAGCCACATGGCGAAGGTTCTTGAAAACGTAAATCAATTTTCGTGTTCTCGTTGTAAGTAAATCTATATGTGGCTGAAAGCCAAGACGATTGTCAATCTGAATTCTCAAATATTTGATACCAGCCGTTTTTTTGAGAGTAGGACATGAGCAGGGTTTGTCCTGTTGGAGAGAGCAAATGTGTGATGTTATGGTAAGATTTTGGTAAGATGGGATTTCGTGATTTCTCAATATAAAGGGGATATACATGGATTTGGACACATTAAATTTAGTATTGTGCCCTCTAGCGGAAAAAAGTTCTATGTTAATATAAAATTAAAATAAATATACCGTGTTTGGTATCACTTGAAAGAGCTTCACGAGTACTTTATGCTTGTACATAATTACAAGAATGCTTTAATGTGATAAATTTTCATGTTTGGAAAGGCGTAGTCACACGTTACATATACCTACCTACCGTAGGACCTTCACAACGTGTGACTACGCCTTTCCAAACATGAAAATTTATCTCTTTACACATTAGCAACTTTGTTCAGTTCAGTATTCTGAAAATCTTGTTTTATACTTTTTCAGCGTCGTTTTTTGTCGTAGTTGGGTTTTAGTTTACTTTTTTGACAATTCGTTTTGTAAGCTGCCTGACTACGAACAGAAAACCTATATTTTTTATTATTATTATAAACTAGTGCTTGACCGCAGTCCCACCTGGTAAGTGATGCAATCGCTGATGATAAAGCGCGCTAGTTTATTAAGAGCCTATTCACTCTAGCCTTGAAAACACTTAAGTTGAAGTCAGACAGAAACTCCTCCTCTGGCAAATTATTCCAGTCCCTCAATGACCAATGTACGAAGTGTTTCAGACGAGGCGAAACGCTTCGTCCTGATCGTAGTGGTGTCAACAACGTAAGGATGGGTCCTCGCCGTACGGCGGGTCGTCCGATAATGGAACGGAGACGGGGGAAATAAGTCATGCGATTCCCTCACACACTCTCCAAAATACATCCTACAGATATATATATTTACAACAAAATTAAATCTTTAAAACTTAAGGTTCAACCGTCGCAAGATTCTTCCAACAAAGGAGGTGAATAGACGCAGATATACTTAAACATAACTCAAGTTCTAGCATGCTATACTAACCAAGATTACTTAGAGCTAACAACTCCTTTCTTAAACTACAAAATCAACAACTCAACTATCACAACACGCATTCAACAACAGGGTAAACAAACAGCGATCAAAGCAGCTCCTAATAGAATCGAGTTAGCATCTGGCACAGACACCGACGTGTCCCTAATTGACAGTAATCAATTTCGCGTGGACCGCTTTCAATATTCTCTCATCTAAGATTTTTCTCGTTTCTCGTTCGTTTTTATATCGGCCTCTCGTCTCGTGAATTTATCGCTCAATTAGTCTTGTTTAATAGCCGCCTGCTCCGCTGATGTCTGCTTCTAGCGCCTTTCAGGGCTGGCCCGGTACCAAGCAGCTTATTTTAAAAGCTTTTGTTGCCTGTTTTGGATGTCTGAAGTCATTCGGAAAGGATATAGGGCTAAAATTAAATACATAAAAGTATAATAAAACACTAATGAGAAGCGTAATAAGCTCCTTGAACTAATACGGAACAGGTGAAATCGATTGGTTAGCTAATTATAAATGCAAATAATTTTCATAATTAAAAGGTCTCTCCGCCTGCAATTGACAGCCTTGTCAATAAAATTGACATAACTTGATATTAATATTAAGTACAAAGGCTTAATTAAGAAGTAAACAGAACACACAGCCTTCAAACTTCAAGCAAAAATATACTCCATTAATATGCGCGTCACTTGGCGACTGCAAAAGCTGCCAATCCAACTTGAACTATCCTTGACAAGTAAACATAAAATTATTAACATTCCCACTTCGCAAGCAAAATAAAGAGCATTTAAAATTTCACTTGAGACGTTAATAAAAGAAACAGTCTGTCGCGACGTCTGACCTCTTAACCGTCAGACAGACGGACAGACTGACAGCTGACAGGTAGACAAAAGTGCTGAACAGACGACTGCGCAGTTGCACTTGCTATTGTGGTTTTTGCTTTAGAATGTAAATAGAAATGAATGAAAAATGGGGCAATGTTTTGTTTTAAAGTGCGGCTTCCTTCGACGTAGATGTCTATAAGCTTGTAACAAAGGCTTGATCAGTATTTCTTCATTATGAAGTATTTCATATATTTACTTAATTTTAAATAGTATAGTATTATAAATGCGAAGGTTTGTTTTGATGTATGTTTGTTCCTCTTTCTCGCGAAAACTCCTGACCAGATTTGGGTAAAAATTAACACACAGATACTTTATAATTAGGATATACTTTTAACCCGTTCTCACGGGATCGATGCTTATGCAGGTAAAACCGCGGACCGCTGCTAGTATAATATAAAATTGGTCCTTCGTTTCAGGAAGTCATAGATATAATCAGAACCTCTTCATTAAGCTAGCAGAGTTCAGAAAGTTGCTAAGTCCAAAATACCACCAATTTACAAGAAGCATCTCTATTAGAACTACTCTAATATTTTATTAACTCCAGAACTGAAAGAAATTCCAATTTTTTAAACCAGAACCAGCCCTGACGGCTTGAAAGACGCAGAGAAATGGGATTAAATTAATTGTCGCATCAGTCACGAGGGCGTCGGGGTGTTTTTTATTAGTCGAGTGCGCCCCGGGCCCCGCTACCCCGCACCTCCCCGCGCCCGCGCGCACCGAGTAAATCACGCGGAACCATGGACATGGGAAACTGTGGAAGTGCTAAATTATTTTATTGAAGCCAATTTGCATTATGGTTTTTGTTGAGTGTTATGTTGCCAGGTTTGTTATGCTTGATTAGTGTTTAGTTGGTTCCGTACCCAAAGCAGAAACACGGGACCCTATTACTGAAATTCCACTGTATGTCAGTCACTAGGGCCCTAGGCTGTATCTCATTAATCGTGATAGCTTGACAGATGAAATTTTCGTGAAGTGTTTCTGTTGTCGCTACAACAACAAATACTAAATACAGTTTTTTTTTTTTTTTTGTGTAGTGGAGTTTACGGAACCCTTCTTGCTCTTGGCCCTGGTGCATGCCTGTGTCCCCTTTGGGTACTTTCCGCTAATTCTTATGGTTTCGGATTTGGCCATCCGTCATCATCATCATCATCATCAAAGTTTTCATCATCCCACTGCTGGGCACAGGTCTCGTCTCATACAGAGAAGGGTTGAGCGTAATCAACACGCTTGCTCAATGCGGGTTGGTGATATCAGGCTTAAGTCTAGGTTTCCTCAAGATGTTTTCCTTCACCTTGTAATCAGTCGTTAGAGTCCAAGATATACTTAGAAAGCCCCATGTGGCCCCATGAATTTATCTCTCTCTTTATATCTACTTAGATAAATTCATTTTGTATAATAATTGGTTTCCCTTATTTTTGTCGTCCTCCGTGGCGCAACGGTCAACACGCCTGTCTGCGACATGGAGGTCCTGGGTTCGATCCCCGGCCAGGTCATGATGGAAAACGATCTTTTCCTGATTGGCCTGGGTCTTGGATGTTTATCTATATATATATATATATATATATATATATATGTATTACATAATTAGTTAGTATCCCATAACACAAGTCTCGAACTTACTTTGGGGTTAGCTCAATCTCTGTGATTTGTCCGTATAAAAAAATAAAAAAATATTTGTAAACCTATATTTTATTTTTAATATCATCTACACATATAAGCCGCATCCACGCAACCTCATTCGCTGCTCGTCACCGGCGCGCCCAACCGATTTGTTCGTGCTTTGATCTTCGGCGCGATTTATCGACATTATTTTTAACGCCGATGCCCATCACTACGGCTTGAGTGATAGACTCGGCACTGAACTTATTGCCGACGGATTATTTACAAGTAAATTGGGTTTTGTATAAAGCTTTCCTATTTGTTGTGTGTGTTATTATGGAAATGTATGTTTGTTTTGTACGAGAATGAGTCGACTAGGTCGGTATAGTCATTGTAACCTGACATATTTGCCAAAATATTAGGTTCACTTCTAAGATATCCCTTCCAAGGACCGCTTTTGATACGAACTTTAGCCCAACGAATTGTTAAAAATAATTACTAATGGTTACTTTCATAAAAAACATAATTTTATCAATTGTTAGTTTAAGTATCTAATGATACGAGTAATTAAGGCTAGAAAGGGAGGAAGCTTTGATAAATATTTACTAAACTATAAGGATATCAATAAGTAGTATTCGGAACAAAGCATGTATTTTTAATCAATTAGCTTGGGAATACGGCCATCTAGTTTTAAAATATTGACGAACTTAAAATTTACTTGTAAAATAGTCTCTCAAATACATCTCATCATCAACCTTTTATAGTCCCACTGCTGGGCACAGGTCTCCTCTCATATAGAGAAGGATTGAGTGTAATCACCACGCTTGCTCAATGCGGGTTGTAAATCACAAAAACATAGAGTAAGTAAGCCGACCGCTGTGACAGAAGTAGCCAGAAAAAAACTGTCGCCACCTAATGTTACAACGGGTAATTAGACAGGCAAACACTTGCTTAACATACAGCCAAGTATCAATATAAAATTAAATTCAACAAAATTTACCAGATACGCCACACTCGCCATACGTTATTGTAAATGCCCATAAAGTATTGTAAATCTTCCTCGACTTTTAAATTGAAATTAAAAGAATATCTTTTATACCATTATAAAGAGTTCGAAGATGTCCAAGCAGACGTATCTGCCATATAAGCCACCTTATTTTTTATTTCTTATTATTGGTGGGGATTTTGATTTTCTATTTTCTGTTTTCTGGATTTATTTAAATATTTAAATGTTTTTAGCTATTTATTTAAGTATTCATATTTTCTAACTTACTTATTTGTTTATAAAATGAATGTAAATTAAACACTTATTTTATTATTTGAATAATTTACAATGTATTTAACATATATACACACACACATTTATGCATGTCACAACATTTTTTTTTAATGTCAATTATATTTAAGTTTTTGTAATTCTAGCGTATGGCATTCGTGGGTTGCAGCTGAAAATCAGCGTCAGATGGCAAATCTTGTGTTGTCATCTGACATTACGCTGAGCTGAGGCCCTTTTGGCATTATAAGCTGGGTTTTATAGTTTTAAATGAATGTACTTTGCTGTAATGTCAAAAACGCATTTTTCTTTCTTTCTTTCTTTCTTTCTTTATTGATACCAGTACTATCCGGACTCTGGATGGTACTCCGGATTGATCTGGATTCCGGACGAAGCGTATATTCTCGTCATTCACACAGCGTCCACCGAGGGTCTGGAACAATTTGCCAGCAGCGGTCTTTCCGTCCCGTAATACTTTAAGTGTTTTCAAGGCTAGAGTAAATAGGCTCATAACAAACTGGTGCGCTTTACCATGATTGATTGCGTGATCCGGAGGGTTCGCAGTGATACACTAGTACATAACCTTCAAAAAACATACAAAACTATAACAGAAAACAAAAATTTTCAGACCAATACTTATGTTTCCTCCACCCGCCAGCGCGATGTAGAACCTTCGTTACAGTTAGTAGTTAAATTCTTTGATTCTTTAGGTATTCAGTGGTGTTATTGCATTTTATATAGCAATGGTAGTTTTAAAGCTGCAACACCAAACTGTATCCCCAGATTTCGTTATCAATAGTTTTTTTTAATTGCCTTCCTGTGGAAGTACTTTTAAAGTAACACGTCAAAAAACTTCCAAACCAATACGTATGCAAATTAATTCGTAGCCCAACAATATCATAAACCCAACACATATTCTCACAACGATATCAAGGTACATACAAATTACAAAGCACTGAGCGATAACTCTATACGTCTGCTCATGATCGGAATAATAAGAGGGGTTATAGTATCATAAATATCGTTTATAGTTGTTGTGATCGACATCGAAGACTGTTATGTTCAATCGCTATAGATTGAAGGATTGATGTTTCTCTGTTATTTTGTTAACTTAATAATACGCAGTCACCATTTAGATATGGGAAAATATTTGAAGGTCGTATGAAAATCATGAGTCTACTCAATGTCAAGTATAATATCTTTATTATAGTAACAAGGACTCAGTAAACTTAAGAACTACTTACTATATAAATAAATAAATAAATACGGACAAATCACACAGATTGAGCTAGCCCCAAAGTATGTTTGGGACTTGTGTTATGGGATACTAACTCAACGATACTATATTTTATAATAGATACATATATTAATAAACATCCAAGACCCAGGCCATTCAGGAAAAGACCGTTTTATATGTTACTTTATTTTACTTTTTAATTCATCTCATGGGACATTTCCCATGAGATGAATTAAAAAGTAAAATAAAGTATGTATAAGTGTCATTACACTGCAGTGGTTAATGTACATAAAATCGAGCCTACTAGCGATAATTTTTTTCATTGTTGGAGCAAAACATATACACAAGGTACTACTTGTTCTCATTATGATATTAGGTCGCAAACCATGGCCAGTAATTTTATCATGCTTGGCTTCGTTAGCGCAGTTTATTTTTATAATTTTAGCCTTAGACACATAAAGCATCAGTACTATTTTGGTAACTATCTCTTCATTTTTTTCTTCAGCCTATAGAGGCCCACTGCTGGACAAAGGCCTCCCCAATGCAAAGGCTTTCCACAATGAACGGTCTTGTGCTGCGCGCATCCATCGGCTTCCCGCGACCTTCACCAGGTCATATGTAACCATCTTATTCATGAAAAATTGAGTGAAGGGAGGGTGGAGTAAGATGTTATTTCAACTAATGCTAAAGATTACACTATTGGCAGCTCATTCCACCTAACTTTTCATGGCGAAAGTCTTACAGAATGCCAGTTGAACACGTCTATGCCAGTTATCTCTGAAGACCAGCGCTACATGGGGCTTTGTCTCGCATGGTGTTGTAGTACGATGCCCGTTTTGTGTGGACGTGACGCACATGATCCCCAGCTTGTTTTTAATTGTGTTTGAATACTTTTTGTGCGGTATATTCACCACAAAATATAAACGTATTTTCTTTGTTTTTTAACCATTCAGTCTTCAACTGAAAATTTAATTGGAATGAGGATCTAATATTTGTGTGACTTAAAAGTAGTTGTTTCAGGTCTGGCTGTTTATGTATCTGAGTTTATATGTTAGTAAACGCAAGCAGAGCAGTGATATCTTAGTGGTATCAACCGTGACTCACAAATTGTAGGTCGTAGGTTCGAACCCCATCAGACACTTTACTTTGTGTAAATTATGTCATCACCACTGCTCTCAAAACGGTGAAGAAACACATCGTGAGGAAACTGGCATATCCTAGAGCTACAACTTCGAAGATATGTGACATCTACCAATTCGCTACCGGGCCAACGCGGTAGATTACGGCCCACCCTCTCCCCTCATCGAGAGGAGGTCTGTGTACCAACAGTGAGAACAATATAGGCTGATTATGTATAAAACGCATGCACAATACAGGAGTAACTGCTATTGTGGCTAAAGTTAAAAAAAAACCGATCAGCAAACTATCAGTGTCTTAGATTCATCATCATCATTTCAGCCGAAAGACGGCCACTGCTGGACGTATGCCTCTTATCTTAGTTATCTTAGATGATGAGATATCCATGCAAAAGGCTATCTTAGCAAGAACGTAGCAGTATCACTACCACGAGGACAGTTATCAAAATTAGTCCTTAATGTTTCCAAAGCTGGGCTTAGAGAGTGAATGATCTGCAATCTAGCTCGAGAGCTCGGTGCGGATTCATAGAGGTTTGGTTCCGGTTTTGGGACATGCCGGTTTCTTCACGATGTTTCTTCACCATCCTGAAAGCAAGGGCGATAAAATTAGTAACACAAAATAAAGCTTCTGCTTGATTTCCTGCATAATTAATTAACCCCACCCTTTTATTGTGAGGACAGCTAAAAGCTAATGATAATTACAATACAATATCAAAATAGATCAGTTGTCAAAGTGCCAAACTTTCAGAATATCGCCAACCCTAAAAAGTATCTACAGACACGATACAACATATTCTACTAATACATTTTCACGCAAAAACTTCTACATTTGATTGAATGAAAGGAGATGTTTCAGAAATGTATGGAGCCTGGGCCGGCACATTGTAGACTTAATGCTAGGTATACTTACGCTATAATTATTAATATATATTTTGGCTTAGTTTTTATACAGATTCAATTTAACTCGGTCAAGGAGTGCAACACAACTACTAATAAATATGGTGGTCAGCAGTAAGCGAAATAAGATTTTGACAGTGACATTTGATTGACGTGCCATGTATTTAAGGCTATCGTATCTATATTATCTACCATATGACTGCGAAAAAAATAAAACATGAATTCCGAACATACTGACCATTAAATAAACACAATCAACTCAAATCAACATTCGACACGAACACAACGGGAAAATAGAACTGTCAAAGTTCCATTCAAACGTCATAAAAAGTGTCATGGCTAAGGTAGCCATGACACTTTTTATATTTTAGCCATAAAGGGTTATCTCACTAAAAAACGTTTCAAATAATTAATTATACAGGGTGTATCTGACATCGTAATGCAAACTTCGCGAAAAGGCTAGACCTCATGCCACTAATAAAATTATGATAGTCATTTATGTCGTTAATAAACGGTTACAGAATACACAGTGTTTAAAAAAAGTGTCGGCTCGGCTTTTGAACCTTGCAAGCGTGCCGCCGTGCGGGTTTTTCCCGGGACGTTGATCCCTGATGTGAATTCTATTAAATCAGCTGATGAGATAGTTTTTCGGGTTTTGTTTTCATTGCACTTTTTTATGTAATTAGCGAATTATTTAATTTTTACTTTAAAATCTTATTGGGTTATAAAAGTATAGCAATTGTGAAAGGTCTAAAGTGAAAAAAAAACTACATATAGTTTTTTTAAATCATGAAAAAGCCGACGAAAAATTCCACCACTGGGGGGTTCAGAATCATGCGTTTGTGCGTCGATGTCAGATACACCCTTTATATACTTGTATTTTTATTCAAATTAATTTAGTAGTATTTTTATGAAAATATTCTATTTTTTTCCTTTTTATCTATATAGCGTACATAGTGGTGGCCCAAAATGAAACATCTCCTTTGGCAAACAGATAGTATATAACTAGAATGAACACATAAGATAATATTTTTTCCGATTTTCTCGCAAGACAAACTTATGTGGATAAAATCGAGAAGCGCAGCTAGTTTATAACTAGAATGAACTCATAAGATAATACTTTTTCAGATTTTCTCACAAGACAAACTTATGTGGATGAAATCGAGAAGCGCAGCTAGTTTATAACTAGAATGAACACATAAGATAATATTTTTTCCGATTTTCTCGCAAGACAAACTTATGTGGATAAAATCGAGAAGCGCAGCTAGTTTATAACTAGAATGAACTCATAAGATAATACTTTTTCAGATTTTCTCGCAAGACAAACTTATGTGGATGAAATCGAGAAGCGCAGCTAGTTTATAACTAGAATGAACTCATAAGATAATATTTTTTCCGATTTTCTCGCAAGACAAACTTATGTGGATAAAATCGAGAAGCGCAGCTAGTTTATAACTAGAATGGACACATAAGATAATATTTTTTCCGATTTCCTCACAAGACAAACTTATGTGGATTAAATCGAGAAACGCAACTAGTTTCTTCTCTTCACCTCAACCTACATACTGACTCGCTCAGCTGACACATCCAATAAATCCCTCCTAAAGGACCTTCACAACTAAACAGACGTCAATATTCACGGCACAATGATCACAGCATGTATTACTTGATTACAACACAAGTACCAATCTCGAAGGGCCGGCCATCTTGTGGCAACGTGCTATCATTTTCCGTTCCCACTGCAAGCAGTCGTATATAACCACCTCACGCAGTGATTTGCAGCTTAACTAGTGAGACATACAGGCCTAAGGGATGAGCGAAACTTTTGACATGAAACGACACAAGAAAGTTGTTCAAACCAGCAGAGGAACCAAGCCGATCGATTCTGGAAAATCTCATCGTGATAAGTAGGCTAGTGTCAATCTCTAGCTTTTTTTGAATGACAACTCACTCATCTGCTTCGATCTCACATCATCACCATCACCATCTTCTCAGAGATAATCCCAGGCGTATCCTAAGCTTATTCAACTTTGGGTACGCTTTACCAGTCTAAATGCTAATTGGCTAAACTTCGATATTTTCCGTGAAGCGACTGCCGTCTGACCTCCACGACCCGAAGGCGATATTGAAGCATTGCAGTTAGACCAATTGTTGGACTTTTGAGGGCTCCAACAAACCGTAACGACTGCTACTAGATGTTCATATGGCAACCACGGCCAGACCAGTGCAAATATTCATATTCATGCGTACATATTTGCAGTGCGTAAATATTTGCATCGTTCTCACATGGAAGATAAAAATGAAGTAATCAAATTTTATGATTTTAAAAGTGTATCTGTGATGTTTCTTGCCCGTTCTTCTCCAGAGATACCTACGATTTGGAATGGGTGACTAGCTTCATCTTACTGACTGACCAATCCTTTCAAAATTCAAAAGTACCTGTAATTGGCTTACATAATCAGCCTCTATATTGTTCCCACTCGTGGGACACATGCTTCCTCTCTATGAGAGGGAGTGGGCCGTAATCTACCACGCTGGCTCAGTGCGGGTTGGTAGATGTCACATGTATTCGAAGTTATTAGCTCTAGAACATGTCGGTTTCCTCTCAATGTTTTCCTTCACCGTTTTGAGAGAAGTGGTGATAAAAGTAAAGCGCCTGGTGGGATTCGAACCAACGACCTACAACTTGTAAGTTGCGGCTGATACCACTAGCCTATAATAATTAGCACTGCTCTATAATAATTGGCTTATCCATACTAATATTATAAATGCGAAAGTAACTCTGTCTGTCTGTCTGTCTGTCTGTCTGTCTGTCTGTCTGTCTGTCTGTTACGCTTTCCCGCCTAAACCTCTCAACCGATTTTGATGAAATTTGGCACAGACAATCTTTGGACCCTGAGGAAAAACATAGGCTACCTGTTATCCCGGAAAAATTTGATATTCCCGAGGGAAATCTAAAAAGCGCGATATAACCGAACACCACGCGGGCGAAGACGCGAGCGGAAAGCACACAATCTTTAGACCCTGAGAAAGGACATAGGCTACTTTTTATCCCGGAAAAATTTGATGTTCCCGAGGGAAATCTAAAAAGCGCGATATAACCGAAATTTACGCGGGCGAAGCCGCGGGCGGAAAGCTAGTTTGAAATAAATGCTTTGATTTTGTCATCACGCTCGCTACAGAATCGCACAGCAGTTCTCAAAGTCGCCGTGATCAATACAGATTTATACTAAATGAGCTCCCTAGGTTAGCAAAATATTATTAAAGCTTGCCGGCTATGTATATTCCTACGTAGGCATAAAAAATAACGCACATGCGTATAATGTATTGAAAATATTAAATTGTAATTCATTCAAAATCAAAGCATTTAATTTCAAATAAACCGTCCCAAGGTATTTATTCCCTACTTGCCCCAATGGAGAAGAACGGTAAAAAAAAATGGCTGAATAAAAAGAATTTCTATAATACCAAGGACTATTTTTTAAATAAATTATTATGTTTGTAAATTCAAATTTGTTGTTTGTATGTTTTATACCTATTTCTCAAAAACGCATAATTGTGCTCTAATAACACCTATGTATATAAAGTATCTTATTTTAAAAAAATTGCGGAGATAAGGTCAACAGCTTCGTGTATTGATAGCCAGTTCAACTTAAACCCTGGCAAGCACCAGTAAGACTAAATATTATGGTATCTTTCACTTGACTTCATCTTCATTCACAGCCCAACTTCATCCATTACTGGGCATTGCCTGTGTTTCAGTAGAAATTTCTTCCAGGTTCTAGCCACAAGCTTTGAACATGCGTATCTACTAATTAATGTAGGGTGCTTTACCTAATAGCCGGCAAGTATTAAACTGTCTTTCAATTTACCAACTGTCCGAATAAGCCAATGTTTTGCTACGACGTATTTAAAATTCGGATTTCCAAACGCCACACAGGCTTTACAGCTTGTACGCAATGCGATACAATAGCACATACCAGCAATAACTTTAAAACTTTCTCCATCAATCTCAATAATAGATAGCGTAACACAATTCCTACAACATGTTTAAAAGACATTTAGTATTTTTCCACTGTCTACCAATTTTAAGTTCACCCATTTACATTCAGCGTACTGGTCAAACTGTCCATCCGTATGTCTCGTCCGTTTTCATCAACAGCCCGTCAAATAAACCAAAGAAACGGGTTTCGCATATAAAGGGCTGGATATGTCACAGCTATGCCTAATGAACTATTTGAATGTAGGCCTTATTGGCCGCGGATAAATAAAGAAATAAATGTGAAGTACGCGTCGTGCGCTCGCGCAAGCTAATCTGCTGTTTAAGGCCGTATTCATAGTGTGGGGTGGAATTATTGGGTAATTTTTTTCAAGGTAATTTTTATGTAAATTAGTAAGTAGGTAATTAATTATGCACCAACTTTATTAAATATGATGTAATGAATCCATACATTGCCAATTAGGTTCATTGTAATTTATAGATCTTTAGGATTACAACACCCTAATTGCGTACCACACTAACGATTCCAATTTGAATTCCTTTTCATTTTTTCATTGCTTCATTATTTTAGAAAAATTGTCCGATCAACAACGTAAATAACGCAATGAATGTTGTTGAATTGGCAAAATCAAAGCCATTGCTACTGGTGTGTTCTATTTAGTTTGTTAAGCTACTGAAATTTATAGTTCAGCTAATTTTCTTACGATTAAAACAATTTCAATTATAATGGTCAAAATAATTTTCATACAATAAATTCAGAATACCTACTCTAAAAGATTATCATAAAAAACATGAAGTATAACGTTTGTCAGGTATAGGTATCTCAATAATAACAGTATACTATATTTAAAACTTATCGTCCCTTGGAGGTCCTTTCTGACAAGTTGTTGACTTCATATAATGGTACGGCTCAATCAACAGGTCGACCCACAGTTGAGATCCGATGACAGATGGGGGTCACCAAGTAAAATGTTTAAATTGAGAACCAATTTCGTGTTTATTTTTATTTTCATTGCTCTGACCCTTTTGTATATGACGAAGTTGTGTTTATTTTCAAGAAATTTTGTAACTCACTGTGTTTTAACAATAACTAGCTAACTTGGGGAGCTTTGTGACATTTTCGAAGTTAATACCAAACTACGAACTTCGAAATTAATAAATGTTTTGTTAACTTTTTCATCTTAAAACCGTTCCTTATTACAAAAACTAAAAAAAATGATAATTTTCATTTTTATTTCGAGATGTTTTCCCTATGGTAATCTAATGTTAATAGTTAATAAGCTAATCTAAATAATTTCCAGTTCTTAAATTATAATTTAAACGGTTTAACTAGTTTTTTTGTGTTCATAGATAGTTAAACACCTACTCTTGCTTATGATTTATGTTGCTTTTATACAGATGTCACAGAGTTTTTAATAGTTTCGCGGCGCTAAGGACCACTTGAAGTCACGTACGCCGCCCTAACACCACCAATAATGCTAAGGTACTCAGAACCGACATTACCCGGAGCACTTAGCACTACTATTCATCTTCTAAAACAAACAGTCGTAAAACACCCAACTCCTTCAAAAATAAAAATAAAGCAGCCGCCAGACTTTTCAGGCGACAGAAATTGCAACAGACAGGCAGCACTATGAATAGACCGCGTTGCGAGAAGTGGGCTTCACGTTTGATTGAATGTGAAAATTATACGGCCGGTAGCGGCGACGACGCGCCAGTGTGGAGTGCTCTTTATATTACCAAGTTTTCCCATAGGAATAGTCGGGAGACGCACTATGTTTGAATGTCAAATTAACATGTTTAAGAATATGTTAAGATATTGATATTAATGTTGTTAGATAAATACTAGGAATGTCAATAGCAAAACAATTCTGAAAATTACAACGCTTTGTATTGTGAAAACGACAAAAATGGTATTCTAATTTGGCAAAATTAAGTCTGTCAATTCGTGTAACGCAAATGTATTGACAGCAGTAGAAAGTTTATAAGCTAGAGACCTCAAGCAAACAGTTGATTTCGCACATGTCTAGCTAGCTAATAAAAAAAAAAAAGTTAAAACCCAACTACAAAAACGACGCTGAAAAAGTATAAAACAAGATTTTCAGAATACTGAACTGAACAAAGTTGCTAATGTAGTTGCAAGTAAATGGACACAGTAGTAATGTCATACAATACTATTCTGAAGTATGCAATATTCACTATATTGTAGAGATAAATTTTCATGTTTGGAAAGGCGTAGTCACACGTTGTCAAAGTGCTACGGTAGGTATGTAACGTGTGACTACGCCTTTCCAAACATGAAAATTTATCTCTACATAGTGAATATTGCATACTTCAGAATAGTATTGTATGACATTACTACTGTGTCCATTTACTTGCAACTACATTAGCAACTTTGTTCAGTTCAGTATTCTGAAAATCTTGTTTTATACTTTTTCAGCGTCGTTTTTTGTCGTAGTTTGGTTTTAGTTTTTTAACTTTTTTTTATTTGTACTATTTTGGTGTTAAAGTGTATTTGTGGCGCATATTATTAACAAAAGTTAAACTGATGAACTAAAAACTAGGTACTTAACATATTACATCTACACGCACATATAACAACATAAGCCCGAAGGCATATAGTGCAGAGGCCTTTTTATGGGAGATTTAGCCAGTTATCAAACTGTTTCCGCCTTCACCGCGTGGAGTTACTCCCAGCTTATGTCGTTTTCATTAGTGCATTACATATTTTAATAATGTTCACACTGCTCTACATGGCATAAAGCGATTCACAGTTCCCGTGATCCGCGCTTTACCTTATCGCTCATATTTAACATCATTAAAGCATTCTTGTAATTATGTACAAGCATAAAGCACTCGTGAAGCTCTTTCACGTGATACCAAACACGGTATATTTATTTTAATTTTATATTAACATAGAACTTTTTAGTCCGCTAGAGGGCGCAATACTAAATTTGGTGACAAGCTTTATAGCTCATAACTAACAGAATATCAAGGCCCTTCTAATGGTACTGCAGTGGTCTTATTCTGATAAGTAGTAAAGAAGCTGTGAACGAAAAGATGTGAATTATATCCAACCAGCCCATGAATACAGGTAAAGTCACACGCAAATGCTAGCAATATATATATATATATATTCAAAATGTACAAGTAAAGCGCTTTCAAATGATACCAAACACGGCATATTTATCTTAACTTTATTTTTTTACTCTGTATGTTTTGTCCGCTAGAGGGCGCCACAGTAGATTTTGTGAAACCCCATATAGCCTATCACCAGCGGACAATTAAGACGCTTCTAATGATATATCATTTGTTGAATTCTGATAAGTAGTTTAGAAGTTACGATGGAACAGATGAACATAAATACATACATACATACATACATACATACATACATACATAGCCGGTCAAAATCATAACCCTCCTTTTGCTTTGCCGTAGTCGGGTAAAAAATCCCGTTACACGACTCCATGTATAGACTAGAAACTATCAGACTTATTACTACACTCCAAACTGTAGAGCAGTAGTAGGTAGTATTTTGTAGGTAAAACGGGAAAACTTGTTCCCTTCAGATCAGATGCTTTTCTCGGTGGTAGGCGATATCATCGGCTGCCGGCAGAGGTTACCATCTACTAGACAAAGTCTTTCCGCCCAGCGATTCGTCGTGTTCATGATGTCTGGTGAAGCCGTACGGAGGACGCGTCTGAGCAGTTGTGTTGCGATGTGTGCCGGGTACGATGCACCAAATGTTGTTGTGTCGGAGTGGTCCAGATCAATCTCCCTCTGGCACAGCATCGTTGGGCGTGTTGTTGGGTTTAACATTGCATCACCTCGCTCAACTGCCGTCTTCCTTCCTATTCACTCAGTTTTTTTGAGTGAATAGGTTCATCAACGATTGCATCACTGCTAACCATCAGGCGGGATTGCGCTCAAGCACTAGTATATAATCATAAAAAAAAACAAATACAGTTCTTAAATTCAAGTTTATAGGGCACTGGAATGTTGGCAAGAAGCGTACAAATATGGTTGCATGCAAAATATAAACAATATTAATTAATCATGCTAGAGGTAAACACAAATTAATCAGTAGATTAGATATGTCAAAATGAAATTGAATGATGATAAATAAATAAAAACAAAAGTTACAAATGTCACAATATGTAGCTATTTCATCAGTGAATAGGTACATAATTAAAAAACATAATCAAATAAATAAACAAGTCTACATTAATTTGTCATTCAGAAATTCATCAGTCGTGCAATAACATTTATCAATGAATAATAACTGTTTAATTTTGTTCTGAATTGTGTAACATTCAAATTTGTTATTCCAATTGGTTATTTAATGTAGATCTGCGATAACTAAAACGCTCTTTTTCACTAAGGCAGTTTACAACGCTGATTTCTTCAAGCGTTTGCATATTGGCTACGAATCGTAGCATTGACACCTTTTCAATCAACTTTGTGTTTGCTTTGAAGAAAACACTAACTTCATAAATATAGTAATGATGGTAAGTTTACTAAAATTGTGGCTACTACGCCATAAGATATTAGCACATGCATATTATTTATTTTTTAACAATTTAGAAAAGTGCCTACGCTGATATTAATTTTCTAATTTAGGTCATCTACGTGGGCATTCCAATTTAGTTGGTTATCTAGTTATAAACCTAAGAATATTGCTACTTTAACTTCTACAATGTCAGAGTTTCTATGTCTGATATTTACTTTTGGTACTGCAGTTCTGGTGGCCTAGTGGTTAAAACACTAGCCTCTCAAGTATGAGTGTGCGGGTTCGATTCTATATCAGGCAAGTGCCAATGTAACTTTTAGAAGGTATATGTACCTACTTTCTAAATATGCCTTGGATACTAATGGCTGATTAAAAGGTGAAGGAAAACATCTTGAGGAAACCCGGACTTTAAGTCTGAAATCGCCAACCCGCATTGAGCAAGCGTGGTAATTACGCTCAACCCTTCTCTGTAAGAGAGGAGACCTGTGCCCAGCAGTGGGACGATAAAAAGGTTGATGATGATTGCAGTTCTTTGATAATAATGCATTATTTTCGTTTTCTTTAAGTTTATAACTAAAATATTATTATCAAGCCAAGTAATCACATTTGATAGCGTACTATTTATGTCATCTTGATAAATATTGTGATACATTTCACTATGGCAATACTGTCATCAGCAAACATTACCATTTGATGTTGAGTCACCTTTGGCAGGTCATTTATAAAGTTTAAGAAAAGAGGTGGCCCAAGGATTCTACCCTATGGGAGACCACACTTTACCAATCTAGAACGAGATAAGAAATTCTTTTTAAGGCTTGTTTTTAACCTACTCTTGTAATATATGTCGAGTCAAATTCTTTTAAGGCCTGATAAGTATTGGATTAAGACTTGATAAATCGCTGTAATATCTTCAATTCAGGTCTAGTCTTGGACAAAACTCACCTTGAAAGCTTAGCTAAAATGAGTTTGAAGTTAGCTATCAAGAGTGTATTGCCACTATTGGTAGTAAATTAAAGTCTTAAATGACCATAAAATAAATTAACGTGTTCCCTGAACGTATTCTCTATTAATAGTCTATGACATTATCGATAGCGAATGCTGCTCATGTCAAGCTACCTGCACACTAGTTTTCATGGTGAGAATTCTTATAATAGATGTCAGTTTTGGGCACATTCAGAACACTTCATCATCATCATCATCATTATTTCAGTCGAAAGACGTCCAATGCTGGACATAAACCACCCCCAAGGATCTCCACGACGATCAGTCCTGCGCCTACCGCATCCAGCGGTTTCCCGCGACCTTCACCAGGTCGTCGGTCCACCTTGTCGGGAGCTTACCCACTCTGCGTCTTCCGGTGCGTGGTCTCCACTCGAGAAGCAGTCGCGGTCGGCCCCATCGGGCATCGGTAACAGAACATTTAAGTTTTATAAACCTATTCTATACAAGTTTATACTTTCTTCTGCCTACTCTGCTACCACGCCAATTCCAAATAACCATCATCATCATCTTAACTTAGACTTTTCCCAAATACGTTCGAGTTGGCTACCAGTCTAACCGGATTCAGCTGAATACCATTATTTTACATGGAACGACTTCCTATCTGACCTCCACAACCAACTGGGAGGTAATACGATACCCCTTGGTAAGACTGGTGGTCAGACTTTTGGGCTTCTGACTACCTCTAATGACTGTCAAAGATCTACAAATTAATGACACCCGGTACCAACTGCTTAACGTGCTTTCCGAGGCACGAAGGATTCTCGGTATGTAAACATGGTCATCCATCCACAGACCAACCGTGGCAAGTGGAGCTTAACATGGTCGATCGACCTGTGCCTCTGTAACTATTTAGCCACGAGCCCCTTCCAATTTCAAGTAACCACAACCACCACCACCACCATCTTTTTATCGTCCCACAGCTCCACTGCTGGCCACAGGTCTCCTCTCATACAGAGAAGGATTGAGCGTAATCTTCGCTTGCTAAATGTGGGTTGGCGATTTCAGAATTAAAGTCCAGGTTTCCTCAAAATGTTTTCCTTGACCTTGTTATCAGTCATTGGTGTCCAAGATATACTTAAAAAGTATATACGTATAACTTAGAAAAGTTAGATTGGTACTTACCTAACGTAGAATCGCACACTCATACTTAAGAGGCTGGTGTTTTAACCATTAGGCCACCACGACGAAAAGTATCCACAACACCAAGAAGTAACCCCACGGTTGCTACAGCAGTATAACCTGTAACTCGAAACTAAGGAATAAATACAACACGCCTTTACAATAAACGGCCGATGTCTCGGTTTATGTCCGATGTTAAATACGTTGATTTTAACTGCAGTTTTATGGACTACTCGTGTTGATTCGGCGTCAAGTTACACGGACTGAGCACACTGGTTGATTATTGGACTTCAAGATTTCGAAAACGTTGCAGTAGGATTTTCAATTTGATTCAGACGGTTTTTTAGGAAAAAGGAAATGCTTTAATCGGATGTGTCGATGCTGTTCCCAGTATGGAAAAAAATGTTTCTTATGTAACAAGCTACCAATGCGCAAATGAGTCTAACGAGTTCTCTCAATAAAGAGTAAAGTCAACCTACTTCGGAATCATTAATTCTTTCGAGTTCAACTAATACTGTAAATATACAGCTTGATGTATCGTATGTACGAGAACGACCAGTCCTCTATTTTTATTTTTTTAATTTATGGCATCGCGTAGTTGACCTTGAGAGGTCGTGACTACTTAACCGGACTATCCTGTGGCTGCCTTAAATTAATTTAAAGCCTCCAGCCAGGGCAACGAGAAACTAAGCGACTACACGCTAAGGACACCCTGTGGGGTACGAACCTCGGCTTAGGGCGTTGCTGGAGAGAACAGCAAGGGACAGCTGGATCGAAGTTTCATTTTAATTCGGTTTGATGACCGCGGCGTCTCCTAGTACTAGCTCTGAGAAGAAACGTCCGAAACAAACTCAGAGGACATATTTGGGAATTTATGTTTACTGGCTCAGCTGCGGCGCGGGCTGGCCTTCATCGGACAAGGGCAGTCCTCTCCTCCATATTTAGCGCAATCGTCTTAACAAATTGGTCCTTATTAGGAAATCGCTGTTTTTTTTTTACCAAGTGATAAGTTTTTCCCAATAGTAAGGCTGAAATAATCGCTCCGTGTGTACAATCAAATCGGTCGCTAACAATAAAATCCCCGCGATCGGCGCGGGCGCAGGCGCGTTTTATCGCACGCATAAACACGTCAGTGCGGACGCAACACGTTAATTTATTTTATTGTCATTTAAAACTTTAATTTACGGATGTTTAGTAATGTGTTGGACACGATGAGTGTCCGTCTGTCCTTGTGCGCCTTAGTCTTCGTTCAGTTCGAGGAAGTCTGGGAATTTCAAATAGTTATTGTTAAATGTTATATAAAGTGTAGTAAATTGTAACGGACTGAAGCTTTTAAATGCAATGCTATTTCAACACCTCGGTAGTAGGCCATAACATCGGCTGCCGGCAGAAGTTACCACCCACCAGACAAAGTCTTGCCGCCAAGCGATTGTCGTGTTCCGGCATGATGTCTGGTGAAGCCGTACGGAGGACCGGTCTGAGCAGTTGTGTTGCGATGTGTGGCGGGTACGATGCGCCAAATGTTGTTGTATCGGGAGTTTGGTCGTGGAGAGTCTCCAGATCAGTCTCCCTCTAGCGCAGCATTGTTTGGTCGTGTTGGTCTCGGGTTTAACATTGCATCACCTCGCTCAACTGCCTATTAATAGGCTTAATAAACTAGTGCGCTTTACCTTTGCAGTCAAGCACTAGTTTATAATTATTAAAAAAAAAAAAAAAAAACATCAGTACATTGTTTTCTGAAGTCGAGCTTGACAAGCACACATAAACATAATTGAGTCTATAATCTTCCCACTCCTAAGATACAGACCTCCTCTCGGTGAGAGGGAGTGGGCCATAATCTACCACGCGAGCCCAGTGCGGGTTGATAGATGTCATATGTCTTCGAAGTTTTGCTTCTAGAACATGCGGTTTCCTCATGATGTTTTCCTTCACCGTTTTCAGAACAGTGATGATGAAATAATTTACACAAATAAAGCGCCTAGCTGGTTCGAACCTACGACCTACATACATCTTGTAAGTCGCGGGGGATACCATTAGGTCACCACTCACACAACCTTACAACAACAATTTACAAGCACACAATTTTATCATATTTATTGTGCTAAATGCTAAAGTTGCACGACAATATTTCTAACATTAGAGTTGCTTTAGGCAACAAAAATACATACACTTGGAGATATATTTCCAAATAACATTAACGGATACTTGACAAATATGTTCAATCTCTCAGAAGCCTTATCAAAAGTACTCAAATCAAGTGTTAAACTCATACCACCATCACACATCACAAACTCCACACATAAAAACACGAACATATCTCACAAATTAATCCGAACCATAATTCAAAGACGTAAAATTTCGCTTCAAACTGCACATTTAAAAGTAATAAAATCAAAGAGATCTTAGAAGTAATAAAGCGTTCAAGTACAGAAGATTGTGGATATAACATACATATCTTTATCGCCAACGTCGCTCGTTCATTACACGCTGTAAAATATATTGGAGCCAAGCTCTTAACGCTAATTGACGCGACATCTAGTTTTGGTGTGAGGAAATAAAAGTGTTGACTGAGAAATTTGTTTGTTTTTATTAATTGCTTATGAAATAATGACTGAAACTAGAAAAGATCCTATTATCATATAAGGCTCGTTCGTTATTTTAAATTAGGCCATTTTAAAATTATAAAAATGAAAACCTAAATTCTAATTTCAAGATTACTCTTAAGTGGTTTAACTACTTAACTGATATTCAAAAAATAAATAATGTGAACTATTTTTTTATCTAAAATGTAAACAAAATTTTCTTCTACTTCTGCAGCCTATAGAGGTCCACTGCTGGATAAAGGCCTCCCCCAAGGCTTTCAATGCTTTGGGGGGGTTTGCCATAATCCCCACGCTTTCCAGGCGGGTTGAGGATCGCAGTAACTTGACATTCCACAGGAGAAGCGTTGCTGCCCGCTTCCCTGGTGAGAGTTCCCTTAGTCGCCTCTTACGACACACACGGAAGGATATGAGTTGGTACTTATATATATCGACGCTGGAAAGCGATTTTGTCGTATCTCGAAAAAAGGCAATGTTGTTTTATTGCATAATTGAATTTAAAAAGAAATACTGCGGTGGACGTTTCGGCGGATGTTTCTTTTTTTATGATACGACGTTGACATTTTCTAAACTTATTTCTGAATTCAATGATCCAGTTTTTTTTGGAATTATAAACTAGTCCTTGAGCGCAATCCCGCCTGATAGAAAGCAGTGATGCAATCGTTGATGGTAAAGCGCGCTAATTTATTTCTTAATAAATTAGCGCGCTTACCATCAACGATTAACGAATAGGCTCTTGCCTATTCGCTCAAAAAAAAGCTGATGCAATGTTAAACCCAACAACAGGACCAACGATGCTGCGCCAGAGGGAAATTGATCTGGAGACCCTCCACGACCATACTCCCGACACAACAACATTTGGCGCATCGTATCCGGCACACATCGCAACACAACTGCTCAGACCCGTCCTCCGTACGGCTTCACCAGACATCATGCCAGAACACGACGAATCGCTTGGCGGCAAGACTTTGTCTGGTGGGTGGTAACTTCTGCTGGCAGCCAATATTATGTATACCTACCGAGCTATGCTTGAACTATATTTACCTATATTTAAATATTTCTTAGTCTGTAGACCGTTCGCCTGGTTTATGCTTTTCCTAGTAAACTGAAACATATAATTGGCCATACAATAGTGAATATATAATACATTATGTAATGTTTCGCTCTTGGGTGCATATATAAATATATCCTATTACAGAACCAGCCATACCAGCGTGGTAAGCAAAACAAGCTCTCGCATTTTTTAAATCTAAGAAGCGGATCCCTCTTGTCGTATAATATCCCAAAAAAACAAGAAGAGAATTAATTTCACGAACGAAACGGGAAAGTGAAAACTTTGCATTTTAATAAGTATAAAAATCGAACTTCGCCAAATACCGAAGCTATCAAATTATCAGACGCATCCTTTCAACTATCTCCAACTCAGTTCAAACAGAAACTTGTCGATCCAATCCGATTAAAACAGTAAGATAACAATCGTTATTACCAACTGTTACAAGATCCTCGTCCTACCCCCTACCGGGCCTATTACACAACGTTCCTCAACGGGCCGGATAATCAGCCCGTTCCTATTCGGGCCGGGTGTTCGGGGCCCAATAATCGAGTGGGCAACTCGTCTGGCCTACGTTTTGTGAATATTTACTGACAGACCTCCGTGACCAGTGGCCTGTCGATAGAGATTTGGTGCGCTGTTTACCGTGGTACAATGAATATTGATGGCTTGCATCCTTGTTAGGATTGGAAAACGCCGCTGAAGTTTGGTGGTCATTGAATAGAAAGGTATCTTTGTTTCAAAAATAGGTTTAGGTAAATGACAGCTCCTGATAGTTCATGTTACTCCCCAAGTTTCTATACAAATGGTGCAATTAATAAAAACCTTGTTAAAGAACAGATTGATGCTTGAAGGCTCTCGAAGTAGGGCTGAAACAAGATTCTGCTAAAACAATTTACATGAACGTTTCAGAACTGTCGCTCTATTGCGTCGTGCCTTTACGCAGTTGCCTTTAATAATATTGCTGTAAATCAATATTAATTAAAGATGATGTTAGTATATGATGGTGCTACTAGCACTAACAATAAACTTTTCGTGATATAACTTCCAATTGTATTTAGACAACCAATCAAAATATTGCTTTATATCCACTAACAGGATACCACAACTACAATCATTGATATATAGCGGTTGTTCCCGAAGACTTAAATAGCACAATACCTGCCTAAAATTATAATCAATATAACATTAGCTAATTAACAATCGTAGTTTTAAAACTGTCCATATAATTTATAATTGCGCTCCTACGATCCGTTTGCCGTCTTGAATATGAATCGTCGACCACCGGCCGTGGGTTCATACTGTGAATGCTAAGTACATGTTTTTTGCGTCACCTACAGCGATGTCAGTCCGTGATTGCAATTTATTTTCGTTTGCATCAGGGTTAGGTGGTCGCTGCATTTTTACAACTCAATTATGTGGTGAAGAGGATACTGATGAGACAGAAAGAAAGAAATCTCGTCATTTTGGCTCATGAGTGGATATTTTCAATAACGACCAGTAGTCCATTTTACCGGTGGACATGAAGGGAACTGGGAGTCATGGGGAGGGCTTGTAGTAATGTTGAAGAACTATGATTTAAAGGCCAGTGTACTCAAACATCGATTTCCGCACGGAACTAATATTTGAATGGCCCACAGGTAGTTGTTCCGGGTCTGGCTGTGTGTGTATGTGAGTTGAAATGTTTGTAGCGTAATTCGTAGTGTAGGGTAGTGTATGAACAAAAGGCAAACAAAAACATCCTCACTAAGAACTACGAGTATAACTAAAATGACATATTCATCAAGTTGATGGAGGCATAGATGATGAGGAAGTTTGCTGAATTTTTTTTTAAATTATAAACTAGTGCTTGACTGCAGTCCCGCCTCATGGTAAGCAGTCATGCAATCGTTGATGGTAAAGCGCGCCAGTTTATTAAGAGCCTATCTACTCAAAAAAACTGAGTGAATAGGAAGGAAGACGGCGGTCGAGCGAGGTGATGCAATTTAAAACCGAACAACACGACCAACGATGCTACGCCATAGGGCAATCCCCCTATGGCGTAGTTTGGTCGGGGACGGTCTCCAGATCAATCGATCTAGAGACCCTCACACACACGCCACATCGTACCCGGCACATCACAACAGAACTGCTCAGACCCGTCCTCCGTACGGCTTCACCAGACATCATGCCGGAACACGTCGAATCGCTTGGTGGTAAGACTTTGTCTGGTGGGTGGTAACTTCTGCCGGTAGCCAATGTCTACCACCAAGAATATCTAATTTTGCTGTGTTCGTTATTCATAACTTACGTTAGGACATATACTATGACTAATGAACTTGTCATCTAATAATAACAGACTCGCCTTTTTCAGTATTCAAGGACCACACACAAATTGTGATCATGACCAAGACCATAACAATTAATGTCTTACTAACGACTAAAGTTCTTCACGACATGTAAGGCTGCAAACATTATTTGAAAATTTATGGGGGGCACGTGGAGATCACAGCGTTAATTCGAGTGACAGAAGACGTTTGACGCAGATCTATTTGTCCTATTACATAGGTGGTTCTCGTTACTTACATAACTACTTGAAATAAGACTTTAGTAGGTTGTCAAACATTGCCAAGACGTGAAAGAAACACAAGAAAGAGCTAAAAATTTCAATGCAAATGATGACTGTAGGCAACACAAAATAAAAAAAAAACGGTGAGAAATATGTAGAAACGGAAAGATACACTAGTAAAAAGTAAAACAATTTAAAATTAATACAATAAGATAATACGATAAAAGGTAAATAAACCAATTTAAACTAGTGATTTCATTATTCAACGTCTTAAATTCACCTGAATTTTGTCTACATTAAGCTTAGACGAATTTCGGAAAATCAAATCAATACTTTTATAACTTACGAATTTCTGCGAAATAGAACTAAAATTTTTAATAGTGCTTCTCAATTAAGATTTAACTTAATAATTTTCAGGATTCTTCGGAAGCACAACCTTAATCCTGGCACCACCAACAATGAAGACCACACACGAACGGAAGAGATACCAATCTTAGACTGGCGAGCGGCTCCAGGGACCTTATTGTGGGAACGACGTGTTGATAATCCACGATCGTGTTTGAAAATTATGAATGAGATTGATGAAGATAACATTCTTTAGTTTATTACGTTCACGTTCGACTTAGCAAACAGTTTACGTATACAATATGTAATATGATGATATAACATGATGTATAAGTAAAGTATATAAGGATCTTTTCGGTGGTAGGCAACAACATCAGCCGCCGGCAGAAGTTACCACCCACCAGACAAAGTCTTGCCGCCAAGCGATTCGTCGTGTTCCGGCATGATGTCTGGTGAAGTGTACGGAGAACGGGTCTGAGCAGTTGTGTTGCGATGTGTGCCGGGTACGATGTGCCTAATGTTGTTGTGTCGGGAGTTTGGTCTTGGAGGGTCTCCAGATCATCCTCTGGCGCAGCATCGTTGGTCGTGTTGTTGGGTTAAACATTGCATCACCTCGCTCAACTGCCGTCTTCCTTCCTATTCACTCAGTTTTTTTGAGTGAATAGGCTTAATAAGCTAGTGTGCTTTACCATCAACGATTGCATCACTGCTTACCATCAGGCGGGATTGCAGTCAAGCACTAGTTTATAACTATTAAAAAAAAAAAAATCTGCCCTTTTTTCTATAATTTCTACTGCTTAACTTTCCAGGTGGCAGCGGTCTTAATAAACACTGCCTCATAGATTTTTCACCAAACAGAATATTAGTTTATACGTCGTACAACAATTTGCTGTTCCATATATCTAAAAAATTTAAATATTTATATACCAACATAGAACGGTCTCTAAAGCCTGGAACACATGCGAAGTAGCCAGTCTGTCGGTGTTCTATAAGATTTATTTTGGAGAATGTCAGTTCCATCATCGGACGACCTTTTATACGACGATCCGGACGAAGCCCCCTCTTTTATACCGGATACATAGAGAGAGTGGGACAATTTGCCAACAGCGGTGTTTGCGCCTGACTACAATTTAAGTGTCTGCAAGGCTAGAGTGAATGGGCTCTTAAAAACTAGCGCGCTCTACCCTCAACGATTCTATCACTGCTTACCATGAGGCGGGTCAAGCATTATCTAGTTAATAATTATACAAAAAAAAAAAACATTCAACGTGTTACAGATAGGGTATATACAAAGGGCTCGACTTCTTTGGGTTAACTTCTTGATCAAGAATCCAGAGCTGAATCTATGAAATAGCTTGTTCGCCGAAGTGACAATCACCCTGTATAGTTTTTAGTCCGCTCTCTGTTATTACCCCTGCTACTACCATTTTCAGTCTGAAACCTCTCAGTACACTCTGCCAATCCACCAGACGATAGGCATTAGCCGCTCACGCCCACAAAAACCATAGGGTGGTCCACACCATACAGAGTGCAAATCAAAAACATTTACAATATGATAGCATATGCTCCACAGCATAAATCATGAGTAAAACAATGGCTACAGATACCGCCGATGCTTTATAGATAAAGTGATCGTCCGCCCCCTACCGGCGGTCGGTCCCATCAATCATTATAATAGATGTGGTATCCTGCGAGGATGTTAAAGGATTGGTTGGTATTCATTGAAGAGTTTGTTGTTCTTTCTTAGTGGTGGCATTTGTTGATTATGGAGATGTAAACGATCGAGTACAATTACCATTTGTAGTAATTAGATAGTTCTTTTTTTGCCAGATATATCCTTGTCTTATTAGCTTTAGACGCGACGTAAAACATACAGTGTGGCTACCATTTCATTACGAGACTCGATCATATGTATCGACTGCGTTTGGCGCTCTCATTGATTGAGAGTTCTTATAACCTTGAAGCGGACCAATCGATGAGTCAAACGCGGTCGATATCGATGATCGAGTCTTCGTCATGAAAACTCATGGTATTCACACAGAAGTGACGGGACGCCCGTCTCTTCTGTATGTTTTGTCGTCGCGACATTTTATATGAAAGGGACGCGGTGGAGACAAGTCCGCGCCCCATCTGCATCTTGCGTCTTTTCTGTATGTCTAGCGCCTAAAGTGGATAATAAATCAACAACTATTTAGGTAAGTATATTAAGATGGACAGTGATAATTATATTTGGAAAAATGTGATAAATTCAAACATGTTTTGAATAAAGTCAAAAGTCGTGGTGGCCTAGTGGTTAAAACACTAGCCTCTCAAGTATGAGTATGCTGGTTCGATTCCAGGTCAGGCAAGTACCAACGTAACTTTTCTAAGTTATATGTACTTTCTAAGTATATCTTGGGCAACAAAGACTGATTAAAAGGTGAAGGAAAACATCTTGAGGAAACCTGGACTTTAAGTCTGAAATCGCCAAACCGCATTGAGCAAGCGTGGTGATTACGCTCATTCCTTCTCTATATAAGAGGAGACCTGTGCCCAGCAGTAAGGAGATAAAAAGGTTGATGATGATGATGATGATAAATTCATGCAATCATATTAATATTATAAAGGTGAAAGTTCATGGCTTCTCACTCAAACGGCTAAACGTTTAAGCATGATATTTGTCTCACAGATGGCAGATGGCAGGAATAACATATAGACTACAATTTATCTTGATATTTCCACGGTATCGGAACTTATACAGATGAAACCGCGAAGTGCATCTAGTTTTAAATAATTTGAACGTAAGATAACATTGTAAACCATATTGAGTTTCTAAAATCAAATAAGTAATAGCTATCGGAAAGTTAATATACTAAAAGAGAAATCTCCTAAATCTCCTAAACCATCAATGAACATCATCCAACATAATCCCTTCACAATATAATCTCTATTACCTTAAATCTCTTCGAGAACAAGATACCGTCAAATAATCCAAATAGTAGTTCTTATCGCAGACTAACTACAGGTCTGGTTGCAACTGCATCACGTTTTCATAGATATTTTTACTCGACTTGCCTCGGGCGTCGACAGGGATCGTCACTTCGTGGACAATTTGGAGTTGGATTCGAGACGATAATTTTCGTGTTGGACTTTCAAGATCAGAATCTTAATGGAGTTAGGATTTTTTCTTTTTCATATAAACGTGATATGTGGGAAATGCTGCAGTATTTTCATATCACAGTCTAGAAGCTTGACGCTTCCTGATATTTTTTTTTGTTTTTGTCGTCATCTATTTCAGAAATAAGTGTTCTTTTTTTTAAATATAATTATAAACTATTGCTTGACTGCAATCAGGCCAGATAGTAAGCAGTAACGCAATCGTTGATGGTAAAGCACGCTAGTTTATTAAGAGCCTATTCACTCTAGCCTTGAAGACACTTAAATTGTAGTCAGACGGAAACACCGCGGCTAGCAAACCAAATTTTGAAAAATGAATTATTGTATTATGAGAAAACAGTCAAAACTTTAGTGAAGTGTACGCGAATGAGCTGTCATTTCAACTATTGTATTGTAAATAGTATTGATACTATTGACAGCTCGCTTTAAGGTAACTATCTAACTTTTCACGCTGACATTTTTACAAAATCTATCGGGAATACCAACTGTTACTTCAATATATTTTTCCCAATTTAATATTTTAACAGACAACTTAGTATAGCCACTATACTATTTAATCTAAAAACCTAATCGCCATCTTTCATGTCACATGCAATTAATGATAAGGGGTCCGCGAAGTAATGACTTCGCGGACCCCTTATCATTAATTGCTTGTCCATTACCTTTAATTTTGACATTTCAACAACTTTCATTGCGTTATTTTCGTTGTTGAGCTGACCAATGTTTCAAACTAATTAAGCAATGTATTAGCAATATCATTCAGAATGTGATGGATAGTATTTAAAGCAATTAGAGTGCAGATTGTGTTCCAAGATTTAGCATCATCAATATAAAAGTGTTAACACAAACTAACCACAAACGGAAGTGGTCCTTTTTAAATCGGCTTCATCAGACAGCACCAACCTAAGTGACACACTACAATCTGGAACAAATATAATCCGATTCAATTTAGCATATCTGTGGTCAAAGGCGCCGCCCCCTCTCGAGAGCAACGCTGACCCCCGGATCAAAGGACCGATGGTCAATGAAATGATTGGTCCTTTTTAACTTGCGATGTAACAAGTGTGATTTGTAGGGTTTAGTACCCAAAGGGACCTTCACATATACATATACAACATTATTTTTTGATTATATGAAGATAGTTCGTTCAGAATTCGTAACTGAATCGATTCCAATCATTTTTAAACCAGTTAATAATTTTTTTTTTTATCAGTTTGAGTACCGAGCGCGACATGCAGCTTACGATAAATCATCGCCCGCGCAACAGCTGACGCCAGAGGTCAATGCACCACTCACCCGCCCGAGCGGAGCGCAGACCATATTTTTGGTAGGACAGCCAAGTAGTATAGCAAGCTGATAACTTTGTGGTTTGTCATGATATCTTTTTGCAATTTTTTACATAGATTCTTTACTTAAAAATAGTGGACACGTGTTTTGGGTTCGCATAAACAAAAAATAAGGTTGTATTGCCTGTCTGCTCATCACCAGGCTGTATCTCATGTACTGCGAGATCTAAACAGTTGAAGTCTTTATAGCTGATGTATTTTTGTTGTCACAATAACAACTAATACTAAAACAGAACATTTTTAAATATTTATTTTGTACATAAATAATGCTACGGCACCCTGCATACGCGAGTCCGACTTGCACTTGACCGGTTTTTAAACTTTGAGGAGGATGTTTTGCGAATATTTTTTTTTTGTGTTCCTTTTGGACCTCGTGCAAATATAAAAGTCGCTTCCTGTGGGTTTGGTCATGACAAGAAAGGTAAGAGATTAATAGTAGCAATCTCATGTAGGTACTGTTATTATGTACTAGCTTTCCGCCCGCGTGGAGTTCGGTTATATCGCGCTTTTCAGATTTCCGTCGGGAACATCAAATTTTTCCAGGATAAAAGGTAGCATATGTCCTTTCTCAGGGTCTAAAGATTGTCTGTGCCAAATTTCATCAAAATCGATTGAGAGGTTTAAGCGGGAAAGCGTAACAGACAGACAGACAGAGTTACTTTCGCATTTATAATAGGTATTAAAAGAATTGGGACGTTAAAAGATTGATGATGAATATTGTTTTGTCGTGAAAACTTCTTAAATAACATTGTGCACTATTCAGGATCGGTAAAAAACATTAAACTCACGCCAAGACACGTCGTCGTCGTCGATCTGTGACGAAAATTTGTAAAGCGAATGGATAGTAGACGTGAAAGTTTATTTGGATGAAATTTAACACACACTTGGTTTATAACCAGGAGGTTATGTTAACATGTATGATACTTTTTATCTGGATATTCCCAAGGGATTTATACCTATGTGGGTGAAACCGCAAGGCGCGGCCAGTGCTGTTATAATTTCATCATCAGCCTTTTTATCGTTCCACTGCTGGGCGCAGGTTTCCTCTCCATAAAGAGAAGGATTGTACCTTCAGACTTAAAGTCCAGGTTTCCTCAAGATGTATCTGTTATAATTTGTACCTACTTAATTCACTTATGAAAAAAAAATACCTAATATAATTTAAAAAAATACATAATTGCATTGACGTTATATTCTGTGCTGTTGCAGTATTATGAAATTAAATTAAACTTTATTCAATATAGGTTTTGCCAGTTTTTTTTTTTTTTATATACATAGGTACTACGTACCTACTAATTAGTCTATTTTATTACTTGTGAGTTTTTAATTGTACTTTCGTTGTGTGCTAAAACACTTATGTTAGACAACCATTGTTGTCGAAGAATCCTGTCGAAAGAACGCTCTGTTGGAGTAATGTAGTGATTGTATTACATTATATTCCTTAACTAGGACGCCCGCGATTTCGTTCGCGTGGAGTTACTTATTTGAACATTTTATTTTATCCCCAAAAGAGGCATATACTTACTGTAGATACAATCATAGATTAATGCACAATTAAATACTATTAATATATTTGGATAAGGATTAATATTTGTTTTTTTTTATATGCTCCGCCCCTATTACATACGCAGCGTGATGGTATATAACCTAAAACTTTTCTGGATTAATGAGCTATCGAACGCAAAAAGTATTTTTCCAATCCAACCAGTAGTTCCTGAAATTAGCGCTTTCAAACAAACACTTCAGCTTTATATATTAGTGTAGGATGTCAAAATAAAATCTTGTATTGAGTCCAAATTCAGTTGATAAGTCAATCAATATTCAATACCCGAGTCAAAAAGTCATATCCTACATTTTAAGCGTTACATTTTTACAATTTATAGAGGTGACTTAAAGCTCATAGACGACGACAAGTAAAACAGATAACACCCTCATGAGTGACCCGCCGACCCCATGATCAATGGCTCATCCCTTGCCGGGTCGGGAACCGATGACCCCAGATTATTGGGAACGTTAATACAAATTACTTTATAAGTTTTATCTGTAGCTTGAACTATTTATTTAATCTGCTTATAGTTTATAGACTCTTGAAGTGGCAGGGTTCGATAACATAATGGGGATGATAATTTATGTTTAAGATTATCACAGTTTTTGTATCGTCGTTCTACTTCATCTTCCACTTAATACAAACTGATCATAATATTATAGATAACTTGACTTCAAGGTTCCTCGATTTACTCGTGTGATATCGTCATTATGGAGACATCAAAGCGGTACAATTACTCGATCGATAGCCGATTAGCGGGATATAATTGTACCAACAATGGACTGAAACAGTTTAATAGAGAAGCATTTATGTACCCAGAGTAATTACTAAATATATTATTATGTTAATATTTCCTTTGCATATTGGATTTCCTTTTCTTAGTAGAAGATCTTCAAAATGCGTCCGGACTTTGAAGACTGGACCGGGGAGTATGAGATTTTTAACCCAAAAAACCCCTCCGTGAATGACCATGTACAACTACCGATGACTCTCAAAAGACTGATTCCAAACAGCTTGTGTGCCACGCCTGTTAGGGCACATCTCTGGGTAGACTTGAAAGGGCTTAAACTAAAACCGAACTATGAAAGAGCCCGAGGCAGCTTAATCATGGGCTGCCTATGCACCGACTCTATTTCGCTTAGAGTTACAGAATATATGCTGTACGGTGGACGTTTTTCATGGATGTGCCACATTTTCTCCCAACTTGTTATACTTTTTGTCTGTGTTCTTGGTCTGCGTCATGTTTACCACATGTAAACGTAGTTTCTTTTGTTCAGATGGAACTTTAGTGTATTAGGCGTCGAGGTGGTTGCCTCCCCGATGCATTCTTTTCCGAGTTGGATTAACCCTCTTAAGATTCGATCAGCAGCCTTCATCTGATATGTACGATGTACCTATTTGACGGAAAACAATCAGAATGTACCAAAAGACCAAAATCTTAACCATTAACATTATTGTCGACAGATTGCATTACAATTGCTTTTAAAGTCTATGTTTCGGAGATAATTTCATACATAAAACCAATAATTTTGAAATTCCTAATCTCGATACTTAAGTTAACGATGATTCACAAGAAATATTACAGAGAGTATCTTTTAAAAATGATGACCAATATAATATGCAGTGTAGTAACATGTAATTTGGACCAATTTGGCTCCGCTCAATTATGTAATTTTGTACGAAAGATGTACTTAACATTTTCACTATCGAAAACACGTTATTATTTACGTAATTTTTGGTCTGATGATTAATTTTTAATACACAAATGTGTATTCCTGTCACTTTTCACTTACACGTAGTGAATTTTATTGATTATAATTGGAGTTTCAAAGTCAAACTCAAAGCATTTATTCCAATTAAACAATTTACAACCACTTTTGAATTGTCATCAACTTAAATCTTAGGGAAAATAAAGCTAGCTGTCTATTCCAAAACGTAGATTTCTGTAAAGTAGAACTGGCAGAAACTCCAAGGATACTCGAGTTTAAATTAAGATATTGTTACAAAATATTGGATACTTTTTACTCTTGTTGTTGCAAATTGGATAGTTTGGAGGTACCAAATAAAAAATCAAATTTATAATCTAAAAAACACTAGCTAATCTCTTTTCATTTACTTCTAATGAACAAGAGTATCATATATGTCAGTTTTGTCAGTTAAATATTCCATCAACACAGTTGGGTAAAACTATCTATATTTTCGAATTTTATTTCTCAAACTGAAGATCCTCAATCACGTTCATCTTCATTCTCATACAGTTTCTACACTTATCCTGGAACACATTTCTCATCGCTATATATTCTAATAACTCACTGACATCCTCATTATCATTTTGAACCCATTTATAGCCACCCCTGCTATTAACGCTATCATTCACCCACAGTATCACGCAATTTCCGTTCTTTTGTTTCTGGTAACAAAAGACAAATTACCGCAGCAATGAAGGGTAGTGCTGTAAATATTAAGGATGATATCCACCGTGACTGTAAATTGGCCACAAAAGGAGCTAACATAGCTTATAATTTTGAACTAGATGAGCTTAAAGAGAAAGCCCATCTTCCTTATAGGTGTTGGATATAGTTCAACTACGTATCAATTAATAACGCAGAAGTTGACAAAAGCAGACAGTACTACGATTATGCCAAATATTAAAGATAGTCATGTCGCATTGGAAAATAGCACCAAAAGCCAATCATTGAACTTTACGTACACTTTTGTAATGCCTGTGGCTAGTGATGAAAAGATGAAAGAAAACATCTTGAGGAAACCTGAACTTTAAGTCTGAAATCGCCATCCGGCATTGAGCAAGCGTGGTGATTACGCTGAATCCTTCTCTGTATGAGAGGAGACCAGTGCCCAGCATTGGGACGATAAAAAGGTTGATGATGACGATGTGGCTAGTTATTTATTTATTTATTCTTTCGCACACATGACATGTACATGGGCGGACTTAATGCCTTAGGCATTCTCTACCAGTCAACCCCAGGTGGTGAAGAGATAAGATGGTAGGTGCTTTAGCTTGAAATAAAATCATCATCATTCTCCTGTCCTTATCCCAATTTATTTGGGGTCGGCGCAACATGTCTTTTTCTTCCATGCATCCCTATCAGAAACCATCTCGGCAGTCACCCCCTTCTTAGCCATATCATCCTTCACACATTCCATCCATCGTTTCTTTGGTCTTCCCCTACTCTTATAGCCATCAACATTCATAATTAAGACTCTCCTCACGACATTCTCCTCAGTTCTCCGTTTAGCTTGAAAGAAAATAGTCGAGAAAAAAAAGCCCCTATAATTATTAAAAAATACTTAAATAAGCTAAATATACATACATACTATTACCAAAATATATACTTATAATATATACATATAAAAACTAAAATTTGGGAGAGGAGTGTAGCAATAACTCTACGCTAGTTGTTGCGAAAATAACTCTGCAATTTACGCTTAAATGCAAACCGACTGCCGGCCATCCTGATATCAAGAGGAAGCGCGTTCCATAGAAGAATGGATTGAATGTGAAATGAAGAATGAACAAAGTCAGACGTATGTGAAGGACAGAGTAAGAGGGGATTGTTAGAAGAACGCAGATTCTTAGAGTGTGAAGAACATAAATATTGGAAGTGAGTCACAAGATAAGAAGGAGGACTGGGTGATTTAAGAAGGGAGAAAAGCGTGGTCAAGGCGCGCATATTTAGTTACTTCACTGCAATCTGGTATCACATACACTCTGTTTCAACTAAAAAATATATTTACTAAAAATAAAAAGATACAGGGCTAGCTAAAATTATCTAAGAATCAAAAAATGAAAATATTTCATGTTAGGTTATGCTGTATCACTAATGGGCGAATCCTCTCAGGAACTCGTTTCCTGCGCTACCTCGGACCAGCAATACATCATATAAGTATATATATTTTAAATAAATAAAGCAACACCTCCCCTTCATTTGTAACCACGAACACACATCAATCAATTCCACTGACCTCCTCCAATTACAACCACCACCATGAATGTATTCGACCCAAGTACCGTGTTGTATTGATTGATACCGTAATACCACTTCCATGTCACAAATCATATGACGCATGATGCCAATACTACAATAGAGAGACGATATGTTTTGAATCAATCCAAGTATTCATCATCATCATCGCAGCGTTAATCCCAGTCGCATCCGTAGCTTTTCAGCTTTTGGAGTCTGGGGTCCGCTTTACCAGTCTAACTGCTGATTTTGGCTAAACTTCGATATTTTCCGTGAAGCGACTGCCGTCTGACCTCCACAACCCGAAGGCGATATCTAAGCATTGCAGTTAGACCAATTGTTAGACTTTTGAAGGATCCAACAACCCGTAACGACTGCCACTAGATGTTCGTATGGCAACCGGGACCAACGGCTTAACGTGCTTTCCGAGGCACGACCAGACTAGTGCAAATATTCATATTCATGCATACATGAATCACTCCAAATACTCATGCACTATGCAGGGTAACACACTATCAGTAGCAATGGGTTTTATTTTGACAGTTCAACAACATTCATTGCATTATTTACGTTGTTGAGTAGATACGTTTTTCGAATTTAAAGAGCAATGGATTAGCAATATGCTTTAAAATTATTCCAGTTGCTAATAATAGGATGTTACGCAATTAGGTTGCAGGTGCAATGTTTTGTCGTTTGTTCTCTGTTAGTTTCAGTTCTTCAAGAGCTTTTACGATATTGTCCTTTACATCATTATCATCATCATCTCAGCGTATAGTCCCGGTCGCATCCGCGGCTTTCGCGTTGGAGCCCGTGGTCCGCTTTCCTACTAATACGCCTCCATTTCGCACGATCTCTGGCATCCCGTGGTGTGAGATTGTTGGCAGGCCAGCACTTCTTTGGTCTACCTCACTTGTTTCAGCCCGATGGAGGCGCCATAGCAAGACATTTATTATCCACATAACCTGCTGATATTGTCCTATAAATAACATAACATAATCAGCCTATATTGTTCTCACTCCTGGGACACAGGCCTCCTCTCAGTGAGATGGAGTGGGCCGTAATCTGCCACGTGCGCCCAGTGCGGGTTGGTAGATGTCACATGTCTTCTAACTTTGGCTAGCTTCTCTAGGACATGCCGGTTTCCTCACGATGATTTCCTTCACTGTTTTGAAAGCATTTATCCTTTATGGTTGGTGGTTTTACTGTTATTATTAGAAGAGTTATTGCTACATTATAAATTACTAGCTAGATGTCATAGACTCCTGTCAAAATTTCAATATGATCTCTTTATGGACGATTTTTCATACAAAAATTTCGTACTGTTTTAGCTTTCCAACGTCCAAACGTACCCTTCAATTTAATCACTTTATCGTCCTCAATATTTTCCTTTGCCTCCTTTTCTTTATGTCTGTCTTCGACATTATATCTGTCACAATAAATATTGAACACTCATATTGTCAGCAAACGCCTTGGCACTGGAAGAAGAATAAATTATTGCCCGTTAGGTCATAAAAATATTTTGACATTGCAATAACATAATTAGGTAGCCGCGCGTTATTAGATATTATGATCTCGACTAGACTATATTTCATACTATGTTGAGTCGTAAAAATTAATATGCCTTAGCGTTATGATGCCAAGTCTTATTTGCCGTGGGATTAAATGGACGTCTTTCGTCTCCAAGCACCATCATTAAGATGGTTAATATGTATTTTGAAGTAACGTTGCTTTTAATACACTATTAAGATGTTTATTACACTCATTTATTGTGTCCATCGAAAACATTACGGTCATGATGTCGCGATAAGCACATGAGTAAAAATATTTTAAGTAAGTAGTAACTTCAATTTGATGCACTTTATCAGCATAAGCAAATCCACCAATATCCATGAAATATTAATGAAAATAAAATACATTCATGAACTTTTCTGTGCACAGGTTATTACAATAGCAAATAAGTACATTTAACTAATGTATCTACATTTATCTATCGATTTATCTTTATCGACATGTTTTTACTTTCAAAATATCTTACTGAAGCAACAGCATCAGTATAGTATCTCCAAACAAAAGAACTACCAACACCGACTAAAGATTGGAAACCTGATAAACCTTTAAAAATAAGTCCTCAGAATTCATACGAGGCTTAAAACGTTCCTCGTTAAGTTAAACATGTTGGAGGCACATATAATAACACATCGGTGGCAGCCAGCCTGTAATTTGAGGCACTTTCGAGTCACTCAATCAGGTAAACGCAGAGTGAAGCCGTTACTTAAAACCCGACACTCACAACGTTATATAATTCCATGTAATTGTATTGAAAACTTTTTAGAAACAAAAGTGTATTGTGACGAAATGGTAGTGCTGTGTAATTTGGTCGTATGGGGTGATTGAATTATGTGTTCGGTTGTGTCAATTTTAAAGCAATGTGCAAGGAATTAGAGGGAGGGCGCTAAGTACGGTTGTCATTCCTTTTTCAAGTTTCTTGCTATTGTTATCCATCTGTATTTCTTTTTTGTTTCGAAGGCAATTTAGAAGTTGTTTGTCGCTTGCAAGCTGTTACTTGCATGTTTACCTAACCACTTTCAATATTTGACAATTATATTGCAACATGTCGTGGTGGCCTAATGGTTAAAACACCAGCCTTTCAAGTATGAGTGCACCGGTTCGATTCCAGGTCAGGCAAGTACCAATGTAACTTTTCTAAAGTTATATGTACTTTCTAAGAATATCTTGGACACCAATGACTGAAGGTGAAGGAAAACATCTTGAGGAAACCTGGACTTTAAGTCTGAAATCGCTAACCCGCATTAAGTAAGCGTGGTGATTACGCTCAATCCTTCTCTTTAGGAGAGGAGACCTGCGCCCAGCAGTAGGACGATAAAAAGGTTGATGATGATGATGATGACGATATTGCAACAACGTCTCCCAAACACTTGCTCAAAATTCTCTACAACTTTGTGAAGAAACCGGGACATGCCGGTTTCTTCACAAACTTTGTGAAGAAACCGGCATGTCCTATAACTAATAATTTGAAGATACGTAATATATACCAGCCTTCCCACTGCTTCTTACAGGGTCCGCGCTGTAAGAGGCAGTGGGCGGTTTGGAAAATTATAGGGTTATTATGATATTCTTTAAATTTCTGGTTATCCAAGGAATAGAATAGAATGCTCTTTATTATATACTTCATATAAATCACAAACCAAAAACTGTCATATCTCTTCAAATTCTTGGTCTTGTCGTACTAAAATCTTACATTTTCCATACCAAGACAAAACACCAAACAACTTGACCAAAGCAAATTCTCAACTAACGATTTAATCAAATACCTTTCACATAATAACTGACCCTCTTTCCCTGTTACGAAACCATCGGCCCGAAGACTGACCACACAAACGCGAGCCCCCTACATCATCAGCTGCAATCCTGGCAGACCTTTCAGCTTAACTAATGGTTATCGTGTATAATGTGCAGCCTGTAACCGCAGCATGACTAATCGGGAGTAACTTGATAGAGGTGGGAAGCGGGAATCGATTGTAGCAACAATGTCTTGGGTTATTTTGTTCTGCCCTCTAAGAGTATATTATTCTGACTGTGAAGCGAATTTCCAACATCATCATACATAAACTCGTGCATTAAAAACACTGAAACTGCAGAATGAGACTTGCTGATGCTGTAGTTGAAAATCAAACAAACATGAAGAAATTCGTACATGTAGCCACCAAGGTGCCTCAAGGGATTCAATAATGAAGTATGCCACTAAGATGAAGAAGATATTTTCACTCTCCTTTAGTTTGGTTTACGTTTTTATATCTGCAGGGTAATTGCGTAACACACTATAAGTAGCAATGCGTTTCATTTTAACATTTCAACAACATTCATTGCATTATTTACGTTACTGAGCAGACACATTTTTCTAACAAGTGGAGCAATGGCTAAAATATGCTGAAATATGCTTCAAAATGATTCCATCAGCTAGTAATAGTGCGTTATTAAGGTGCTGGTCATACCCGGACGCCGCCGTTTGTAAGCAGGCATCTATATTTTCTAAAGAACATCATAAATAAGGTCTCAATATAACCTTCTAGTAGGGTATATTCCCACCTTATGCTTAAAAATCATGTAAAAATGTAAAAATACCTTATCCAAAAACTTTAAGATAACATTATTAGGTAACTTGGGCAAAGTCGATCCATAAAAGCAAATACAGTTCCATATGATCAAGAATTTATGAAACATCTTCAAACCGATAGATTCTTTAAATCGATACCACAATCACCTCTACGGTCAGCCACTTACAGCCACAGATTTATAGCCCCCCGGAGCCCCAGTCACTGGTCATTACCGTGATCCGACGCGCCGTCACGTCACTCAGTAATATCGGGCCGTGGCAAATTGATGGGAATGCCTCCGATTTGCTTTGCCCGTAAAGTGGACTGTTTGCGGGCAAACCGCTCGTTATCTTACAGCACTCATTTTGGTAGGAGGTTTTGGAATTTGATCGTGAGGTTCTTATTTTGATTATAGTGTTATTTTTTTTTTTTTGTGGCAAAAAGATTGGCTGGTGTCGGAAATGTGGTCTTAAATGAAAATTTAACAAATTCTAGAACTAAAAGAGTATGACATACATTTACCTACTGCAAGCTAACAAAATTGTTTAAAAAATATTGTACAAAGATGGACATGGTAGGATGAGACGGATTCTTTCAGCAAGAACTGATCCTTAGCAGCTTTGAACAGGGAGAAGTGGAAAGAAAGTAGATAGACTTTTGAATAAATAAATAAATTTTAGTACGTCAATATAAATACATAATCTAAAAGAGGGAAGTATAAAAATGAAGGTAAATGTATACCAAGATGAAATCTACATAATTATAAATTGGCAACCAATAAAATCCCTAAGATTCCCATACAAAACTCAATGGCGCAATTGAATAGACGCTTTCACGTTTATCTCTGTGAATGATTTTTTTTTAATTTACTCTGTGAAGTGGCGTGGCAAGCGGCGAGAATTATTCTTCTCGTCGGACGTAAATATTTCAGAGAAGAGTTTTTAATCAGTCGTCAAGCGATTTACAAATTAAACAGGGGCCGTGTTATGAAGAAATATCGCAAGCTGTGAGTGAGTGTGTTCATTAGTTTTAGGAATATCGTCTCCGAGAATAGAGATAAGAAGTTTTTACGTCAAAACTACATGAAATTTAAACCTGCCACGGTTATACTATCATAGTTCATCATACGAGGGAATAAGACCCACTCAAAAATTTACAGCCAATAAAGCTTTTAGCACTGAAAATATAACCAAGCAGCTGAAACAAAATCCTAAAAAGCAATTAAAGATCTCTTGACTTTATTCTTGACGTACTAGATCGGTTTTGTAATTGTCTACTGTAGCTCGAGTTAAACATCGACCACACTCCATAGGATTGATTAATTCCTATGATGTGTGGTCCAGGTTTCACAGTAATCGACAGAAAATGTCAAATGGAAAGTTTAAATAAAATTCCGTACCGCACGAACAGTGGAAACCACCACGAAATAAGAAATATCGCCGTCGGAGGATCCCCGCAAAAAGCTCGCAAATTTCGTCATCAATTATCATTATTAGGGAGCGAAGCAACGGAGACGGCGGTAATTGAGTTTTATAAATGGTGTCGGCTGGCGTCGACGTGACTGTCATAAATAGTCACGTGACGTGTCGCGCGACCCTGAACGTTGGGAGCTCGATTTTTGAATAAGAGTTTTCTTTTTGTTTTCTTCTCTTTTTTTTTTTGGAATCTGTCAATTTACTTTTGTTTTTCTTTTCAGCCGTTTTGCATTTATTTTTAGTGTTTTGCGCATGCGGTTTGTTGGTTTGTTTTGTATAGATGCTAGCACATCTAGCTAAATTGATTTAATACATTTTCCGCTTTATCGCTAAAGAATTAGGTTCAAGGTTGATTCGAATCAGGAATGAGGAGATTAGTAGAAGAACTAAAGTCGCCGACATAGCCCAGCGGATCAACTCTTTGAGGTGGTAGTGGGCGGGGCACATAGCTCGTAGAGCCGATAGCCGATGGGGCAGAAAGGCTCTTGAATAGCGACCACGTACCGGCAAGCGCAGCGTCGCCGTCGGATGCCCACCGACTAGGTGGTCGGATGATCTGATCAAAATCGCAGGGAAGCGCTGGATGCAGGCCGCGTCCAACCGTTCTTTTTGGACATCCTTGGGGGCGGCCTACATCCAGCAATGGACTTCATGTGGCTGAGATGATGACGATGGTGATGATTGATTGGAAAAATCGCATAATTTTAAGTAGCTTGTGGTGGCGTCTCTACGTTCTTAATAGTATGCCAATTTGATAACACAGCTCTGCACACTCGCTGGTGCCATGCCGACCGGCGACCAACATCACATGACGATCCTACCAGTCGGAAACCGTTGTTATGATTGCCCAACCCGATCCAAGCGAGCGAGTGCGAGTCATGGGGGGCTCATCATCGAAAGAAAGGGTTATACCAGACAATATCTGGCGGATAGAATGGTACTACCATTGCACAAGAGTAATTATCGACTATTATGCGTTGTTGCTGTTCATCGTAGATTGTTTGACGGTCGTGATCTATGCCGTAGCATTCAGGCTCTTCCGGATGTGTCATCGGGATTGGATCGAAAAGAAAATCAAAGACGACAGTTACGTACTGCTCGTTGGGAGTATCAATGATTTTTTTAACTTTTAATGGATTTTACGTACAGTTTATATACAGATACTAGCTGAGCCCCATGGTTTCACCCGCGTAAGTTTCGACCCTGTGGAAGTATCGCATGTGTAATTACTGGTTATAAAACATATATGTGCCAAATTTCATTCAAATCCGTTCAGTAGTTTATGCGTGAAAGCGGAAACAACAAACTCACTTTCACATTTATCGCCATATATTATTTCTCCAAGGGTCTGAAACCGTTTTCTCCCTTTTTCTCTCTTTCTATCGAACCAATCTGAACGTCCGACCCACCAATCGACAGATATTCGTCCCTGGTACCATGGAATACTATTTTCAAATTATTAGTATAGTGCAAATGTTTCGCACGGGTCAGCTAGTCTATACTAATACTAATACTAATCTATACTAATATATAAAGCTGAAGAGTTTGTTTGTTTATTTGTTTGTTTGTTTGTGCGCGCTAATCTCAGGAACTACTGGTCCGATTTGAAAAATTCTTTTTGCGTTGGATAGTCCATTAATCCAGGAAGGCTTTAGGCTATATAACATCACGCTGCAACCAATTGGAGCGGAGCATAACTAACTCCACGTGAACGAAGTCGCTGGCGGCCGCTAGTAATATATAAAGCTGAAGAGTTTGTTTGTTTGTATGTTTGTTTGTTTGTTTGAACGCGCTAATCTCAGGAACTACGGGTCCGACTTGAAAAAATCTTTTTGCATTGGATAGCCCATTAAACCAGGAAGGCTTTAGGCTATATAACATCACGCTGCGACCAATAGGAGCAGAGAATAAATTCGAAATCGCTGGCTGCCGCTAGTAATTAATATTAGTAAGGAGTATACGTGATACTATTCTAACACAAACACAGACGTGATATAACTAAACTAAGTAGTATACGCAACGTACGTGAGGTCACACCACAGACTAATACGCAAAGTACTCGTATAAACTTAGTCCAGAAAGCTCCTCTTGTTATGGGTGGCATGTGAGATGGCACTCATAATGATACCCAGTCGATTTCTGTAAAAGCTTAGACAAAGTGATAAGTTCACGTCATCTGAAGCTTCAGGTGGAATGAAGAAACACAAAACTAAACCTAAGTTTTTACTGCAGATTTATAGATCAGTTTCTCCGTTTAACCTATGTCATAGAGTCGTGTAACTAGCGTCTCACATCTGTAGACAATACCATCGCTATAACAGTTTGAGGTAAAGTAAACGCTCAGAACTCCAGAAGCATGCTATATAAGGACTATGAAGTGGGAGCGAGCAACCAATGCGTGTGCGTGTATGAGTGACAGATACTGTGGTATCTGTCTATAATATACACTAATTCTGATTTAAATTCTGATTTAAATTCTGATTTAAATTATATTTCTGCTGCATTTTGCAATTGTATCACGTGCTGTTAGCTGTTAGGGCTAAGCAATGGGTTCACGATCAAACAAGTCTGAGTTCGAACCTTAATAGGGTAGTTGACTAAAAAAAACTAATTAGTCCGTCAGTCAGATTTCCAAAAAATTCTAGACACGTATTTTTTCTTTTTTCATATAAACATAAAATGAATACGACACAGTGCGTTGAAAACTCCTGTGATGTCACTGCACGCTACACTTTTTAGCAAGGAGTGACGTCACCAGCCACCACGTAATGACGCCAAATAACGCCTGATCTTTGAAGCCTTTTATATTTGTTAATTTTTATTGATTTGATAAAACACAATATACGTATCCAATATTTTTTTATAACATGAATGGCGGACTAAATAGAATATTTTTTTTTACCCAGGAAACATCCCTATTACAATGTGTGGCTGCTTTTTTGTTTCTTTTAAAACCATAATAATACATATCTAAATTTTAAGCAAAAACGTGTTTATTATTTATGATTATTCTACTAATATTGTAAAAGTAAAAGTTTGTGAATATAGAATGATATTTGTTACTTATTCACACAATAACTACTCAACGAATTTTGATGAAATTTGGTACGCAGATAGTTTATAAGCAGCAATAAGGCAAAGGATACCTTTAATCCCGATTTTCCCACGGGATCGATACTTACGTGGGCGAAGCAGCGGGGCGCAGCTAGTTTATAATCCATCAATGCTTAATTTTTATTTATACAAAAATCAAGTATTATATGATTACATATTTAATTTAAAATTATGAACTACAATCACTTGTTGGCCATAATTATACATGTGCCTATATTACCTAAAAAAAACTAGTAGAACGTAACTAAAATTAAACTATTGCTTTGTGAGATTGCCTATGCACTTTTGGTCGACACGTAAGTAATCCTTTACCCCAAATTCATACAGGAAACGATGTTTACAAAACCAGGAGATGAAAGATAAAGATTTTAAAAGGTACACTAACAAAGATATTTCCTTCACCTACGCCATTTTGAATTGTTTTTTTCCCGATATGTGTTACTGTTGGTTAATGTGTGGTGATGATTGATGTGTAGTTGAAAATTAAAAGGGGATTGATAATCTGATGTAGGGGATTTATCTGTATTTGTGTCAGATTAAGACTGAAATCAGACTGTGTACGTTCATATAATTAATTACTAGAATATCCCCTCAGTTTTTCCTTCATCAAACAATTCGTCGTGTTCTGGTGAAGCCATACGGAGGACAGGTCTGAGCATTTGTATTGCGATGTGTGCCGGGTACGATGCACGAAATATTGTTGTGTGGGGAGTTTAGTCGTCGAAGGTCTCCAAATCAATCTCCCTCTGGCGCAACATCGTTATTCATGTTGTTGGGTTTAACGTTGCATCACCTCGCTCAACTGCCGTCTCCCTTTCTATTCACTACGTTTTTTAAGTGAATAGGCTTATTAATAAACTAGCGCGCTTTACCATCAACGATTGCATCACTGCTTACCATTAGGCAGGATTGCGTTCAAGCACTAATTTATCATTATAAAAAAAAAAACATATTACAAATTCGTTGAAGACAAACATTTGACACACCATCGATGAGCGCAGCCAAAGCGAGCCGTTCATGTATTTTTTGACTTTGGTTGACGCTGAGATGAGACTGCGTCTACATATACAATATGTAAAGAAAACCCTGTCCGACCCGTAAGGCTAATAAAGGTTAAGTAAACACTTGACCAAATATAATATAAAATTTTACATAATCATCATAGTAACAACACTAATGAATTTTGAAATAATCCTTTTTTCCCGGGAATTAATTCCAATTTCCCCGAAATCTGGTATTTTTAAAAAAAGTGACAACACCGATATTATAAGCGAATAGCGACGCGACCACGTCACAGGTGCCGCGTGCCCTGCCCCCCGCCGCCCGCGGAAGGGGTTGCATACAGCACATGTATTAAGTTACCTCTTTTTGCGAAATAATATTTATTTTTTAGGGGGATTTTTTTTTTAAGTTTTTCCTGTCTTTGTGGGCATTATTAGAATCGGTTATCGATACCTAACAATACCTTCACGGATCGGACAGGGTTTTCTTTACATATTGTATATAATCAGCTTATAATGTTCCCACTGTTGGGACACAATCCTCTTCTCGGTGGGAGAGAGTGGGCCATAATCTACCACGCGGGCCCTGTGCGGCTTGGTAGATGTAACATGTCTTCAAAGTTTTGCCTCTGGGACATGCCGATTTCATTACCAGTGGCGATGAAATAATTTACACAAAGTAAAGCACCTGACGGGGTCCGAACTAAGACCTACAACTTGTAAGTCGCGACCGACACCACTGGGCTACCGTTGCGCTGCTCTATATTTACTGCATCTAAAGACTACGTCTACATTTATTCTTTATCAGTATCTCATATTACTTTCATCACACAAATAACAATCATGAAAACATAACGCTTCACTGTAGTACAGTTATAACCATTAGCGTTGTAAACAAAGTCATTTCACTTTGGTATCGTTGTCCTGATTGCTCATAACTCCTGCGCATCCGAGATATGACTCTTTGAAATCTTCCTACAATACCTATTATGTTGGAAAATTGTGGGGAATATAAAATAGTAGATGCGGTGAAATCTTATTCTAAAGGCCGTTGAGATAACTAGCGAAGAGCCTAGAAAATGCATCCTATAGAACACCGACAGGCTGGCTACAGCTGGTAGGTGTGAGCATAGCCTTGGGGGAGGCCTCCCCCAAGGCTTTCCGCGATGATCGGTCTTGTGCTGCTCGCATCCATCGCCTTCCCGCGACCTTCACCAGGTCATCGGTCCACTTTGTTGGAGGCCTCCCGACGCTTCGTCTTTCGGTACGTGGCCGCCACTCCAGAACCTTACAGCCCTATCTGCCATCAGTTCCATGCCCGCAGTTTCATGCAATGTTTTGAGTACCACATCCATGCCTTATCATCACTCTTAGCCCCGAGTTATCAGCGGCAACGTCTATCACGCACAATAACCGTTAATTCTAACAGTTGCTACAATAACGTTAATATTTACTGCGATATAACTGCTAAACGGTCTCTCAAGGTGTCACCACCGATAGTGTTGTGTCCGTAAATATATCATGTTGTGGACAGTTTGTGTGTCCGTGTGCGTGTAATTTATTTTATAATGTGTGCATATGCATACCTAGGAAGACTGATTATCTGAGAATTATTTTATGACTGGGCATTGATAAAATAATGTCAATTGTATCTTTAAGCAAAACCTTGAAAGTGAATTACTCCAAATATAGAGTGATTCTGGGCTGATTTACAATATCTAGGTACTTTAATTTTCATTGATTATTTACAAAACATTGCTGCTCTATACATTTTGATTACCAACGAATACTTTTTACGTTAAGGACTTTGAATACCTGGTGCTGAGTTCATACTTACAAGATATGTTAACAAATATAAAATCAAAAGTCATTTATTCATATTAGGCTGACAATCAGTACTTCTTGAACATCAAATTAAAAAATTAGTCTCCCAAAACGCCCGCCCTTCGCCACTTCCTTACAGTGCTTTCGCTGCGAATAAAATAGTGGACCAAACACCCCAGCAGGCCAGCTGTTCAGTTAAAAACACCTGACTGTATAAAGTATTAGGAATTGTAAATAATTAACATAACAAAATACAGAACATTAAATTAAATTATTGGCCATGTGTTGCTGGCCGTCCTAATATACCAGCAAAGCTAAAAAAAGTCAAATAAAATTAAAAAGTAAGTAAAAACTTACTACCTAAATAAAAGCCTCCGGGCATAAATGACGTGACAGCTTGTACATATATGTTTTTTTTTTTTTGTCAGTAGGATAATTCTGGAGAAAGAACATTAACATTGTCTGGAGATAATCAGGACAACCAACTATTCCTATCGTTTAAATAATCTTTGGTAGAATAGTATTGCCTTTAAATTGAGTTTGGTTAAATGCATTAAAAGGCAAGCCTAGTAAAGAAAAGAGTGGTAAATTGCTCGTTTTGGAGGACAAATACCTATTTGTTTTGTGGGGAAAAGCCGCTGACATACAAAATATAGGTATATTTTGTATGTCAGCGGCTTTTCCCCACAATAGAATACCATAGAACATAACGCAATGTAATTAACTAAAATAGACTAAACAATCTGTAACAACGTCAATATTTTCTATTATATTGTACACCTAACAGAACTGTTATCCCGAAAGATTTCAGACCATTGACATCTACACACAGGAATCTATTATGAAGATAAGAACTTATTACATTGAGAGCTTATATTGAGACCGTAATGACATAGTTTGCGCAAAAGTATGTCATGGTGCACGCAATCAAAGGCTTTGGAGAGATCACAAAAAATTCTAATAGCATTTTGCGACCTCTCCCATGCAGTTTCAGCAGAGCAATTCCCGCATCTGTAGTCGAACGACCTTTCGTGAAGCCATATTGTTCATTGTGTGAATAGTTGTTTACATTAAAATGGCTTAGAATCATTAGCATCATCACATAATGAGCTTTAATTTTTCCAATATTTAGCTAAAGGTAGTTAAGATACAAATGGGCCTAAAAATGTCAACGTCTTTTTTTTACCTGAATTATACAACACTATCGGCCGCCGGCGACTTCGTTCGGGTGGAATTAATTATGCTCAGCTCCTATTGGTTGCAGCGTGATGTTATGTAGCCTAAAGCCTTCCTGGATTAATAGGCTATCCAACGCAAAAAGAATTTTTCAAATCGGATCAGTAGTTCCCGAGATTAGCGCGAACAAACAAACATACAAACAAACTCTTCAGCTTTATGTATTAGTATAGAGTATAGATTATTTTTTGTTTATGCGAAATCCGAAACACGTGTCCAGTATTTTTAAGTAAAGAATCTCTGTACAAAATTTCAAAAATATATGAAAAACCACAAAGTGAGCTATGAGCTTGTTATCCTACTTGGTTGTCCCAACAAAAATATGGTCCACGCTCCGTTTGTACGGGCGACCCGGCTGCATTGACCTGTGTAGCGCGCTCAGTAACCATACTGTAATAATTTCTAAATATATTTGTGAAAAAATATAACATGGTGTAAAAATTATTAGAAATGATAGTTGCTTATTCTAAACAAACTATATTCAGATTTCGCATACACTTAAAATAACGTTGTGTAATGGTATGACTTTGCTACTCTTTATGAGATCAGGAAAAATCCCTATATCTACACAAACACATTTATTAAAAGTAACAGCTAGACAGGGGGCTACGATGTCTATTATAATATTAACTATGTACATCACGCAGGGTTACATATTCGAAGTTAAATAATCGACTACACTTACATGCAAAAGAGTTTCAGCTTTAGACATGGATGAATTTAAGGGGCGTATGGCCGACAGCGTATCAAGCTACCCGAATCTTGAGCCCTAATACTTTAGAGATAAAGTTGAACATCTAATAAATAAATCTGACCGATTTTAGTTGCTTGATGTGCTGTTGTCAGTACTTTCAACTCGCTCCTATAAAGTATGTTGACAAAAAACTCATTAAATGCCTCAGCTACGTCAGCGGCTTTATTACCTAATTTGTTGTCGACCATAATCTCAAGTTGTTTATCCTATTTAACCGACAGTAAACACAAAGATAAAAAACAATTTATACCCACGACATCAATAAAAGTTACACCAACTTAATAAATATTAAAGAAAAGGCCAAAAAAAGTAAATCAACAACCGACATTTATCAACAAAACAAAACAAATGTTTTCGAAAGCGGAGTTACCAACCGCTCTCAAAAACAAAAGAAAAATATTACTAATTTGCCGTCTCAACAAATTATGAACAAAAACAAATCAAAATTAATATAATCTGAGACATAAAGGCATAACTAACAACCATTTATAACTTCAAAGGCCAATAAAAATAATGATGTTTCAAAATATTGCGTTACATTATAAAAATGAATACCTAACTGTTGAGTAGCGTTTTAAAAGATGATCTTCACGACTTCGCCACGGTTGTGGGATTTAAAACTCACTTACAATGAATACAAAGTAAATAAATTGCCTTTACAACTTTAAAGATTGCAAACGCCAGTGAATTTTCCAGTACGTATTTCAGTATAAAACAATTATAAAAAACGATTGCTGTTGTACTTTCTAAGTATATCTTGGACACCAATGACTGATTACAAGGTGAAGGAAAACATCTTGAGGAAACCTGGACTTTAAGTCTGAAATCGCCAACCCGCATTGAGCAAGGGTGTTGCGTAGGCTCAATCCTTCTCTGTATGAGAGGAGACCTGTGCCCAGCACTCAGCAGTGGGACGATAAAAATGTTGATGATGATGATGAATGATGTTTGCTGTTGAACACTAGTCTAATTTATTTAATTCATCAATAAACCTCTAATGTCACCGCTTGAAATAATATTGATAGTATATAAAGTTGTTAGTATTTTTATGAAAATTTTAGACATCTTGACTTATATTTAAGACTATTGGTCGCAGCGTGATGTTATGTAGCCTAAAGCCTTCCTGGATTAATGGGCTATACAACGCAAAAAGAATTTTTCAAATCGGTCCAGTAGTTCCTGAGATTAGCATGTTCAAACAAACAAACTCTTCAGCTTAATATATTAGTCATCATCATCATCATCATCATCAGCCTTTACTCGTCCACTGCTGGACATAGGCCTCTTTCATGGCACGCCAACAAGCTCGATCCTGAGCAGTTCTCCGCCAGCCACTACCAGCCACCTTTTTGATGTCGTCGCTCCATCTCGCCCAAGGGCGTCCCACGCTACGTTTGCCGAGACGCGGTCTCCACTCAAGGACTCGTTTACCCCAACGGTTGTCGGTCCTGCGGCATATGTGACCAGCCCATTGCCACTTCAGCTTGCTAATCCTCTCAGCTATGTCGGTAACATATTAGTATATAGATATAACTATTAATATTTCTCGGTATTTCTTTGTCGGTAATATATTAGTATATAGATATAACTATTAATATTTCTTTTACCCCTTACTAGGAATTACTTCTGCACCGGAGTGGGTGCGTTTACAAACATTTAATAAATTCACATACACAAACAGCCAGACCCGGAACAACTACCTGTAGGCTATACAACTATTTGTCTCGTATGGGAATCGATCCCGCGAACCACTCAGTGCAGCAGTCGATTACGAAATAACACATGTTTTAGTTAATTTTTACATCGGTAATGTATAGTAAGGTGAAGTCGTGGTGGCCTAGTGGTTAAAACACCAGCCTCTCAAGTGCAAATGAGTGCGCGGGTTCGATTCCAGGTCAGGCAAGTACCAATGTAACTTTTCTAAAGTTACATGTACTTTCTAAGTATATCTTGGACACCAATGACTGAATGTGAAGGAAAACATCTTGAGGAAACCTGGACTTTAAGTCTGAAATCGCCAACCCGCATTGAGCAAGCGTGGTGATTACGCTCAATCCTTCTCTGTATGAGAGGAGACTTGTGCCCAGCAGTGGGACGATAAAAAAAGGTTAATGATGATAATGATGAATGTATAGTATCTTTAAAACGATATTAATAAAAATCTTCAGTGTACCTTAGTCATTATCATCATCATTTCAGCCGAAAGATTTCCACTGCTGGACATAGGCCTCCCCAAGGATCTCCACGACGACCACTCCTGCGCCTCCCACATCTAGTGGTTTCCCGCGAACTTCACCAGGTCGTCGGTCCACCTTGTCGGGGGCCTACCCACGCTGAGTCTTCCGGTGCGTGGTCGCCACTCGAGAACATTAGTATGTATATAGAAACAAATAAAATACAATATTTACGCCAATAGAAATAAACCTACACTTTTCATAACCAAACCGCAGAACATTTCATTTTTCATCCAAAATTAATTCTTAAAGGGCGCTATTTGTTACACCCTAAGATTAAAAACATCTAAGAAAAACGTCGGGGAGGCATCCTCTCTAATAGCTTAACTTTTCATCTCTCCAACAAATTAACAAGGGCCGTCTCTTAATGCAAATACAACGTGATTAATAACAACAGTTTCTTTTTTTCAACGTTATTAATAATACCAGTTATTTTAACAGTTATTTTTTAGCGTGAAATACCAGCTGTTGCGTCTAATTTTTGAGTTTTAAAGTGAGGAGAGTAATGGGCGAATCAATCATTGTCAGTTTTGTTGAGAAATAATAAGCAAACGGGGATGGTTTCGTGAAAATTTTGTTTTAAATTAAAGATCTTTTGATTATATTATTTTCTTATACCTGTGTAAGGGTTACGTTAGGGTTATTCATGGCCAATGTAGGTGTGGGATAGCGGGCGGCAAGTAATGGAAATTCCGTGGCGCCTGGCACAGACAACTGAAAGAACATAGGTAGGATATATAATCCGATAGGATCAATCCCTAAACACAAGTTAAATCTTAAATGTGGTGCCAGAACTCGACAATAACTCTGTTTCCCTAGTTGAAAATGAAAATATAAAAGGAGTTGCTTAGTATTTATACAGTATGTTAACTAACAGAGGGCGTTCCCGTTAACCCGAAATAGTATAGCATACATACATGCTAAAAAAAATATTTCCATTCGAAAACAAAATGTTTTAAAAATTTTTCCAATATGAAAATATTCAATAAAAATTTTAAATTGACATGTAAAAGAAACAGACTGTACACGCGAACATGAAAGACGGCAACGTCGCAATTTATTTATACATGACGACTACTATTTTGATTTAAAACAGGAGGTTTCAAATTTATTTCCAATTAGAATTTTTTTTTTATTCGGATTTTTTTATGCTTATTTTTCTATGCTGATATTTTTATTTTAATCTATTAATGATATATAATAACGAGTTTAAGGGAACGCCCTCTGTTATTTAACATACTGTATATATATATATATGTGATTTCTTGAAAAAAGTTTGCTATCGTATGCAATACAAAAGAAAATGGTTGCGACTTATCTGTTTAATGGTAATCAGCCGATAACATTTTCACCGCTGGATCTACCACCTCTCGTTGAGATGGAGTGGGCTGAAATACACCACGTGGTCCTAGTGCGACTTATCTTCAATTCTTTGTTCTACAATATGCTGCATTCCTCACGATGTCTGTACTCTTTTGAAAGCGGTGATAAAAAAAAGTACACAAAGAAAAGCTCTTACGTGGCTTCAAACTCACGATGTGCAACTCGTCGTCTTAAGGAACGTTACCACTGGGCCTCCACTACTGTCACTGCTCTTTACCCTTCACGACTTCAATGTTATTTGAGATTTATTTATTAGTAAGTCAACTACCATTTATGTTCTGTCCTTTTCATAATGAAATATTTAAAAAAAAGAAGCACTGGACTAAAAATATAGTTTGAATTGTGAACATGGAAATCGGCACCATTGTACGGTCATTAAAGGGCCAACATATACATAAAAAGAAACACAACTATATACGTATATGAATGAATAGTTTCATTTCATCTCAAATCATCATCATCATCAGCCTCTACTCGTCCACTGCTGGACATAGGCCTCTTCCATGGCACGCCAACAAGCTCGATCCTGAGCAGTCCGCCAGCCACTACCAGCCACCTTTTTGATGTCGTCGCTCCATCTCGCCCAAGGGCGTCCTACGATACGTTTGCCAAGACGCGGTCTCTACTCGAGGACTCGTTTACCTCAACGGTTGTCGGTCCTGCGGCATATGTGACCAGCCCATTGCCACTCTTCGTCTCAAATACATACATAATAACAAAAGGATCCTTATCGGAGCTCAATACCCCATTTTTATATTTCCACGACACACAATTTAATGATATACAGATAAGGGCTACAAAAAATACTTTATTATGCTGCCCAACGCCATAAATCATAGCGCAATGATAGTACGTTCACACTCCATGTCACAAGTGCCGATGATAAAACATATGATTTATTGCATAGAAAATATTGATAAAAATATTCAGTGATTTATGATAGGAAATAGTTGTGGAACTGTGTTTTTTATTGTTCGAGTTTGATTGCATGTTGTAACAGGAAATAAGACATCGTGAGCAGAGTTACTAACATGCACTGAGCCCGTGGTGGATTATGGCCCACTACCTCTCGAAGAGAGGAAGCCTGTGCCTCAAACGTTGGCACATTATATGCATTATGTTAAGCAGAACTACAGCCTCGATCAAAACCGAGTGGTTTTCCCACAGGTGTCCGCAGACTGTCTACGCATTAAGTTCTGTTTACGTTTTTCTAAGTAGGTATCCTATAGGTACATTAAACCTGGATGTATACCGTCTGTGTGCCAAAGGGCAAGTATCAAAAAACCCATGCTTGGCGCAAACTAAATGTTACACCTATAAATTTGCTTAGTACAAATCATCAAATTCGATGGCTAAGTGAAAGAGAAATGTTATTTGCTGTTTGAACGTGAAGAAGTAACAAACGGAAACACAGACGCTCACAAACTTTCATCACCATCATTATTATCATAAAACTATAACAATCCACTGCTAGATATATGCCTCTCCTATTACACGCTATTTAACCCTTCTTCTTCTTCTTCAGCCTATAAATGTCCACTGCTGGACAAAGGCCTCCCCCAAGGCTTTCCACGCTGACCGGTCTTGTGCTCTTATTCTCTCTATTCTTGTGCCATTCAACCCGATTATAGGTAACGCTCATCCAGTTACTATACCAGTCATTCTGCGAAGATCATCACTCCACCTTGCCTGAGGGAGTCCCATCTTACGTTTACCGATTTGTGGTCTCCACTCAACAAACTTTTACCTTTATAATATTTAGTGAGATTTCTGCTTGAGTAGATCTGGTCAATTCTATAATCAAAAAGTTAGGTGAGGTTTTTTTAGAAAAAGTTGTCAAACCCTATTGTTCTATATGGGAAATCATCAAATGACCTCTCCCGCTCTGGGCGATGAAAGGAAGGGCATGTCAAACTTTTACTGACTAAAACCCAGTCGTGTTCATTTGCCTGTGCGCCAGGGCCACGGTTTCTTTTTTAACCAACGCTCAACCCTGACCCAGGAGACATCGGTCTTTGTGGACCCCGTCACGACGTGCTGACATCTCTTTGAGGCGCGCGTGAAACACAACGCGCCGTCGACTCGGGCCTGTTCCTTGCCGGGCGGCGAGCTGCCCACTACTCGTCGCCCGCAGACCTGCTTAAAACCCTAGCCTAAGTTGCAATGACAGCTCATTCCAAGCTTACTTCACCTGACTTGTTACGGTTAGATGGTTACGGAGTCAGTAAGCACTGTAATTTTCAATGTTTTTGTTAGCATATTGGCGTATGCTGACAGATGGCAAATAATTTATTTTGATGTAATTATGTTATTTATTTACGCTATTGTATAGAACCGAGCAACGGTGGCCTAATGGTATCGGCCGCGACTTCTACTCTCAAACTTCTAGGTCTTAGGTTTGAACCCCGTCCGGCGCTTTACTTTGTGTAAATTATTTCATCACCACTGCTCTCAAAACGGTGATGGAAAACATTGTGAGGAAACCGGTAAGTCCTAGAGTCAAAAAATCATTATCTAAGACATGTGACATCTACCAACCCGCACTGGGCCAGCGTGGTAGATTACGGCCCACTCCATCTCTCCGAGAGGATGTTTCAGGAGTGGGAACATTATGAGATGTTTATGATGATGATAGATCCAAGTTCAAGCTAGCACACGGGCTCGAGTTTTCTTGTGCATTTAATTTTCAACGCACTGCTCAGGACCGAGGATTCAAACTCTAACAGTTTTTTTTTAATGCGTTAGGAAGCGTTCTGTTCGATTGTCAAAGTTCCGCTCAAGAAAGAAAGTCGAAAATCCAATGCGCGATGTTTACGACCATAGGGACGTGGGTTTACGCTTGACGAATTAAACAAATTCCAAGAAATTGGTTATTGTAATGGATTTTAATTATCACACAAAGGTTGACGCCCATTCCTTTGATCTTGCCCCTAATAACACACAGAACAAAAAGGCTGCCCTACTAATCACACATTTTGTTAAAAATTATGTAATCATAGGGTCAAAATTAATAAAGTCCAGCTAATTACTGACAGGAAGAGCGACCATTATTGCAAAGGTACGGCCAATGGACGGAAGCGGCTGTCTTTCGATGACATGATAAACACATGACTTATCTACCGTAATAATACATTCATACATATGTTTGATTGAAAGGAAAATATAAGGGAGAGCCTGTTACGTCACGGTATGTGAACAGGAACGCCTTGTCGGTGTATATTTCGCGGTAGTGAGCGCAGCAGACTGTTTTGACGGCTTAATTTTCACTTTTTAGGAATCTGTATCCAACGGATAGAATCAGGATCTTACTACCAAGAATCAAATATGTCTGGTAGTCGTGGTGGCCTTGTGGTTAAATCACCAGAATCTCAAGTCTGAGTGTGCGGGTTCCATTTCAGTTCAGGCAAGTACCAATGTAACTTTTCTAAGTTATACAGGGAAATCTTTATACTAATACGCAAAAAAAATGGGGGGCTCAGAATCAATAATAGAACAAATCTGCATTATTAGTTTAAAATAAAAAATCACGGTTTTGTCCGCCCTAAAATCAGCAAATGAGAGACACCAATTATTCATATCAATATCGTAGTATTAGCATATGGCCGCGTAGTGAACATGCGGGCGGCGCGGGCGCGCGGGGGTCCTGTGATGTTCCCGCCGTCCCCACTCCGCCGACCATGAATGGGACCGCGTGCGGTGACCATAACATCGATTTCATAATAAACATCTTTCGTTATCAATAACTATTTTTTTATACTAGAACATGCCAAAGTAATAATATTTTTATCTATTAAACTTATTTAGCTATAAGTTGACAAAGTTTGGGCACTGGATAAAATTTTATCCTGTATATGCTTTATTAATATATCTTGGACACCAATGACTGATTACAAGGTGAGGGAAAACATCTTGAGGAAACCTGGACTTTAAGTCTGAAATCGCCAACCCGCATTGAGCAAGCGTGGTAATTACGCTCAATCCTTCTCTATATAGAGATGATTATATCCTCTCATATGAGAAGAGACCTGTGGCCAGCAGTGGGACGATAAAAAAGGTTGATCTGTCTGTGTTACCAGGCTGTATCTCCCTCTATAGTCTTACCACTTGTTAGGACTGGTTGTCAGATTTTCTGGCTTCTGATCACTCAACCATGTGATTACCGAAGTGTATCGGTTAATTGCACCATTGCTCCATCGTGCATTCCTGCAAAACGCAAACCGCTCTCGCACATCAATATAAACAAACCCATAAGGAGCAAGCTACTCTTGGTAAATACATCTTCAATGCAGCGATATCCTGCCAGTAACCAGTCATTTGGTTGCTCCTTTACTTGATAATATAAGGTTCCTAAATTATAGACTAAGTAAGGAGCCGCTGGACCGATGGAGCGGACTGAACATAGTAATGTAATTAAATTATCATATCATACTTGTCAAGTGCAGATGTTAAATACACTGAAAACCGTTCCTTGGACTTTTATAGGACGCAGTAGTTCAAGTACCCGCGTGTAGTTAATTTTTTTATAGGACGCAGTACTTCAAGTACCCGCGTGTAGTTAATTTTTTTATAGGACGCAGTACTTCAAGTACCCGCGTGTGGTTAATTTTTTCATAGGACGCAGTACTTCAAGTACCCGCGTGTAGTTATTTTTTTTTTTATAGGACGCAGTACTTCAAGTACCCGCGTGTAGTTAATTTTTTTATAGGACGTAGTACTTCAAGTACCCGCGTGTAGGTAATTTTTTTATAGGACGCAGTACTTCAAGTACCCGCGTGTAGTCATTTTTTAAGGTTTCGTTCCCAAAGGGACCTTATTACTAAGAGTCCATTGTATGTGTGTCTATCATCATCTCACGAACCGAGATACAGTGGAAAATTACACTTTCACAAAGTCTAGCGTTCGTCGAATCGTAATTTTGTCGAAGTATGAAAAATGGAAATAAAAATATCATAATTGAATAATAATCCATACTATAATATTATAAATGCGAAAGTATCTGTCTGTCTATCTGTCTGTCCGGCTTTCACGCCAAAACTACTGAGCCAATTGTAATGAAATTTGGTACACAGATAGCCTGGAGCCTGAGAAAGGACATAGGCTATAAAATATCCCGTTATGACCAATAGGAGCAGAGCAGGAATAAAGTTGCGGAAACGGGAGCAAAGGCGGACGTACTACATATTGCTCCCATTATTTTAACAGGCGCTTATTTTATATTAACTGAGCTCATTCGGCTAGAAGCTTACGCGGGTGAAACCGCGGGGCACAGCTAGTTATTTATAAAAACCAGTTCGTGTAAGAGATAAAAAAAAACATATCATCAGCTTATCTCACAAATTCATTAAGCCGAGACTTTCCCAGTTCCTTCATCAATTCCTAAAAACTCGTAAATTCCTGAAAAAAGTCATAAAATAAATTCAGCCACATTCATCGAGTTTATTCGGCGCCCATAACTCAGTAATATCGCCCAAGACTGCTCCATTTAACGTGAGTTACGAGTCGCGGCGACAGATTTCATAAAAATAGTCGCCCAACTGTGATTCAGATGTTTTATTACTAATGATATCGTGAAACTTACTCAGGGAAGTGCTTTACTAGGTTTTTGAGGAGATATCGCTGAGGTTACAAAGTATTGATGAAGATTGGGATGCTTAGTCGATTTATACATACCTAATTTACACCGGCTACCATGTAATACTTTTGTTAGTGAGAAAATTGGTTGAAATCTGTACAAAAATACAGACCGTAGTAATTTTCATAGTACTGAACAGTAAGAAGCCGTACGGAGGACGGGGCTGAGGAGATGTGTTGCGATGTGTGCCGGGCACGATGCGTCAATTGTTGTTGTGTCGGAAGTTTGGTCGTGGAGGGTCTCCAGATCAATCTCCCTCTGGCGCAGTATCGTTGGTCGTGTTGTTAGGTTTAACATATTTGCTCCATTGGTTTAACACTGTAGTTTTTGAGTGAATAGGCTCTTAATGTGTAGCTAGCGCGCTTTACCATCAAAAATTGCATCACTGCTTACCATCAGGCGGGATTGCGGTTAAGCACAAGTTTATATTTATAAAAAAGTAATACCGAAAGTAGTCTTGTAAAATAGGAACATTATTTAATGAAATTTAGCGACATAGTTATATGTTCGATTGGCTGATCAAAATTTCAACCCTTTTTCTGGATTTCTAAAACCCATAAAAAATAATAATGAAACAAACTTGAACAAGGTCATTCATCTATTCTATTCATCATCCTCAATCAACCTTTTTATCGTCCCACTGCTGGGCACAGAGAAGCCCTCTCATACAGAGACGGCTTGATCGTAATCGTTATATGTACTTTCTAAGCATGGACACCAAGGAATTATTACAAGGTGAAGGAAAACATCTTGCGGAAAGTCTAAAATCGCCATCCTATTAGAACCATGAAATTATACAATTTGTCTGCTTTTTATTAACTACTAAAGAAACTAAATTATATGCTTGCAATTCATCATTTTTGCCTTCTGCAAGAAAAATTCTGAAGTCAAATATAAATAAATATAATTTAAGATAAAACATTGTTCACAGTAGCTAAAAACTCTAAACTTAATGTAAGATACAGCACAGAATAATGGAATGAGAACTAAGTAATAACGAGTGTGTCAGAACTAGACCACAGCCTAAAATATTACTCTCAAAACAAAAACCGAAGCCTAACCGCAGCACCACAGTACCTAAACCACAGATGATGAAAATAAGGGAGATACGCTGTAACAATATTAACATTTCTGGAAAATTCGTACACTTACAATAGCATATTTATATGTATAAGTGTATGTATTTTGTAGTGTTGAATGTATTTTTATATAATATATGTATTGATGCCCAAAAATTGTATTTAAAATAAATATGAATATCGGATTTTTCTGTTGTTCTTAAACTGTTACAAAAAATTAAAACAGGTTTTTAGAACTATCTTATAACATCCAAACTCTTCCGATATCAAACTCATAGTTCTTTCAAAAACTAAACAAAATCTCAATATTGCAACTATTGCATATTTCCATAGGACAAATACAAGTTGCATAGTTTTTTTAAAATAATCAAAATTGACAATATTTTATTTTGCTTCTTTTTGTCAGCTTTGTAAGTGCATTTGCTTTGTGTGAGGTGTGTGTGTGTGTTTATTTTTGTGCAGAATATGTGATTTTGACGACACGGTTGGTCCAGTGTCTGAATGTTCGACTGCTGCGCTGCGTGTCGCAGGTTCGATTCCCGCACAGAACAAATATGTATTTGTGGCCTACAGGTAGTTGATCTTGTTTTTTTTTTTTTTTTTGTTTGGATGGGAAATCATCGAATGACTTCTCCCGCTCTGGGCGGAGCAGAAAGGCGTGTCAGACTTTTACTGACTAAAACCCACCCGTGTTTCTTCACTTACCTGTGCAAAGGCCAGGGCCACGGTTTCTTGTTTAACCAACCCGCAACCCTGACCCAGGAGGCTTCGGTCTTCGTGTACCCCGTCATGATGTGCTGGCGTATTTTAATTTCTGAATTGATTTTTGTGTGTTTTCATAATGGACGCTCTCGGCGTACAATTTATTTCTGCATCGTTCTCACACGGTTGATTTCAACATGAATGATGTAATCAAATATTTGTAACAATAGCTTGAAACTTTAAAAGAGTGTCCATGTAGTTTCTTGCCCGTTCTTCTCCATAGGTACCTACTCTTTGGAATGGGCGACTAGCTTCATCTTATTGACTGACCGACCTTCTGACAATTCAAAAGTGCCTGTAACTGGTTTATTTGAAATAAATGCTTTGATTTTGATTTTGATTTTGACGTCTCTTTGAGGCGCGCGTGAAACACGACGCGCCGTCGACTCGGACCTGGTCTTTACCGGGCGGCGAGCTGCCCACTGCTCACTGTCTGCAGGCCTGCGCCAGGTAGTTGATCTGGGTTTGACTGTTTATGCTTGTGAGGTTAAATGTTTGTAAACACACCCACGATACAAGGGTAATTGCTAGAGTGGGGCAATGTATGTATCTTAAAACAAATGTTTACCTCTTTTTTTAATGTTATTTGAACATCATTATTGAACTAAATCCGTTTAGACTAAAATCGACCCCGAAATAGTTGGAAAAAACTAGGCAGATGATAATAATAGCTGATGGATGATAATAAAGGCTACAGACCAAGAAAATGCCAATCTTGTAGCATTCAATGCCGCCAAAACTCAGGCGTGTCTTTTCACCGCCAAAAGGAGCCCGTTCACCTTGGCCCCTACTTTCCGGAATGTGTCCTTGGAGTGTTCCGACCGCCTTCAGCTTTTGGGAGTTGAGATTTCCTCGAACCTTAACTTTGGGCGGTTCATTGGGTCCAAGGCCAAGGTGGCTGCCAGGAAACTTGGCGTTATCGCAAAGGTCCGGCAGTACTTCACACCTGGGCAGCTTCTAATGTTATACAAAGCACAGGTCCGTTCGTGTGTGGAGTACTGCAGCCACATTTGGGCTGGTGCTGCCAAGTGTCACCTGGCCACTTTGGATTCAGTGGAGAGTCGTGCAAAGAGGCTGATTGGTGACCCTGATCTAACTCGAGTTGGTCTCCAAAGCCTAGAGCACAGGCGTAGAGTAGCCAGCCTTTCGGTATTCTATAGGATGCATTTCGGAAAGTGTGCGAGAGAATTGCATGATTTAATTCCCCCATCCCCGTTCCACCAGCGGACGACCCGTCGTACGGCTGGTTTCCACCCTTACGTTGTTAACACCACTACGATCCGGATGAAGCGTTTCGCCTCCTCCTTTATACCGCGTACATCGAGGGACTGGAACAATTTGCCACCGGCGGTGTTTCCGTCGGACTACAATTTGAGTGTCTTCAAGGCTAGAGTGAATAGGCTCTTAATAAACTAGTGCGCTTTACCATCAACGATTGCGTCACTGCTTACCATCAGGCAGGATTGCGGTCAAGCGCTGGTTTATAATAACTAAAAAAAAAAAAAAAAAATGGCTTTTGGTAGCCTCAGCTTTTGTGAGTTGAGATTTCCTCGAACCTTAACTTTGGGCGGTCCATTGGGTCCAAGGCTAATGTGGCTGACAGAAAACTTGGCGTTTTCACAAAGACCCGGCAGTACTTCACACCAGGGCAGCTTCTAATGTTGTACAAAGTACAGGTCCGTATGTGTGTGGAGTACTGCAGCTACATTTGGGCTGGTGCTGCAAAATACCACCTGGCTACCTTGAATCCAGTAGAGAGGCGTGAGAAAAGGTTAAGTATCGACCCAGGTTTAGCTCAAAACGGTCTCCAAAGCTTGGAGCACAGGCGAAGAATAGCCAGCCTGTCGGTGTTCTATAAGATGCATTTTGGAGAGTGTGCAAGGGAATTGCATGATTTAATTCCCTCTTCTCCGTTCCATCATCGGACGACCCGTAGTACGGTGAGTTTCCACCGCGATTTATCATCAACGATTACCATCAGGCAGGATTGCGGTGAAGCACTAAATTATAACTTACAAAAAAAAACCATCAACTCATCTGCCCCTTCTTTAATCTACAAACAGCAATGTATCACCGTAGCCTTAACTTTTATGAAAGCCGCCTCGCAACAGTATATCACGTTAAATGGCCCAGCTTTTTGTCGTTAACTTGTAACTTATGGCCGCTAAAGTGTTGCTGCAACAGGACCTGGTAGCCACGGTTGTAAGGACCCTGGAATTGTGCCAGGCCACTTCGGGTAATGGGTGTATGGTTGTGGGATCATTTAAGTAAGATTCTTTATGTCTAACACAACATCGAAATACCAGATTTCAATGTGTTGAGTCTCCTAAGCTTAGCTTTAGTGAGAAAATTTTATCATAATAAAAACTATTTATTAGGACAATATCTCTCATTTTTTCATCTTCTTCTGCTATCAACAATATATAATACATGACATTTATCCATACTAATATTATAAATGCGAAAGTAACTTTGTCTGTCTGTCTGTTACGCTTTCCCGCTTAAACTTCTCAACCGATTTTTATGAAATTTGGCACAGACAATCTTTAGACCCTGAAAAGATATAGGCTACCTTTTATCCCAGAAAAATTTTAAGTTCCCGAGGGAAATCTAAAAAGCGCGATATAACCGAACTCCACGCCGGCGAAGCCGCGGGCGGAAAGCTAGTTGTTAATAATTATTGAAATTTCAATCATCAATTTCAATCAATTCATTGATCTTCTTTCAACAGTTGTGAAAGATTTCCTTGCCTGTGTATTTTTCTTTTGTGGATGAAAAAAATCTTTTATCAATGGCTCGACACTTTTAATAGTGCTAACTGTAGGTATCATTACATTTTGTACTTAAAACCTTAATAAATAATTTGGATATGTTTTGAACGTGATTAGTTGAAATTTTATTTGAAATTTGAAATCACGTTCAGAACTGTAGTTCAACGTTTTTTTTTTTAATGTAGAAACGGTCAAAACACAGACTTAAGTATCTGATTATAGCTAACCCATACAAAAACCCCAAACTATTTACTACAAAATATAGTATGCTCATCATCATCTCAGCGTTAATCCTAGTCGGACCCGTAGCTTTTCAGCTTTGGAGTCTGGGGTCCGTATACTAATACCCAAAAAACAAAAAACTGTTGCAGTAACGCTACAGAGCGTAATAGAGCTTACAAAATAGAAAATACCTATTTTATGGAGAATATATTATTTTATTTACAATAGTATCAAACAAACAACATTGTAAATGATTCAATATTCTAAAGGCAAAGTTTCTTAACGAGTATTCGACACACATGGGTTATATTTGCGGTTTTGTGGGTGAGAATATACAATTATGCGTTCAATTTGATCTACTTTCTGAAAAAGGGAAATCATACTCAGACAAAAAATATTTTGGTAACGTGCAGGCAGAAGAAGAATTCGCTTCAATGCTTGGTATCCAGTTCATGGATAGCAGAGGAGAAGCAGCAGAAGAACACAGCGAGAAGTAAAGGTACAGTTCTTGGTAATCCTAAGAAATAACGCACTACCGTGTCAAATTCAAACAAATACCTGTGTGACAAGATATAAAACGAGATATGAAATATACAATATGTAAAGAAAACCCTGTCCGATCCGTGAAGGTATTGTTAGGTATCGATAACTGATTCTAATAATGCCCACAAAGACAGGCAAAACTTAAAAAAAAATCCCCCTAAAAAAATAAATATTATTTCGCAAAAAGAGGTAACTTAATACATGTGCTGTAAGCAACCCCTTCCGCGGGCGGCGGGGGGCAGGGCACGCGGCACCTGTGACGTGGTCGCGTCGCTATTCGCTTATAATAATATCGGTGTTGTCACTTTTTTTAAAATTACCAGAATTTGGGGAAATTGGAATTAATTCCCAGGAAAAAAGGATTATTTCAAAATTCATTAGTATTGTTACTATGATGATTATGTAAAATTTTAGATTATATTTGGTCAAGTGTTTACCTAACCTTTATTACCCTTATGGGTCAGACAGGGTTTTCTTTACATATTGTATAGATAGAAAAGAAAGACATTTATTTAACACTGACTAAAAGACACATAATACACCAGACATATAGATACATCAGCTAGAGACTAATAAATAAAAAAATAGTATCAAATAATTAATTAAAAAATTAATAAAAAAAAATAGGATAAAATCTCAAAATACCAATGTAGAAAACTAGTACAATATTGTGCCTCCCGGCTGCACCAAAAAGGCTGATGATATGAAGTTGGGCATGAATATTATGCATTCAGATCGACTACTATCTGACTCTAGCCAACCCTATAACTCTGTAATATGCTGAGCTGAAGTATTTTTCGTTCAATAGATACTTTGTGTGCACTGACGACACACAATAACCATAAATGGACATCCACGATCAAACCATTGTTTAAATGTTCCGCATTAATTAAAATAATATGATGTCAAGATAAACAAGATCATCAATTATCAATTACGCTGAACACGAACCGCAGATTCGTCAGAGAATACAATTTGTAACAAAAACATAGCAGTTATCTGAACACTTAATTAAAACGTAAATTGGCGACCGCGTACCGGCCTGTGAGGGTTCTTAGTGATGAGGCAGTCATCAAATATCGATAAAAATAATTGTCTTATTGCTCACTGGTAAGTCATAACATCAGCTGCCTGCAGAAGTTACCACCCACCAGACAAAGTCTTGCCGCCAAGCGATTCGTCGTGTTCCGGCATGATGTCTGGTGAACCTGTATGGAGGACGGGTCTGAGCAGTTGTGTCGTGATGTGTGATACGATGCACCAAATGTTGTTTTGTCGGAAGTTTGGTCGTGGAGGGTTTCCAGATCAATCAAATCTCTGGCGCAGCATCGTCGATCGTGTTGTTGGGTTTAAAAAAAAAACCCCTAAAAATGAATATTATTTCGCAAAACGAGGTAACTTAATACATGTGCGGTAGGCAATATAGGCGCGGGCGAAGGGGGGCAGGGTACGCGGCACACGGTCGCATCGCTCATAATAATACCGCCAAAATGGTGTTGACACTTGACACACAATTAGTTCGCGGAAAACAAAGATTGTTGAAAGATTGAATTGAACATTAGTAGGTACCTATTGTTACTATAATGATTACTTATGTAAAATTCTATATTTTATTTAGTTCTGTGTTTACCCAACCTTTATTATCCTTATGGGTCGGACGGGGTTTTCTTTACATATGGTATAATAGGTATGTAGATTCATTGAAAAGTTTTGTAGAACGTAACAAATAAAATATTATTCTCAAAACCTATCGATACCAACCCACTTCATGACACATCCCTGAAGGATCCCGGTTTTGCATAATAAACGTGAAATATTAGCATAAAATCACTCTGCGGAGTCGCCTCTAACCACCGTCCTATTTGACTTGCAAAGAATTGCCCCCAGCACTACATCGATTGCTTTTCATTGCAAATTAGGTGCAATCCGCGACAGTCTAGTTGAATATTATTATGAACTGTGTGATAAAACAAAGAGAGAGACTATTCTGTATTTGAAAACAGTCTCTATAAACTACATATACAACGTGTAACAAAAAGGGTATATACATAAAAAGGGCATGGCATCTTTACACAATATTATATGGATATATATATATAGTGGACATTAAGAAAATAAATAAATAAATAATAATAATTGGAAGGGTTTTTTAATCCTATTTCTTTATTTTAGGAAGTTATGAGGAAAAACACCGCTTGTGATAGGCTACTACCATACTAGGCGCACATAATTATTGAAGACATTTATCGGATTTTGCCAAGTAATGTGACGTGTAACGAGTAGTTATTAACGTATGTAGTGTAGTGTCACGTTCGTTATGATTTGATTTTAAGAAACACACGAAACCGAAAATTTGGTATCAATTTTTTGAGTATTTTATTTTGAGTTGAAACCCTTCCCATATCGTTTGATATCATCTAAGGATGCCATGCCCTTGGTATGTATATACCCTTTATGTTACACGTTGTATAATCAGGTAATTTTGTTCCCACTGATGGGTTTCAGGCTCTTGAATGGCGACCACGTACCGGCAAGCGGAGCGTCGGACGCCCACCGACTCGGTGGTCGGATGATCTGACCAAAATCGCAGGGAAGCGCTGGATGCAGGCCGCGTCCAACCGTTCTCTTTGGAAATCCTTGGGGGAGGCCTATGTCCAGCAGTGGACTTCATGTGAATGAGATTATGATGATGATGATGATGGGTTACAGCCCTCTTCACTATGGGGTATGTGGGAGTAATCTGTCACGCGGGCCTAGTTAGTAGATGTCACAAGTCTTCGAATGTTTAATGCTAGAACATGTTGAGGTTGAATTTGATTATTGTCTCTGGTAGCTAACATTTATAAGGAAAAATATTTAAGTTTCGAAGATGAGGTAGACAGGAGCAAAAGTTTTATTGTTTCGTGTGATTATTGTTTCGGTAGCATCAGAAGGAGAAAGACTGCAGTCAAAGTAAAATGTTCATGTAAAATTGTAGTGTTTTTATATAGAGTTTTTTTGGTGTTTAAAAGTGTGGCAAAGATTAAAACAATGGTGCGTTTATAATGGTATATTAATTTATTTTTGAAGTTTCTTTTAAAATGTAAAGGATCCCAGAAGGTACTGTCTGCACTCAAATTACTATTTCATCATAACTACAACAGAACATAACCAGTCTCCTCTCCGATTTCAAAACAGTGATTAAATTATTCATCCAATGTAAAGCGTTATCTGGGTTTGAATTCACGATCTGAACTCATAATTCGCGGCAATGGGCGCATCACCACTGCTATTGTCTATAAACTAGAGATTACCTATATTTATAAAAATAAGAATAACCCAATTTTGGTTCTTAAAACGCAATTCAGGTTTAAGTAATGCATACTTGAAACAAAATTGCCTTCAAAAAAAAACAAAGTTAGATCTATCTTTAACTTAAGTATGGAATTAAGTGATCATTCTAATGATAGGTATGAAAAAAAACAGACCTTACGAAAGCAATCAAAGTGGAAAAAAGAGAAGAGAACAGAAAAAATTCGATCGAAACTAAATTAGTGATTTGCCTGAGAACTAAGGATAGGCAAAAACAGATAAATACACGCAAGGTTAAGTTAATCAGAACGAAATAACCTTGAAATCGAATTAGTGTCAAAACAGAAGCTATTTTTGCGCGGACGCAAAAACATTGTTAGAACATGCAAAAAACACTCAATCATACCTAGTTTTCAGTCACCCATCAATCAAAATCGGCGCCACGGAACATTGCACTCTAACCTACATACAACCTATAATTTCCTTCTTTTTCCTCTTCGCCCAACTACCCGCACTTATTTCTAAACGGTATACATTAAACGTAATTAAAATGGGTCTAAATAACATGCCAGTAACCGCTAAACGCTGGTTATACTCCTAATTTGTGCCTAGAACGATAAAACGGCTTGTTATAATAATTTTTGATCGATTCCTTTATGTTTTTTCTTGTGTTTCGGGTGATTGAGGCCAATCAGAGGTCGTTACTATTCATCATTGGGGTTTCTGTCTGGTTTTCTATATTAATATTTATGGGAATAATTTGGCATTGAATAACAGTTATTTGATTGACGTCGGGTAAATATGAGGGCTGTTAGTTTTTCAATGTGGTATTTTATAAGTTACATTGTACATTTGAACTACGTTTAGGAACATAGATTATTTTTGTTTTTTTATCCTCATTAAATTGTTAAACACATCAATAGCTAACTGCAGCAATAGTTGACAGCCTCCGTGGCATAGCGGTAGCGGACGCAGCCGCTGCGCAAGGTGGGGCGGGTTCGATCCCCGCACAGTGCAAATATTTTGTATGCATAAATATGAATATTTGCACTGGTCTGGTCGTGCCTCGGAAAGCACGTTAAGCCGTTGGTCCCGGTTGCCATACGAATATCTAGTGGCAGTCGTTACGGGTTGTTGGAGCCCTCAAAAGTCCAACAATTGGTCTAACTGCAATGCTTTGATGTCGCCTTCGGGTTGTGGGGGTCAGACGGCAGTCGCTCCACGGAAAATGTCGAAGTTTAGCCATATCAGCAGTTGGACTGGTAAAGCGGACCCCAGACTCCAAAGCTGAAAAGGCTTCGGATGCGACTGGGATTAACGCTGGGATGATGATGATCAATAGCTAACTGCACTTATTAATATCATTAGACTTAATTAAGAGCTAGTGGAAAGTAGGCCTTCTTCTCTAACAGTTACATTTTTATTTTGGAATGAATGCTGATGGCCAACCCTGAATGTGACGTGTTTGCGGATGAATGGAATAGAGAGAGTCCACTATTCCATGTTAGTTTTAGTAGTAGATTTTATGTTAATTAATGTAATTGTTTGTCTCTGTGTTACTTAATATAATTGGTTTTATACCGTTTTATCTAACTATAAATAAATAATAAATCATACCATCATAATCAGCCTATAAAGTTTCCACTCCCGGGACAAAGGCCTCTTTTTGGTGAGAAAGAGTGGGACGTAATCTACGACGCAGACCCATTACGGATTGGTAGATGTCACATGTCTTCCAAGTTTTGGCTCTAGGACATGCTGGATTCCTCACGATATTTTCTTCACCGTTTTGAGAGCAGTGGTGTTGAAATATTTACACAAAGTAAAGCACCTGATGCAGTTCAAATTTACGACCTACAACTTGTAAGCGCTGCCGATACCACTAGTCCACCGCTGCTCTACTAGTCCACCCCTGCTCTACTAGTCCACCCCTGCTCTACTAGTCCACCCCTGCTCTACTAGTCCACCCCTGCTCTACTAGTCCACCGCTGCTCTACTAGTCCACCGCTGCTCTACTAGTCCACCGCTGCTCTACTAGTCCACCGCTGCTCTACTAGTCCACCGCTGCTCTACTAGTCCACCGCTGCTCTACTAGTCCACCGCAGCTTTACTAGTCCACCGGTGCTCTAATTGTATCTAATTGGGTTGTATCCTAAAAAATAATTTAATGTCCATCAGATACATTTATAAAAAATATTGAACACGTATTTTTTATTTTTTCTTTCATTCAAATACTTTAGAAGATAATTATATTGATTGATTCTGGTGAGTGTGCAAGGGAATTGCATGATTTGATTCCCCAGTGGGCTGGTGCTGCCAAGTGTCATCTGGCCACTTTGGATTCAGTGGAGAGACGTGCAAAGAGGCTGATTGGTGGCCCTGATCTAACTCGAGTCGGTCTCCAAAGCCTAGAGCACAGGCGTAGAGTAGCCAGCCTTTCGGTGTTCTATAGGATGCATTTCGGGGAGTGTGCGGTGGAATTGCATGATTTAATTCCCCCATCTCCGTTCCACCAGCGGACGACCCGTCGTACTGCGATAGTTTCCACCATATCGTTGTTGACACCACTGCGATCCGGACGAAGCGATTCGCTTCCTCTTTTATACCGCGTACATCGAGGGACTGGAACAATTTGCCAGCGACGGTGTTTCCGTCACATTACAATTTGAGTGTCTTCAAGGCTAGAGTGAATAGGCTCTTAATAAACTAGCGCGCTTTACCATCAACGATCGCATCACTGCTTACCTACAGGCGGGATTGCGGTCAAGCGCTAGCTTATAATTTATAAAAAAAAATTGAAATGTGGCATAACGTCACACCGTGGCACAAAACATACCGCTGCATGACGTAATTTGCCCCCACTCCGTAACTTTAATACGCTATATCTCAGTAGTTTTTGATAATTCCAACAAAATAAAAGAGACAGACTATTTTTTTTATATTCCTTTGATACATCAGTATTGCGTGACATTCAGCTCGATTCTCGGTAACTCCTGTTTCCAGCCACCTTACGAAGATCATCGCACCACATTTTTTACATTCATTGATGACACTTGAGTAGTACATTGCCAAAAATATAAAATTCCACCCACAGTGCAGTCGTCACTCAATAATTCTTTTGTCATTTACACACAACAGCTGCTCTAATCTCACAAAGCCAATTTAACCTCACATCAGTGAGACCCACTTCACTCAACTCATATTTCCATTCAATTCAACAGTAATAATAAGGTCCTGAGTAACGCCCTCAAACACGCGAGTAGTATTACAGAGTATAATGCTGCCAATAACAGACATCCTCAAAAGAATTTGTGAGTGTTACGTCTGGCGAACAAAGGACTGGAAGTCGTTATTTGGACAATGTTGGTGACTGAATGGGGATGTGTTCCGGCGGGGAGCGATGGAGGTAGAGTATAGCCTTGCATTTTATTTGGCGGCTTGACGGGAGATGTGTCTTTAAAATTGATAGGACTATAGTTTGGATATATGGGATGCTAGCTGTGTCCCGCGGTTTCACCCGCGTAAGCTTCGAACTGAAAAAGCTCAGTTGATAGAAAATAAGCGCCTGTTAAAATAATGGGAGCAATACGTACGTCCGCGTTTGCTCCCGTTGTCGCAACATTTTTTGTTCCTGCTCTGCTCCTATTGGTCATAGCGGAATGTTTTATAGCCTATGTCCTTTCTCGGGTTCTAGACTATCTGTGTACCAAATTTCATTATCATCGGTCCAGTAGTTTTGGCGTGAAAGCCGGACAGACAGACAGACAGAGATACTTTCGCATTTATAATATTAGTATGGATAATACACGTCGTAGTCATCATCATCATAATCTCAGCGTCAATCCCAATCGCATTCGTAGATTTTTTTTCCAGCTTTGGAGTCTGGGGTCCGCTTAACCAGTCTCACTGCTGATTTTTGCTTAACTTTGCTATTTTCTGTGAAGCGAATGCCGTTTGACCTCCACAACCCGAAGGCGATATCGAAGCATTGCAGTTAGACCAATTGTTGGACTTGCGCTATCGATAAACTGCGCGATCGAATCAGAAATGAGGAGATCCGCAGAAGAATCAAAGTCACCGATATAGCTCTTAGAGCCGCTAAAATTAAGTGGCAGTGGGCGGGTCACATTGCTCGTAGAACCGATGGCCGATGAGGCAATAAGGTTCTGGAGTGGCGCCCACGTACCGGAAGACGCAGCGTAGGGAGGCTCCGACAAGGTGGACCGATGAGCTAGTGAAGGTCGCGGAAAGCCGATGGATGCGGGCAGCACAAGGCCGGTCATTGTGGAAAGCCTTGGGGGAGGCCTTTGTCCAGCAGTGGAGCTGCAACATTAAGCTATACTCAGATAAGTTAATAAAAGTTTTTACTGATAAGCATAGAGGACATTTTACTCTTCATTATGGTATTTTTTTACTACAGAAGAGGTTCTGTAGTAAAAACACGTAAACACTGGAACAGCTGGTAATTACTTTTCGCTATTCAGCAGAGGTACTGAATAGCGAAAAATAATTATCAGCTGTTCCAGTGTTTCCAGTTTGTTTTTTCTGAATTTATGTGTCGATATTTCTGCCAGTCTGCAGTGCAATTATATAGCCATATCATATCAAAAATTTAGGTATAATGAAATTTGACACTATTGACATCATCATTAAACTTTTTATCGTCCCACTGCTGGGCACAGGTCTCCTCTCATACAGAGAAGGATTGAAAGTAATCACCACGCTTGCTCAATGCGGGTTGGCGATTTCAGACATAAAGTCCAGATTTCCTCAAGATGTTTTCCTTCACCTTGTAATCAGCCATTGATGTCCAAGATATGCTTAGAAAGTACATATAACTTGGAAAAGTTATATTGGTACTTGCCTGACCTGGAATCGAACCTACACACTCATACTTGAGAGGCTGGTGTTTTAACCTACATCTAGGCCACCACGACAGTCAGTCAGTCAGTTTTACAGAATCAATCGACTGAAGTTATTAGAACTGGTTTGGTTTGTTTACTAGAATTTTGTTTGTATTTAGTTGCCAGTAAATGATGTCTTCCTTAACTGTGTAACTGAACTTCTCTTACACGAGTGTATTGTATAAGGACGTTCTACCATTGCACCAAGTTTTGTTTAATAAATTCTCATCAAATAAAATGAAGATGATAGTTGTGCTAAATGAAACAGTGAAGTGAAATTGATGATTGTAACATTATAACGCAAGTTTCATCATAAATGGGCCTAATTTGTTTCAGACCAGCTGCACGCGTGACACTGTATGAAAAGCAGTCAGTGGTCTTACAAATATCAAGCTTCTATTAAATATGATTATAATAAATTGAGTCCTGTGGACATATTTATTTTCTCAAAGGATTTTGGTGTGAATAAACCTTCTACAATAAAATTTCTAAATGCCATTATTTAGAAATTTTATTGTAGAAGGTTTATTTTCATTATTATTTAACCATTACACACAAAGACACGAGAAAAAATAGATACAGAGGTGATGCTTATTTCATAAGGAATCTCTTCCAGCATGCCAGCAACAGTACAGTAGATAGACAGAATGGGACAGCGTGTTTAAGAATAAATGAGTATTTAAAAAAAAAAACATAAAATCGTACAAATTAAACACGTGATGGATTCCATTTTGTAGAGAGGCTGTTTATGTATGTGAGTTTACTTGTATTTGTGTCATTTGTAGCAATTTAATGCCATATAAAACCAATTACACTAATAAAGACACATTTCAAACGCCCAAAGCGTAAATGGGCAAAAACATATTAAGTTAATCCAAATAAAAAATTGGGCTTCAATTCAAAGTGCCGACGGAAGGTCATTCATTCCTGTTGATTTACACATTGCGTGACCATAATAAATATTATTAAGGCTACCTTTTTAATGTTAAAACTACACCAGAAAATTGTATAATTTGACTAGAGTTCTGTTATTTAAATTAAGGGTAGGTATATCGTGATGATATTAAATTGGGAATTACAAAGAAACTATTTAAAGAATTATAGTCATTTTAAATTCCAGAGAATATTTATATACTTATTGAATTCATTAAAATTCATTATATAAATTCCTTGGAATGCAGTTGTAACTAAGATCACAACTGATTTACATTAAATTCACATGCTTCATAGAGAAGAAAAGAAATAAGGCATGGTATGTATTACGGTTAGTGCTACATTATTAACATTGCAATCTAGCATATTAGCTTTTAAGTTATTTAAACAAAATATTTAACTGCAAAGTAAGTTTTTCTTTAATGTTATCAACCAGTGCTCGACTGTAGTCCCGCCTGATGGTAAGCAGTGATACAATCGTTGATGGTAAAGACGCTAGTTTAGAGCCAATTTATTATAGCCTTGAAGATACTTAAAATGTAATCAAACGGGAAGACCGCCTCAGACAAATTGTTATATCGATACAAGGTTAAGGTAAGGGTCAAAAGTGGAGTACCAATTTTGACCCTTATTCTTATTGCAAAAAAGTTCAAAAGTGGTAGGTAATGCGCTTTTGACCCTTGACTGTAAGTGGTATAAAAGACAAGGCGGACTGTTTCGCCCGACGGTAGCGGCGGTGTCAATAACGTAAGGGTGTCCACACTCACCGTACGACGGGTCGTCCGGTGATAGAACGGTGATGACGGAATTAAGTCATGTAATTCCGAAATGCATCCTATAGAATACCGCAAGCGTAGAGTAGCAGCAATGTAACAGCTCATTTTTCAATGGCCTAACTTTAATCTGAAGATTAAATGTAGCGTGTATTTTATTAACAACTTTTAATTTATTTATTTATTTTATTATTTATATGTATAGGTACACACAATAAAATATTGTGCTTAAGGATATGGTAAAATTAAGACCTGAGTACAAAGGTGCTTCTTATTGTGTGTTTAATTATTAAAGTACATAATAGTTCTACCATATCGACTACTGAAAATTTTGCCTTTATTTTTCGTCGGTCATTTTCATTTCATTTTTTATTTAAAAGAACTTTATAAAGCAGCAAATATAATACAGCTTATCAACCGCATCCCATACACAACCAACCCCAAAAAAGGACCCAGAAGTCCGTATTTGTCAAACACCCATACAATAAGCATACTCCATATTGGCTACTAAACACTCCATTATGTGCCCACCCCCTATCAATACAATGTGACGTCACACGACTCTCCTATTGTCACTCATCACAGATTAGTTGACATGGCATTTATTCCTCCAAGGCCAACTTAGATTTTCATTTGCGGAACCCATTATCACACAAATCTAAACCTTATTACCATGCAGCAGTGTAACATGACAGATTTTTTTGGTTTTTCGTGTCGTCAGTGTAGGTTGGTAATGTCATAAACCCGTGGACAGGCAGTGATGGTCATTTGAGCCGATATGCTCAGCTTACATGTTTACAAATAGGATTTTCCTACTTCAAATAAGCCTCTTGCATAATAGGGATGTTTTTTTTTCTTTTCTTTTTTGCTTTTGCTTTGTGCATTGTTTTTTTTTTCTGACGCAAATAAAAGGCAAGTTGGCGTGAATTGTATGTCACCGAAGGAGAATGCTATTCGATTACAAAAGAAATGCAAAGGTGCAGAGAATCTGTGGTTTGGCGTAAACATGATTTGTATGTAGAACCTACAGAAAAAAAAGAAAGAAAGAAAGAAAGTACCTACAGAAGATAGCAGGTCAATCTACCCGAAACTGTCAAATATTCCCACTCAACCTTGAGCCTTAATGCTTTACTCATAAAGTTGGAAATCTAATAAAGAAAGACAGATTAGTAGCTTGATGGGCTGTCGTCTGTTTCTTTGAGATTTTTCCATGGTAGCTAGAGATAGCTATCCTATCTCGTAATTTAGTTTTTTAGACAACAATAACACTCAAGTAAAAAAAATATGTATTTTTAGCTTTCTCCATAATACCTATTATTAAAGTTTGTTATGAATATCCTAAAAAGCTTTCTTTCTTCCAATACAATAATAATGGCCATGTTTTTCTACACAAAGAAAAATTATTAAATTTGTATTTATTTATTTAATCATACACTTACTACCATTACAGGATGCTTAACCTAATGCGGCAGAAAGGACACATTTAACGAAACGCATTTTGGAAACTTAACTTTTATTACCTATACGAGTACATAACCATACTTGAGTTTTGTTTATTTATAAGCAAAGTATAAAAACACAGTTCAGTAAACGTTCGTGAGTTATGAACTTTTATTAATTACAACATTTATATTCCCTTGATTGCGACTTTTAATGCCATAATTTGTGACATGCAAGCTTTTTTACTGTGCTTAGTAAAAGAGAGGCGATGAAAAGCTATAAAAGCCCGTACGGAGGACGGGTCTGAGCAGTTGTGTTGCGATGTGTGGCGGGTACGATGCGCCAAATGTTGTTGTCTCGGGAATTTGGTCGTAGAGAGTCTCCAGATCAATCTCCCTCTAGCGCAGCATCGTTTGGTCGTGTTGGTCTTGGGTTTAACATTGCATCACCTCGCTCAACTGCCGTCATCATTCCTATTCCTAAGTTTTTTGAATGAATAGGCTCTTAATAAATTTTACCTTCAACAATTGCATCATTGCTTACCATCAGGCGGGATTGCAGTCAAGCACTAGTTTATAATTATTAAAAAAAAAAAAGTACCTAAAAATATTAAAATAAAAATAAAAAAAAATAAAAAATACAGCTCAAATAGAAAAGATGCAATTAAACCTCAATACAATGAATTTATCCTAATCAGGGGCCGTTCTATGATCAGACGCCATCTTTGTGCCGTTGAAAAAAAAGGGGCAGCGCTGGTACAATGGTTTCAACAGGTCAAAGTAACCCAGCTGACACTTGAATAAATTACGTTTAGCTGAAGTATAGAAATTAATATAAAAATAACAGATGGACTGAAATAGCCAAAAAATAAATTGCCTTTAACTATTATTATCTATAACGTCATATAGCATCGCATCGCTCCCGTATAACAATAAAACGCTAAACATAAAAAAAACAAAAACGCGTCAATAAAAAAAATATATCAAGTTTATAAATTAGTGCGATTACATCAGTTGCGGGTTAAGATCGGAACCGATAAGCAAACAAGCGTATTTTTTGACGTACAACCCTAGTTATACAATCTCTTAAATATTTTACATTGAATTTTCGAACTTAATAAGGTTAATATAAGGTTGATGTCGAATGTTTTTGGGGACCAACATCAAGGTTGCCAACTCAGTAACAATAACAAAGTCTCGTACACGTCAGTGAGCTGTCAAGCGGCATTCAGCCGCGTAATTATCACTCGTCAACGGCGAAAAGATTTCTTTGACAATACATGGCATTGTGAGACAGCCCTAATCCTTTTTGAAAAGAGGGTGTTGTATTTATACAGCGACGTTGGTTTAAATTTTTGTTGAAAGAAAATGCTGATTGTGCAATAATGTTTTATTTTATTCTGGGTTGATGTTATCATTACATTATTTTTATTATTGAATTGGAATATTGTTTTTTGAAACAATATTATTTACTATAGATACATAACGTAAACGACTGCATCACTGCTTACTTACATATATATTTTTTATTAAATATAAACTAGCGCTTGACCGCAATGCCGCATGGTGGTAACCAGTGACGCAATCGTTGATGGTAAAGTGCACTAGTTTATTAAGAGCCTATTTACTCTAGCCTTGAAGACACTCAAATTGTAGTCCGACGGAAACACCGCCGCTGGCAAATTGTTCCAGTCCCTCGATGTACGCGGTATAAAGGAGGACAAACGCTTCGTCCGGATCGTAGTGGTGTTAACAACGTAAGGGTGGAAACTCGCCGTACGACGGGTCGTCCGATGGTGGAACGGAGATGGGGGAATTAAATCATGCAATTCCCTCGCACACTCCCCAAAATGCATCATAGAACACCGAGGCTGGCTACTCCAAGCCTGTGCTCAAGGTGCCTTCGGGCAAACCTTGAAATTATAAAATTGGAAAATGGTTTGAAAAAAAAACAATATTATTTATTATGCAATAATTTTTCAAAGTGGTAAACTCAAACATTAAACAATTAAGAGTCCGGTCCTCGTTATCATACATATGTATTATAGTTGCTGTCTATATGCCATTGTCCAAGATCTGTATGCAGTCTCTTCCCGGAATGACTGGTTTATCCTAGAGACATTTGATATTTGAACCATTGGGGCTGGTGCTGCGAAATGCCACCTAGCAACTCTGGATTCGGTGAAAAGGCGTGCGAAGAGTATAACTGGCGGCCCAGATTTGGTTCAAACCGGTCTCCAAAGCTTGGAGCACAGGCGAAGAGTAGCCAGCCTGTCAGTGTTCTATAGGATGCATTATGGAGGGTGTGCGAGGGAATTGCGGGGCTAAAATTGCCCATCCCATTCCGTCATAGGACGACCCGCGTCATACGGCAAGTATGACGACTGTGACCCTTTTGTTGATGACACCACAACGATCCGGACGAAGTGTTTAGCCTCGTCTTTTATACCGGGTACATGGAACTGGAACAGTTTGCCAGCGGCGGTGATCCGTCAGTTCCGTAAGTTTATAATTATAAAAAAGCCTACCGGCAAACCATGAAATGAAATAAATTTCAATGTCAGCCTTAACTAAAGGATTTTCAGTTAAAATAAAAAGTTCCAAACGTGTCAATCAGAAGTCTAAGGTAAAGCAACCTATTTCATTCAGGCTTCGCATAATTCTTCCTGGAATTTTATTTACAAATAAACAGATGTTTAAGCAAAGCATCTGTGAGATAGAACCAGCTAAAACAGCTATAAAGAAAACAGCAAATATTCATAATCATGCATACAAATATTTGCAATGCGCGGTGATTGAACCCGCGCCTCCCTGCACAGCGGCCGCTTTCGCTACCGCTACGCCACGGAGGCTGTCTCCGTGAAAATCCTATACGTGTACCTGCATATAAATTCCTTGAAGAAATTGTTACCAAATCATAATACCTAAGTACTTATTAAACGTAGATATCGTATGGGGGTAACGAATGCGTTAAACTTCAACCCCCTAACCACTGCGGGCCTCATGCAGCTCTCAGATCGTGAAGTATTTAATACTACCTCTAAGTGCAAGCAGTCCTTACGTACCCCCTTACATCTACTAACCCTTTTTCTTCAAGAGGCTTCCAGGCTTTCATTTTAATTAATTGTGCATTTTTTGAAAAGTTTCTAAAGTATGGTTAAGTACTTAATTCTTATTCTGAGTGAATTATGTGAAGAAAACAGCCCCCTAATAGGCGAACACATTTTTGTCAAATGATTGCGACTAGTTGGGATCGTTTGAACCGAATGGACCAATGGGCGGCCCGAACGATACCGACTGACACCAACTAGTCGCAATCATTTGACAAAAATGTGTTCGCCGATTAGGGGGCAGGAATATGTATATTAGTAACTAACAATGCCCCTCATTTTCACTCGCATAAGTTTCGTTCTCGTGGAAATATTAGCATAACAGTATTTTATGTAATAATCCAGGTTATAAACTATCTTTGTGCCAAATATCATCCAAATCTGTACAGCAGTGTTTGCGTGAAAGAATGACAAATGTCTTACATTCATCCATCTTCACAATTTTTGCCTTTATTATATTAGTAGGTAAGGATGTAGCCATCCATACTTGACAACTTCGATATACTTACTGCAGATTTTAATCTATACTAATATATAAAGCTGAAGAGTTTGTTTGTATGTTTGTTTGTTTGTTCGCGCTAATCTCTAGAACTACTGGTCCGATTTGAAAAAATCTTTTTGCGTTGGATAGTCCATTAGTCCAGGAAGGCTTTAGGCTATATAAGATCACGCTGCAACCAATAGGAGCGGAGCATAACTAATTCCACGCGAACGAAGTCGCTGGCGGCCGCTAGTAATAGATATATGAGGCCCCAAGAGACTGTACTTTTTTACTTTCATCTACGTACCTACATATTCAGTACAGATATACAAGTATTGTTCTCACTCGTCCCCACAGATAAGTCACCGACCAAACGTACCCATTACCCGGTATTTAGGACCGCCCCAACCCCAAATATCCCAAACAACAAGTAATACGACATTTCCTGTCCTTCCACACAAACGTGTTTGAAGAATTGAGATGTTATCACGCTGCACACAATAGTACAAGGTTTCCACTTACTAACTGCTGAGCTGACAATAGAGGGATTAGGTGGCAATGGAGTGAGCGGTGATCATGAGAGGCAGATGCCATACAAACATGTTGGTAAGTAAGTGGAATATAAAGGCCGAATCTTTGGGTATGATAAGTAGAAAACGGATTTTGATGTTCAAAGTGGTATTATTTAAGGATAAAGATTATTTCGAAGAAACATTGTGGTGGACAGTTGCCACTTCAATGGTGCCGTTTGTTACTTTGGCGGTACTTGCAGTTGAGCGAAAAGGAAATTATTGTCGGTTAAAATTAAATAATGGGTGTTCATTTCTGTTTGAACTCACGTCAAATTCGCTAAAAACCTATCTGAAAATATCGAATCAATCAGTCCATCTATTCCGTATAATCATCATAGTGAAAAGTTAAGTAAGTGGTCTTAGAATGAGCTGTCGATAGTAAATCCCTAGAATTAGTTAGAATTACAGCTCATACCTCTCTATGTGAGTTTTCACGAAGAAATAGTTACATAATCGCATTGAAAAACGGTAAATGAAATCATAGTAAAATAACAATTATGTATCTATGTATATTTCGTAGCAACCCGCGTAGCGCTACGCTAGTCGCAACGCTACGACACCGCCCGCTTATTTGGGATCCCCACCCAAATTATAATTCCTAACATCACACCATTGCGATCGCCACAGTACAGAAATAATGTGCTGATTTAATTTGTTATCAACTGTACCATCTGATAATTCATGCGTGAAATAGACTTCTAACAAAGTCTTCATTTATTTGTGTAGTGCTACATGGTGTAGGGTATTTGCACTCACTCAATGATATTTTCTGTTTTTTTTTTTACATAAATGAACTTACTACACATATATACAAATATAATAATAGTCTAACGAATTAAATACTAAATCTTGATCAATATTACAAATGCAAAGGTGATATTGTGTGTGACGCTTTAACTAATAATGTAATAAAAAATATTCATGATACTGCAATGAATGCATAAAAACGGTAAAATGCGAGAAAAAGCACACGAGACGTGAGAAAGAAAGAAAAGAATAATGCGTTAATTGGCATTACAGCAAAATAAATACACTTTAAAACTATAAAAACAAAAATAATGCCAAAATGGCCTCAGCTCAGCATACTATTAGGTGGCAATACAACCAGAACGAGTCGACACCCAAACCAACAGCAGACAGTTAGTTACAGGAACTACTAACAGAACCATCATAATACATCTCATCAATCAGTCTGCCAGGCTTGTCCATTACGACACGACAAAAAAAACCAAAACGATTTCCTAATACCAAAATGCTCCTAATCAGCACTTTGGAATTCAGTTCCACTGCAGCAAATCCCATCAAAAGAGCGTGATTCTATGTGCGTTGTCCCACAAAAACAAGCGATCACATAGCCTTGCAAATAAAGTACCATCAAGTACCAATTAAGAGCAGGCTCGCATGCAAAGTGCCACAAACTATATGGTAATACAACACACAAGACCACATCCATCTTTACTGACAGGCTAGCAGACTGATGGTATATATTAGCTATAAATTATGTATAATTACCATTATTTATTGCTACGTTTCGCCTGTGGCTTTGTCTGCTTTTAATAGTCTGTTTCAATAACAAGCGTTAGACTTAAAGCTTATATACATATACAGGTTTCTAAAGGAAAAACAGAATTGATTTTGATCGGTCAAGAACCTAAAATAAGTAAATTTTAAGCAGATTTAATTTATAGCAGGTTACAAAGTGAATCAGAATGGTCTCTTTGTATTCACAAAAGTAGTCGTGAGAAGTTAAATAATTTAAATGAATTTTACATCAGGATTACAGAGTTTTCTAGATAATTAATTTTACTCTGTTTTTCGAATTAGGGTATGGAAAATCCAATGTAGAGCCTAGTTTACTACGCAGTCAATGCGCCACAAAAATATGTACGGAATAATTGCGTTAAGCAGATTGATACTCCTAGAATTTAATAAAACTGATAATCTTGGCGAATAGGAAAGAAAATCCTTGAACCAGTGCCCATACTTGGATGGTGATGAACAGACAGACGGGGCTTTTACTTATACATAGTTCATTGTATGTTGAACTGGATAGGATTAGTAAGATTTACCATTGTTTTCCATTATCCATTACATCGTATCTTTTACTCTACATCGCAATGCACCAGAAGACGTTTTTGCCACACATTTTATGTTTATTTTATTCCCTTGGGCAGGTCGATATTAGAGGCCTAAAAACGTTATAAGCGTTTTGTTTTCCGTGCGAGTTGTGTGGTCTCGAAAATCTTTTGTTTTTCTTCGAGTGTAAAAACTTGAGACACACAAACTCTAAGTTATTCACTAATCTAAGTCTGTAAATAGTTAAATACTCCTACAATCAAGAAAATTGCTCTGATTGCACGTATCAAGAAATGGGTCAGAGAAAAACTCTTTTTGATACGACTATGCCTTGTGGACAAAATGATTATGATGGCATCACAATACTTGTCTTATATTTTTAGCAGTGTTCCGAATCTATAACCATAGTTGTTATAATGAATGTACACAATTGGATCAATACCCATAGCTCATTCTAGTCCTGCTATTTTTTTCAACCCGCAAGAGCTAATTTGATGAAGATCACGGGTCGTGTCGATCGGTTAGGTTGAGTGACACTTGTCGCGTATGGGTTACTTATCTTTACATACCAAGACCCATGGGCGTACCCAAGTGGGGGCAGGGGAAGGCAGCTTCCCTACCCCCCTTGGAAATCACGCAGAACATGTACGAACTCCACTAATTACTAAACAAAGTATAAACGAGAACGTATCTCTAACTTTTAAATAAACCACGCAGTAGACACTAACAAAATGTACGGTGTAATTGTCAAAAAGCCGTGTGCGACTATAGCGCACTAAATTGGGTGATAGACGTGCGGGTAAGTACGCGGACTTGTGGCTCGACGACCTTTTTCGCCTGTGTGTCACCTTAAAACCGCGTACTTTAAAATTGCCGAACAAGTTCGCCGGCGATCCAACCTGTTTGAAATCTTACTCGTAGCTCGTCTCGGCTCGTACGTGTGGCAGAGCTGCGAGCCAGGAGCCGCAACAGTTCTTCATACAACGGTTCAGGCATTCTGAAATAATTATGGAAATCTTCCTTCTCTTCACGTAACTCTCTTACTCGGCTTGGGGGGAGGGGGGGCAAGTCAGGCCTAGTGGTAGGCAGGTCAAGCCTAGGGGTGGGCAAGTCGGGCCTAGGGGTGGGCAAGTCATGCCTAGGGGTGGGCAAGTCAGGCCTAGGCGTGGGCAAATCAGGCCTAGGAGTGTCTACTGCGTGGTTTATTTAAAAGTTAGAGATAAGTCCTCATTTATACTTTGTTTAGTACCTAATCAGGGGAGTTCATACACGTTCAGCGAGATTTCCAGGGGGGGCAGCAGCCCCCCTTTGTACGCCCATGCTCTTACTAAATTAACATGCGTTAAACGCTATCTTTTCGTAATGTAGTGCTTTACCCACACTTGTCGATTTCGTTTTTATTACTTTTATAAAATGTAGTATGATATAATTCCCACATAATACAAAGCTTGTTCTCTCGACGACATCACGATGTAGTATGAGCAAGCTTCATGTGTGTCACCGACGGCGAGCCGAGTAAGTTCACGATCTTAAAAACCGCGTACTTTAAGTTCGTACGTCTATCACCCACTTAAGATTACCCACTTTAAAAATTTGACTTGTCCAATAGGCCCGACTTGCACAAGGCCTGACTTGCCCCCCTAGGCCTGACTTGCCCCCCTATGCCTGATTTTCCCCCTCAGGGCCTGACTTGCCCCGCCCTCCCCTAAGCAAGAAGCTGGGTACGTCCATCCAAAACCCTTCGTTCTTCGGTAAACATAGATGTCATTAGTGGATCTCTAGCAGTCGTTATATGTTCGAAGCCCAAAAGTCTTACAACCAGTCTTACCACGTGGTATCTTATTACGCAACAACTAGATTCTGGAGGTTAGATATGCAGCTGCGTGTAGGAAATAAAAGTTATTTTTCAGAAGGCCACGATTGCAGATAAAGTAATAAATGATTATTTACTAAAAGAACCTTAATTTTGAAGGGAATTTGAAAAACAATTGCTTGATACCTATCTACTGACGTTATAAATACTTTAGTACAAATATATTATCCACATCTATCGCCCAGTTCATATCAATAGGAGCACTATAATTACAGTCAGTTACCTCGCCATTAAAACTCAATTATCGGCATGACAGACTCGTCAAAGCTGCTATTACTCGAATAGGAGCGGAGCGATTCCTTTTGTCACTAATTACCGTTGAATTATAACTACAAACTGTACGATCGATTTTGTACAGGCTACGACAATACAGGAGGTTAGGCTTATACTTAATCTTCAGAATTTATTGTGTAACCATGAGGTGTCTTAATGGCTTTTTTCCACGTTTTTAATACCTCATCACATACCTACTCCTATGTCTTGATAGTTTACCAAAATCTCAAAATTCAAAGACTTTCAATGATGAAATTTGGACAGCGACAAAAGTATTCAGTTAGTTCTACTGAGTTTCAGATAATACTTTGGCTGGTATACCTATGTATGTCCCCTACCTTGATGTGATGGGACTACTGTGATCTCCGAAATTTACTTCTCCTGTTGTGTAGCGATGTAGAGTAAACGATACGATGTAATGGATAATGGAAAACAATAGTAAATCTTACTAATCCTAACCATTTCAACATACGTTAAACTATAAGTAAAACCTTCTTCTGTCATCTGTGTTCATCATCGTCTCAATATGTGCACTGGTTCCAGAATTTACTTTCCTGGCAAAATAATCAGTTAACAGATTCATATAATAGGTAGGTACTAGCCGCCGCGAGCGACTTCGTTCGCGTGGAATTATTTATGCTCCACTCCTATTGGTCGCAGCGTGATGTTATATAGCCTAAAGCCTTCCTGGATTAATGGGCTATCCAACGCAAAAAGAATTTTTCAAATCGGAAAAGAAAAAGTAGTTCCTGAGATTAGCGCGTTCACACAAATAAACAATCTCTTCAGCTTTATATAATAGTAAGTATAGATTTCTCTGAGTAAACTCTTGTGGGTCAAGTATAGAAAGACTCTGTAATGCATTTATCGTATAACAGAGAACACCAAGTATAATAAATCGATATTCCAACTCCCGATTTAGAAATCAACGTAATTGTCAGAACAATAAGACCGATCGCTCGAAACATACAATTTCTAAGTACCGCTAGTTAAAGGCAATTTACTTGTTATTATGTCTCAATTAGATTCAATCAAAGGTGATGGTGTTTTACAGGCTATTTGTCATTATTTATTAACATTTAATTATTAGTGTGAAAGTCTTGAAGTGGAATGGATAAATAGGTAGACAGAATATATTTATTGATCGAAGACGGGAAATTGACACAATTGCCAGAAAAGAGTTTAGCAAATCACTTTCACTAAGAATTATTTTTGTCACCACAAAAAATTATTCTTATCTCGTGTTCACGTCGCTATATTAAAGTGTGCTCAAAATAATTATGATAAAAGTATACTCGTATCAAAAGTGATAGCAACGCGATAAATGTCAAGTTATTGCTTTTTCTTTTTTATTAGGCGCTTAAAATATTGCTAAGTGAATTTGAACAGGCGTTATCATTCTAATTTAATGGATATTATTTTGTAAAGTTTTTATTTATCGTCAAAGATTTTACTGTTATACAAATGCTTAAGTAGGCCATACAAATGTCTTGCCTATCAAATGTTATCCATCAAATTCAGTTCGTCAAAGCACACACAAAAACCGACGGCATACTACGACATCTCTACAGGCCATCAATGTTACAAGCTCAGTCGAAAACTGTCCAATTCACAAAGGCCACAGCTCTCAGAGGCGGGCCATTTCATCAGGTAATAAAACACTCGCAGAGGTTACTTTTCAGGGTGAGTTATAGGGTTAGGTCGCAGGGGCAGGGTTGGGGTCGGCAATACATCACCCGGGTTGGAACGAGGATTACTCCAACATAGACTTTGGCTTGTTAATGCCCGCTAAAGTTTTCCTTTGCGTGATTTTTGGTGAGTTTTTTTTTTCTAAGGTTTTTTTTGTGGTTGAAGTTTGAAAGTTTCGTCGTTTTTTCAAGACTACATCGTCTAGATTGTATTTAATTAATTTCTTGTCATGTTTTCAGTTAAGTGATATATAGCGAGTTTCAGTTAGGGCTCAATTTATATATTTATAAAGAAATGTAAAAGATAGCATCTTGTTTAAAATTAGCCTGTATTCTAAATGAAACCACAAAACTCATGATTTCATTTAGATTAATACATTGAGAGTTAGCTGACGACTTCTTATTTACCTATTTAATTTAGCACTTTGCAAGAGTTACATTTGAAGACAGTGGTGATAAATATAAATTATTGTAACTTGTAAAAAAAAAAATAGTGCAGTGGCTGAGCGATCGACTGCTGAGCCGCGTGTAGCGGATTCGATTCCCGCGCGAAACAAATATTTGTGTGACCTACAATTAGTTGTTCCGGGTCTGGCTGCTTCTGTATGTGAGTTTTATATGTTTGTAAACGCACCCACGATACAGAAGAAATCCATAGAGAGGATAGCTTTAAAAAAAAAAAAAACACAGGTTTTCACATATAGAACTTGTCGTCAATAATGAAAAAGAAATAGGTACACTAATACTCCCATAAGTATCAAAAAAAACAGGTAGTCCATCTCTTGAAATCTGAAAAAACTAATACCTATATTTGAGCCAAATTCGATAAAGAATAGAGGTAAACAAACCGTTGCTAGGCAACGAGTAGTTTACACCTAAAAGACAGATGTTAACAACCTTTTCTACATAGACGGTTTTCATAAAATGAATAATCCTACTTCTTACTAAACTAAACAGTTTATTTATGTTTAGATATTTATGATTTGCATAGAACGTGTAAAGGATTTGAATGAAATATGACAGACATGTAAGCTAATTTCCTAATAGGTTAAATTTTTTGATACTTATATTATAATTAGTCCATACTTGAAAGTATTACAATGCTTGTGTTATACAGTTGCTTTGAAAGTAATTAAAATACGCAAAATCGTATTGACAAATGCTTTAACTTTATTCAATGGTTGAATTCCACAAAATGTCTTTAATACCTGGATTTCATCCATCTTTCTTTTCTTGTAGGGCTATCACGTAAAATTAATATCGACTTTTTAATGGTTTTTCGAAATACTAAGTTATTAAACATGTTATTTTAGTGATTCTATTGAAATATGCTGAATAGGAATCGATAATAAATAGCTAGCATGTAAAAGCCAATAATCACGTGAATAACAGGAGATTTGTAAAACATGAGTTCTGACATAGAATAAAGAGGGGAAGTAGGTTATCTGCGACCCAATCCGCGATTTAATTGCCTACTGTCTTAGGGTTGACGACTGTCCGCGCTTCGTCGGTTACGGTTGTCGCCCAAACCGCTAACAAATATTTATAGACTAAGAGCTTATGTTTAAATTATTTGCTTAGTATTTAGTTTACATATACTAGTCAGTTTTTTTTTTTGTAATTTTTATTTTTAGTTTTGTACACATAAAGAACCATATTTATTTTTATTTTTAATTAATACAAATATAAATAATACAAACATAACATCTATTGAATCACACATTTAATACAAAATTACAAATTAGCTACAGAAAAATACCTACTTTCTTCGGTTTCGACTATTACGAAACGCGTTGTTATTAAACTTTAATGTGTAATATATCCGTATCCTTGTAAATAACTTTTAGAAATCTAATTTGAAAAATATAAGTCTTTTATTTGTTCATAAATAGACATACCAACTTTGCAGTTTATGTGATCATTTTTTAAAAGCTAATGTGCCGAAAAGCCGTGACGCGCGAACCTCTTTCGTGCTAGCCGCGACTAGCGCAGTCATAGGCACTCTAATATTGTGTTTAGGTGTGCGTGCGGCGACGCATAGATACTATGGCGCACACATACAAGCCGCGCGCGGTCCGTTTGTATGAAGATAACGTACTTCCCTCTGTTTATTCTATGGTTGTGATAACCCTAAATTGATTTGTTTACCTCTATTCTTTACGGAGCTAGGCGATGGTATAGGTATATTTGCGACAGATCATTTCACATGACAACCAAACTGGAAAAAAACGGTAAAGGATGAATTCTACATATCTCTTGTAAAGTTTTAATGACTTTATCGATTCACATACCTCTTAACCTGCTTACCCAAAAATCTTCAACACCATATTCCACGGATAAAATAAAAGAGAAACAACAAAGAAACGTCGCAGTTAACAGCCCGACTGAATATTCATAAAGATAAAAGAGAATTTATGTGATCATAAAGACTGGGAACGAATGATAAAGACTGGGACCGAGAACGAATGATAAAGACTGGGACCGAGAACGAATGATAAAGAAACTTCTGTTGCTAGAATATTGCGTTATTTTTTAAGATAGTTTTTGTTTTTAGAATAGAATACTCTTTATTATGTACATCATACAAATTACATTACATAGAGCATCATATTTTTTTATGTTTTTCAAGAAATTTCAGCCTGATGGCCGTTACAGAGACAAATAAGAGCGAAAGAGACCATAAAACTAGTCCAAAACCAGTCAGACATCCATGCATACTTATAAATAAGGGTACAAGATGACAGACATACCTCGAAGAGACTACCTGACCTAAGTGGCAGTGGGCAGGGCACATTGCTCACAGAAAAGGTGGCAGATGAAGCAGGAGGAGTAGAGAACGCGAAACGAAAGACTGCGTTGAAAGGCTTCCCACAAGGTGGACCGACGCTTTTACCCAACATCACGACCAACGATGCTGCGCCAGAGGAAGATTGATCTAGAGATCCTCCACGACCAAAATCCTGACACAACAACATTTGGCGCATCGTACCCGCACACATCGCAACACAACTGCTCAAACCCTTTCTCCGTACGGCTTCACCACACATCATGCCGGAACACGACGAATCGCTTGTCGGCAAGAGTTTGGAGGTAACTTCTGCCGGCAGCCGATGTTATGGCCTACCACCGAAACGTTGCATGTGAGAAGTACGAAACCGGTCGAAGTGGAGACGGGAAGATCGATCAGGTCCGGCTTCGGTTGCCAAGGTTAGCCTGTGGATGGGTCACCAGCTTCACATACTGAGACCCTTCCGTGTCTTGGAAAGTCGCACAGCTGTCATTTCTAGATCTTTGGCAGTGATTACTGGTTGCCAGTAGCCCGCAAGTCGGACAAGGTGTTATCGTAATATTCAGTAACTGGGATGTGAAAGTCAGGTAGGCAGTGGCTCCATGTTAAATACTGTTATCATGGATGGCTGTATTCCCGCCAGCTGCAGCGCACTGGAACAACCTGGGTGTTCCAGTGCGCTGCAGCTGTCATTTCTAGATCTTTGGCAGTGATTACTGGTTGCCAGTAGCCCGCAAGTCGGACAAGGTGTTATCGTAATATTCAGTAACTGGGATGTGAAAGTCAGGTAGGCAGTGGCTCCATGTTAAATACTGTTATCATGGATGGCTGTATTCCCGCCAGCTGCAGCGCACTGGAACACCCAGGTCCGGGATACGTCTGCAAGAAAATACAAAGAAGAACAGAGTACCGGATCTCATTATCTCCCGAGGGTGTTGTAAATGCGTCCTTCAGTCGCTGCCTTATTGGATTGGAAGTTGCATCCTACTAATTGTTTACTGAAAACATGCGAACATTCTGATTTCCCTATGGACTGTGAAGCTTTGAGGTCAGATGGTTTTAAAACTAATAAAGTTGTTTGAAAAGTTGATGGAGATTTATGTTGCCTTGATTTTTTATTGAATAAGTAATATGACTAACAGGGGACGTGTTTAGGCTAAAATTATGATAGTGATGTAATATTGTTTATCTACTCTCATATCAAAAAATTAAAAATATAAAACCATAAAGGAGTTTATATTGACGTACTTTACCAATAGTATATCGAAAGGAAATTAAAAAGTTAAATTATAACATTATTTCTCTAACAAAATAATGTTATAATATTTTTTTTTTCATTACGGTACAAACCATAGACAACCATTGATATAATATTAAACTAAGGCAGATAAGTCACTAGCGCATTGAACTTGAAGCGTAAAAAATATCATATCTGTTTAATATTATATCAATGTAGACAGTACTATTTCATTTTTTATCTGTGGCTGCGCGCACTTTGGCGCATGCGCTGTGATGCAGGGTGCAGAATTGTTAACATTTTGCATATTACAATTATGAAACTGAATAAATGGAATCGTGTTGCGTTGGCGTTAGACGCACTGAGATTAGATAAAGTAGTGTATGAAACTGTACATAATAATTGTAATAATTGTATGTTTCTAAATAAATAATTAGGTATTACACATTCGTGTGATACTATACACTCGTGTTTAATACCCCTCATTATGTATCAGTATCATAAACTACTATTGTGTAGATAATGCTGAAGAAGAAGATGCGTTTCGTACCATTCTGATGATTTCTGAAAATTGTACTATTTAGAAACATAGTTTTATTTTTCTTGCAATCTCCTGTTATACTTACTTCTGTTTTTTTGTTTTATTCATATAGAATAAAATAATTTGTATTTTTTACAGATTTTCTAAAACTGATGTTAGAGAATGTACAAACAACGCTCCTTCATATGAAACCCTACTTGTCCTTGGACCACCAGTGTTGTGTCCTCTTATATTAGTGTAAGTTGTGTTCCAAGGGTCCTTCAATGAAACTCCATAAACGCATAACTATTTATATTTGAAAGACATACAATCTGTACAGAGGTATTTGGTACCCCCCTTCGATTTTTTAAGACGACCTTGTGGTTTTTGCTGCAAAAAAAGAAAAAATCTTGCTAATGTACCTTTTCAATTTTTATTTACCATTTTGGTAACCCTAGTTATTAGGATGACCATACTTGCTGGAATATATATTTCGTCTTGAAGTAACTGCATTACGATTCGGTAACCATTTCACCGTGAAAACTCAGGTGAGCTGTCATTCTAACTAAACTCACTTCACCCAACTTTTTCCCCACAACAACGTTTTCACAGAATCGATCACCTTATATCTAACAACCCATGATGTTACGCTACAAATCCAAGTATCACGTAATTCTCCATATAAAAAAAATACACACCAAGATCACATCTAATTTAACCCCCAATTACTTAACAGAGACAAGAAGAAAAAACAAAAGAGGAACGCCAAACTACAATACGTCACAAAAAACTGAGAGGCACATTACGCATGAAAAATTCATGCTGTTACAGAGATTAGCAAGACAATCCCCCCCGCTTGTAGGGGGTGGAAATATACAGAGCAAGGTGTCAAGAGGAGAATGAATTTGTCAGCGTGTGATTCCTAGCGGCCCTCCCTACGATATATCACCCGGCAGGCGCTACGGCACAATGTGCGAGCACCCTAAATAATGTACGTGATTTAATATTTAAAAACGTTTTTTATTGTTTAGATTTATGTAACCTTGTTTGTTGGTCGAATGTAACCAATGTAAAATCTGAAGAGATTTCTTACAGAGTTGAGAATAGTTAAAAAATTGGGGTCTTCTCTACCTTGTCTCCGACCTAGTTTTGACGCCAAAAAAGTAAGAAAACCTTCTCAGAAATATGGCTTTTTTTACTTTAGTCTCTGTATATCGTTTAACCCTTCCACTGCCACCACTAAAACAAGAACCAAAAATCACATAAAATGGGTATAAAACTCCCTTAAATTCCCGGTGTCCCCGGATCCCGTACCCCATTTTCCCGAGGCGTCCGTCTGATTTATAGTGCGATGAACAACTTCCTTCATAAAATACGACCAGCCCGCTGACACATTGCGTATACCCATGTTTTTCTACTGAAAACTTATTTTTATTTATACTTGTTATTTTCTGACAGCCGCCGTACGAAATGATTGATGGACTGACCCCAACTGAACGTAAGTAACTCACAACTATCTTGTACTAGTTGACGATTGATTGATGTTTTGAAAATGTACAATGTTAAATTAGATCATTTCAATTGCCTTTTAAATTTCACGTGGAAGGTGCACGTGAATTACGGCATTGTATTCACGAATATGAATATTTGCACTGGTCTGGTCGTGCCTCGGAAAGCTCGTTTAGCCGTTGGTCCTGGTTGCCATACGAACATCTAGTGGCAGTCGTTACACGTTGTTGGAGCCCTCAAAAGTTCAACAATTGGTCTAACTGCAATGCTTCAATATTGCCTTCGGTTTGTGGAGGTCAGTCGGCAGTCGCTTCACGGAAAATATCGCAGTTTAGCCAAAATCAGCAGTTAGACTAGTAAAGCGGACCCCAGACTCCAAAGCTGAAAAAAGCTTCAGATGCCACTGGGATTAACGCTGAGATGATGATAATGATGACATAAATTACGGCTCAGTCAGTTGTATAAAGATACACTGAAATTAACCAAAAGCAAATTCAAGTTAAAAACAGTTAATTTATATTACTTACAACCTGAAACACCAAAGTAAAGAGGAAATTGTAGCCATTAGTCATAATAAAAAACTGAAACAGTGAAGTTTATCGCATTAAAAAAGTATTTTTAATTACTTTTTCTTATTTACCTTGCTCGTGGTTCACAAGACAAACTCTTGTAATACCTTAAAGAAAAGTATGAACAACGATAATTTAAAGACTTTGGTTTGGGGGCTCACACTGTTCATCTTATTTGAACAGAGCAAACTACGATAGCTTACTGTTCAGGGAACGTTTTTCAATGAACTCGGTAGTAGACCCAGGATATATCAGACGTATTTTACCGTTTACGTTTTATATTAGACGTATTTTTACTTAAAGTCAATAACTACACACGCCGTCCTTTCAGGAACCAAGACGAACAGTAAACCAATACTCAGTCAAACGCTCCAATAAAAACTATCAGGAAATCGTCCGGATAAATCGCAAGTCATTGAGCTTACAACGCGTCATTTCTCTCAAAATATATGGCACGAATAAAAACCAGTGAAATCTTTAGAGAGTCCACATTTTTTCCTTCAGACGGCTCGTAAATCTTCCCGACAGCGTTGGAAAGGACCGGAGCGGCGCGAGGGGGTTGAAATATGTCGGGAGGGGCAGTCATCCGTCACGGCAGAATCACCTTCACGACAAATACGTGTTAGTTGGGGACGTGTTACTTTTTAGTGTCTGTACTTTGAGGATAAGAGGCTGTCCAGACCTTTCAAGGGCATGCCACTTCAGCCGTCGTCCAACCGGACAGGTCTGAAATGGCGCCGCAGTGTTCCACGCGTGCCACTCGAAAGTGGGCGCGATCATTGAAATGAAATGAAATCGTTTATTATGCAAATAGGATCACTAATCACTTTTACGTCATATTTTTTTAAACTAGATGGAGCCGGCATTTCCTAACTGACTACCTTCTGAGAAGAAAGGCCGATACAAACTCAGGGATCATCGTCTTTTTTCAAGTCCCGACATTGTGGGAATGACAGCCTCAGTGGCGTTGACAACCTCAGTGGTGTAGCGGTAGCGAAGGCGGCTGCTGCGCAAGGAGGCGCGGGTTCGATCCCCGCGCAGTCTATCTCCTCTATGTATTTGATTCGGTCTATCTCCTCTGAGTAGTCAGATAGTAATCCGCGACCTTGCTTCGTTTTACTAAACATAAGCCCTCTTATTCAAAAACGTTGTTTAAAGTGTTGTTAGTGATTCTTTCCAGCTATTCGATCCAGTCTTCCCTTGCTGTCCTTTCAGGCGACGCCCTGAGCCGAGGTTCGTACACCTCAGGGGGTGCCCTTAGTGCGTAGTCGCTCCTTAGGTTTAGTTTAGTTTTTAAGTGCCCTGGCTGGAGGCTTTAATTTCATCCACAGGATAGTCTGGGTAAGTAGTCACGGCCTCTAAAGGTCAACAAGATGCCATATAAAAAAAACGGTTCTATAACCATACAATTTTGACCTTTTAACGTCACTTAACTTTAATCATGGTATATGAATAAACACCACAGTGTTTAAGGGCTTTATTCATTACAATTATTATAGTTAAGTGACTTGCAACCGTCTTAAATGTATCGTTTATGAATAAGGGGGTTTATGTTGTGACATATAAAATTGATTCCAATATTCTCTTTACAGACGAAACAATTTTTCATATAGAAAGCTTTAATGTCTTACTGCCATCAAAATAAAATAGACCTACATACAGACATATAATATTTAACCCATTCAAGCGAATATGTGATTTTCTGTCGACTCCCTTTTCAATGACTGGTTCTTTTTTTTTTTTTTTTTTGGGATGGGAAATCATCAAATGACTTCTCCCGCTCTGGGCAGAGCGGAAGGGCGTGTCAGACTTTTACTGACTAAAACCCACCCGTGTTTCTTCACTAGCCTGTGCGACGGCCAGGGCCACGGTTTCTTGTTTAACCAACCCGCAACCCTGATCCAGGAGGCATCGGTCTTCGTGGACCCCGTCACGACGTGCGGACATCTCTTTGAGGCGCGCGTGAAACACAACGCACCGTCGACTCGAGCCTGGTCCTTACCGAGCGGCGAGCTGCCCACTGCTCACCGCCCGCAGGCCCGCGCCTACGGTGGCTGGGAGTTTAGTGTCATCTCCCGACCAGGGCGTCTCCTGCGGCGGCTATTGGCGTGAGGTCGATGGGATTCCCGTTGCCTCACGCACTCCGCCTCCTCCTTTGCCAGCATCACTGCTTCGCAGAAGGAGGTGACGGCCTGCCATGCACTCTCGCTCCGGACCATGGCCTGGACCAGGGTCGGACGCGAGAGATCGCCGCCGATCGCCGCTACGAGGACACGGCGGTGCTCTACCCAAGCGTGGGCAGACCTCCACCGTATGCTCCACCGTGTCCTCAGGGCAATTACTGGTTCTTGATTTATGTTCGACAACTATTTCGTTATAATGATATTTGGACACCAATAATGTCAGTGGACACTTAATCCTCTCTCTAATTATTTTTCTATTGTATTTGATCGTGTGTGAGTATTCACAGATGTACACTATTCACAGTTGTAGACTTATCAAGGATAAATCTCCATCTCTGATCAGTACGAGAAGTTTCTGGTTTCCTGTCAAGACAAGACGATAGTTGTAACTGCTTTACCTACCAAATTGGTAAGTGGATCAGTGGCGGCGTAGCATAGGTTGGCACCCGGGGCGACTTTTTATCGAGCACCCTCAAAATAAAACTACAAATATTAAACGTGTTCACGTGACTTTAGTTTCAATGACATTATCAATATTTACTTTCCTCTCCTTTTTAATGGACAATATGAATATACTGGAAAGTCCCGTTTGGCTCGTTGTAAATCTTAAGTAAGATTTTGTCACGGACAATAATGACAGTTGAAAAAGACGGCCGCGTGAACCGTCTATGAGGGAGGTTTGAGTCAAAGTCATGATGTGGCCACTGCTGCGATATTTCAATGTTCTTTATGAATTATTTACTGAATGCACTTTTTACTACATAAATCACGCACTTTTATTTAGTAAACGACTCTGTAAATAATTTTAAAACTTCAATAAAAAATGTGCGTGACACTCATCTTAGCTTTCTCGTCAGACTGATTGTAGTTTTGGAATGTGAGTTTACTGATCCATACCGTTCAAGAAGAAAACAGAATTCTTCATTCGCAAAATAAACTCATTTCAAAATATGAACCAGAACCAGCACCATCATATTCCATACCAATACATCACAGCATACTGCATTAGCAACGCTAAGCCAACGCTCTTAATCGGGCGCAATCGTATATTTCTTGATTAAGAGATCGTAAAAACGTCGTCCCTCTCTGATATATGGCCCCTGAGCAGGAGAGGAGATTAGCCGACGGTTTGCGGACTCTGGAAGTGATGTACGATGATTGATACGCTTGGTCTGGTGGGGGATGGCTTATTAAGTTGATTGTTTACGGTTTTCACTTCGATGTGGGGGTAGTGGATTGAGTTGCAGTCGCCATTATGTTTTCGAGCCCTAAAGTGCCATTATTATAGCAAGGACTGATGTTATTTTTGGGGGAGAACCTTTAGCTATAGTTATGTCAGCCACAATAATTTCATTCCATCCAGGAAAATAGATACCATGATGCAGATTATGGGGAACATATGGGACGTTATTTATAGAAGAGAGATGATGTAACAGGTCGACAGCCTCGGTGGCGCAGCGGTAGCGAACGCAACCGCTATGCAAGGAGGCGCGGGTTCGATCCCCGCACAGTGCAAATATTTGTATGCATGAATATGAATATTTGCATTGGTTTGGTCGTGCCTCGGAAAGCACGTTAAGTCGTTGGTTCCGGTTGCAATACGAACATCTAGTGGCAGTCGTTACGGGTTGTTGGAGCCCTCAAAAGTCCTACAATTGGTCTAACTACAATGCATCGATGTCACCTTCGGGTTGTAGAGGTGACATCGGCAGTCGCTTCACGGAAAATATCGAAGTTTACCCAAAATCAGCAGTTAGACTGGTAAAGCGGACCCCAGACTCTAAAGCTGAAAAGCTTCGGATGCGACTGGGATTAACGCTGAGATGGTGTTGATGATGATGAGATGAGGTAACTAGAATCAATTGTGAGTATAAAGTAAGGTATATTAAGTTCTTTTACTGTAAGAACTATGGTAATAAAGTTGAACAATTAAAAGTGTTGTTACCTTTTCCAAGGTCAATAGAAATCTTGATGTCTTTAGGTACATTCCTTTGAAACTTTAAAACAAAGATGTGCTTTCTCTTAAAAATAATTACACAAATTTTCTTCAAAAACTTCACATCGACTACACCGACAGTAGCAAAGATAAACAAATATGACTTAGGAGTCGGCAGGACGTCGCAGCGGTCGTTTGCAGCTAATAAAACAGATAAGAGCGAGATAATTTACATTTCAACGATAAAGTATCTTTTCTACAACCAGCCGAAATGAGCCATCCCGCCGTTGCGAGTACTATAATTTAGAGTTCTTTTTTGCTGGTACAATCTACGAGCGGCAGCAGGTTATCAATTTAGTTTTAGTGTTTAGAACTTTATATCCACATCTACTATATCATTCCATCTATACAATCTCTGCCGTAAGCTAAGGCTATTTGCAAATATTCAATCAGCTCTTAGATCGTTGTGTCGCCGGCTTTATATGGGAAGGAACGCAAGAAAATGCAATTATTAATTGTTGGAAGAATCTGTTGCTGACGGTAGAATAGGCTATTTGACAGTATGAATATTTTTGGGATTATTTGCTTTAAATGCATAAAATGAGGGTTCTTCATGTCATTTACACGGGTTTTAATGAAAAGAATAACATTTAATATATCCAGAAACACAAAAATAATTATGTTTAGGATTTTGTTTCTCGCGCCAAATATTGTGAAACGATCCGGATTGGCTAATGTCACAATGACGTCATACGTTCATAAACACTTGTTGTCGTTCTATGTGTTCTCAGGTTCCATGTGTTTTAGCGTTTTTAGAAGATTTTTAACGATATTTGGAGCGATTTGTGATATTTTTTTGTTTTGTGACTGACAAATAACAGATAAACACGAACACAACCGCGGAAACGAAAATCGTTTATAAGTTTGTGACTTCGCTTACAAAGCGCCACGCCATATTGCTGAATAAAGCGTTTCGGCAGCTTATTTGAATTTTGAATTTTTATTTGCATGTTTCTTACGAAATACGTATTGAAAATAAAAAAAAAAAATTGGTGTACTTCTTAAGCGCAACCAAGTAATTCAAGATAGAAATTATAAATCTGTCAAATAGCCTATTGTAACAGAAGCCAATCGATTCTGTAAATATATTCTCTTATAGAAAACTCGGTTGAAGTGAGCAAGTGACCTGTCAATAGTGTCAAACTCTTAGCATTCGTTGGAATGACATGTCAGTCCACACTCACTTCACTAAGTTTTTACGGTGAGATATGATTACTGAATCGCACTACTGCTGTCAGTTCGAGATTGCTTAAAGTTACTTTGCAACTTTATGTACTTATGGTATCCAGGCATGTGTTATGGACGAATAAAGAAATGACGCGAGGCAAGTTTTGGATAAACAAAATTTTGGTGCGTTTAAGTTAAATAAAGTTTGATTGGCTGCAAATGGTTCGTGTAATAGAACATACACACGGTGCTGCTCGCTAACTTAAACTTGGCTGACACGCTACCGTGTGTCTAGATGTATGTTTATGAATCTCATATGCTTAAGAGTAAAATAAGACTAAGGAAACGTTGAGTGGACTGAGTGAGTGATGATATCGTTAGAACGCAACACTCCTTGTATTGTATGGACCCCAAATAAATTAGGGTAAGGGGCAGGAGAATGATGAATGCCGTTTCCACATAATTATATTCTAACCTCCACCTTGTTCTTGCAATTTTACAGCTTTGTTCCACCGATGCCCGATAGGGCCGACGGGTTCTCGAGTGGCGACCACACACAGGAAGACTCAGTGTGGGTAAGCCCCCGACAAGCTGGACCGACGATCTGGTGAAGGTCGCGGGAAGCCGCTGGAAGCAGGGGGCGCTAGACTTGTCGTTGTAGAAATCCTTAGGGGAGGCCTTTGTCCAGCAGTGGACGTCTTTCGCCTAAAATGATGATGATGTTCCACAGTAACAGAAATAATGCTAACCGGTTATATACCCTAAAGCCTTCCTCAATCCGGGGTCTGTCCAGCGCAGAAACATTTTTTCGGATCGGACCAGTGGTTCCTGAGATTGGGCCGTTCACGAACTCTTCAGCTTTATATATTAGTATAGATATATACACATACGAGGATACGATAGATATATACAGATACACATGCGATATATATATATACTCGTACATTTATGCATGTCACAACATTTTTATGTGATTCTGTTTAAGTTTTTCTATCATTTGGATTACTGTTATTATACCTAATATATCATTTATGTTATTGCGGACTGTGTTTTTGTAATTCTAGCGTATAGCACTCGTGGGTTACAGCGGAAAATCAGCGTCAGATTGTACACCTTGTGTTGTCATCTGACATTATGCTGAGCTGATGCCCTTTTGGCATTACAATCCAAGTTTTATAGTGTTAAATGTATGTATTTTTTTTTTGTAATGTCAATAAATGCTTTTTTCTTTCTTTCTTTCACAACTACTAACCCGTTGGTACTATCTTACCATATGCAGCCAAATAATATTATGTACAAAGCGAACAGGTGATTCCTCTATATAATAGACTGTGTGTGTATTTGGCTGGATTGTAGAGATCAGAACCTATCTGATCTCCACAATCCATTTCATATAGATCAAATAGGCGGCTAATTACCCAGCAAGGTTTCTTTAGTAAGCCGGGTTATCAGCCTTTTATTGGGTTCTTACGAATGCTATCCGGAAGGCCATATTAGTCGTGGAATAGCTGACCGTTGCTGAAGACTTGTTCTTGAGTCAAAGTGAAATAAATTGGTAAACGTCAGGTGGGACGCCATCAGCCTAGGTGGAGCAAAGATCTTCGCAGAAAGGCGTGCAATTGGACATGGGCGAGGCCAGCCTTGGGCTCAGGGTGGGGCAGCAGTCGGCCTATCCTCCCCCCTCTACCAGTATTTTTTCTTTTTTGGGTAATTAGGCACCTTATAGATCATACAGTTAGGCATCTTTCTAAGTATATCTTGGACACCAATGACTGATTACAAGGTGAAGGAAACATCTTCAGGAAACCTGGACTTTTAAGTCTGAAATCGCCAACCCGCATTGAGCAAGCGTGGTGATTACGCTCAATCCTTATCTGTATGAGAGGAGACCTGTGCCCAGCAGTGGGACGATTAAAAGGTTGTTGATGATGATGATGATAAATCAGAGCCAGGGTGGGGCAAATGCCCCAGCTTGCCCCAGTGTGGCTACGCCCATGCCATAGGAGAGGCCTATCTCCAGATGTGGACTACTATAGACTGATGATGAGGATGATTATGAAGTCACAAATAAATATTAACTTGCATTTTAACGCACAGCTGTTGCTGCAGAGATACAAAGGTTCTCCCTTCAATCTATCTAGCCTTTTTCCAACTTGTTCAGCTTCCAATCTAACCAGATGTAGTTGAATATTTATAGTTTCCAGGAAGCGAGTGCCTATCTAACCTCCAATAACTGGTTAAGATACTTAGATAAGACTGATTGTCAGACTTTTGGGCTTCTGGTGACCCGTTACGATTGTCAAAGATCCAAAAATGTAGACTAGTGCTTTTCTATTCTAAAACAAATACACAATATGTAAAGAAAACTCCGTCCAACCCATAAGGATAATAAAGGTTAGGTAAACACATGACCAAATATAACAATACCTACTAATGAATTTTGGAAATAATCCTTTTTTTCCGCGAATTAATTTCAAGTTCCCCAAAATTTCGTATTTAAAAAAAAAGTAACAACACTATTTTCGACGGTAGAATGAGCGATGCGACCGCGTGCCACGTGCCCTGCCCCCCTTCGCCCGCGCCTGTTTTGCCTACCGCACATGTATTAAGTTACCACTTTGAGCGAAATAATATTAATTATTTTAGAGGGAATTTTTATTTAACTTTAACCCGGCTTTGTAGGCATTAGTAGAATCAGTTATCGATACATAAAAATACTTTCACGGATCGGACAGGGTTTTCTTTACATATTGTGTCAAACCTTTTTATTATACAAATCGCTTCAGTACAAACCTTGCACCACCCAGCTAGTTACAATATTTCACAGCAAACGGACATTTTTATAGGTATTTAGCGAAAACGTCGTTCCAACGGACCAATTTGCAACTTGTTTGCGTCGCCAATAAATTGTCGCCTACATTTCCTAAATTACGCTGTTATTCGTGACGTATTGTTGCTCGTGGCACGCGTATATTATTGTGACTCATGTTATGATTATTGTTGGTTCGTTTTCTTCTGTTTTTCAAAAACCTAATCTCAGTATCAATATGTCAATAATACCTCGGATCACCTTACGCTTTTGACAAGTTTTTGACATGGATTGCCGTGCAGATGAGGTTGTGACTATAATGGATTTCAATTATGAGAATCGAATTTCCTCTATTCTTCAGCAGAATATACGGTAGACTGTCATTTGTTTAAATAGGGTTATAAAATTTTAAAATAATCTACATTTTCTGTTCTTATTCGTTGACATAACTAAAGGCACATCCAGCTTCTAACACGGCAACCTATCGGGATGACCTTCAAAATCCAGATATTTCGCATTACACTTTAATTAATACATTATCTCAAGTTTGACGTTTGACTATTCGAAACGCCAGCGCCATCTCGTAGCGCTCGGCAGAGTCTAGCCTGAATTTGTGATGGTGTAGGAAAGCGCCTACAATTAAGCGGTGTGAACACTGTGAGCAGAGATCATTTTATAAGTATATTTATTTATTTGGCTCAGGCAACAAAGGCCAATAATAAAATACATACTATATTATAACATGCAACAAAAACAAATATGAAATACTATAGTTATAAGTATATTAAACTATATAAAATCTACATAAAACTAAACTCTTACAAGATTATTTTGCAGCGTCGGCGTCGTGTATGTGAAATAGTATGTTACTCAATCAGGGTGCAGTTTTAAGATGAACACTTTACGATTATAATTACCTACTTTATAGAAACGTTCTCACAGGAAGCTAAACCAACTTAAAGTAGCTTTATGACATCACCTTAAAATATTTTAAACCATCCACATAAAAAATGTCTTCAAAAAAATTTCAATTCATATTCTTGTCCCAAGAGCCATGTCAACTGATACGGTAATGTAAAGTACCCAGCCGAGCCCCATCGAGCTTCTACATAAAAATGCGATACCTCTCAAAGGGAACCGAAAATGAAGAAAAAAAACTATTTTTACATGAAACATTCTAAAAGAATAGATACACGATGAAGTGACATATTTTGTGATACAAAAACAACTTATAGGAAAGCTTTATAAAACTATATGCCACGCAAATTTCTACCCTATTACTTAACACTTAGAAGGTACGTTTTTTGAAGGAAAGGTAAAATGTAAGTGATATTTTGATGTCACAAAGAATATTGGAGTCGATACATGATTGAATTTGATTTGAATTTATTACCTTGTGCTGCGACATGTTATTTGTTGTTAAAAGTATTCAATATGTCAGGGTTCATTCCAGGAATATTGACGTGACGACGGATTTAAGCGAATTTGGCTTTGATGTTGTTGTTGAAGAAAGTTGAATATTTTAACCTTTAGAAGAAAGAAATCTTGTAAAGGTATACTACATTTTTGTATTAAGCATTACCTTTTCATCTTAAAGGCCTTTGCACATACATAATCAGCCTACCACTCCTTCCCAGGAGTGCCACCACAGGCCTCCTCTCGGTGAGAGGGAGTGGGCCGTAATCTACCACGCGGGCCCACTAAGCATTGGTAGATGTCACATGTGTTCGAAGTTTTTGGCTCTAGGACATGCGGGTTTCCTCACAATGTTTTCTTCACCGGTTTGAGACCAATGGTGATGAAATAATTTACACAAAATAAAGCGCCTTACGGATTCGAACCTACGACCTACAACTTTCAAGTCGCGGCCGATACCACTAGGCCATCGCTGCTATCATTTGCAAAATGTGCATTAAATAAATTAAACTACAAAACATTATTTTTATATATATGTAATTATAGACTATTGTTTGACCGCAATCCCGCCTGATGGTAAGCAGTGATACAATCATCATCATCTCAGCGTTAATCCCAGTCGCACCCGAAGCTTTTTTCAGCTTTGGAGCCTGGGGTCGGCTTTACCAGCCGAACTGATGTTCGTATGGAAATATGACCGATCATATTTCCATACGAACATTTAATCGCAGTCATTACGGGTTTTGGAGCCCTCAAAAGTGTAACAATTGGTCTAATGCTTCGATATCGTCTCCGGGTTGTGGAGGTCAGACGGCAATCGCTTCACGGGAAATATCGAAGTTTAGCTAAAATCAGCAGTTAGACTGATAAAGCGGACTCCAGACTCCAAAGCTGAAAACTTCGCTGCTGAAAGCTTCGGGTGCAACTGGGATTAACGCTGAGATAGTGACATAATAAAGAGTTCTATTCTAATCTAAAAATACTTCCATTTACGTTTACGCGGACTAATTAGGACTAAACTAATATTTATCATTCACCCTTTTCTTTATGAACAAGAAAGAAGAACATGCGAACAAGTGTATCGGGGCCATTATCTCCCAGCTAAATATTATAGCGGAAACTGATCGTAAACCTATCACCTAAAATGTTTCAATAAAAGTCATATGAGTTTTTCTAGAACATCCTTCCAGCATGACGTGTTAAGAGGTTAGCGTCGAAGTATCGAATACCGTATATGTCCCGTGGGTGCTAATAATGCGATTTTGCCGAAAAATATGATGACAGCTTCGTAGCGAGGCAGTCGTGCCCACTGGGAATACGTACATAACTTATAAGTTGCGACTTTTGGAAACTGCAGTGTTTCTTGTGAAATAATCTTCTCAAGTAACTTTTAACTTGATAATAAAATAGAGCAGCTACTTCAATGAATTTTCAATGCAGAGGCACATATTCAGTACCTACTATACCACAATATCCATATAAAATAATAACAAAATAAAAACAATGTTGTCCAGTTATGGGTTGGTAGAAAAACTTCATTATGTAAATACACCATATGAATATGAGTTTTTTTTTTTTTTTTTTGTTGATGGTGAACTGTTGAACTGCGCTAAGGACATACTACACCAAACTTTTATGCCTAGAATGAGTCTTAGCCCGAGAGTTGAAGTTTTGACAGATTTTCTGTACTAAAGCTTACATACGCCAGTTTTATTCCACGGATTTAAGGATATTTCTGACTTCGGTGATAATAACATACTAATATAAGGCACCAGTTTTTTTTTTCCAAAAACTAAACTGGTCGACACGATGAGCACGCGCCAACTAAAGTGGAGATGGGCCGGACATATCTCACATTACACAGATAGAAGATGGACTATTGAAGCTACGAGATGGAAAGAACCAGACGGAAAAAGGTGTGGGTAGACAAAAAAACGGTGGACTAATGAGATAACGTGCATAGCAGGAAATGACTGGATAAAGTCAGGCAAGGACAGGGAGTCGTGGAAGAGGAGGCCTTTACCCAAACAGGGGTTCATATTGCTTAACACTAACAATATTTATAAGACACAATAGCAATATAAAATATATACTAACACGAAACTACAAAATTGCAAAGTATGGAAAAAGGCTTTATTTTCATTATTATTCTAAGTAACTAACTGAAATGTCTCGTTCCCTCATCGCATCGCATCACCTGCCCGCGCTGTTTCGTGTCCCCATTACATCGCATCAACTGTCCGCGGTGTTTCCTGTCCCTATTACATCGTATCACCTGCCCGCGCTGTTTCGTGTCCCCATTACATCGCATCACCTGCCCGCGCTGTTTCATGTCCCCATTACATCGCATCACCTGCCCGCGCTGTTTCGTGATCGCATCACCTGCCCGCGCTGTTTCGTGTCCCCATTACATCGCATCACCTGCCCGCGCTGCTTTCGTGTCCCCATTACATCGCATCATCTGCCCGCGCTGTGTCCCCATTACATCGCATCACCTGCCCGCGTTGTTTCGTGTCCCCATTACATCGCATCATCTGCCAGCGCTATCACGTTTCCCCGTCGCATCGAATTTTCGCCTAGGGTTCTTTATGTTTTTCTTTTTACTCAACTTCTAAGGACCATAGCGTAATGTCAAATAACTTTTCACAAGAATTGAGATATTAAAAAATGATAAAAAAAAAAAAAAATGATAAAAATGATTTTTCAAAATTTTTTCGGTTCTTTCTAGCATAACTACTTATAAACTAGTTTAGCATAAATTACGTTTCCGTGGGAATATCCGTAAAAAAAACTGTCCCATATGTTAATCATAACAATTATAAACCAAACTTGAGAATTTATTGCGTGAAAGAGTAACCAGCCTATATTCATACATACAAACTTACGTATTCATAATATGTATTAGTAGGATTAACAGGACACATAGTTGGAGATTATTCAAGATGCTTAATCCATGCGATTCCGGTCTTTTTTATTACCCACCCCACACTCCATACCAACCACATCAGTAAAGTATAACGATGCTATCAAAACGCTCATGAACCACATTAAAGGGTTAAAAATTTCCACAATACCTTTGCACAACAAAAAAAGCGTTCCAACAAAAAAAAAACACATTTCACCACCCGCCGACAGACGACGCTGCGGAAGACTTTACTACTTCCGCTGACAAGATGGCCAAGCGTTCAGAGCAGCCGGAAACTGCGGCGGGAGAGCCCAAAACCACGATAAAACCATCGTTTCTAAACGACTTAACAACCACCATCAGCCACTCAAAAACCAACCTTAGTACAACCAAGTGAAGTTAACTATCGTTTGCTAAAGTTGTCTACATAAGCCTTTTCAAAATTACAAAGGAAAGCAATAAGTAAGAACATTCCCGTCAAGTGCGATCGCTTATTTCCCGCATTGAATATGACGTAAGTTTTCCGGAGTGGCGATAAGGTGTAATGGTATCGCTCGACCTTTCTTAGTGCACAACAGGCTTTGTTACTTCATGGTTAGAGGCAATGATAAAGTTGATATTTGCGTATGCGCTTTGAATCAGAGTAGGGACCAACGAGCTATTATTCTGATGTCTGATTCTGAACAGCTTTAAAAGAATGCTTTTTCTTTAATCTTTACTTTTCATTACACCGGGTGGCAAGTCTGCATTCATGATTCTAAATCTCCAACGTAGAAATAATGAGTCAAGAAAAAATTTGTTGTTTTATAGAAAAGTGATTACGCTCAATCCTTCTATGTATGAGAGGAGACCTGTGCCCAGTAGTGGGACAATAAAATGTTTGATGATGATAGAAAAGTGGTCAAAATGTATAGGTTCAGAATCAAACTCTACCTCAGCGGCACCATTGACGATGCCCATTCACAAACATAACGATCTCAGCACCAATCAGCTCAACAATTTTGAGAGGAACATAATAATCCATGCTACCACCAGCGAGACATTGGAGTGAGCATGACATATTATCAGCCGCTAGAGCACATTGAAGTCAATTAAAGCAACCATTTACTTGGTGAACGGTTGCTTTATAGTAAGTGCATAATGCTCAGAACATGTATTGAGTCCATGGTAATACGATGCTTTTCGATATTCCTGTCAACCTGCATAGCTAGATATTGCTAAAGTACACTCCTTCTTCTTCAGCCTATAGATGTCCACTGCTGGACAAAGGCCTCCCCCAAGGCTTTCCATGCCGACCGCGCGGTCATGTACTGCCCGCATCCATCGGCTTCCCGCGACCTTCACCAGGTCATCGGTCCACCTTGTTGGGGGCATCCCTACGCTGCGTCTTCCAGTACGTGGCCGCCACTCCAGAACATTACTGCCCCATCCGCCATCGGTTCCACGAGGGATGTGCCCTGCCCTCTGCCACTTAATTTTAGCACACTCCTATGTGGGTAGTAAGATGGTTTATCCTAACGTTGGGAATTAATTAGCTTCAGCAAGGTTCAAAAGTGGAGTAGCATTCTCATATAGCAACAGATTTACACTTTTGAGTAAACAAACCTATTTCTAATGAGTAATTTCTTTACTTTAGACACAATGCACTATTAGTGCTTGCTTATGATGTTGGGAATGTTAGAAAAGACGATATGATTTTTGTTTCGTTCATCTCTAGCCAGTGTACGAAATCTGAGGTGCGCGTTATGTGTTCCAAACTTCATAGAATACAAATACACTCAAATGTAGGTACGGCGTATTCATTTACGTGCTAATGCAATATTGGGCCTTTACTGTAAATTCCATGACCAACTAGAGCGTAAAATAAACCATTATCTAGATTGTTGTGTTTAATATTGCTATTTGCATCGAAATATTTATTTTGATTTTATTTCTCAAAATTGATAATGTCGAAGGATTATTATTTTCATAAGTGGAAAGAGACTTTGAAACATCTGAAAGCATTAGTTGATGTTGACATTCAGTATCAGGTACGATGTTTTGCCATGACGCAATTACAATGCCTTGCTAACCAACCAACACTATTTTCTAACCACATATGTATGTTGTGTCCCAGTCCTGGGCATGGGACACCCCCTTTTCCTTACTTTTATATGGAAATTTTCTTAATTTTCCATTTGTTTGAGGAGTCTGTAGCGGTACCTACAAACGCCACATGGAACAACGCGTCATACTGACGTCACACGAATTCTAGAACTCGCAATCAGAGTTTACCGTGCAACTAGCATCCATAAAACTTCCCAATTTCAAGCATTGGGCAAGTGCCCGCCAGACAACACCCGTCTGGTCGGAGGATCCTCCCTTTTCTATGGAGGATGAGGGAACTTTACACCCTGTTCCTCATACCGCCATAAGTCATTCAGACATTAAATTTAATATCAATGCATCTTTTTCTCATTAATAAAAGTACAAAGATAATAATATTAGTTTGTCCTATGAAATTAACATTCACAGAAAAGTTAGTCGGCTAATTAAAATACCTACTTCATTTATGAAGCTGTTAGTTCATTTGGTTCTTTCAGGTAACGAAAGTTCACGATCCAACACTACCGCATGCAGTTCTTCGATTGACTTCGATCCTGGGACAGTACATGGTCGTGTACAATGATGCTATTGAATGTTTTGAGCAGAACCTTCAAGTCCAAAAGACTGTATATTATGATAAAATTGTGAAAGCTATAGTTTCCAGGTAAGTCCTCATCATCCGCTTAGCTTTTTTGGCACGGAGAGGTTGGGTAAGTTAAAATGGACCTATCCAGAGACCAACTGTAATGTAGCTTAACCTAATCGATGGACTTATGTGGCCACGACCCTCGTCTGTAGGAAAGTACAGTATGAAACTGGCCATCAACCTTGTTTATAAAGATGTCCTCGATAGTTTAGTAGTGGCTGATATGATGATGAGTAGTGTCCAAATGTTTTTCAGAATCATCATCATCATCAGCCTTTACTCGTTCACTGCTGCACTTTGATGTTGTCGCTCCATCTCGCCCAAGGGAGTCCTACGCTACGTCTGCCGAGACGCGGTCTCCACTCGAGGACTCGTTTACCCCAACGGTTGTCGGTCCTGCGGCATATGTGGCCAGCCCATTGCCATTTCAGCTTGCTTATCCTCTCAGCTATGCCTGTGACTTTGGTCCGCTGTCGGATAACCTCATTTCTGATGTTTTTCAGAATACTAGAACTAAAATCTCAATTAGAAAAATTAGAAGGTAGCCGCATCCAGTTTATAGGCTATGGTTTGGTCGAAGTCCATCACACATTAGATGATATTGAAATGACTGCAATACCAAAGGAGCCTGGACGGCCGGAGCACATACAGGCGGAACTTGATCAAATATGGGCTAGGGCAAAGGAAAAGAAAGAAACTGCAATGGGTAAGACGAAACTTACAAAAAATTTTTTTTTTTTTTTCGTTTTATAAGAATTTCTATAAGTATGGCAAGATTAGTCTAGCAAGCTAGTAGTGGTGGCCTAGTGGTTAAAACACTAGCCCCCCAAATATGAGTGTGCGGGTTCGATTCCTGATCAGCCAAATACCAATGTAACTTTTCTAAGCAATATGTACTTTCTACGTATATCTTGGACACCAGTGACAAGGTGAAGGCAAACATCTTGAGGAAACCTGGACTTTAATTCTGAAATCGCCAACCCTCATTGAGCAACCGCGACTACACTCAATCCTTCTCTGTATGAGAGGAGACCTGTGAGGCTGTGCCCAGCAGTAGGACGATAAAAAGGTTGATGATGATGATGGCAAGATTATGCTCATTAGTTATTGAAACTGGCAATGCAATACAATCGATTCGTGTTAAATATAAAGTCTCTAAGTACAACATAAGCATAATCTGTCCATAACGCTCCCTGTGTTGGGACACAGGCCTACTCTCTATGAGAGAAAGTGCCGTACGGATACGTAGTTTGTAAAATTTGTTGGAATATTGACGTGGCTAGCTGACTTATAGGCAAATAATTTAATTTAGTGTTCCGTACCTCCTTCTCTTACTCCGCATACTTATACTATCAGGTATTTTTAACCACACCAGACAGGTCTAAAGTATGTTTTTATTTTCTGTCCTTCTTTTAATGAGATAAAAAGAAAAAGATACATTGAACTTTTATTTAGTTTTGTTTGTAAATAAGGGACTCGGAGCAAGTTCAAATGATTTTAAATTAAAAATCATTTCTAAATCAATTTCAGTCAATAATGTTAAAGTTCAAATTCTAAGCTTGGATAACTTACACAATTCTGAAGAAACGATAGAGGAAGTGCCGCAAGAAAAGGTTGATATTGTGCCAGAACCAATACGGAAAACAAGGGAATATTTAGCTATGATACTGGCACACGAAAAAACTAGGTATGATGAAAATTTTGGTCTTTTTGTTAGATTTGTACAAAACATTCAAACGCAATTGGAAATAACTTCTTTCCAAGAAAAAAAGAATTATCAAAATATGTTCGTAAACGATGAAGACGTTATCCGTGAACAAATACAAAAAATGCAATTATAAGGTCGAATTGAGTAACCTCCTCCTTTTTGAATTAAGTTAATAAATTAATGTTATTTTTATTGAATACAAACATTGTTCAAATTACAGACAAGTCATAAAATCATTTAATCACTCTAAGCTTAAACGAGAGATCTGGGAAAAAGAGCTGACTGGTCGTTTGCCACCTCCAGCTAGATATGAAGTTAGAGAAAGAAGTGCCCAACTTATACGTAAAGTATTTAGGTATAGTATTTTTATCTCATGAACCAAAGCTTGCTTTACTCAGGGTTGCCAAGTGTGTGTCAGCGCAGGAGCTCTTGATACCGTCCGTGACAAAGGCGGAACGAACTCTCAAGTACCTATGTGAGGGTACTCCCCTACTACTTTTGTTTACCCATAGATTTTTACACTTGCTTACTACAAGTAAAGATGTGTCGCTTCGTGATACAAGCAATTTTAAAAGAATAGTAATATGTGTTATATTTATAGATACATTAATCATTGTATTTATTTCAGAGCATATTTCGAATTAAAACGGGAACGAATTAAAAACTGCAAACGAGACGAATTATTGGGGTTGAATATTTGTGATACAAGAAATACGAACATCCAAAGAATACAAGCAGAAGAAGTATTGTATATTATGATTGTATTGTGTTTATACAACATGTTATTTTCTATATTAATTTCTACTTCGATTGTACTTTAGTTAATTGTTAATTTTACTTATTAGATGCTTATACATCGGTCGAAATTACATGACATATACAAAAAAGAATGGCTTGCACGCCGTGAGCAATTAAAACAAGAGCTGCTAAAAAATAAACGTGACAAACTATGTGAAGAGTTTCGAGATCAAATCAGGGAGTGGTTTATCGAATGGTAAAGTAATTTTGGTAATTTAGTCATTAGGGCTTAGGATTAGGACTAGCTGAATAATCATTAAGGATAATTTTATAATATAAAGAAAGCCCCGGCCGATCCATGAAAGCCTCCAAAGACGTGCTGAACTTAAAAAAAACGCAAATGGAAGAAACTAAATACATGTGCGATAGGCAATACATGCGCAGGCGAAGGTGGACAGGGCACGCGGTACGCGGTCACATCGCTCATAATAAAACAAATAGGTGTTTTCACTTTTTTAAAAATTACCAAATTTTGGAGAAGTTGGAATTAAATCGCGAAAAAAAAATATCATTTCAAAATTCATTAGTATCGTTACTATGATAATTATGTAAAATTTCATATTTTATTTGGCCATGTGTTTGCCTAACCTTTATTATCCTTATAGGTCGGACGGGGTTTTCTTTAAATAAATAAATAAATATATACGGACAAATCACACAGATTGAGCTAGCCCCAAAGTAAGTTCGAGACTTGTGTTATGGGATACTAACTCAACGATACTATATTTATAATATATACATATATGTATAAATAAACATCCAAGACCCAGGCCAATTTGGAAAAGACCGTTTTCCATCATAACCTGGCCGGGGATCGAACCCGGGGCCTCCACGTCGCAGGCAGGCGTGTTGACCGCTGCGCCACGGAGGTCGTCATATTTCTTTACATATTGAATATATAGCTAAATATCAGCCTCTTACATGGACCGACTGCCCATCTGACCTCAATAACCCTCCAGTTAGTGGGTACCACGATACCCCTTGGTGGGACTGGTTATCAGAAATGGGGGCTCCTGAGTCCCGGTAACGACAGTCAAAAAACTACGAAAAGACAACCGGGACCAACAGCTTAACATGCTCTCCGAAGAACGGATACTTTTACTATACATAGAACAAACTGCAGTGACATATATTATGAGCGATATAACTAACGGTGATGCAAAATACTACAGCTACGCAAAATAACGTGAAATATTTAAAAAAAACATACTAATTGGTGCAAAAAAAATATTGTTTATTAAAACATCAATAACACAGTAATTTTTTTAAGGATTGAATCGGTACAATTTTTTTACGACATACCTAAAGTTGGTTCTGCTCCGATATTTAAGGCCGAAGTTCCCAGTCCTTATGAATGGCTTGAAGAAAATAAAGCTCTTACAATAAAATTTGAGGCGGACAAAAAGAAAAATACCGAAGATGTAAGTTTAGATGACTAACAGACTTTAATTGAACATCAGTAAATCGAGCTTATAAGTCTTACTAGAAAGCGATAAATTTAAATTTATGTCGCACCAAATAGTAGAGTAAAAAATTATAATAAAGACGAATATTTTGATATAGCTCAAATTCGAGAAAAAGGAAGCGAAAAGACAAAAAATGTTACTGAAAAAAGAAGAGCAAATGAAGCTGAAAGCAGAAGCACAATTATTGAACAAAATAATGAAAGATCCAAATATGCATCCTGGATATCACTTCCCGCTTTCAAAACAAACTGGCCAACTTCTAGAGGTAAGAAATGGAACTACAAGAATAATTTAACTAGGGAAATCATTAACAAATTATCGTTTTCAGGTTATAGATTATTATCACAAAGCTTGGGACATGTATGATGTATGGGAAACTTTGGACGTGAAAGTAAAATATGTTCATAAAGTAGATTTAGAAGATGCATTAGTGGAAACAAAACTTGAAGTCTTACCGGAAGCTGATGAACAAATGCGGTAAATAAAACATGTAGATCTATCTATACAAGTCTATGTACCATATGCATTTGAAATAAGTTCTATACTATATTGATTTGATGTGTAATTTAAGCCAAGAACTGCGCCAACTGAAACACGCCTTGAAAGAAGATTACAAAGCCAATGAAGAAGAAATGCCAGTTAATCTAATGAAGCCTATTAAAGGTGAAAGGAAGAAAAAGAAGAACAGAAAGCATGATATAAACGCAGAAGTAGTACAAATGATTGAGGTAAGTTTTTTTCACAATAAGTGGGCTAAGAAAAAAGGAGTGGGGAGTGGGTTACGAGGATATAATACACGAAGAAACACGAACTTGGTGTCATGAAACCTTATATAAAATAAATACGAAATAAAGAAAACAGCGAAGTAACTGCTTTTGATAATTCAATGACATTCATTGCGTTATATTACATTGCTGAGCAGGTTATAAAGTTTTGAACATATGATGAAATGGATTAGCAATATCGTTCAAAGTCAATTAAGGCTGATAAATATACCTTCAAAAGTATCAGCTCAAATAATAAAACTTTACTTATGTTTTTCTGTCTTCATCAGGATCTGATTGAACAAGGTTTCATGATAGAATATGCTAGAAATAATATAGAAAACTTTACTGGAGATGCTAATTTTGGGGGCGAAGATCTCCGAAGCCAAATTTTGTTAGTATGAATCCAAGAAGAAATTATCAAGTGTTTGTTTCTAGATAACTTTGATAAATGGAAATACCCAAGTCCCAATTTTAAGACTTCTGTACAAAGGGAAAACTCTGGGTTCCTATTTCTTATACACCACTGTTCGACTGTCTATCTGTCACCAAGCTGTAATGTAACTCATGAACAGGGTTGCCAATCTGTGGGGAATTCCCCAAACTGCGGGGAATCTCAAGTTGGTTGGGGATTTATTGGGGATTGGCATTATGTGGGGAAAATGTGGGGATTTTGACATCATATTCTCATCGGAAAATATTTCATCGTTTTAACGATAACAACATTTTTTTGAATCATTAAGTCTGGCTCAATTACTTATAATGGTCTCATAACGAAAAATCTTTAGCAAACACTATCTGCTAATTTCATAAAAATGAACTACATCAAGTCCTATAATAATATTTTAAATACTGACTTCAGAAATTTAACACACTTACTAGGTTTAGACGAAATTTATACTAGACTAGCTTTTCGCCCGCGGCTTCGCCCGCGTGGAGTTCGGTTATATCGCGCTTTTTAGATTTCCCTCGGGAACATCAAATTTTTTCGGGATAAAATATAGCCTATGTTCTTTCTCTGGGTTTAAAGATTGTCTGTGCCAAATTTCGTCAAAATCGGTTGAGAGGTTTAAGCGGGAAAGCGTAACAGACAGACAGACAGACAGAGTTACTTTCGCATTTATAATATTAGTATGGATTATATCTGTTTTAAATCCATTAGAAGCTCAACAGTTTAAACTTAAATAACTGGTGCCTGTTCTGAAGCGATTTCCATTGCTTTATAAATTTGTAACAGCACAAAAATTGGACTATGACTGGCGAGCTCACGCTATGCTGGATTTTCATCAACACGGGCTTGAAGTTCATGGAGATAACATTGATGCTGAATGTTACTGGAGTTAAGTGTTTTGCATAAAAAACGCTGCGGGAGAATACCTGTTCTCAAACATAAAAATTGTTATATTATTATTGCTGATATTGCCTTTTTCAAATGCATCAGTCGAGCGCAAATTTAGTGTCCTTAAAAATTAAAAACTGAAAACCGCAATAGATTGAATACAGATACTGTAGTATCATTAATGGCTACAAGGGAAGGGATTAAAAAACTGGGCGGCAGTGTCAAGTTTAACCCTTCGGACAAAATGCTTTCGATTGGAAAAAAATATAAAAGATAAACAATAAATATTATTAAAATAACTAGCTTTCCGCCCGCGGCTTCGCCCGCGTGGAGTTCGGTTATATCGCGCTTTTTAGATTTCCCTCGGGAACATCAAATTTTTCCGGGATAAAAGGTAGCCTATGTTCTTTCTCAGGGTCTAAAGATTGTCTGTGCCAAATTTCATCAAAATCGGTTGAGAGGTTTAAGCGGGAAAGCGTAACAGACAGACAGAGTTACTTTCGCATTTATAATATTAGTATGGATTTATAAAAGTTGCATTTTATAAAAAACTTTTGAGGGGAATTTGTGGGGAATCAGCGGATTTTTGTCCCCAAATTTGGGGAATTCGATCAGGATTTTTGGGGATTTGGATGAATTAGCTTTGGCAACCCTGCTCATGAACCGTGATAGCTAGACAGTTGAAATTTTCACAGACTATGCATATTTTCACAGACTATACATATTTTCACAGACTATACATATTTTCACAGACTATACATATTTTCACAGACTATACATATTTTATGTTTCATATTTTTCTTTCTTTAAAAAAGCGTTACCCCACACCTTAATTTGTCCTGTATCGTGGGTGCGTTGACAAACATATAACGTCACATAACCATGCAGCCAGACCCGGAACAACTGATTATAGGCCATTCAAATATTTGTTCCGTGCTGGAATCGAACCCGCGACACGCAGCGCAGCAGTCAATCGCTCAGCCACTGCGACAATCGTGTCGTCAATTTCTTTTTTCTATTACCGCTTTATTTCTATAGCAGCTATAAACAATAAATACTAAAAATAGAATAAAATGTATTTGTATATACGTATAGATTACTAGCTGCGCCTCACAAATTTCAATTCCGTGGGAATATCCGGATAAAACTATCCTATATAATATCAATCCTGGTTATTAGTAGTAGTTTTGCATGAAACAGCAACAAACATACATACAAACTTTCACGTTTATAATATTAGTAGAATGATACGGAACCTGTCATGTGCAAGTACAACTTCTTCTTGTCAGCCTATAGAGGTCCACTGCTGGACAAAGGCTTGCCATAATCCCCACGCTTGGCAAGCGGGTTGGGGATCGCAGTAATTTGTTAGTCCACAGGAGAAGCGCTGCTGCCCACTTCCCTGGTGAGAGTTCCCTTAGTCGTCTCTTACGAGACCCACGGGAAGATATGGGTTGGTACTATGCCCGGTACCGCACGGGCCAACGATTACAACTAATTATTACTAAAGACTAATTATTTAAGTTAATTAGGACATCCTCCGCAGCGTAGCGGTTGCGAACTCGGTCGATGCGAAAAGAGGCGCGATCCCCGCGCAATGCAAATATTTGTATGCATGAATATGAAAATTGAACTGGTCTGGTCGTGCCTCGGAAAGCACGTTAAGCCGTTGGTCCCGGTAGCCGAACATCTAATGGCAGTAGTTACAGGTTGTTGGAGCCCTCAAAAGTGCAACAATTGGTCTCTAACTGCAATGCTTCGATATCGCCTTCGGTTTGTGGAGGTCAGACGGCAGTTGCTTCACGGAAAATATCGAAGTTTAGCCAAAATCAGCAGTTAGATTGGTAAACCGAACCCCAGACTTTAAAGCTGAAAAAGCTTCAGATGCGACTAGGATTAACGCTGAGATGATGATGACTAATAATTGAAATTAATGACGGTATTGGATAGAAATACCTGTTCTTACATATTACTTACTTGATGTGTTCTTAATATAATGTTTTTTTTTTGTCTGTTGTTAGGCCTGCATTCCCATTCAACTTTGAAATACGAGCATACTGGTGGGAGAGATGTCGTGAAGTCTGTCTCGGCTTCCACAGAATATTGTTGGCTGGACCTAAATTAAGTGGGAAGACCGTGTTGGTTCATGCTTTGGCGTCTCTCAATGGTATGTAGGTAATCTTATCATACTCGTATTTGTTCATAATTGTTGCATAATGTCAGAAATGGTATGCCCGTCTTCCATAACTCAACGATACGGATCGAAAGGCAATTTCTAAGCACATGTTGTTCGTTCGAAGTCCAATGTTTCAATCTCCTAGAACGTTCTTCTCACACCGCTCTTCTAGGTGCTTGATGATTTTGTCAATTTAACAATAATAATAGCCTGCTCAGCGAAACGGTGTTGAACCAACACAGGTAGTCACTCCATGTGAATCCGGTTCGAACTGAATACGTAGGGTGATTGCGTAAAACACTATCAGTAGCAATGGGTTTCATTATATGCCTTATCGCTAATGCAATCTCTTCCAAGCAACCAATGAATGGACAGAGATTCTCCTGAACCACAAATAGTCCCATTTGTGGTTCAGGAGAATCTCTGCCGGTGGTGCAAATATTATAAATACAATGTACTAAAATAGATTATTACTCTACAGATGCAGTATTGTTTGAATTGGACCCACACAAAGTGCAAGAAGATATGCGATCGCCGGAGTTCTTAAAACGTTTAGTGCAGATGGTAGTTAGATGTGCCAAAGCCTTGCAGCCTTCAGTCATACATATCAAACATGTTCAGAAATTGTTTTACACTAAGGTACTTTTTCTAATAACCTTGAAAAACGGTAGAGATTATGTCTTATCAATTATCTGTTAATTTACCTTACAATAGATCACGTTCTTTGTATTTTACATATTTGTCATCCCATCCCATTGCAGATACCACCAGAAGAAGCAGAAATGAATCTGCCTCTCTTAAAGACTTTCTTTGTTCAGAAATTGATGAAAAAAATACACAAGAATGATAAAATAACCATAGTAGGTAAGTTGACTGTCATCCATGGTTCCTTTAGGGTCCCATAGTAAACTAGGAACCCTTACAGTTTCGCCAAGTCTATCTGTTGTGTCTGCCTGTTCTGTCTGTCCGAGTTACCGTCAATATAGTCAGCCCTAGAAAGCTAAAATTTGGCACCAGTAAGTATTTAAATCAATCAGTCCGGCAAAGTGGAAAATTATGTTTAATATCGGGGTCCCATACATGTAAAGTGAGGACTCTTGTGAGTAATATGTTGTCGGATAGATATTAAAAAAAATTGTTTAAAAAGATAATCGATGTGCAGGTAAGCAACCTGTTTATATGATATATTGGCATTTAGCAGTCAACTGCATCCGGTTACACCGAATGCTGATCCCAATCTGAGCAAATGATGATCATTCATCATCATCATCATCATCAACCTTTTTATCGTCCCACTGCTGGGCACATATCTCCTCTCATACAGAGAAGGATTGAGCGTAATCACCACGCTTGCTCAATGCGGGTTGGCGATTTCAGACTTAAAGTCCAGGTTTCCTCAATGTAAGGACCCTTGTACTTACGGTAACACCTGTAATTCACTGGCTCACCACTACACTCGTATCGCAAGCAGCACGCGTCTAACCTTGACCAGTATCGGTGACAAACTACTAGATTGACAGCTGTACTTCGATTACAAGTGTACATGAGACAATGAAATACAAATAAAATACACTCAAGATGTTTTCCTTCACCTTCAGTCATTGGTGGCAAGATATACATAGATCATTAAAAATCCTTATTTACTTACAGGCACCTGCACGGATCCGTGGTTGGCAAAGGCCAGCGCTTTGCTAAAACAGTTTCCAACTATACTTGTTCTGCCAGACTGCACGTATTCCGTGGTGGTGCAGATATTGAAGGAATGGGTCGTTGAGTTAGTGTTCATAGTTTTATGTCTATTTGCAGTGGTGACCCAGTAGTATAAATAAGTTTAATTGTTTCGCCTTGTCTTTAATACCGTGTACATCGAAGGACTGGAACAATTTAACTCCGCCGCAGGCAAATTGTTCCAGTCCTTTTGGGTCGATTTTTTTACTACTATACAGACTATATATACCTGGGACAAACAGTCCAACTAGGTATGTCCAACTTCGAGAAAGAGGTGCCTCGTCGAATCCAGCTCGGCTGGGCAGCGTTCGGGAAGCTACGCTACATCTTTTCGTCGACCAAGGTACCACAGTGTCTCAAGACTAAAGTCTTTGACCAATGTGTGTTGCCAGTGATGACTTACGGAACTGAAACGTGGTCGCTCACAATGGGCCTCATACGGAGGCTCAGAATCACACAAAGGGCAATGGAAAGAGCTATGCTCGGAGTTTCTCTGCGTGATCGAATCAGAAATGAGGAGATCCGCAGAAGAACCAAAGTCACCGACATAGCTCTGCGGGTCGCTAAACTTAAGTGGCAGTGGGCAGGGCACATTGCTAGTAGAACCGATGGCCGATGGGGCAGTAAGGTTCTGGAGTGGCGGCCACGTACTGGAAGACGCAGCGTAGGGAGGCCCTCATCAAGGTGGACCGATGACCTGGTGAAGGTCGCGGGAAGCCGATGGATGCAGGCAGCACAAGACCGGCCAACGTGGAAAGCCTTGGGGAGGCCTTTGTCCAGCAGTGGACATCTATAGGCTGAAGAAGAAGAAGAAGAAGAATACAGACTGAACTTTTTATACATTTATTTTTAAATAAAATATTGTAATAATAATAGAGAATAGTATAATTATTTTTCCAGGCACCAAGTAATCCCAGCCAACTTCAACGTATCCAACTTGGCTTATGTGTTGCAAGGGTACAGTTTTGGATATTTGAAAGAGGTACTCGATAAGTTCATGTCGGCTGATAGAATTGTCAAGTAAGAATACTTTATTATAATTTGAAATTAGAAAATAAAACCCAAACGTTTAATACTAAGTAGGTACTAAGCAACTTAATTGATGAGTAAAATTTCTTCATGACTTCTGGTTAAAACTTCCAGTTAACGCTATTTCTTTTATACTATTTGTGGGTAGGTAGAACTATACCCACCATGTAAGAACCATCTGTATTTTCGTAATCTTTAATTTGCCTATCGTCTATTCTGTTTCTCAGCCGATCCGTGAAGGTATTGTTAGGTATCGATAACTGATTCTACTAATGCCCACAAAGACGGGCTACACTTAAAAAAAATCCCCCTAAAAAAATAAATATTATTTCCCAAAAAGAGGTAACTTAATACATGTGCGGTAAGCAACCCTTCCGCGGGCGGCGGGGGGCAGGGCACACGGCACAGGTGTGACGTGGTTGCGTCGCTATTTGCTCATAATAATAACGGTGTTGTTACTTTTTTAAAAATTACCAAATTTCGGGGAAATTGGAATTAATTCCCGGGAGAAAAAGATTATTTCGAAAATTCATTAGTATTGCTACTATGATGATTATGTAAAAATTTATATTTTATTTGGTCAAGTGTTTACCTAACCTTTATTATCCTTATGGGTCGGACAGGGTTTTCTTTACATATTGTATAAGTTATAATGATGGACAGGAAAATCCGGAACCAAACATGCATATAACAACTATTGTTCTACTCTATTTGAGTCCAATTCGAATAAAATAGAATTTTTATATCTCATATTTTTGATCGTTTCATTCTTAAGTTTCAAAATTCGTTTATATAATATTGTTTTTCTTTTCATAGAATAGCGGCGTTCGGACTTGATCCTATAGAAGTATATGATTTTATACTAAAAGATGACAAGGGGACTAAAGTAAGTTCTATTTATATTTTCGGTTCAAATTTTTGTTATTTCAAGTTAAACAAATATCATCTATATTACGGTGGTAATTAAGTTCATTTCAGACTGTCAATCAATGTTTAAAAAATCCTAAAAAAATTGAAGTTTTATCGTAAACTGACCATTATTGTGTTGGAACTAAAGTTTTTTTTTCCAAAAGCTCATATTTATTTACATGTTCGGCAAATTTATTAGGAGGTTCTTATCAGTTTCTGAATTATTCGTAGGTATACCTTCAGAAGAAAAACTTCAAAAAATACTCTGCTCTATCCATATATTGAAACATCTTCATTCTGTCGGTGGTAGACCATAAATTAAATGAAATGAAATCGTTTATTAAGCAAGTAGGACTACTGCTGACTTGATGACTACTGATCACTTTTACACGTCATGTTTCTTTTTTTTTTCTACATCAGTGTTTTTCAACCTTTTTCATGACACGGCCCCCTTTAGTATATAATAAAATTTCGCGACCCCCTACTCTGCGACATTCGTATTTATTTTCATGATTATTTATTCTGTAACAAATTTTCAACCAATGCAACATTCTTATTCATTTTCATTATTGTTACGTCGAAAACTCATCCCGCGAGTGTAGCAGTAACAGGCCTCCATTTAGTGATTCCATGAAGTGATTGCTAATGATTGAAAATGGATAAATTTCTTAAAAGGTTAATAGAACCGTCTACTTCTAGCACCAGCGTTGAAAATCAAACAAAAAAACATCGGCGCTATGACGATAACTATTTGAAATCCAGATTTACTGTGATTGAGAATAAACCACAACGTGTTATTTGGTTTGAAACTTTATCATGAGTAAGTATGAAGCCATCGAAGTTATTACGCCACCTCAATTCAAAGCCTCCAAATGAAAAAAATAAATCCATTGAGTTTGTTTTTTTAAAAGAAAACTAAAAGCTCTTCAAAATCAAAAACTGCCTTAGTACAAATTGCCAACTTAAAAAAGAAAACGTTGCTGGCTAGTTGTCGAGTAGAAAAACTCACACTATTTAGAAAAATTGATTTTACCAGCTGCTCTGCTTTAACATGGCAGAAATTATGTTTCCCCTCTCTGATAATACCATTCAACGCAGGCTAAGCGATATGGCTACTGATGTTCGTGATTAAGTCATCACAAACTTTAAAGAAAGTTCATTTGAGTCTGCTTTGCTGTCGCTTTTGTGCGTTTTGAATCCAAAGAAAATTTAATTTAAGAAATAAGATTTTTTCGAGCGGTTTCCACATGGTCCTAGAAGCTACGCAAAATATGAATATCGATTGGGAAAAGAAATGCATTACTATTTGTAGTGACAGAGCAAAAGTCATGATTGGCTCAAACAGTGGATCTATTGCTAGACTAAAAGAGCATATGCCAAACGCTTCTTGGACGTATTGTTTTCTCCATCGCCAAGTTCGTGCAGCCGAAACCTTGCCACAGGATTACAGTCAAGTAGTACATATTATTATAAAAGTAATTTCTATAAAAAGAAAAGCATTGCAGACACGACTGTTCCGAAAAATTTGCGCTGTACTTTTGTTGTGTTTACAGCAGGTCAAATCAGAATACTCCAATTTGATTTGTGAACCGGAATTTCTTTTAAAATTGGCTTTTCTACCCAACTTATTTGAACATTTAAAAATGTCTTGAATAAAATTCTTTGAACAAAATCTAGGGATTTACAAACAAAATTGACTTGTGGTCATCAACTCTAAATCAAAACAACTACGATTCATTTTCTTCGACACAGTCCTTTATGGAAGAAGTTGGATATGAGATAAACATCAATGAATTCGTACATGGTTAAATTTTTTTTTCTAACGTCATTTTCATGAATGGTGTTAGAAAATTTGAAAGATGAACTGTGTCATTACTTTTCAGTGTAAGAGATATCAAAGAACACATGGCAAAGGTGGATCTTAAATCCGTTCTTAAATGCAGCTATACATGAGGTAAATTTATCAACTAAGCTCAAAGAAAATCTGGTGGATTTATCCTACGATGGGATGCTGCAATTCGAATTTAAGTCTGTAAATTTTGATACTTTTTTAAAAAAGGAAATCAGAATACGCAGAATTAACAATAGAGTCTTTGAAGTGTTTGATATTTGATTGCATTTGCCACCTATACATGTGCGAGTTGATATTTTTTTCAATGGCTCTAATAAACAGTAAAGAAAGAAAATGTTTAAACTTGGAACTTGATTTTATTCTGAAAGTGGAAAAATTTATCCACGATGGGAGACGATTAATTTATGAAAACACAAGCGCAACCATCGCATTAACAATGTTGTACATAACAATCATTAGTTTAGTTTGTTCTTTTAATTGTGTTACTCAATTTCTTAATTATAAACCTTTTATAGGTATTTTATTATTTTTTTCAGTTATCTTGACCTTTTAAAACCCCCAATAGAAGTTCCGCGACCCCCCTGAAAATGCTTCGCGACCCCCCAGGGGGTCGCGACCCACAGGTTGAAAAACACTGTTCTACATAAAGCCGGCATTTCCTAACTGACTACCTCTGGGAAGAAATAGCCGAAACAAACTCAGGGATCATTGTCTTTCTTCATGTCTAGACATTAAAAATGTTTACAATCATTTACGTAATAATTACGCATTTTGCTTAATAACAATGCTTAGCAGAGCGAGCAGGTCAGTCCGAAGCTTTTGTGTCTTCTAATAACATCACAATAACATCGGCTGCCGGCAGAAGTTACCACCCACCAGACAAAGTCTTGCCGCTAAGCGATTCGTCGTGTTCCGGCATGATGTCTGGTGAAGCCGTACGGAAAGCGGGTTTGAGCAGTTGTGTTGCGATGTGTGCCGGGTACGATACGTCAAATGTTGTTGGGTCGGGATTTTAGTCGTGGAGGGTCTCCAGATCAATCTTCCTCTGCATCTCCAGATCAATCTCGCAGCATCGTTGGTCGTATGTTGGGTTTAACATTGTATCACCTCGCTTAACTGCCGTCTTCCTTCGTATTCACCCAGCTTTTTTAGTGAATAGGGCCATAATGAACTAGCGCGCTTTACCATCAACGATTGCATCACTGCTTACCATCACGTGGGATTGCTGTCAAGCACTAGTTTATAACCATTAAAAAAATGTAACTCTTTACAGGAATACGACATGTACCACAAATGGTACACCGAGAAAACAAGTTCAGGTATGAAAGAGATGCAGCATTTGAAAGAACAGAGAGAGTTCAAGGCTGCGGTAGAGAAGTTTCAAGAGAAAAAGAAGAAAAAAGCGAAGTCAGCCCCGAGAAGTACTACCAGTCCTACTGAGTTATAATAAATTGATACTTTACAGTGTATTTTGATTTGTATGTGATAGTAGAAATCTTTATTTTAATCGTGGCTTGAGACTAATTTAAAATATAAAAGAGGTTTAAAAGTCGCATTATCTTAAAATAAAGGTTTTTATCGGAATAATATCTCGAAAATAAATCTATAATAATTCCTCATGACAAGCATCAGAAACGACGTATTATTTTTCAAGAATCACCTCTCTGTATTAGGGGCCATCCATAAAGTACGTCACACGAATTTCATGATTTTTTGAGCCCCCCCTCCGTCCTTGTCACAGGTGTTCACATTTCTGAGACCCCCCCCCCCCCAATGTGACGTCACATGTTTTGCAATTTCACATCGAAAAATTATTAAATTAAAACAGCAGTTCCGAATTTAGTTTTATTTCCATTTAAATAAAGTACATTTTTATGAAATCAACATTATATCAATTATTTGAAACAATATCATAGCAATAAACTATTGAATATAAAGAAAAGAAAGAAACCCAAAGGGCTCGATCGGCGAGTGTCACTAAAGCGAAAGAAAACAATTTAAACCGTATTGTCCCAAAGATAGAGTTGGATTTTTTTTTAGTCTATAATTAATATTTCAAATAACGCGATTATTACCTCTAGCTATATTCGATTTTGAAATGTGATGTCACGAAACATAGTACCCCACCCACCCCTTGTCACACTTTGTCGACACCCCCCTCCCCCTTTTATGTGTGCCGTACTTTATGGATGACCCCTTATATTTTATGTCAATGGTACGCCTACACCGTGTAACCATCTGCTACGCTGGCGTAGCACATAACCATCAATTTGCTACGCACTCTGTTGCTACGAGTGTAGTTACTACGCGGAAAGAAACACTGCCATGGATAGAAATTAAAATAATCAGTATAATAAGAATTGTACAATAAAATAATCAGTAGATAGTCAACCTAACACATCAAAGTATTAATGGAAAGAATGCTCTATATAAACCCCCAAACAATACGAAGCGTATCCAATCTTAACTTCCCCACCCAACATAAATCATCATCATCATCATCCCAGCGTTAATCCCAGTCGCATCCGAAGCCTTTTCAGCTTTGGAGTCTGGGGTTCGCTTTACCAGTCCAACTGCTGATAAGGCTAAACTTCGACATTTTCCGTGAAGCGACTGCCGTCTGACCTCCACAACCCGAAGGCGACATCGAAGCATTGCAGTTAGACCAATTGTTGGACTTTTGAGGGCTCCAACAACCCGTAACGACTGCCACTAGATGTTCGTATGGCAACCGGGACCAACGGCTTAACGTGCTTTCCGAGGCACGACCAGACCAGTGCAAATATTCATATTCATGCATACAAATACTTGAACTGTGCGGGGATCGAACCCGCGCCACCTTGCGCAGCGGCCGCGTCCGGTACCGCTACGCCACGGAGGCTGTCGTACCCCCACCCAACATAAATATCTATTCAAATCACCATAAACACGATGATACCACACACACCCCATCGCACACAACATTCATATCATAACGCCAAATTAAAAACATCACTAAGCCGGCAATTTGGCGTAAAATAAACACGATTTTTATTCTGCGTTGCAAAGATAAAAGCTGGCGGCAAATAAAGGGGCTGCTGTCGATATAGAGGGGCTGATGTTTATCTTAACATAACGTGTCCGGGCGAGCGCTGACGACGCGGATTTTATTTCTTTATTGCACAAAAATGCTAACTTTCACTGTGAGAATAGGGTGAATATGTTTGAGCATATCGTAGGAATACACTCTTATATTTTAACTAGATGCACCCGGCGGTTTTACTCGTATAAGTTTCAATTCCGTGGAAATATCGGGATAATAAGTATCCTATATCTAAATCCTGATTTTATACCATCTGTGTGACAAATTTCATCAAAATGAGTCCAACCGACTGAGCGTGAACAAGTAACATATAAACACAGAACACACTCACAAACTTTCGCCTACTACTGTAAAGACTGATTTACACGGTGCATATTAATTGCCTATGGCATACAATAAAATCCATAGAACAGATGACTTGCATCGTCTAAATGGTGTTTAGACAATGCAACTTTTATTGTTGCTTCAATTTAATTGAAGCCATAGGCAATTAAATTACATCGTGTAAATCAGTCTTTATTACTAGCTGCGCTTCGCGGTTTCATCCGCATTAGTTTCTATGGTGAGTTCACAAACGCATAAGTACGATCATAAGTTACATAAGACGCCTCGGAATAGAAAGCGAGTCGTTGTGCAGTAACACATTCACCTGTCAGCGGGGGTGAGGGGTGAGGTGCTGCGCAGCTTGTAGCGCACTTCAGAGCCGAACAAAGTTTGAATCGGGCGGTACCTACCACATGCCTGCGACAGAAATCTGCACTTTTCCACAGCCACATTTCACCGTGAAAAGTTAGGTGAAATGAGCTTAGATGAATTTTGTGAATTCCTAGCATTGTCGGAATGACAGCTCAGTACACCATAAAATGTTTACAGAATCGATTGCAATTCAGTTTCATATCTTTGAGTCTCCAAAAAATAAACCAAATTATAGGCACCCTACAATTCCACCCTTTTAATATTCAAGCGCTGTATTTGGAATTAATTTCAGTCGTTTAAATATTTTCTGTGGCGACCGTAGCGGCCAGTAATTGTTTGAACATCACTTCTAGTTAGCTGCTGTTTACTTTGTGCTTTTTGCTAAATTTTTATTATAGTAGCTAATCGCCTACCTAAATAATATTATCTCGTATGACGTGGTTAGGTAAATGTACTGATTTCATATTTTTTTACCACGTAATCGTTAAGTGTCTCATGATTGCACCAGTTTAGGTTTAGGTGGTTTAGTATGTACGGACGACAGCAAGTCAAGCTACCCGAAACTGTCAAATATTTCTACTCAATCTTGAACCTTATCACTTTAGTTATAAAGTTGAAAATCTAATAAAGAAATTTGACAGATGTTAGTAGCTTCATGTGCTGTCGTCACTACATTGTAAGGAATCGCACCAACGCCATGCATCAGCTGAGAATCCATACCATTTTTTTTTTGTTGGGATGGGAAATCATCAAATGATCTCATCAGAGCGGAAGGGCGTGTCAGACTTTTACTGACTAAAACCCAGCCGTGTTTCTTCACTTGCCTGTGCGACGGCCAGGGCCACGGTTTCTTGTTTAACCAACCCGCAACCCTGACCCAGGAGGCATCGGTGTTCGTGGACCCCGTCACGACTGACGAACTGTCAAATATTTCTACTCAATCTTGAACCTTAACACTTTAGTTATAAAGTTGAAAATCTAATAAAGAAATTGGACAGATGTTAGTAGCTTCATGTGCTGTCGTCACTACATTGTAAGGAATCGCATCAACGCCATGCATCAGCTGAGAATCCATACCATTGAGTAGCGTAGCAGAGGGGACTCCGACCGGTCAAGAACATACTCAAGAGATCGTTGGTGGTGGCGAGGAGTCGACCGGCTATGGAATTTAAGCTAAAGTCACCATATTTACATGCAGAAGCAGCAGAAGCCTTCCGACAGCCGCCGACGCTAGGTGACGAATACAACGAACGCGGCTATGGCAACTGAGCAATAGCGGGATTCACCCATCCGGCCAACTGGTATAGGAGAGGCTTCAGCGCCTTTAGTGTCTAAATAACTATCAAAATGTCTGGTAATGGAAAACCACTGCACTAAATCCCATGAAAATAGCGGCGGCGACCCCCGCGCCGTCGCCGGGAAGGGAGAGAACTCTGTGCCTCTCTCGCCCTCTCGGCCGTCTCCTTTGCTTGCGTTACTGCTTCGCAGGAGACGGCCCCGCTCTCAGATCCTGATAAGCATTAAGTCTGAAGAGTATCCTCTTGTTATCAATAATATAGAAGCACTAACAGTACGTAATACCAAGATAAATAATAACGCCTGTTACATTATTCAAATGATTTATTTAATATTCATTATACTATTACAAAACAGTTGAACAGTTCTGTTCATAAATCAATCACAAAAGTCAGTCTTTTTGGATTTAAAAAAATATTCAAAGCATAATTTAGTTAACATTAGTCAGTCATTTGTTTTTAATACCCTCACAAATTTTGACATTCTTGTTATCCTAGTTCTTACAAATATTAGAAACGCGAAAAAATGGACGGAAAATGTTTATTTCATGTAAAAAAATAAACTGATTGGCACGAAATTCAGTACGCAGACTGTTTAAGTATAACTAGGATTAACACATGGGAGACTTTTTACCGCAATATTCCAAGGGGATCGAAACTTGTGTTAGTAAATCCGTAGTAAGGAATATGTGTAAGCTACGTATACACCGGAAACAGAGTTGAGCAGAATTAGATTAGTAAAACACTTGTTTACATATGCATGGTTGGAAGTAGCTAGAAACTTCTTTGTCCGCCCTAGAAAAGGCAACAGTATTGAAGTTTTTTTTAAAACAGGGGTTCATACTTCAGAAGGATTAGGACTGCACCCGCTCGTATATATAGATACAATAAAACTTCGCATCGAGTGACGTGTTCAGACGTGTTTAAATATATGTTTTAATTTATTTATAGTTTTTATAATATGTGACGTAGTTATGTAAGAAAGTCGGTCGTAACGTACCACGATGCGATGTTGTATCGTGTGTTTTGGTGTTAGTTCCGATATTTTCAAAGGATCGAAACGCGGGTGAAACCGCGGTGCACAGTTTGTATGAAATATAAACGATACTGGACACTGTAACCCTCCTCAGTATTATCATTTGCACAATTCTTGTCATAAGCAGTCAGTATTTTAACATCCAAAACTATGACACATTAGATATATTTTGTATTTTTACTACACTTACAACAATTATAATAAGGATACTGATAATTTTATTATTATAACTGTTGATTTGTATATTTATAGTGCCTTTCTGGATATTGTGACTCTTTTGTTCAAGAATATGTGTATACATTATTCTGAAGGATTTCGGTGTCCATTCGTAGTTAAAATAAATCATATAAATAGTTTTTATAAATAACAATGTCGTTTCAAAACATATTTCATATGTTGTTTGCTAACTTTGCGAGTATATCGATCGTATACGGACGACAGCAGGTCAAGCTATCCGAAATTGGCAAATATTTACAATTAACCGTAAGCCTTAATGTCTTAGAGAAAAAGTTGAAAGTCTAATAAAGAAATTTGATTTATTGTAAGTAACTTGAAGTGTTGTCGTCTGTAAGTAGATAACATAATGAATTGGTTTAAATAAATATGATAGTTTTAACAATAAGAATTAATAAAGGGTAGTTGATAAGTACGTGTTTCCAGTCGTATCATGTTTTTTCTGTCCCAGTTTTGAGACATTATTATCGATTTGGAAGGTGGTGCGAGTCACGTGTTTAACCCACTTCAGAGTCGACATAGTGCTTAAATCATATTCAATTAACTGCAGAATTATAACAATTGTAATGTTAGATAATTATCAATATTCAATTAATTCAATTCAATTCAATTTTGTTAAATCTTCTCTACAGCAGAACGTAGCACATACAATTTAGACATTAACAAAACTTTGTCTAAAAAGAATGTCGTATTCATGGCAGGTAAATAAAATTATTATAAATTACCAGTTAACATGGCAACTTTGTTTTGCTTTAAAAACAGCTATTTACAATGGTGCCAACATTAATCCACTCCCTTGGAACACTGTTTCAAAAAAAAAAAACACAGTTATTGGAAAATAGTGTTCCAAGAACACTGTTTCTCAACAATTTGAGCTCCAAAGGAGTGCATTTTGCCCACCAGCAGCGGGCTTAATAATCTCTTATCTTCCAACACTGCGCATTACACTTGGAGAACCGATGTGGCCTGTTGGACTCGGCCATCCCCTCCACGTCGAGGTGTCGGAGCGCGACCTGTTGGTCTCGGCCGGCCTGCACGTGCTGGAGGTCGTCCTTCTTGACGACGCCGGCCTGCAGGTAGCCGAGCAGTTGGGGAACGTGCTCTTCTATCATCTTCGCGCGTTCCTTTGATACTTCCTCGCTCCTGTAAAGATTTCAAATCAAAATTTATTCAAATTATGTAAGGTGGGAATCAGCACTCTTTGAACGTCAAAATTACATAAGACAGTCCCCAAAACGATTGTTGTAGGAATGAACTAGTACGTGACCGCCATCCCGCCTGATAGTAAGCAGTTATGCAATCGTTGATAGTAAAGCGCGCGAGTTTATTAAGAACCTATTCACTCTAGCCTTGAAGACCCTATATCTATACTCTATACTAATATAAAAAGCTGAAGAGTTTGTTTGTTTGTGCGCGCTTGTAGTCCGACGGAAAAACCGCCGCTGGCAATTTGTTCCAGACCCTCGATGTACACGGTATAAAAAACGAGGCGAAACGCTTCATTTGGATCGTTGTGGTGTCAACAACGTAAGTTAACGTCGTGCGATGGTGGAACGGAGATAGGGTAATTAAATCATGCAATTCCCTCACACGCTCTCCAAAATGCATCCTTTATAGTGACTTACACAACAATGACTTATACACAGCCTAAACCATTAATTCTTTTCTTTGGGGTGGAAAATAATTAATGACTTCTCGAGCGGCAAATAGGAGAGGTGCATCTCTTTCGAATAACCCGCGACCCTGGCAGACATTCAAGCCTTCATCAATTTGCTGACATCTCATACCAGCGCGAGTTAAGTGTACTGAACCCAGCAATATTAGCTTTGCCAGCACATCTGCCACCACCAAATGCCCTAAATAACCTTATTGTCAACTTAGCATTTATTTAATATTAGCTTTCCGCCCGCGGCTTCGCCCGCGCGGAGTTCTAATATCGCGCTTTTTAGATTTCCCTCGGGAATATCAAATTTTTCTGGGATAAATGTACCCTATTATTTAATCTGTACTTCTAACGTTACGTCTGCAAAATTTCAAAGCAATCGGTATGGTAGTTACGGCGTGAAAGCGGAACAAACAAATAAACAATATCACTTTCCCATTTAAAATATTAGTAAGGATTTGGAAGGGATCTAGTTGTAATCGATTGCTATTGATATTTCTAACCATACTGTTACGCTATCATAATTAAATAAAGTATTTTTTTTAATTTAAATCCGAGTTCCATCACTTAATTCGCGCGTCTAATACAACATGCTGTCGACAAACTGAAATTCTAAGTTAAATGCAGCGGGAGGTCACGAATATGTTCTTCTAAAATGAATGCAGTGCCAAAAAAGGTTGAGAAACACTGCTCTACTATTAATCAATTTTCTCATAATTTATTTCTGAGCAAAAGTAGGTTTGTAAAAGTATTTGTAAGAAAGAAAATTAATGTATTTTCTTTTTTTCAAACACTTTTTCTGTATTTGAAACACTTTTCATCATATTCTCACTACTCTGTAACAAAGAAATGTAACCCATATATTATGATTTTAAAAGAGTGTCCATGGAGTTCCTTGCATGTTCTTCTCCATAGAAATCTACGCTTTGGAACGTGCAATTTCGCTTCACTTTTCTTGGACTGATCGACATTGACTATTCAAAAGTACCAAGTGATGGTTAATTTTGATCTGATTTGATTTGATTCTGAGAAGGAAGGCCAAAATGAACTTAGAGGTCTCTTCTAAAGTCCAAATATAATATTGTTCAGATCATATGAAGACCATATGAAATTGATGCTCTAACAAGGTATTTTGAGGGATTAACCACACAGATTGACGGAACTAGGAATGAAACTGTGATTGGTTAATTGATTTTATGATCGAAACCAGACTCACCACTTCTTATCCCACTCGTAAACCTGCACGGCCCGTTGTTCTTCCTTCTCATGTTCTACCTTCCTCCTGCGAGCGTTATCTTGAATCTGCTGTAACAGCTCCTGAGCGTAGAGCTTCCCTTTCTCCTTCTTTTTCTGATTTTTCTCCTTCTCCTTGACTAAATCTTTTGCTATTTTTTCTTCGGACTAAAACGTAATAATAGTTTAATTTTTTAAATTTTGAACTCCTCTAGTCTCAGTAGTACGGTTATTTTGTCCGCCCTGAAATACTGATAGCAAAAAAATCTCAGTAGTACGGTTATGACGTCAAACCGAACTTATGTGACTTGAAAAAGTATCAGTAGTCCAGTTGAGTAAAAGTTGTTCCGCCCACCACTAACCGAACTTCAGCTGTAGGCTCAACAGTTCGGTTTGACGTCATAACCGTACTAATCAGATTTTTTTGGTATCAATAGTTCGGGGCAAAACAACCGTACTACTGAGACTAGAGGGAGCTCCTCTAGCCTTGGCTCGGTGTCGTCGGCGGACAAAAGCAACAACTAGCCCTTGCACACGGGTTTGCTTTTGGCCACTTATAACAATCCTACTATTCTAATTATAAATGCGGAAGTTTGTGAGGATGGATGGATGAATATTTTGTTACTCTTTCACGCAAAAACTAATGTACTGATGATTAATAAAGGAAGTGAATAAGTAAAATTAATTTATATTTCTACATACCTCCATTCTAAACTTGGCCTCAACTTCCTTCTCACGTTTTGCTGCCATCTTATGTTCGCTGATCTGTGCCCCCAATGTCTCCAAGGTAGTCTTCCTCACTGTCTCTGCCTTCCTCTTCTGTGCGAGGTCATCTTGATGATGCTTCTCCAAAAACTCTTGTTCTTGCAGCTTCTTTATCAGGTTCGTTCGTTCTAGTCGAGCGGCCTGTATAGTTTAATATATTAGAAGTATGAAAGGCGGAAAATTACTATTTACTAGCGGCCCATTCCTGCTTTGCACGGCTTTCGTGACTAAGGTTGGGTTTTTTCGCGAACTTACTTACCTACGTGACTTAAACATACTTGACCCGCAACGCATTTATTTGAAACTAGCTGCGGCCGGCAGCTTCTTACGGATAAGTGTTGATCCCCCATGAATAACGGGATTTAAAGTATAGTTAAAAAAAAAACACGTTATGATTGCAATGGGACATTTATTATAGCTATGTATTGTCATCGTCACTTGACACCAGTGCAAATTTTCAAGTTTATCCGATTCGTAGGTGAAAATAAAGTTATAAGATTCCGTTATATACATACACTAGCTGTTGCCCGCGACTCCGTCCGCGTGGACTTCAGTTTCGCAAGGTTTTTTGTTACTGCTCTGCTCCTATTGGTCATAGCGGCATGATAAATAGCCTAAAGCCTTCTTGGATAAATAGGCTATCCAACGCAAAAAGAATTTTTCAAATCGGACCAGTAGTTCCTGACATTAGCGCGCACAAACAAACAAACAAACTCTTCAGCTTTATATATTAGTATAGATATAGATAGATAAGTACATAAAGGCGAAGCCAAAAAAAAGTGTGTTAATTAAAAAAGTATCATTTGTTAATCCTGATTATAAACTATCTATCTGTATCTCAAAGTTCATCCAAATCTGAAAAGATTTGATCGCAAGGAACATAGAAAGAATCTCCTGAAAAGTTTTGTCTTTTTCATTTAAATCTTAAAAGAGAAACATCTTTATGCAATGACCAAATCGAATAATCTGCAGTTTATAAGTTTATATCTGTCTTCAACTTTTCATGTATTCACTTCTTCCTCTTTACCGATAATGTGAAAGTTGTGAATATTAATTGATTTGATTACCTCATCTGCAAGTATTTTAGCCGACATTCGTTCATTTATCTCTTCTTTTATCTGCCTTTTCTTTTCTCTATCCGCCACACTGAAAAAAACCATTAACCGTCATTAAATTACGGGCGTATTTTAATTGAATTCACAAATACCGTAGTTTATAGGATTGTGGAGGTAATTAGTCCTAAGTATGTAATCGTCATATTTTTTAAAATATTAAAGTTATTATACTGATAAACCTGTGTAGTGACCATTTTCTGGGTGTTAGAACATAACATCGGCTGCCGGCAGAAGTTACCACCAACCAGACAAATTCTTGCCGCCAAGCGATTCGTCGTGTTTCGGCATAATGTCTGTTGAAGCCGTACGTAGGACGGGTCTGAGCAGTTGTGTTGCGATGTGTGCCGGGTACGATGCGCCAATGTTGTTGTGTCGGGAGTTTGGTCGTGAAGGGTCTCCAAATCGATCTCCCTCTGGCGCAGCATCGTTGGTCGTGGTGTTGGGTTTAACTTAGCATCACCTCTCTCAACTGCTGTCTTTCTTCATATTCACTCAGTTTTTTGAATGAATAGGCTCTTAATAAACTAGCGCACTTTACCATCAACGATTGAATTACTGCTCACCATCAGGCGGGATTATAGTCAAGCACTAGTTTATAATTATATTTAAAAAAAACCATCTTCTCATACCAAAACCTCTTCGCGCCTCGGAGGCACCTTAAACTGCTGGTCCCAGCTGTCTTTCATGGCTCTTTAACAGTCGTTACAGGTAGTCAGAAGACCGAAATTCTGACGACCAGTCTTATCAAATGGGTCGTATTACCTGGTGATTGGGTTGTGGATGTCAGGTAGACAATTGTTTCATGTAACATACCAATAGGTATTTAGCTGCATCAATTGGTAAAACTAAAAGCCAACCCCAAAATAGTGATGTTGTTTATTAACTAGTGATAGACTGCGATCCCGCCTGTTGGTAAGCAGTAGCAAAAGTGGCAGTGTGTCCGTTAGGGTAGACATGTTCTCAAGTGGAGCTTGGGAATCGGCAAAAGCAAAGTAGGATGCCCTCAGGCTAGGTAGAGTGACGGACAATCTTCCCGCGACGTTCGACGAAAATCGAGCTGAATGGCGTACAAATGGAGAGGGCTATGTCCAGCAGTAAACCACTGTAGATTGATGACTATGATGTAAAGAATATCATACTACTCACATAGCCGCACTCCTATCGGCCACCATCTTGCACTGCTCCTCGATCTGCCGTTCTTCGATGATGACCATCTCTTTCTGCTTCTGTTTCCAAGCGTCGCGCGCTTGCATGAACGTCTTCATTTCTTGGCGCATCTTGTCCGTTTGATCTTTTTTCTGTTTCAGCTCTCTGCAATGTGAGTATTTTGTTAGGCAAGCATGTTACTACAATAATGTTGCGATATATTCACCAAACATGTGAACAAATATGAGTACCTACAATACATGGAAAATAACCTACAACTTTAAACCCGCCGGACAAGCAACACGCGTGGGCGAAGGTTGCCGACATGCTTCTTTCAACATAAGCCGGCAGGTTGTGTCTGAGAGCTGTGCGGCCGGCGGGTTGTGTCGGAGGAATGTGCGGCCGGCGGGTTGTGTCGGAGGAATGTGCGGCTTTGGTGTGTAGTGCCCTTGAAGATTCTATTTTGTTATTAAAACTGTTTTTTTTTTTTTATTTAGGAAAAAACCCGCCACACATTTCCCAACCCACTGCAGCTCCTGAAAGCCAGAATCAACAGTGGAGACCGCCAGAAAAACGCCGAGCAATGAAGCTCGACGAGTCCCGGAGAAACGATTCAACTGTCTTGGATCCCGCAACGAAATTAAACAGAAAAGAATAGCGGGGGAGTAAGCAAAAAGATATTTTTTCCACTTCCCTCCATAACAAGCAGGAGACAGAACAGAACTAGGCCAATCGGCACAAAGGGACATTATTGCAACTGGGAGAAGCCCAGATTGCCAAGCACCACAGAATAAAATTTGATTAAGTTAATGGATTATTAAAACTGTATGACAAATCAACCCACTTCATATCCTCATCAGATATTGTCCGCATGATATCTTCAAGCATCTTCTTTTCAATCAAGCTGTCTTCATACTGGCACTGTTTCTGAAGCTGTCGGTTCACAAGCTGCTGCTGCAAATCCTTGCAGTACTGGGTGGTGCGCTCAATTTTTTCTTTCTCGGCTTTCTCTTGAGCAGATTTATCATCATATAGAGAGTGGAGAAGTATGTTGTTTGTGCGCATGTCTTCAGACTAGAATGTACAATTATTAAAAAAATATATAACTCACAATAATGACAAATTTTTTGTTATAGTAAACTGTTGGTAAATTTTAACTATGTGACTATTATATAACTAAGTATGCTAATAACTGTACTTACATCAAACACTACAAAATATACATTGGGTGGAGTTATCAAACAGTTATTATTTAGATAATTAATATTTAAATATACGTTTTTAATTTGTTGTTTAGTAAATTAGTGATACTTGAATTAAAATGATTTTGATTTTAAAAAAATTAAAATATTAGAAATTCTGTTTATAATTATCTTAGGCCTTTTTACTGGATCTAGTTCAAAACTCAAGTATTACTGATAACTAATTTAGAGTCTTGAATGGGGTTCTATATAGTCATACCTTTTCCTGCAGCCTCTTATACTCATTATGTAGTATTTGCTGCTGTAAATCCCTGCAGACATAACCAGCTTGTAGTTTTTTAGACAGTTCTTTAAGACTAGGATCCCTTTCTCTCAAGTAATGTCTTCTGAGTAGTTTGCAGACCTCCTCACGCCGCACCTTTGCAATTTCTATACCCAGTTTTGTTTCTTTCTCAGCTCTGGCATTTACAATAGCTGCATGGTCAGTTCTCTGAATCAGAAAACACAAAGAGTGAGCATCAAACATTTTCAGGTTAGCGAGTTTTACAGGTTCCAGTTATCAAACTGAACACAATAAGGCAGGAATTTAGCGATAGGGATGAGGACAGAAAATCTAGGTCCACAATAACATAAAAGTGAACTTACTTCCTGGAAATTCTTTTCCATCTCAGCTTCTCGGTGTATGAGAGCGAGACACCGGTTCATACGGCCATCCTCCATGCGGCTATTCAGCCATTGAATGTCCAGAGCTCGCTGATACATTTCCAACTCCTTACGACGAGCTTCTGTAACGGCATTGCGCTGAAGCTCTGTCTTTGGCTCCTGAAAACAGAGTCCAACATTAGTTCAAAAGAAAATTCATTGGCCGAGAGAAAAGTTTGCAAATATTAGTAAAAAATAATTGTAACTACCATTATCTTGTGAAATAAAACTTTTCAATCAAACAGTATCTTTAACCTCGAGGTAAATAATTATATCGGAAACAATATAAAAACTAAAAATAAACAAACAAAGTGTAACAACTTTCGACGTCTTTCTTTCTATTTTCAAAATTTGTAGTGTCACTGTCAAGTCAATGTCACTTTTAATTTTCTTTTTATGTTTTGGAACGCTTTCAGCCATTTTCATAAAATTTAAAAGCGAATGAATGTAAATTATAAAATAAATGTTTCATAATTATTAAAAAAAATCATATTAATTTTATAGAATCGTTACCTTTAAAACCATTTTTTAAGATAGAGTAAACATTCTAATTATTTGTCTGCCATCTATCGGCGCATAATTTAGTTGATTGTTGGATTGTTTATAAAACCCGCTAGATGGCAAGGTAATAAATTCGTCAAAATAAATTTATATTTTACTAAATTAGTATTTACACATGATGTTTTCATGTACTTATGTCTTAATATACCTTTGTTCAAATAGTTAAGATTAAGAAAACAATGGTTATACCTTTGTAAAAATTATTCCTAAAGTTTTGGCCTACTAGTGCGCCACCTATTGTTTTTATTGCGTACTAACAACGAAAACTTACGATGCAAATTGTTAACGGCGAAGCGCTAGGGTGACAATTTTCTCTCATTCGCGGCAGTAGAATACGGCGACAGCACGCATTTGGATTTTGACGTGTGACAGCAAACAGCTGCAGCCAGATTCGGTTGCAGATTGATAGTGTATCGAAATAAAGACGTTTTGTAATGAAACAGTGATTGAAATGGCTGAAAGTAAAGGTGCGTTGATCGCGAAAACAGTGCAAAAACATGCCGGACGTGCGAAGGAAAAGGTATTTATTGTTTTATTCACCTTATGTGGAAAGAGTGATGTTAGTAGGTGATGGTGATTTTTTATGTATTTAGCTGCTGCTGTGTTGTGAAAGTATGGTTTTGAGGAGATCGGCGACTTGCCAGGGCAGGTTTCTTGCGACTAGTCCCTAAGACGATTTCCTTGTGCATCAAATTTCACCTGTTGCTTGTCTGATGATAGTCTATCTGAGAAACACCTGTGTTTTCCTCATTTTTGTTTACGTATGTAGTTTGTGCACACGTATCGTATTGTATCAGTAGTATTTTCACAGAGCTGCAATTTTACCATTTCCAGGGCATTTAATTTTCTATTTATAGTTGTGAGCAGGCGTGATAATTTGGGATTGGAACAGTTAGTTGAATAGGACACTACAAGTTTAGTTTGCGAACTGGTGTAGCACTCGATTGGTGCACATTAATTTAATAAACCCATTTATTTCACAAGACAGTCCTCAGGAATTGGGACTGTTTTAAAAATAACACAGCGGACAGAGACAGCCGATCTGTTGTGCTGGTTTCGCAAAAATAATGTGGATATTTCAAGTCATCTATTTTTATGTAGACTGTCTCGCTGTGTCTGTAGAACTGTGAATTAGAGTTGTTAATAGTAGCCTGAAACAATTTTTTTTGTGGAATTACTAAGGAATAATTTGATAAAACTAAATTAACTTCAATTAATATTTTATATGACACTATTTAGTATACTTATTTCAAATAAGTATTTGTTTGAAAATTTAATACAAAATTAAAATAGAAATACCTACTTAATATTTAATTTTTTTTTTTTTTTTATTTAATATTTTTTTTTTCTATTTGATTTAATAAAATAAAGAAAGTATTCCAAAATTTAAAAAAAAATCTGTTTCAAAGTGTTCTCATATGTAACCATACTTCTTTCTTTATCCATAAACTTTGCCTATTAACCTACATAAAAAAAACTTGAAATGCCATCATAGACACACGAGTTGGTTATTGACCTAGTCTAGCAGATGGCCCAGCAGCATCACAAATTACCTACCTACAATGAAATTATTGCCAATAATTAGTATTTACTACATTATAGAATAAAGTATAAAACCTGATTGATCTTAAACCAATGTAACACTTTCTTTTAACTTATGAGAACAAACTTGATAAAGATTTATATATGCATGCTTTGAGAGAAATCAGCGTGTTTAATTAATAATAATTTTGCATATTTAATGTTATTTAAAGACTAGATATTTCAATGTCAAGTTTAATAGATTGGCTTTTTAATCAATAATTTATTAATTCTGAAATATAGGCCACCGCCAATCATCTCCATTTCAACCGAAATTCTTCATATTTAATTGTGATGAATGGATTGAAAGTACATAGTTAGTTACTATTCATCCAATATTATAAATGCGAAAGTAACTCTGTCTGTTACGCTTTCCTGCTTAAGGCTCTCGACTGATTTTTATGAAATTTTGCACAGACAATCTTTAGACCCTGAGAAAGGACATAGGCTACCTTTTATTGAAAAAAAAATGATGTTCCTTCCTGAGGCAAATCTAAAAAGCGCGATACAACCGAATTCCACGCGTGCGAAGCCGCGGGCGGAAAGCTAGTACATAATAAATTGGGACTGACCAACACTGAACATAAATGTTTCTGGACAATTAATTTGCAGTGTAATTAATTGTCCGAAAACATTTGTGTCATTTAACTGATGAGATGATTTAACTCACCTTGTGTCATTTAATAACCTTTTAAACTAATTAAATCTGGTGAGTGACAATTAGTTAAAGCTAAAGCACTGTGCACACCGCATTTAAATCCTACTAATTTTAATGTACTTATGTTTGATATTCTTTCCAAAACTACTGAACAGATTTGGATGAAATTTGGCACACAGATGGGTTATAACCAAGATTAGTTACATAGAATATCTTTTGTTGAATATTCCCACGGGATCCAAACTTACGCGGGTGAAACCGTAGGGCACAATTAGTTTTGCATAATTATCTACATGTTCTAAAATTAATAGCTTTTTTAATAATTATAAACTAGTGCTTGACTGCGATCCCGCCTGATGATAAGCAGTGATGCTATCGTTGATGGTAAAGCGCACTAGTTTATTAAGCCTATTCACTTAAAAAACTTAGGAATAGGAAGGATGACGGCAGTTGAGCGAGGTGATGCAATGTTAAACCCAAGACCAACACGACCAACGATGCTGCATCAGAGAGAGATTGACTCTCCACGACCAAACTCCCGAGTCCCGACACAACAAAATCACTACTGAGAAACAAAAACATCTACTGAGAAAGCAGTAGGTAATTGTTTTTCTGAGCAAAATGTCACTACTGAAATAACCAATGTTCTAAATATGGGTCGATCATGGATTAAAACACACTCAGACACAATATGAAACCTGATAACTGTTAATTTAATAATAATTAAAGATTTACATTAATTGAATGGCAAAAACAACCTCCATGCTATTAATTGTTACGTAATCACAATAATTAGTCATACACACGCAGTCGTAAGGAAAAAGTTCATTCAACTCGATTGCCGTTTTTTCGCTGGCCCAAGCAAAGCATTAAACACGACGTGCCTTAATGGAAACCCCTGATGACGTCATTTGAATACTAATAATTTTACCCTCACTGGTCATTGAATAGGTGAACGAACTGCCAAACAATTTTGTGCCCCCAAAAGTCCTATAGTACTGTCGTAGAATGTATCGCGTAAGCATTATTGTAAAAGATGGTTGAATCCTTTCTCGAAAAGAACGCCCTGTATAAAAATACCTTCATAGTAATTCTGATCCGGGAGTGCTTGATACTTTAAAAAATTGCAGTTTCTCGAATAGACTCCAAAAGCGGGATTAGGTTGAAGCTGTACCTACAAACAACGCGTCAGACTGACGTCACACGAATTCTACATCTCGCAATCAGAGTTTACCGTGCAATTAGCATACATACAACTTCCCAATTTCAAGCATTGCATGGGCAAGTGCCCGCCAGACATAACACCCGTCTGGTCGGAGGATCCTGCCTTTTCTATGGTTAAAATGAACTAGAACCGTTATTTAAAAGGCTTTGAAGAAGTGACGGCACTGAAATATCATAGTACAGCCTATAATCAAGCTAGGTAATTGCGTAACACACTATCAGTAGCATTGAGTTACATGTTGACAGTTCCACAACATTCGTTGCCTTATATACGTTTCGCCGCCCTCGGCATGCCCTCACAGACCCCGATGACCCCATTACCCACCTCCAAAAGGCCAATAGGGCCACCAGCACATTACACAAAAACAGACCGAACTACCGACCTCGCCGCCGAGGTCCATCGCGACTCGCTCCACCTAGTAATCCCCTCCCCCGTCCCTTGTCCGATGAAGGCCAGCCCGCGCCGCAGCTGAGCCAGTAATATCATAATGTCCCATCAATGACCTCTGAGTTTGTTTCGGCGTTTCTTCTCAGAGCTAGTACTAGGAAAGGTCATGGTCATCAAACCATTAAGAACACATTCGATCCAGCCGTCCCTTGCTGGCTTCTCTAGCGACGCCCTAAGCCGAGGTTCGTACCCCACAGGGGGTGCCCTTAGTGCGTAGTCGCCTAATTTTAATTTAGTTTTAAGTGCCACTGGCTGGAGGCTTTAATTTTAATTAAGGCATCCACAGGAAAGTCCGATTAAGTATTTACGGTCTCCTAGTAGCCACCTACGAGATGCCATATAAAAAAAAAAAAAAACTTATATAAGTTGATGAGCAGACACATTTTTCAAATATACGGAGCAATGGATTAGCAATATGCTCCAGAATCAAATTGAGTATAATAGTGTATTACATTATTAGGGTGTTCCTTGTTCAACTTCTACATTGTAACTGCATCAAATCTTTTATACCGCGTTCGTCGAGGGACTGGAACAATTTGCTAGCGACGGTGGTACCGTCTGACTACAATTGAAGTGTCTTCAAGGATAGAGTGAATAAATAGGCTCTTAATAAACTAGCGCGCTTTACCTGCAATGATTGTATCACTGCTTACCATCAGGCAGGATTGCGGATGCAGAATTGCATGATCCTTTTCGTTTCTTCTATCACTAGATGAAAGACGATTCGTCGTGTTCCGGCTTGATGTCTGGTGAAGCCGTACGGAGGACGGGTCTGAGCAGTTGTGTTGCGATGTGTGCCGGGTACGATGTGCCTAATGTTGTTGTGTCGGGAGTTTGGTCGTGAAGGCTCTCCAGATCATCCTCTAGCGCAGCATCGTTGGTCGTGTTGTTGGGTTAAACATTGCATCACCTCGCTCAACTGCCGTCTTCCTTCCTATTCACTCAGTTTTTTTGAGTGAATAGGCTTAATAAGCTAGTGCGTTTTACCATCAACGATTGCATCACTGCTTACCATCAGGCGGGATTGCAGTCAAGCACTAGTTTATAACTAATAAAAAAAAACAGTATTTGACCTGAAATGGAACTTTTCGGAAGTGCACTTGTTTCTAATGACGAAGTTAGAGTATGCTTGAATGACCGGTGGCCATGCGAGTAGCATCGAGCCGTCCAAATGCTTCAACGTTCTTGAGATAAGCACACTTGTGACTTAAACAGGTTGCTAAACGTACTCACACGTCACATATGATACGTCAGAACAGGATCATCAGACGACCCGTCTTACGGCGCGTATCCACCACTACACATTACACTTAAGTTGTCAACACCGCTACGATCAGGACGAAGCGTTTCGCCTTGTCTTTCATACCGCGTACATTGAGGGGCTGGACAAGTCTATAAGACCATCATTAGACTTCATCATTAGATTATTTTCTGTATGGCAGTGAGACGTGGCCTGTGCTTGAGCGACACAAGCAGGAGCTGCGTATCACGGAGATGAATATGCTGCGGTGGATGTGTGGAGTTACGCGGAAAAACCGCATCAGGAACTCCCGCATCCGTGGCAGTCTTCGTGTCCGTGACATAGCAGACAAACTGCAGGAGAGTCGCCTGCGCTGGTACGGTCACGTCTTACGTAAACCGGCATGTAAAGTGGGTAACAAATGTCTTGCCATGACGCCTCCGCCGGGCCGGAACAACCGAGGTAGACCAAAAAAGTGCTGGCTTGACGTTGTAAGAGATGACATGCTTGCCAACAATCTCTCACCACGGGATGCCAGAGATCGCGCGAAATGGAGGCGTATTAGTAGGAAAGCGGACCCCGGGCTCCAACGCGAAACCGCGGATACGACCGGGATTATACGCTGAGATGATGATGATTGAGGGGCTGGAACAATTTGCCAGCGTGTCTCCGTCTGACTACAATTTAAAAGGTAAATCTCGAAATAATAGGTAAAGCTCGGTAGTTTATTGAGTGCCTATTCACTCGAAAAAACTGAGTGAATAGGGAGGAAGACGGCAATTGAGCGAGGTGATGCAATGGTAAACCCAACAACACGACCAACGATGCTGCGCCTGAGGGAGATTGATCTGGAGACCCTCCACGACCAAACTCCCGAGACAACATTTGGCGTGCGTTCTGTTTTAATGATCAAATTGAAATTAAACACGGTTTACCTTTGAGAAAAGCTCTTGAAATTGTGTATTGATCCATTACATGAAATATTAAATTATGTCAGTGTCCTTTATTCGGCTTTTATTGTTAATACAGTAATTTTTAGGCCTAATTTTATACTCAACTCTCAATCTTTTGGAAGCTGTGCCCAAATCCCGTAACTCACTAAACCAGTAAATGACCGGCCTCACATACATTTTTCCCTCAGACTTTCTCTTTTTCGAAAACAAAAATCTGAGCCAGTAAGACCTCAAAAACGGTACGAATTGAATAAGGCACCTGACATGATAGAATGCGATTTGTCTTCTGGCTTCTCGCTTAATTAACTGCTAGTTATTAAAGTTATCTATCACATTACGCACGCCACAGAGATAACGACTATAATATTATGTCAGATTTATATAATCTAGCGGAATTTTCCAACTCTGGTGTCAGACGTAAGGGTTGCTAAAAATTGTTTTGCATGCCCAATGATATTAACCATGTCATAGGTGTGGTCACATTGTGCGGGCTCACGGGCTGCAATTTATATAACTTCAATAGCACTTGATGTCGATTTTAGTTGATCAACAATGAGGAAGTTTAAATAACAAATTAAATCGGTCCTCATCACATTATATGTATAAACTAGTTGTGCCCCGCTATTTCACCTACATAAGTTGCGATACCGTGGGAATATCGGGATAAAAGTATCTAAATGTTAATCCGGGTTATAAACCATCTCATAAACCAAATGAGGAGGGGACTTTTGCGCCCAATACTTTACTAGTTGATATGTATGTATGTACTATATTTAAAAAAAAAAACGTTATATTTTTCTAAACAATATCACAAAGTGTGTGTACCATGTTTTTACCTATATTATAATGGTCCATTTCACGGATTCTGCTACTCTAAATTACCTGGATCACTATTTTGCACAACTATTTATGCCAATCGATTGGATATTGGCGACATGGAATTGCTGTGTAAATTGTAACTCACTACAATTACTTACGTAATCAATCACTTTTACTGAAAGTAGATACTACTAAATACTAATTTGTTTAACTTGGTTCCTAGATAGCCTTTCACCAAATATCCAATACGGCCGATTGATTATATATTCAATTACAAATAAGGCTAATTTGATTCAGTTAACACATGGGCCCATGAAATCATTCCCTTCTCCTTTCATTCAAATCCCTTCAGTAGTTTTTTCTTAAAAGGGTAACTAACATACATCCGTACAAACTTTGACGTTTATAATAATATAGTAGGAAGTATAGGTCGTGTCTCTAAAAATGTGATTGTAAAAAAATACTTTTAGAAGTGTGCACCCCCAATCCATACTAATATTATAAATGCGAAAGTAACTCTGTCTGTCTGTCTCTCTGTCTGTCTGTCTATCTGTCTGTCTGTCTGCCTGTCTGTCTGTTACGCTTTCCCGCTTAAACCTCTCAACCGATTTTGATGAAAGGAGAATGCCCGTTTTGTTAGGAGATTTGGGCCCCCAGAAAAAATTTGCGTGCCATGGTGGTTTTAACTTTATTTTGAAGAACTACAATTACCTTTTCAGATCCTGAAAACAATTTATAACTTTTCACCCTAGTTTCCGAGAATTATTGAATTTTTTTCTGATGAAGAAATTGAGGTTATTAAACAATATTTTTTCAAAAACATTTTACATTAAAACAATAAAATATCTTTAGTATTAATATTGATTCCCAAATGAAATAAAAACATTAGATATCATCTTTTCTTGCTAAATAATATATTAAACTGTGTACCTTGCAGTCAGCGGAAGTAGGTTTTGCTGGCACCAGTAGAAATAAATATACTTAGGGCTAAATTGGTTGGAGGAGCATGTGGCTACGTTACAACAGCCACAAGGAGATATCTTAAGTTAAGCTACTTGTTCAGATTGCACATGGGTGACCATCCATTACAAACTTCACCTGGATGGCTGCTAGTACATTCAAACTGTTGATACTGGGTGCATTATTTATACTTGTTACGAGTAGCTAGAATCCCGCAAGTGTGACAACCTCTTACCAGGAGGTAACATGTTATAAGCCAGTGTATCAGGTGTGGAGGTCAGATGGGCAGTCACTCTTTGAGCAATACTGTATTCAGCTGCATCGGTTAGACTAAAAGCCGACCCCAAGATAGTTGGCAAAATGCTAGGTACCTAGTATACATATACGTGTATGTATGCCATATAGGACAGCATCTCCTGCAAGCGACAAAGTAAAATCACTGCCCTGCTACTTAGTAAGATCGCTGTGCCATCCATGATTAGCTGTAGTTTATTTAGAAAGGGCTTAATTATAAAGGAGTTTAAAATATAGTAAATGCTATACAGTAGTTTAATAAGAAAAAAAACAACCAATTAAAATAATAGACATTTATTCTTCAAGGAATATATTGTCTAGAAATTGTGCTGGAGCGCTTATATCATTAAAACGACTTATTCCTAACGATTTAACGATTTATTCCTAAATATCGAGGAACAAACTGTTCATTTAAACAATTTCTCACAATGTTAATTTTTTTTTCCAATGTGGATCTTGGCATTTTAAAAAGAGTTGATAGTCTTTGATTACTGTCACCTGTTCTGAGTTTTACTAAAAATATACTGAGAGCAACAGAAGGATTTGGAAAGTGAATGTATAACAAAGGATTACAATTTAAAAGTTCATTGGACTGCTCTGCAGTAAGTCCTAACCAATAATGCCATAAATGAGAATCCATTGAGTTTATGTCATTAAAGTCTAACTGTCTCTCAGTAGCTTTTTCAAGTTTACTGAAAATATCATCTACTTGAAATCCAGTAAAATCGGAATATGGTGCTTCTAGTTCATCCCAACGATTGCTATTTAAATGATATCGGCAAATTCTTGCAGACAAGGGAATATACTAATATATTCCCTTGTCTGTAATGAATAGGTACCAATAGACATTCAATATTCGCACAACCAGGAAATAGGCAATGATGTGAACTTGCCGATACCCGTTTATACTTTTGTGAGTTAATCTTTGAAAATGATTGACTTAATTGTTGTTCCTGAGGTGATGTTGGTTGTGGAACCAGCGGTGGCAGTGGTGGTGGTACAGGAATCATCGTATCTGTAATTATGTTTCCATCCATGATACCAGTCTCCGGTGCAGACTCCACAGTGTGTTGGCTACTGCCAGCAACGGGTTGCCTCTGGACTTGTCTTGATGCAGCCGCCCAACATGGAAGACAAACTCGTTCCAAATGCAACACCTAAAAACAAAAATATTATATTTAGATACTTGATATTCATTAATATTTCATTAGTTCAACACACATACATACGCATTCATACATTAAGTTTAAATAAATAAATAAGAATAAACACTTACGTGATGTGCTGGTGTCCATCTTAGTATAACATTCTTTTGAGGACAATCTTGACTGACTCTATGAGTTCTACGACTTGCTATTGACAAGCCACATGCATAGCATATGTTTAGGTGTCCAAGAGCAGGGGATACAAGTGACAGATTTGTGTTAGATGCTGTCTGGTTTTGTAATAATACAAAACATTCCACAAACAGGATGTCATCAGACGATATCTGTAAAAAATGACAAAATAAAATGTAAGTTAGTTTAGATAGTTAACTAATGAAGTCATATAAAATACATACAAAGATTATTTAAATTCAATATATTACCTCACATCGATTTTGGTAAATAACTACACTAAAACATAACATAATTGTTTTTCGGTGAGCTAAAATCATCTAAGTGACAACCCCTGCCTTTGGGTGGATTGGAAAATAATGTCAGACTTTTACTGACTATTGTAACTTCATCTTGGCACTTTTAGTGACCTGAATAGAAATATATTTTATCGATATTTTCAATCGATCACCTCGTTCATTTAAATAAGATAGTCTGTCGTCTACCTGGCAACATTCAGGTTAAGTTATAATGGCGGAACTAGCTTAGATTCAATAAAATAAATATTAATTTTGTTTTTCAATGCTATGGTACAAGAAATTCTGAAAAAAAAATAGTTAGTTTTATAAAATTACGACTTGATTTTTAATAAGAAAATATTCTTGACACTCTATCACAAATTAGGGGCCCATCGGGTGGCATTCTCCTTTGGCACAGACAATCTTTAGACCCTGAGAAAGAACATAGGCTACCTTTTATCCCGAAAAAATTTGATGTTCCCGAGGGAAATCTAAAAAGCGCGATATAACCGAAATCCACGCGGGCGAAGCCGCGGGCGGAAAGCTGGTTTCCTATAAATAGAAAAGAGATGTGATATAAATCACATCTTTTTACAGCAGTAGCAGCAGCAGCAGCTTAGCAGTATGAACTGCTAAGGAATTTGAGGATGGCGTCATCAATTTTGATCAGTCAAAAAATCAGCGACTCACAACAATACGTCAGTCAAAAAGGTTTTTGCCGCCTGTACGAAATGAGCAAAAAGGGAACTAGGCATTCTGTCATGGACATAGACACACAATAGGCGCGAAATTGCCAATCTTCATGTTATACCAGACCGTTATACCAAAAACGTGGATATAAGATAAATGTGGAATAGACGTAGCTCTAGGAAATATTCAATTTATTTTAAAGTGATTAATTCGATGAACTTCACTTTTGTGACCCCGACTGTGAACTAAGCTCATGATTTCATCTAATTAATCGTCTGTTCGTGCTCTGCGAACATAAAACGTTAGATTGTTCTAAAACTTCGGGAATTGGAATAAGTTTGTTTACTTTATTCGATTTTCCATGTTGACATTATGATTATACTAGCTTTCCGCCCGCGGCTTCGCCCGCGTGGAGTTCGGTTATATCGCGCTTTTTACATTTCCCTCGGGAACATCAAATTTTTCCGGGATAAAAGGTAGCCTATGTTCTTTCTCAGGGTCTAAAGATTGTCTGTGCCAAATTTCATCAAAATCGGTTGAGAGGTTTAAGCGGGAAAGCGTAACAGACAGACAGACAGACAGAGTTACTTTCACATTTATAATATTAGTATGGATGTAATTGTTATTGTTCCGTGATAAGAAAATGAAGGTCAGAAGACCAATAAGTTTCAGTGTTTATAATATTATGCTATCTCTATTTGACATTATAGCTTAGAATATGATAATTATATATTCAAATAAAACATCATTTTTATCTCAAAATTTACCTATTCAGAAAGATTTGCTAAGTTCGAAATATTCAATTTTACTATAATTTTAGAAACTAAATGTTTTTGTACATTGTTTAAACTCTAATTTGTTAACTTTGTCATAGTTCCCTTGAAATTCTTTACTATAGTTAATTTCTGTCTTTATCTAGTAATTCGACAGCTAGTAAGTCCCCACAGTAGTTTCCTTCAGATAAAGCCAATCAACTCATGAGTAATTATTTATCATTATCTTCTATTCATGCATTCTGCTTGCAAGCATCAGGAAGAAGTCGCAAGCCCTTTGGTATTCCAATAACTTGAAACATATCATGGAAAATTATCTTTACTTCTTCCGTATCCTTTATGACGTTGACATAAGGACTTGATTCGTGAATACCACCAAGTAAGCATGTTTTGCAAAGGTCGATACGTGACAATGCTTAATGCTAACAGTTGGGTTAACTGTGAACTGTGCAGTCGTCATGGGAACGCTATGCGACGCCCACAATTCATAGTTTTTTATTGTCTGCTAGAGACATTTCTGTAAGTCTGTTGGAAATTGGAATTTAAATGAGTGAGAGTTTTAAGAGATAACATCATTTAGGCAGCAGAACTATAGATGTGGCGCCGAGATTTTCATTTTTAATAGAATAATATTGGTTTCCTTAAAATGATGGTACAAAAAGGAGGTTAAATGAAAATAACAGCGCACACGTGTTTTGCTTTATAGTTTTAACTGTACAAATTTTAACAGGCATATGATATTAACATAGTTGTCAAAGGAATCTTAGACACTATAATTTTTTTTTATATTGTAGCTAGTCTCGAAAAGATATCCAATACGAACCTGTGCAGGTCTCGTCAGTTACGAGGGTATAAATGCTTTTTCAAACATACTTATTTCATATATGTCTTTACGTGTAGAGGCAACAAACCAAGCTTTTTAATAGGCCTAATTACTGCTCCAATGTATTTTTATTGTGCACAAATGCTCTCTTTTGATCTGAGCTGTTACCCCACATTATCAAGTCATAACAGAGCACCAGATGCATGGTTAAAATATTAGTGCCGTTTTGACGTTTATTTTTTCTGACTTTTTATCTGCTAATTCGAAAGCATATATTGCAGCAATTATATGTAACGTCAGCAGGTTAAGTTACCATAAATTGACAAATATTCCCAATTAATCTAGAACCTTACAGCTTTAGCAATAAAGGTGAAAATCTAATAAAGAAATATGACAGATTGTAGTAGCTTGGCATGCTGTCGTCTGTACATGAGTCAAAATATTGTTTGCATTAGGTACATCATTATCAGCTCTATTGTCATCTGCAGCGTATGTCAAACTAAAAATATCACAGTTGAATTTATCTCCGAATCCAAAACCTCAGGTATCGACACAAACATTTCAAATATTCAATTTCGTTTTCAACCACAGTCAAATAGTTTCTGATAAGTTTGCACAGTTACCAAATAATGTCGTGTTGACTTGAAAGTGACCATTCTAATGGTTGTATTCTAATATTTGTGATGCAAATCCACACCTAAACAGCTTGTGTTCGGTAAATTTCAGCTTTGTCAAGATGAAGAACTTTCTATGTCCCCGATGCAGACGAGACGCGACTGTCAATCTTTATACTACTTCACATATGGTAATTTAAACGCTTCAAGTTGCAATTCATATGTACAATAAGATTTTCTAATTTGTAACTAGTGTGTCTTTTGTCTTCATGCGACTATCCGGTGATTGGTCAGGTATTTTTTTGTTTGGTCAACAAACTTGTCCACAGTCATTATGTGCGAATTGTGAGCTGTAAATCAAGGCCAAACAATCAGTGCTGTTGTACTATGGACCAGAACAGGTGTTTGGGAAACAATTCAAATATCTTGTATATTTGGATGACCTAGTTACATAGATCAAATCTCAATGGTATTACGTCCAATGAAATAGTTTCACTCTTACTTATTTTTGATTTGTGTTTCCGAATTATTTCTGTTACTGAATCGGACTTCATTTATTGCAAGCATAACAGTATATAATATACATATAATATTAACAGCCCATTTTGACATGGAATGGGTGTGACAGGGAACTTGGTGCCGAAGCACTGTGTCTTCTTGAGTGTGTCTGGTGAAGCCGTACGGAGGACGGGTCTGAGCAGTTGTGTTGCGATGTGTGCCGGGTACGATGCGTCAAATGTTTTTGTGCCGGGAGTTTGGTCGTGGAGGGTCTCCACATCAATCTCCCTTTGACGCAGCATCGTTGGTCGTGTTATTAGGTCTAACATTGCACCACCTCGGTCAACTGCCGTCTTCCTTCCTATTCTCTAAGGTTTTTTAAGTGAATGGGCGTAATAAACTAGCGCGCTTTACCATCAACGATTGCATCACTGCTTACCATCAGGCGGGATTGCAGTCAAGCGCACTAGCGCTTGACTGCAATCCATTTATTTTTTTTTTTTATTTTTTTTTATTTTAATAATTATAAACTATTATAATTATTAAAATAAAATAAAAAATAAACCGCAATATCGTTGGAATCATAAATGATTTTCATACAAAAGGAGAAAATTCTTGTTAACTTTAAATATGAAGAAGGCATTCCGAGGGTCTATGGTGACATCAGTATAAATCCGATTTCGCCGAGTTTTTACATTAGCATATTAGTTCGTCACCAAACTGTAGGTGTTCTCCTTGATATCACTGCACCCACATAGAGACTGCGCCTATCCCACGCTCCGCCTACCATTAGCAACCACTTTCGTTTAATCACATTGCTTAATACCAATATTTATGTGAGGAAAACGTGCTGCCATAAATTAATGTACATATTCCAGCTTTTGTACTATCTCTTTAGAAAGCAAGGCTTAGGTATTCTTGCTCTGAATAATCTCGGTAAATCGCTCACAGTCAATGTTATCTTGAAACCTTCAAGATTAACTTGTTATCTTAACATCATAGTTAAATCTCGTGCTGTATCCTCTTCAATTTCGCGTCGATCATGTTATTTTAGAGGTTGAAATTAAATATGACATGTGTTATCTCGTGTTTGTTAAAGCCCTTAACTTGGCTGAGAGCATTTATGCATTTTTTTCTGAAACTCTGACTCGTCCAATGAGCTAAACTTGCCATTACATTACATTTTTTACCTAACGAGAGATTCAGATTCTCAGCACATTGTTTATTTAAGACCTGCCAAGAAAATCTCAGCCAGATGACTAATTTGCCGCTCCATAAAAACTGCCACATGTGACAAAACTCTGTAATAATTATGAACTCAGCAAATCCTAAAGTAAAATGATTTGATTGCACAAAGTTTTTTGATGTTTACAATTATTTTCCTGAAAAAACGTTCGATATACCCTCAATTTTGATTGATAACTTTTCAATCATCAATATGTTGTTACGAAACATCGAAATACCGCAATCGGTTTCGCCAACCACAATATAAAGTGCCTTGTTAAAAAGCTATGTCACATACCTATTTCACCACTGTTGCCCATTTCCTATTCCTATTGCCAATTGTCACACTAGTAATACATAGTGCGGATATAGAAACAAATGCTTTCCAATTTATTAATAAAGGCTATAAAAGTAGCATAGGAGTTCCCCGTTCACGACACAGGTGGTATGAAAAGACTCGGTCGATTCTCCAGTGACATTTGCTACTCGTTGTATTTGGGGAGACAAAAATCGAGGACGTTGTCTCATTCAAACTGTGTTAAGAATAACTTCCGATAGAGAATGCTTTCGTAGTATATAGTACATTAAAACTTTCATAGTGTGTCAACACTGCAAATGCCGTAACAGAACAATGATACAAGGAAAACAATGGTGATCTGAATCAAGCAGTCCTTATATAACAATTATCGCTAAACTCCAAAGTGTTGCTCCTAACAGCTGAACTATAAGTTCGTACTGGAACTGGGGCACTAGAAGATCAGTTTGCATAATCAAATTAATGCTTAGGCTCAAGGCTATGGCGCTCTAAATGGTATGTCGCACTTAGTAGACATTGTTAAAGGTGGATTTGGAAGAGACCTATTGAGGTCAAAGAAGGAAAATATAAGGATAAGGACTACAATGCAACAGACAAAACATGTTTCAAAGCAAAATGATGTAGTTAGTTTAGAAAGTATAAATATTTAATTCAACAGAATAATTTATGCAAAAACACCTACTTAAATAACTTCAATGAACTTACAGTTTATTGAAGTTATTTAAGTAGGTGTTCGTTGATACATATATGTATGATATTAATACGAACATATAATGCACCACTAATATGCAAGGTTATTAACCAAAAAAAAATTATAACCTAAGTGAGGTTAAACACTAAAAAGTAATTTGTTGCTATAGGACTAAACTAATACTTATCTTCTGTCCTTTTCTTAATGATATTGAAAGAAAAAGATGCAAAGATGCACTGAACATAAATATAGTTTAGTTTGGGAATCGGGGCCATTATCAAAGTGTCCTGTGATTCATCACCACATTAAAGTTGCAGATTCAACTACCCTAAAAATAGTGACAAATGTATTATTGCTTTAGGAAATGAGTTGTATACAGATACAACTCATTTCAAAAGCAAAGATGCATAAACCTACTTACAGAAGTAGGTTTATGTATCCTTGCATTCTAATTATATTAAAAGGAATGGATGGTTCTAAAATCGTCACAATTCTTGAAATTCTTTTCTGCAATTTTGTGTCAATGTCGTAGCTTGTAAAATAGAAGTCGATGGTGTAGTGTTTGGCACAAACAAAAGAAATCTAATGGTTTGCTTACATGGAACTGTAAACAAGACCATTTACTTTTACTTCCGTATGTGCTGTAACATGTACATATATTAATTGTATAACTATTGCCCATAGAAGTACCTGGATCACCTTCGAAGACCACATTCATTTGATTTGTTCGTGACACTGTTTAACAATCTGCATTCCTGGTTATTTCATCCGAAGGTCACTGCAATACATTAAAATCATGTACGATTGTCTTGAAGATGAAATTCTAGGCGGCGATTTTTTTTAGCCATTTTCCTGTTATATCATATTATTGTTGATGTTTCATTAAGTTCAGATCTGAGAAAATATAGTATCAACAAGACAGTCTAGAACTTGGCGATCGCTTGAGTACACGACACGACGATAGACGATTTGCCGGCGTCAGTGTTTCCGCCACACTACAATTTGAGTGTCTTCAAGCCAAAAGTGAATAGGCTCTTAATAAACTAGCACGCTTTACCATCAACGATCGCATCACTGCTTACCATCTGGCGGGATTGCGGTCAAGCGCCGGTTTATAATTTATAAAAAAGACTATATATAGGTTAGGGTGTCCCTTATATGGCAAAAAAAAAAATATTTATAAAATCTCGAAACGCATACCCTCCAATTTTTTTATGAATGCTAAAATGTACTTAAATATGAAATTTCATATCTGTAGCATGATTGCAACCCGTGCCGACCGAGCTCTAAAGTTTAATAAAAAACGGTGTTTTGGTCCGACATTTTGGTTTGATCCAAAACTAATTAAAATGCAACAAATAAAGTAAATATGAGTAAAACTAAAAAAATATCAATACAAACTTTTATTTAAATACAAATTATAATAATAATTAATTAGGGTAACTTCTCTTTAGTGTAGTTTTTTTACAGTCTGGATACAGATTTCTATGTTCCTGAACACAACGCAATAAAAACTGTTTTTGCTCTTCTTCAGCCGTGATAAGACCATTAAAATCTTGCATTAATTTAACAGCTCTTTCAGCAGTGTCATTTACGACCTTCAAACGACTTAATCGCCTTCTAGCTTCCAAAAAAGCAAGATAGTCACCCCACGAAGATACGTCTTCCCGAAGAAAACTGTCGTCGATCTGTAGTCGAGATAGAAATCGTTTGCTTCTTTGAGTCACAAAATCATCCAGCGTCATATCTGAAATAAAGAAAAACCATTAAAATAAGCAAAAACTAAACCACAAAACTTTGAAAAAGAAACATGAAAATATTAAGTACTTACCAAACAAATTTTGCGTAATATCTTCCTTCGATGGGACATAGCGTTTAGAGGAATCTGAACTTTCGTCTCTGTTTAAATTATTAATCATTTTTGTCTTGGTTTTGGTATCAACTTCTTCGTCAAAGAGTGATAACATGACTGTTTCTTCACACAAATACCATAAATGATGAATAAACTTGCTTATGATGCCTTGGAACTTGTCGCGTCTACTTTTTCATATTCTTTTAGAGCTTTCAAAAAGGACAAGTCTTGGTTAGGTGCTTTAACTGCCATTGTACATTCGAGCCAAGGTTTGGTATACAAGGTGACGATAAATAAACAAACATCTTGTAGAGCATTTTTGTCCTTTGCAGTAATTTTAAGTTGCGATTGAAGCAAACATATTTTTATAGAATAGATTGCTCTCGCCATCCATCGCGCTTGATGCAAAGCTCCGGGGGGCCTGAGTTTTAGTTTATTCTCTGTGTCTCCTTCTAAGAACACAACGCATAGTTCAACCAATTCGCGGTAATCGTCTCTAACAAAAGAATTTTCCAGTTCAGTCTTATAAAAAGTTAACAAAGATGTAATGTTTGTCTTAGCAATATGTGCTTCAACGAAATTTAGAGGTGACTCAATGTTATCAGTGTTAATATTTTTCCAATTATCTCCTTTTTGAAAATTGGAATATCTGGGCTACTTGTAACATGTTTTACCTTTGTTTCAAAAACAGCTTTAAGGACCAACTCATAAACATGATGACGACAAGCAAAAAGCAGCAATTCCCTTTCTAAAGTCTGCTCCAAAATAGCACAAGCTCCACTGAAACGGCCAGTATTGGAAGCTGTTGTATCGCAGTCGCAGCACATTATCTGTACTTTGTCATGGAGGGTCCAGTCAAAGAGAGCAGTTGAAATGGCTTTAGCTTGATGTTTTCCAGGAGAACTCTCTAATTTCGATACTGCAAGAAGCTGTTCTCTATCGTCAAATGAAGCAATAATTGGCAAGCGTTCTTCTTTTGAACTTCGTACATCCAATCCAGGTAATAGTTTTCCATCCCAATGAATTGTGACTACGTCAGGCAAATTATTCTGGAAGTCAGTTTTCATTGCTTCTGCCCTGGATTTTCTTGCTTGAGTACGAACTCGCTGAATCGAGGATTTGTTTATAGGGAAATCATCGCTGTTCAGACCAAGCGCTTCTACAACCGCATGGAGAATGTAAACTGAGTCCCTTATGCTTAATTGGCATCGATCTAAAGCTGCTACCAGTTTTGGAGTTATTAAACTTTTTGTGCCTCTTTTAAAACTTTTTTCAGAGCAAGGAATCTGAGTACTAAGTTCAGAGTTCGAAATCTGTTCCTCATCCTAATTCTCAAGACATTCCAAGTTATCTATCGAAGAAGTAGATGCAACAGCCAATAACTCTCTTTGTTTTACCTTTCTTTCCTCTTCTTCCAATCGTCTTTGCCTAACTCGTTCTTCTTTCTCCGCCAATTTTTTGTCGATTCCACCTAAGCATCCCGGTCGACCGGGCTCTCTCTGTTTCCTTAAGAAATCTTTGCCTTCCTCTATCTTCATTCTGTCAAAGGCATCTGCATGTGCAATATCAAATAAGTTATCAAGGTCTTTTACAAAATTATTTTCACGATTCTTGAAAGTCAACTGAGTTTTCTTACAGTGTTTTTGCAGGTCCCTCCAAACATGATATAAATCAACAAGTTTCTTCACGCAGTTAGGGATTGCCTTCGTAGGAATTCTAGCTTTTTCCCAAAATATAATGCACTCTCTTATAACAAGATTCGCACTTTCACTAACAGTCAGCTTGACTTCACGAATATTGTAAAATAAAACGGTAAGAACTTGTCGATTAGATGGTAATTTTGCACCATTTATCTGGTGGCTTGGCAGTCCGATAAGGAAAATATTTTGTTTATCACTTCGTAATTCCACAGACATTTTCACAAAATAAACAACAACGCACTAAAAATGTTAGAAATCACTTATAAAATGACAATTGAAACTCGCAGTAACAGGTCGCCGCGCTACTCCCGCGCAACTTGTATGGACAAGTTAAAAACTCAAGTCGGCACGGGTTATCGTTTATAAATCGGGCTAATATTTATTTCTAGACTATATTAGGTCCATACGAAACTTTTTAGAAGGTATGCGTAAAAATATATTGAAGTTGAATTTTAAGGGACACCCTAATATAGGTCTATTGTGATAGTAATTTTCCTTGAGTACCTAATGTTTCATGATTTAAACTTTTGATACTTTATTTGCTCTGAACCCGCAATCTAAGAAAATGAGTTGGATATAGCAATATTATCGAACGCCCGAATGAATTAATTGAATTGGAATCCATGTCCCTCCTTTTTCAATAGAGAGCCAATCTATTTGCCCCTAGATTAGTATTGGATTTTCAGTGCTTGGGAAATGACACCGGTTGGATTTGTTCAATCGAAATAATATTAAGGGCACAAAATTAAACATTGAAATGTTTAATTTTGTTAATATTAAATTCCTTGATCATTAGCGTAACCTCGTTTTTCATGTCATCGTTATTGTTAGGTTAGGTTAGTTTCCATCTATATGAGCCGATTGAAATCCAAATCCCATGGCAAATCTCCCATAATCTCCCATATTCTCAACAATCCCGATATTTCGTTCGCACGGTGGGCTGTGCTGAATTCCGATCCGACAGTCGGACGCTTGTTTTTGCGTCCACGCACTTTCTTCTCTTACTTGTACTTTCTCGAGTCGGCACGTAGCCTCAGGTGCGTGTTTGTGGTAACACTGAATTCGCGACTCGGTATTTGTGCGGACATTTCCAACGAGATGACCTACTGAGGTTGGATCGTTTGGTGTTTTGTATTCCTTAGGTAGATTCTTCTTATGTTGACAGTTTATTAGTTTGTTTGGCATTACTATTTGGTTGATTTATGATCATGAATGATGTTGTGTGAAATTTATAAACCCATTAAAAGGTAAGGTCAGGTTTAAATTAATTTAACTGCCAAATAAAACGTTAAGTTTTTCTACAAGTTTGCACTTTGTGACCATTGGCAGTTTTGGAACTCGACTGTAATCAATGATGATCGTGATTTTACATGCCTGATTTTTTGGTGATTAGCTGTCACTATATTTCTATAAGGTCTGTATTGTGTTGGTCATATCTATACTTACCAATATATAAAGCTAAAGAGGTTGTTTGTTTGTTTGAACGCGCTAATCTCAGGAACTACTAGCCCGATTTGAAAATTTTTTTTTGCGTTGGATAGCCCATTAATCCAGGAAGGCTTTAGGCTATATAACATCACGCTACAATCAATATCAGCGGAGCATAGCTAACTCCACGCGAACGAAGTCGCTGGCCGCCTCTAGTGGTAAATAATTTACTAATGTGCCTTGACTGTGCGCATTAAGGTTACAATGGAATATATTTTAATTTCAGTCCAGACTTATGTATGTAATCGTAGGATAATATATTGTATACTTTATTCATTTCTAAAGTTTTTTATTTTGTTTTCAGGTATGAATTCAAAATAATCTTCATTTTAATAAGGCGTAAGTACTTTGCAAAAATATGTCTTATTGTAAATACTCCATTTTCTAAAGTAGGTGTTGATCGTACTTCGATAACTATGAACGTGATGATTACGTCATTTGCAACAAATGTACTTCCATACTTTTCCTACAATCTTAAAACAAGTCGTGTAGAAATGAACAAAGTTTTTAGATTACGTATTTTTAAGTGTTTACTCGTTTGACGTGCCATAGTAGGTATACATTCATTTATCAGATAACAGTGACATCTCAATGAGACGATCTTTTCCACCACAAGGTTGTACGTAAGTACTTAACTAATTAAAGAAACTACTGCAATCTTGCTTTGCTGATATTTTCACTAACTCGTGACCTGATTTCCTTGTGGTTAAGTAAGACAATTATGAAATCAAGGCAATAATTATTGTGAATATAAAAATGCGCGGGACTTCATTCATTCCTACGCGTTTCACAATACTTTGGTCACACCTACGACTAATATAAAAAATATAATCTAGCGGTGACCTACGGCTATCTACTTATTTGGTCATGCCTCATATTGGTTTGGCGCCAATCAAAAAGTCTATTATAATTACCCTTTTAAAAATGAGACCAGACTATTACAATGTCCCATTTAAAAATGATATCTAAAATTATGTAGATTTTATATATCTGTAATCATTTTATGTATATGATGTGTGTTATTTTAGCCATATCACAAAAATATGTACTTATGGAAACATAAAGTAAGATGATTCGTTCCTACGGGTCTAAGAGGTTTTGGAACAAATTCCATAATTCATTAACAATGGTGACTTACTAAGCGCCACAATTTAGATAATTTCACCTTTGTGCGAAAAGTAAATATGAAAATATAAGTAATAAATATATGCAAGCAGATAAAGGCCCCATTATACGTACATTATCAGACAGCGGAACTACAAGTTTGATTACTAAACAAATGACTCTTTATGTTGTGATCTTTGGTCTCGAGACACAAGATTAGCAGTAAGCGGTAGTTCCCGTATCCTAGAGAGTCTCAGACAAATTGCTAGACTTGAAATTGTCTTAGTGTTATATGCTATGTGACTCTTCTTTTTAGACTTGTCAAAAAAAGAGACCGACAAAGACAGAGGAAGAAAGTAAAGATCACGTTACTTTCTTCCTCTGTCTTTGTCGGACGACGTCGAACCGGGCCTGGTTCTTACCGGGCGATGAGTTGCATTTCTGCCGCCCGCAAACCCGTGCCTACAGTGGCCAAGAGTCCACTGCTGACTCTCGACGACCAGGGGCCCTATAGCTGCTATTTTTATAAAATTGTCATTCCAACATGATTCCATTGTCATTGACAAAAAAGTTCGTATTCTGCTAAATTCATAATGACTGATCAATTATCTCAGTTATCTTGTCATAGAATGGTGATAGAATGGTATTGCCGTATTGCCATTATTATAAAACCCGTTAATAAAGATAGTTTTCTAAAAAAAACTACTCAATTTCTTGAATCTTCTTCAATTTCTTGTAGAACTTTTAATAATAATATGTAATGGAGTGGCAGTGATTGATCCCTGGAAAGTCATAATGACGCCATTTTGTTAGTAGATTACGAAACTTGTCAAAATCTATCATTATGACATCACTGATCGACCTTTCTGTTACTATTGTAATAGCAGACTGTGGCCCCAGAGTATCTCCTGTGGTGACTTGGGGCGTAAGGGCGCAGAGATTGCCTCTCTGTCATGCGCTGTGCCCCATCCTTTACGAGCATTACGCTTCGCAGAAGGAGTTGACAGCCTCCCATGCACGTGCCATGCCATTGCCTGGACTAGGGCTTAAAGTTTCAACGGAGACCGTGCGGTATCCTCGGACCAGCCGGACGGCCATGACTCTCTTTTCCTGAATGACCTTGGCTTTATGTGTGGAACACTTTTCATCGTGGACAATGAAACTACTAATTATACTGTGTAGTATACTTTACTGTTACAATGCTTATGGATTTTAATTTGGAATATGTTACAAAAACGGAAAGATACATGACAAAAGATAAAGCTATTAACAGAACAATAAGCCTTGCTGTTGTTGATTATTCAACCAATACGACTTTCTTCATAAATATTTCACTAACAATAGTAAAATATACCAGACACTACAAGAAACTACCACAAAAAGCAAATCGCTCGACCATTGCGTGTGCGATCAGCTAAATATTTGCCTACATCTCGTATTTGCACATTGCTGTTCGGTACAGATATCACTTATCTTTCGTTATCGTCCCATTTGTTGATCTGCGTCTGTTTTACCTTTTTTAATATATTTATGTTCTGTTATATCGCTTTGTTCGTTATTTATTACATATCGGTATGCGTTCATATCGTTGTTTTGGCTCAACAATTTAGGTCTCAACGTTCATTACTATTTCGTTGTGTTTCTGTTGAACGAAAAAAAAAATGGATAATGCATTAATATATATAATTTCTTTGTTCAGTTTATTTCTCTCGCGTTTATTGCTTTAACTTCAACGTTATGTTGATCATTCTCTTGTTATAGACTTGTAGTGGAAAAATCCAAGAAAACAGAACACCCAATGATTTCATATTTCCGTCGCTCTGTTGATCGATTCACATGTCCCCATACTGTGAATACAACTTACTGTTTTTGGACAAGGTCCAAAAATGATCGTGTTAGTCAGGGACCACGGGTGAACGGCCTAAATTCCCACGCATTGCCAAAATGCCACTAAATGTTAACTTACATGGCGTCTGTAGAAACCCTTCCCCCGACCTGTTCTTTTATGGGCATTATTACTAAGACTGGCTCAGGATCAAGGTACCTACGTGTCGATATACCTACGTGACTCGATTCTGAATCCTCCATAACAACATTTTCTACTTTTTACATCATGCCCCCATCGATGGTGTAAATGCTTTGACGTAAATAATTTAAACGCTACATGTGTAGCATATTCTGTCTCTTTTTGTTCAGCGCTTTATTGGGTTGTGTCCTTTTCTGTCACTGTTTATATTACGTCAGGAGTTGTTTCATGTTGATCATGTTAATCTTTTGTTTAGTGGCTAGACAATCTTCAATGAATCATAATTTGAGCGCTATCCTTACGTTTAATTTTTTCCAAGACTTCTGTAGCTTCTTCACATTTAGCCCGAAGTTAGATTGTAACTTTACTACTACCAGACTTTTGATACTACTAGAGGCGTAAGGACTCGTGATTTGCGTATATCATTTTGAAAGTTTTAATCTCTACTAAATATAAAGAAGTCACACCCCACCTTCAGTATGTAAATAGTTGATCCTAAGTAAAAATGTAAAGTTTCGACATCTTTATCGTAACTTGCCAAATGTTCACGTCATGTGCATGCATGTCCTCACTTCCTAATAAAGTAATCACGACAGTTCTACTGACTTAAAAGGCTATATAGTATCGGGTAACTCTTAGCTACCATGTGCTAATTAGTTACGAAACTTTGCTTCTGAATATCTAAATAAAACCTTATTATCTTTCCCACCTTGTAGGAGATATATTCCTACAAGGTAGCCCCTAGGCAATTTATGCGTTCCCTTCGCTTCGGATGAATTCAATGTTCGTAAATTTGCCCTTTTTAAAACTACGAAGCTTCCGCTATATCTCTCCCTTCTAATTGACGTCTACAGCATCAAAACAATTACTGAACATATTAAAAACTCCAGTATATCACAGATTTGTAAATTATATTCACACATTAATCTCGACGATACGTAACATTTTAATATTGAGTCAGTTTTTATTTTTAAAATCCAAAGTTAGCGGAGTAAAATATGATTTCCTAAGAAATATGTCAGCGTAGTTGGCGACCAATATTTAAACTAGCTGTGTTTTCACTGAAAATATAGTATAGATAGATAGCTCGTGCGTGCGTTAGTCGTGCGGATTCAACTGCAGGATGGTCTTCCACGTCCATCAAACACTTTTTTTTTTTATATCCGCTCGATGTTTATCTGTAACACTTTCCGGAGTGATTCAAACTGCGCCATCGCTTTCATTAATCAAACACACCACATGAAGTTCAAGTGCCATCAAAACAATCAATACATCAACCTAATGGAGTCCATCTAAGAGCTCTGTCTAAATATAAGCACCGCGATCAGTACCAGCAAGGTCATTTCTACGTCGGCAGTGCTTTTTGTGCACTGATTTACTATAGAGACATACAAAATCGGCTATCCGTCTTCCGGAAGCTCCATTGTGACGTATTGAGTTCATCGTCAACCAAAAATTACGTAAGGACCGGCGCAGACGCAACTTATATCCGTCCCATGATCTGCGTCCCGACCTACATCCACAAACAGTTCAGAGTAAAATGCACCTAAATACTTTCGTGTAAGATTGAAAATTGCGATAAGGCGACGATTGAGATAGAACAGTTTAAAGCGGTTTCGCGTATGGACGGCCGCCAGGCCAGGCCTGTGACTATTCCCGTCTAGTAAGCTGGATTCTGTGTCCGATGGCATGCGAACTTCTTTTTGGCACGTGTCATTCAAGTCTGGCGCCGTTTTATTGTCTACTGAAGCTACTGGACCTTTAAAAGTCGTAAACCTTATTGCATTACAATACTTATTTGAACAGATTAGCTCACCGTGTCGACTGATTCCACGTGCCTCGATTGTCATGCAGCGCAGTAATTACTTGCTCATTGTAATGTTTAGACGGCGCAACAAGTGTAACACGATCGTTATGCGTCATTAATTGAATTGTGTTTTGGCGCTAAAGCGCGGCCCATTAATATTTAGTCGAGATTTATATAGGCATGTGGATGCCCATATTTGGCAGCTGTTTTGTTGACAACAATAAGTAATTATTCATTATTTATGTAATCAAATCAATGATGGTGACTGGTGACATCATTTCAGTTTTTTTGCTGGTACTCATAGGTTTTTCAACCTCCTGATGCAACTTAATAGTTAATGCTCTACAATCGATTCAATATACCTTTCTAATGGGTCCTGAGCCATTAAAGGAGAGCTATCTTTCACAAGATAAACAAGTTTATTGATATTGCTTTAGCTTGTTGAACAAAAAGCGCTCCGTGGAACCTGTCTATGTTAAAGTCAACACGGCGCTTGCTCTAACCGAACAAGTTTTGTACCATTTGTGTACACTTACATACATAATGCGTTTTCCAATGAATTCTACTCGATCCGATCGGTGGAATCCGGTCTCGATAGCTATACGCTTTATGAATTACATGCTCAATTAAATCTATTCGGTGTCTTCGTTGTTCTCGCCTCGAAAATTAATAATATTTAGTACTTTATTGCAAATATACTAAAGAACGCCTTTAGCCTCGATATCTTATATCATAGATTTTAATAAACTTTTGATCTTGGAAGTTTTATGACGTCTTTCGTTATTTTATGTTAAAACGAAGCATCAGCATTGCAATAGAACTTTTAAAACCGCGCTCCACTTACATCATGTTATTTCATATTGCTAACCGTAAAGTTGGGAATTATGAAAAACATACAGATCTTAATCTCTTTGAAATTATTTGCATTAACATTCAGAATGTTGAAATACACTTGGAGATTTCAAACATGTTATTTTTTAATATTCCTGTAAACTGCAATATATGATGTAGTTTGATGATGACACGTTGATTAGGAAACAGTTCACACCTGCCGTTACAAGAGATCCATCTCTAACTTTTTATGATCTTCTATCTCATTATGTCATTTACTATCATTTTAAAAGTACCAAATCCAATGAGCATGACGCTACAGCGATGGTGAACGAAAATGAAAACAAGGTCGTCACAGATACTGAATTTTTAGGTGATCCGTGCTCTAATTGCTTTAATCTGATCAACTTGCTCTGAAATTACATATTTCCATAGTAATGCAAGATTTTAATATATCAGAGAATCGGCTTATTTGAATTTTCATGAGCATGTTGTGAGAGTTGCTAGGCTAGCTAGACACATTAAATTATTTAACACGTTCTTAGGATGTCGTCATCGTGCGTAACTTCAGCGTGCCCTGGCAGTCATTTCCCTTATAGTTTAGGGAAAGGTTTCTAGGTGTGTGGTCTTTACTATTAATAAAACGGTTCATCCTGCCATTCTTAGTGAAAGGGATAGCCTATAGTGAGTCATTACGGCCTTGGTTATAAATTTATAATACAAATCGTCAAATTAAGTTTAGACTCAAAAGCGAGATTAACTCTGCGAATGCGTTTCAATAGCAACATCCTAAAACGCATTCTATGCTTTGTTAAAACTAATAGCTTATTTATTGGCTATAACGCTTGGTATTCATACTTGTAAAACTCGAATTGGGAACATAACATATAATTTTAATAGTCGTATACATTTCGGTTGACGTATTCGCTCGTAGTTTTAAAAGAGAAATGAGGTCAAGATTAGACTCCGTCGCAGATATTTTTTATGTAACAAGCCTTCGGTTCACAGGGCTATTACGATTGTTCGTATAATTTATGAATGATTGTCAGTGAAGTTTCGTTAGAACTTTATCAGCCGTGTCGTTGACTTATTGAAGCGACACAATCGGTAATTGTAAAGTTTTATCAGTTGCAAGTTTATTTTCATCAAAGTCATCAGTGTGAACATTGTTTTTCGCATTTATTTTGAATATTTTATCGCCCTCAGTCAGTTTTCTCTAAGTTGACGAATATAAGTAACTTAAACAAAACGTTACTAACTTTCATTCTCATGTTGTGAAAATAATTATGTTTACTCATGATTGTTTCAAATTTTCGCAACACTAGTCTGAGTAGTTGGAATGCGGCGAGTGAACGTCCAAAGAGTCGAGCCCGAGGCATCCCCAGAGCGTTGCCTTTGCCTCGTTCAGCTATGCGCCAAATGTCATGGAGGCAAAAGCGTGATACCCCGCCTACGGAGATGACGAAACTGCGTTGTTAATTCCATTTTCACACAACATGCGTACATTTCGATTGTTTAAATTACACGCGCGTCAGCTGAGACAATATTTGCAATTTGTTAGCCATTAGCTTCATTTTATAATCAATGTAGCGTCCTTGTCTTGTGTGTATTGTGTTAGCTGATACCGCACACGGCCCGTATGTTCCGTGGATTTATAACGCCCCAAGAGCTATTTTCATAGTATTTCAAGGAATGTTGTTTCAAGTCCAAAGTTATCGAGTTCCTAATTGCTCGAACCATCAATAATACATTTCTCTAGTTGCTTGGAAAGCCAGATGTTGCTATGTGTGGATGTTGTAGAACTGGCCGGTCCGCCCTGTCCCTTTTCTTTTTGCGTAAAATTAGTTCCGTGTATATTGCCGTCTCTGTCTAGTTTGCCCCCACCCTCGTGTCCACCTGCGCCGGAGTCGCGACACACATCTTCCGTCCATTGCTTTCTATTTTCGCCTGTCGCACTCGATTTGTTTTTAGTATTATGTGAATCTTATACCTATGAGATTATTTTTAATTGCTACAGGCTACAGCTTAGGCACAGTGTGTTTTTGTTTTACTTTGTTTCTGTTATAGATGCCTATTGTAGTTTGACGCGTTTCTTGAAGTGATGACTGTTGGGAATTCATTTATACTGTCTTTATTGTAACATCATACATTAATTACAATGCACTGATAAATTAATAAACCTATTGTTCTTAATCTTGTAAGTAGCTTATCATATTTGTTCGGGTTATCATTTCACATATGTTTTTTTGATGCTTATTTGAGATTAACTACCAAAAGAACATTTTTACGACATAAAAACTTATCAGTATCCCGTTACTCTTCGATAGCTCGGTTAGATCTTTAAATTGCATGGATGTTTGTTTGTAATAGCATCCTTGACCGCACTTCTTAGTAATTGCTAAATTGAAGATGATAATAGTGCAGGGAGGCAGGCAGGTAGCCAATCTAAGAACAGTCTATTTCCTCTCGGTCATCCCAACGTTTTCCACAACTCTCATCAGGATGTACTACGTCGGCTGCTTATAACTAAGCGGATGGCCAGTTCCTTCATTCGTAAGCATGCTCTCCATACCCATTATAGAAATTTTCCCCTATGATTAGGCTAATGCCCCGTGTTTACTTCTCTTTAGGTTACTGGGATGTCCATTTACAATTACAATCTATGTTAAATATGGCCTTAACATCTCATTTGTCTCACTTATCATCCATGTCAACAATAACCAGTCGCCCCGCTATTCATACGCAACCTACATCAATGAGCAATAGCTTAGTACCACTGAATTGATTTGAGAGTGTCATTGTAGTTGACGCATATTGACAAACTTTGCTTGTACTTCACAGGTGACTAGCCATACAGGTCGTTCGGACTAAGGGTTTATTACGACATGTTTATTGGAGCGCGTTTCATGTGAATTTGGCTATAGAGTTTTTGTTTATCGTCATGGGTATCTTACTTTTTGGGTTATGGTCTCGTGACTCGTACATCTGCGTTATGGGAATATGTGGAATACTATGTAGTTATCGAAAACTATGACATTAAACTTTCGTTGAGAAAATGTTTTTCGCGTTGCACGCATGATTTCCTCTCAACCTTTTGGGTCCTTAAAATAACTTCATCGTTATCTTTGTAACAACTCTGACTTACCTCTTTATGCTCTAGAAGTTTATTCGAATAACTTTCAATACTTGCTTCCTTTCCTAAGCTTGCATTGTCATAAACTTAAAAACCTTTCTTAGACCAAAATTTGTAGTCCAGTTAGTTTCAGTTCACGCAACTAAACGTGATCAAAAGTATTACATATTATTTTATCGTTTGTTTCGTGCGTCGGTGTTGCATTGAGTTTGGAAATATGTTTCGCTCCCCATTTCCTGTATCGAGTAACGCTATTACATTAATATTCATATTTCCTCGAAAGTGCACTATTTGTGTCTCTAGGTTATTGTACTTTGTTGGCCGTTTATTTGAGAATAGGTTTTGCGTAACTTTTTCAAGTGCTTTGGGGTTCAAAATCTTGTGGCTCACGATTTCATGTTGCATTACATAATATTTGACGAGAATTTATTACCACATTCGGTGTTTTCTAGATTAATTTGGTCTCAGCATGTGTGGTACGTTTTCTTATAAGTAGTTAAAAAGTTACTTGTTGAAAATGGTTATAAATTCTCGACTCCGTTACATCAGCTAACGCTCGGTGGGCTTATGATGTGCAAATGGCCTCTTCACTGATGGTTACTACGTCATAAAGGCATGCAAATGGGTGATATTTATTGTCTATTCGTCCCAAGACAATATTCTAAAAATAAATATAATCTTTTTAACCGTGTAGGCAGTGTTCCACTTAAATAAATTATGTGCTCCTCTATTCCCCAGATGCCCTTCACGGTTTAATTAAACCCGGCGCAGCTCTATTTCTGATGAATAGCACAAAATTTTCATCAGAAATTATGGTCTCGCAAACCTTATTTGACGTGGTAAACTTTCGTGAATATTTGGTGAGATTTGGATAACTTATCCACAACTAACAAAATATTTTACTAGTCTTCAAATTCAAACATTGAACAGCAATTTTTTTTTAAATAATTATATACTAGTACTTGACTGCAATCCCGCCTGATAGTAAACAGCGATGCAATCGTTGATGTTAAAACGCACTAGTTTATTAAGCCTATTCACTTAAAAAACTTAGGAATAGGAAGGATGACGGCAGTAGGAAGGATGACGGCAGTTGAGCGAGGTGATGCAATGTTAAACCCAAGACCTACACGACCAAACGATGCTGCGCCAGAGGGAGATTCTTCTGGAGACTCTCCACGACCAAACTCCCGACACAACAACATTTGGCGCATCGCAATTTTTCGAATTGCTCTTGAATTTTACAGTTTATTATTTTACTACCTAAAACAAAATATTTTTCTACAAAACTAGGTCAAACCTGACTTTATCGATTCCATAGATTACTTCAAATAATATCCAGGATCCAAAGCGAACAATATCTTCCAAACGCTTGTAAATGCAAACCTCGTGATCTGTCAGTCCTCAATTGTATTCAGCGTCAACAATGAGCTCAAAATAGCCGCCACTGGACATGTCGATCTAGTTTACTGAAACGATGAGTGCTCTTAACTCGACAAGTGAAGACTGTTGAAGAATTCAAGTAGTGTTCTGAATTGAAGAATGTCATGGTTTAGATTGAGATGATAATTTGAAGGAAAAAGGCCAAAAAGATTGGTTTATTTTAGGCATCCGTCAAATAATCTTGAGGGCTTGCGACGCGCTAACATAGCCAATGACCTATAATAAATCTTGTTCGCTGTAAGACCATACGCGAATTCTTATTGAATATCCTTAACAAAAAGACCTCAATTCGCTGCTGGTACCAGGAACAATTCATCCATCAAAAAAACCATAAACTCCGTAATAAACTTGATACACACATGGAAGAGAAATCGCTGAATGAAATATTGCATAAGCCATCGGCGGATTCTTGCACTGGTCAACGTTTTTAAAATGAACATGTTGAACTTGACTGTGAAAGTCAAGAACGTAATAAGTGCGTTGGCTGATCAGCATTTGAATCAGGGTCACATGTTTTTGCATCACCTTTGGTCGTGCGTTTTGTATCGAGGCCTCCTTGTTTTCTAACAAGTAGCATGTTAATGTAAGTGCCACTTATCCTTTCCTAGTCTCCGGGTTTTAGGTCAAAACGCGGCCAAAGGCAAACGTGTTTAGAAAATAGTGGCCTGTACAGTGCTTATTGAAAGAGTTTGGAAAAGAATTTGTCTAGAATATTGATGTCAGACGAAAGACTTTCTATGTAAAGACTGGACGATTTGGAGCACACAGAAGCTTCCCTATGAAAACATGACGCATGTTAGAAACTTGTTACAAACCGGAAAACGCTGGGTAGATGACGCTCTAGTTGGTTCTAGAGTTCTAGCCAATTTAGTGTCTTCCCTAAATCGATAGGGTCGTGTCGATGCTAACGACCTTTTAAAAAGTCAAGACAATGTAAAAATTACTACACAAATGAAATTGAATATCATATCTAATGTCTGCGCCAATATTACGCCATTTGATAAATATGAATGGCAACGCTAGATCAATACCACCATTCATATTATCACATCGTAAAATAATGCGTTTGATTGTGAGCTTGTCAGAATTTGAGACTTTGCTTCAGCAAGCTCCTAATTTATCCTAAAGCTCTTAACACTATATGAATAGTTGACGAAACTGTTACTAGAGTAGTCTATGTTATTCAGTGTATCGGTGGATATTGCATTTGTAAGGATGCGTTAACGTAAGCCGTCTAGTATCTTATTGCACATTGCGTCTGTTGCAATGGGCACACGTTACGTATTAGCACTTATTTTACATTTGATTGTTCAATTACTTCTGCTTAATCCGCACAGTTATTGACAGGTGTTGCTTTAAAAGGTATGTTATTTCTTTTGACTACATTATTACTGCACGATCATTAAATCTATCTATCAAAGGTTGTTGCTCATTGCTATTGCTTCATATAAGTTTAACCAATGGAATGCCATCCTTTGTGAATTTGTTTGGTATATATGTATAATATTCGGAGTCTCTGGCTTACCCAAGGACCAAATATAAATGATAAATAAGGTGTCTCATCTGTAAAAATGAAATATTTTCTATCATAAGAAGCCATTAAGTAAACTATTAAAGCAAGAGTGGCAATTTCTTCGAGAATTTCCTTGGTAATAATCAGGAGCTTTGGCTTACCTAAGGATAAAAATATAAATGCTCTTTACATACCGGGTGTATCTGACATCGACGCACAAACGAGTACCATGGATCCAGTACACGATTCTGAGCCCCCCAGTGTTGGAAATTTTCGTCGACTTTTTCATGATTTAAAAAAAAAAATATATGTAGTTTTTTTCACTTCAGACCGTTCACAATTGCTATACCCAATAATATTTTAAAGTAAAAATTAAATAATTCGCTAATTACATAAAAAAGCGCAATGAAAACAAAACCCGAAAAACTATCTTATCAGCTGATTTAATAGAGTTCACATCAGGGATCAACGTCATACCCACAAACCCGCACGGCGGCACGCTTGCAACGTTCAAAAGCCAAGCCGACACTTTTTTTAAACAGTGTGTATTCTGTAACCGTTCATTAACGACATAAATGACTATCATAATTTTATTAGTGGCATGCGGTCTAGCCTTTTCGCGAAGTTTGCGTTACGATGTCAGATACACCCTGTATATCTGCTATATGAAGATATTACTATCGTAAGACATGCGACTTTGTAAAGGATTATATCAGAAACTGGAGTAACAATATTCACTCGTGATCTAATAATATTATTCTACGGATTCGGAGTAGTAAGTGGCTACTAATTTAATTGATACAGTGAGACATGGCGATTAGATTAAGCTCTGCACTGGTCTTTGTAGAAACTACCATAAGCATTCCAACCTATAGCGTTCTTACTACTAGAACAGATAATAAAATAAATAATAAATAAATATATACGGACAAATCACACAGATTGAGCTAGCCCCAAAGTAAGTTCGAGACTTGTGTTACGGGATACTAACTCAACGATACTATATTTATAATAGTATAGATAAACATCCAAGACCCAGGCCAATCAGGAAAAGATCGTTTTCCAGCATGAGCTGGCCGGGGATAGAACCCGGGGCCTCCACATCGCAATCAGGAGTGTTGACTGCTACGCCACGGAGGTCGTCAAAATTGATAGAAAGATGCTTCCTCACTGTCAGCGGCAGCGGGTCGTGACCTCTAGGGGCCCAGTGCGGGTTGTTGGATGTTCCTATCTTCGATTTTTTTGGGTTTTAGGACACGCCGGTTTCCTCACAATGATTTCCTTCACCGATTTCCGATACTACTTCAATAATATTCAATCGTACAAAATAATTTATAAAAAATCACACAAACCACAATCGTAACCACATATAAATTTATCAAATCAATTAAAACAAAAATATTTTTCCTGTACATATTACTCGATAACGAATTTATTTTTAAACAAATAATGAAATTGATAAGTCAAAAATGCACCGATTAGTTCGTTATACAACTCACTGTTAACTATTAATTATTTTTTTGGATATTTTCATATTTTTAAGTAATTACTTTCATTGGCCGTTTGTTGATCGTAAGCTTTGCCACATTTACAGGGCATTGCGTAGGTTAGACAGGTTTCTATTAACTAATAGGCAGCTCATCATCATCGACCTTTTTATCGTCCCACTGCTGGGCACAGGTCTCCTCTCATACAGAGAAGGATTGAGCGTAATCACCACGCTTGCCCAATGCGGGTTGGCGATTTCAGACTTAAAGTCCAGGTTTCCTCAAGACTTTTTTTCATCTTTTAATCAGCCTTTGTTGTCCAAGATATACTTAGAAAGCATATACATATAACTTAGATAAGCTACATTGGTACCAGGCCTGACCTGGAATCGCACCCGCACACTTATACTTCAGAGGCTAGTATTTTAACCACTAGGCCACCAGAACATTTTAACAGGCAACTCAGAGTATGACGTCTAATCTAATGTTATATTGTTATCCTAAACGATTAACTGTGTACATATTATCTTTTTATTCAATTTCTTCAATTACAATCCTATTAGGTTTTAAAGTCCTCACTCACTTCATTGCAGTAACATACATCATAACTTATTTCCAAATTATCTATCTCTCTCTCTAGCTAAAGCTATTTGTGCATCTAGTAAAGTGCGTTTGGTTGTTTTGTATCGTTTTGTTTAAATAATTTGTTGAAATGATTGTATTTATCTGATATATTTCATTCTATTGCATCGGTTTAGAGAGCGGCCTAGTCGCCACCGTCCTTGGGACTGTTTCCACTTAATGCACAGATTTTATTACCCTGCTACTGTAAACAATCACAAATATTACTTGCACATTACAACGAGAACTTACAAAAATACCATCTAATGTTATCAATTTCTAATATTATTTATTAATCGTTTGTCTGGAACGTCAAATCGAGTTTTGTTTATAAACTAATGACTTACGCTGATTGGAATGTATGATCAATGCATAGTCGGATCCTCTTTCTGCGATGTATTATGCTTGTTGAATATCTTCGAGATCGGTATTAACAATGGCATCTTGGTTCTTATGCAGTGTTATAGTCGTACATCGTGTCTTCAGGCCTAACAAGCTCACAGACTTATTCACTTAAATCTGACTAAGGTAGTTAATGTTTTATTAAGTAACTAAGTAAATAACAAATAATCATCATCATCACCAGCCTCTACTCGTTCACTGCTGGACATAGGCCTCTTCCAGGGCACGCCAACAAGCTAATAATAAATAACAATATAACAAAGCTAATAACAAATGATATATCTAATTAATTAGGAATAACAAATAGACATGATATTAAATTTGCTGATAATTATTAATTTAATTGTCAAAATTATATCAAAGAGAAACAAATTACTGTAAAAATATACAAACAAACTCGTCACCTCCCACTTTTGTAAACAAGACAAGTTGATAAACTTGTATCCTCGCATTCTCGGATCAGTATGCGGCCAAAGTACAAGATTCAATAACAATTTGAATGAAATTGCATCGGAATGAAGGTCACTCGACTGCTTACGGCATCTTACTGCAGGTGAATGGCCGACTGGCGCAGGAGTCGCTAGAATATCTATATCCAGAAATGGCTATTGCTGTTTGCTGAGATAGGAATACTCTGTTTGAGTGTGCCAGCAGTGAAGGTAAAATGTTTTAGCTAATGCGGAAAATGGCAGTTGTTAATTAACTTCTAGCTTGCACGCAAGAGTACTAAAAGGCGAAGCTTATGACACTAGTAATACCGTTTAGTTGCAAGAGAAGTTATATGCATTCGTTAGCTATTGTAATTAATACTCCAATTGTCACTTCCCACTACAAACTATTATGCAATTGTATTAACCCTTAACCCGCCATATCTATGCAAAACATACTCGCAAGCAGTAATTTAACGCTCATCGTAACTACTCAACCCGTTAGGACGGTTAGAACATTGCATTTATCCACATGAATGAATTGTATTGCGGTACCGTAGTGAAACAATATTACAAATATATACAGCGTCCTGTTTGAGGCGTTGTTAGACATAAAACGCCAAGGAGACAGACGTCTGCGGGTATTCTCGTGACGAGAAGGGCCTTTTCGTGCAGTTTGCGTTATAGAACGTTCAACAGACATTTCCAATTTATTGCTTCTCTTAATATAACTTAGGCAACACAATTTCATCCGTGCAAGTAATGCTTTCTGTTGAGCTGTAGTTTTGGGCATTACAATTCAACATTCAACATCCATCCTTGGGGGATGTCCAGCAGTGGACGTCTTTCAGCTGAAATGATGATGATCCTAAACTGGGATCTGGTTTGTGACCTGCTTTTATTTTGCAGAAAACTACAAAGATGATCTCTGCTTATCCAATAAATTTATTGTGTATCTTGTGTCTACGTAGAATTTCTAGAAACTTCCAATTGAAGGCCTATCATTATCATGTTCCTAGCTTTTTTCCAATTATTTTGGGGTCAGTTTCCAGTCTCACCAGATGCAGCTGAATATCAATGTTATACATAAAACGTCTGGCATTTGGCCTCCACAAATTAGTTATCGGATAAAACGCACGTCATAGTAATACATACCCTTTGTAAAACTGTTTGTTAGACTTTTGGGCTTCTCGATCCGTAACAGCTGCCAGCCGGATTGAAAAATCTACGAACGTCAGCTAGGACCAACGATTAGCATGTTTCGAGGCACGGAAGGCTCTTGGTATGTACGATGGTCACCCATTCAGGGTCCGACCTCGGCAAGCGTAGCTTAAAACATTCATAACAGCTGTCAAACATTCCCAATCAACCTTGAGACTTAATGCTTTAGAGATAAAGATGAAAATCTACGAAATTAATCTGATAGATTGTAGTAGCTTGCTATGCTGTCGTCTGTACTTACTTGAGGGCCCCTAAGCAGCTTCATTCAATTGATCCGATCCGACGTTTCACAACAATAGACAGTAGAAACTGGAAAGTGATATGGCAGAATTTAAAGGTACATTGTGTACTTAATAACATGCAATTAACACACCCATAGCCCGCAAGGTCGACCGGTTCATGCATTGCACGTTTAGATATGGATGCAACTGAATGAGGTAAAATCATAGTGATTAATTTTAATGATGCCAAAGTCTCGGCAGAAGTACGATGCTGACAATATCTACTTTGATAACCTGCGATATATCATGTAGTGTATCTATATATTTTTACATTTAAATAATAAAATATTAAAGAACTTAACACAGAATGTCGAATGTTTTTGTGTAAAAACATCATTTATTTAATTATTGCCGAAAATGTAATTTTAAGGTTTGTCTGGAGATATGTTCTGGGTTGGCGCTAAACCGCCGTAAGGAATTTTGGGATAAATTTGCCACACATGTAACAATAACCTGGATGGATGGAACCCGTAAGGTACTTTTAATCTTGGTAATTTGTTACGTGGGATACTTGGAAGACGAGGGAAAAGCTAGTACTTTTTAGTCTAAACTAAAGCTAACGCGATTGGAGTACAGAAAACAAATTTAATCTTTTGCGTTTCATCTGCAAAATAATACATCTTAAATTACGCTATCTGACTCATTTGTTTCTTTTATCTTAGCTTAACATCTCAAAAATAGACACATCACGATGACAGCAAACAAGCAAATCAGATGCACTTATTGCATTAGCGCATACATAACCATTATTATAAATGTGTTGCGTGCTAGCGACCCAATTGTTTGTTGCTATGCAGTGTAATATTACGACTACCTGTGTGTGTGAACCAATGACATTGACAGATTCTATGTGTGCGTGTGTAACATGCATTAATCTGGCGCTACCAGCTTCAAATATTTCGGGAATATTGGATTTGTTACTGTGCTGATCGGACCAACACAAGACTGGGTCATGGTTGTCATGTAATCCGGGAATAGACCAAAATTTAGCACATAATACATAATCCACAGAAAAACTTCTTCTTTTTCTCGTTCATTTTCATTTTTTATAATGACGCTGACAACTGCAGTATTAGTTCCTCAACTATTTCACTGTCAGCAGTCTCAGTTTATTCTACTTAATGTTCTACTTAATTCTGTGTAGCAACAAAATTTCGTCAGCTGCAACAATTAATATAATTTACAACTTACTCAACCCGGGATAATTACCAGCAGTACCGTAACAGTACTTCATATTACTTTAATACGGAGATTCTGTGAACAAATTATGTGTATTATGTATATAACTCTTAACCCATTAGTAGGTCAATGCTCCTCTATAACGTCACATTTCTGTCCATATTCAATTCGAGAAAAATACTATTTGTTCTGAAAAAAAGCAGAAGTAAATCAAACGAAAATTTTAGTTTCCTACGCATTTATTTGTCTACAGCTGTCTCTAGTTATCTGTCACTCCAACAAAAACGTCTAACAGCACTATTTGAAATGTCAATTAGTGTTGAGGCTTCCGCAGTTTTAGTATTGTAAATTCCAGAGCAGTTTTCTTTAGTACCTCTTGTTTAACCTCTTTACAATATGACCTTGCAGGATCCCCCTCCAACTACTCCAAAAATCAGGGTCTCTCTAGAGTGCGCCTCAAATGTTTGATCCATGCTGCAAATATCAAACGGGAGCACTTGACAGCCAGTCCAGTGCATTACTAGTACCAAAAACTCGGAACATTGCCAATATTATTATTTTTTTCTCCTTGCCTCCGTATTTATTGAGTTAGGAGGATCGTTTCGTATATTTAATTACCTGTTTAAAATATTGTATGTTGAGTTTTCAATCATTGACTCTGTTTTCAAAACCTGTTTGTTGTCGACTTTAATTTCTTCGTCTTGACCAAATTTTCTTCTTCTATTAGAGAAATGAAACATATCATACTTTATACCTATGTAGTTATGAGCTCAGTCAACCAATGTTTATTTATGTGTTGTTATTTAGTTTTGCTCACGCAGTCTATCGTAATCCTAACATACCACAACGCTGCTGAGCGCCAATCGGTATTTACTACTTTATTTTTACTAGGGTATAAAATGTTCTTGTCTAGTTGACGATTTGGCATTGATGCAGAACTATCGTCTATTCGCAAATACAATATATCACCTATTATTGTATGATTTAAGTAATCGGTTCTTATTTGGGTCAAGTTTTTGTCTTTCGTCAGAATGTCGTTTCTGTTTTGAACCCCATCTTTTCTGTCCATTTGTAATTTCATTGTGGTGCTCCCAAACTCTCCAAGTCTTATTTTATAATCTATGCTAGACAATAATCTGCGTCTGATTTTTTCAACACGCTTTAGTGATTAAACTTGTCTTCAAAAGATAAGAGAGACGATAATACCATAGTCTAATTTACATAAAATTTACAAATTCTCCATACTAGCTGTTCAGCTGTATTAATATCTGTACATAATATGTATACTTCTACATGGAGTTTATTTATATGTCCAAGTGTTAAATGCTTCTATCTCAATCAGTAAGTTGTCAGTAATTCATTACATTTAGATTAAATGCGGGATAACGATCTACATCTAATCAACACGCCACATCGACTTTCTCAATTATTTATAACCTACGAAACTCGATATTATCAGACTTACATACAATAAATTGAAAACCGTTACTTGTAAAACGGTTGGAAAACAAAAACAACAAATCATTGATACGGAAAAACCTTACATTATCACTAAGTGATATGAAAATTGTTAGCTTTTCACATGTTACCGTTCAAAGATTTCCTCTATGTATAATGACTTCACCAACTAGTGTGTATACCCGTTACACAAACAACGGTTTAAAATAAATAGCCAGCAGCAAACGTGACCAATGGCCGGCTAGGTTTCATAACAAGGGCTAGATATTTCTAGATCATAGGATACAAGTGTACCAACGGTAAACCGCAAACAGTTGTAAATTAAGCCTTGATGTTGAAAGCAAATGAAGTGAATATGAAAAAAAAACTCGTATTGAAACTTTGTTGGTGTTAAGTGGTTTAAAAGTAGCACGAGAATCTATTTAATTTTAATCGTGATTAAATTTACTGATCAAGGAGAGTCAATATTAATTTATTTATAAACGGGATTATCTTTGGCTCATCCGATTCTTAATTTTTGATTCAGGACTTCGTTGGTTTAAATTCAGAATACGAACCTCCTTGCGAGAGAAAGTCTTGCTCAAAATTCTTAAAAGAATAGCATGTAAAGCCTAGTGAAAGTTAAAAACAAAACTTCTATTTAAAAGGTTCTCCGTGTTTCGCAGTACCACTTGAACAACATGCAGGTGAATCAAACAAAGCAATGATGTTTCGTATATCTGGTAGTAGAACGAACGACCTGTCCATTGTTAGCCTGACAATACAGCCATCAATCAAGCCTTGAAGGATCTTTGAGATAGCTTGACCGTTGGGGCTATTGTAACGAAATCATTTGATGGTATTATGGCTTCCCTGCATATGGGAGCAAGAAAAGCTTGATATGCTTATTAGCCAATGATTGTTACCGCAATATGGTTGATATTGTAACATACATAGCGTTGGGATTGCCATTAACACTACTTAGTGTAACAACAAACGTTTCACTTTATCAATGAATGGCCAGTATTAGTGCCAAACGTGGCGAGCATTTAACAGAAAGGCAATGACATTGACATTAACATTTTGAGGTCAATGCTAGGGATTCCGTCAATTATAATATAAATTAAATATTCATTAGATGAATATAAAACGGAGCTCAGAGCGATAGAAGTAATCCGGAAATGAATGCGGAGAATGTTATCTATAGCGGCACTGTGGTACAACACAGGTTCAACTTAACTATAGGTGTAACTTGCTGTTCAAAATATTTTTACAATTTGACTCGTCTAACGTCCGCTTTCACTCTTAATTGAGTTATAAATTATGGGCAGATGACAAGTGAACATAGCATGTTTAACAATTGTAAATACTTAAACCTATAAAGGATATCGATACAAAAATTATCAAATCGCAGAAGAGACGTCCAGCAGATTAGATGAAACCTACAATAATAAGTAGTTATTCTACGGAAATTAAATTATAGCTCGTTCACGTGATCGTCGCAACAGGGAGTACATACATACTTCATAGGCCGCTACATTCATCTCGGGTTGTTATTGAATGACTGTCATCGGTTGTCATCTTGGGAACACCAATTATAATGTTGCCTCGACTGTGTCGTATTCTGTGAACCTTTGCTCGAGTAACTCCCGTGTTATGCCTATACTCGGCAAGTATGCAGAATATGCCACGGATGTCTTAGAGAAATGCGTTCTTACTGGGGATTCTAAAAAGTTAAAACATTAACACAATATCCCACAGCCCACGTCTTCATGGGTATCATTTATGAAGACGTGCGCTGTGGGATATTTTCGACATGCTTTTTCGGCATCTTGGTGTGACTTCTAGATATGATAAAAGCCATAGGAAATCAATGATGTGTCCTCAAAATCCACTACCAGAACTGTGAAGCATTTAAAATAGGAAACGCCAATCGTATGCGATTACATGCCTTATTATTCAGACGATTTCACACATAAAGCCGTTAAATTCATTGAGGGAAGTCCTTATTTTTTCTTCCTAAAACAATTCCATACCTGCGTAAACATGCTGTTCACAATTTCATTATTGATGAAAGTGCGTGAAGTGCGTTTCCTCTATGCTAATTTAATTACCCTTTATTGATAGGGTAAGGCGTCATTCGGCCCACTATGGAACTGGGACCGCAGTTCAGTTACCCTTTTAAAAATTAATAGTGGTTAACTGGGTCTTCGACTGCCTAATTTTTTCATATGTATTTCTTTATGTTTTATTTTTTTCAGAATTGATTTCTATCATTTATGTTTAATTCCTTTATTTTAGTCTCTTATAGTTACGTTTGAAAGCGAGCCAGAAATCCCTCGCAGAAGCAAATTAGCGAATGATATGATATCTATTAGTTTCAGCTACAAGCAGCCAATCTGTCTATTGCTTTTGTCTGGATTTATAAGTCCACCTGAAACAGCATTATATAACTCACTACATTAACGTCTACAAGATGTACAGTCGTTTCAACAGTAAGTAAGTATTAATAAACTTTATATATGTAAATTGGAGTGAAATAACACACCAGCTTCAATCAGAATGATTTGCATTACATCAATAGATATAAAATTGCACAAAATTGACGAAGTTTCTCCGCACACCCGTAACTAAACATGGACTACAGTTAAATGGAGATTAGTTACTGGGTGCTAAAATGGAAACTAGCACAGGTTTGTTGAGACATTGGTTTATCGTTGGTTTTGAGAGACCAACGATATGGAAGAGAGAAAGCAAAAAATATGAATGATAAGAAATGTTTACAAGGTATTCCAAATACTATTGCAAAGCATACAAATAAACGAAAGATGAATGAACTTCATATTTATGCGAATAATTAAAATATCCACTTTTACAAATCACCATAACATCGAGTAAAAGTAAATGACAATCTTCTATTAAAACACGTTCCACAAACACGATATCTTAAGTTTCTTTGAGGTCGAACATCTGCCTAAATTTTATATTTAAAAAAAATAAAGATCTTGACGATAGCGTAATCTAAATATACATAGAAATCATATAAAACTGGTAAATCTAAATAAACTGTGAACTGCGCCGGATTTCCCTTAGCACAGCCAAAAGTACATAGTTACAGTTGGAACATACATAGCTATAAAAAGTAATGTAGTGGAAAAGATTACGAAACAAGAAATAATGTTTACTACACCAACAAAATAGTTTCCAGTGAAAAATGTTAAAACAAATATGGTACGCTAGCAAACAAAGCGGACTTATCGACGCCTATTTTTAGACAGCACAAGCGGGGCCGGCCGAGTGCAACATACATATTCATAGTGTCGTCCGTTCGTCTAGCAGTTCCATTAGGCAGCAGTATATTATAATTATTGCTTATTCTTAAAATTATATTTGTATTATTTGAATGGTCAGTAGCTATGCTTACCTTTTCTTTTTTTACTCTGCTTCTGCGCTATTTGATGTGTTGTGATAACATTGTAAAGGTACTGGTATTATACATTAAGCTTAGAATTCCCATTTTAAAATATTACTTTGACTACAAAGAAATGTAAATAAAAAATCAAGAATAAATTACAACGGAAGTCGAAGCGACGGATCCAATTAATATGAAACCGAACTAATAAGAAGTTTTATGTTTTATTTTATTTTTTTTTTTTAAATTGTGTGGCCGTGTGCTTTTATTTTTATTCTTAAACTATTGTGTTATACATATAGTTACGCTTTCAATATGATAGTACCTCCTTACCTACTGAATTTCGGCCATGGTAATTTCAACGGATAAACATCTCCGTTGAAATTACCATGGCCGAAATTCAGTGCACTTGTACATTTATAACAATAAATGTACAAGTGCACTCACATTTCTCTCACTCTCACAGTCCGATGGGACGGTAAACCCACATGAATATACTTTATATATGGCTTGCATTGAATAATGATAAACATATCAAACTTAACATTACAGAAATATATAATATTCGATTTGAAAGATGACACAGTAACAAAACATCGCTTACGAAACGAAATACAAAACAAAAAGTCTTAAACCTTATATTAATTAAGGTCATGGGAAACTAGAAACCTAAAAATGTAAGTGAAGCTAAGATCAATATTTGATTTACAAAAAAATTAAATATATGTTTTTGACAGCCCGTTATTTACAACTTGTTTGCGCACGCGCCTAGAGAAACCGAAGCTGAACGTCGGTTGAGAATCTGAATAGAATTTCTTTGTAAGGGTAATTTCACCTTTAGTTTTAGTGTTATCGTTCCCTTTTTTTTTTTTGTTTAGGATGAGATATAGCGGAAGTCGTGTCAGACTTTTACTGACTAAAACCCACCCGTGTTCCTTCACATGCCTGTGAAGGATCCCCCGGTTCATTTTAGTAAACTTGGGAAGCGAAGCTTTAATTTTTTTGATATTCATGAGCTGTTTTATGATGTTGGTGAGTTTTAGCAGGATATACGAGACGGTTCTTAACGTTGGGTATATTTAGGCTTCAGCATCCCGTTCATGAACCGTTCATGACAACATCTCATCTTGAAAAAAAAAAAATGTAGATGCGGTTTTTAAGCGTGTAGGGATTATTATACTCTTGATTAATATGATTGATTGATTTATTTAAAGTAGATTGCAATATGTATAATCTCGAGTGTTCGTTCAAAGTGCTGATTCTCAACCTAGTTTGAATAAATGACTTTTGATTTTGTATAAATATGAATATATTATTCGAAAGGTGGCTCGTCCTTACAACACTGAAATGTGGGAACCGAGATTTATTATCGTTAGTGTAAATATAGCTCGTCTACTATTTGTTACTGTAATGTTTTCACAATACAAGCCCTAGTTTAGGATGTTAAAAATTAATCAAGTCCATCGATGCAGAACGTTTCGGATATCGCATCATTTTCCTGGAAGTTTTCCGTCTTGATTAATTGATGTTGCATTTGTAATATAATTATTTACATTTTCTTCTTCTATTATTTCACGGTATTTTACTACTCGTTTTTATTATCATGGTTAGTAAGTACAGTAATTTCTTGATGGGGACTTACTCAGTTCTTCAATATCACAATAAAAATTCTTCATGCTTGGATCTACGTGTATTAGTATCGCGCACAGCTTATAAATCACAATTATTCACAATAGAACAATACTCCTTTTAATTTAATGGTTAGATGACGTCTGATACATTGGTATGCAACGTTATTATCCATGTTTATCCACAGCCCAACTTGACCTAGTGCTAGATTCTGTTTTATTACTTTCTAGATGACCTGGAAGACATCGTCCTGTTAAAATTACAATATGGTTTTGAGTGCATAAACGAGCTTTCCGTTTTCCTGAATTTTTCAACATTCCCAGAAACTTTAAAAATGTTCTTTCCCTTAAGAACGAAACTTACGAATACATAGTTCCAAAACAAACTAAAAAAAAATACCAAATCGGTCCATCCATTCTCAAGTCACTCGATAGCATGTAAATATTTTTAATAGGTACTTAGATCGATTCAATGTTTGTCTCGCTACAGTATTCTTGCTTACCTACCGACAATTTGTAGTTCAGTATGTCGTCACACGGTTCTTCTCTTTTCTTCTGCAACAAAAAGTGAATAACTGTCATAAAAGTCGATAACGGGTCTCGTAGTACAATCGTTTCGATTGGTCGATGAAATGATGACATATCGTTTACCAGCGTAGTGGTACTAATACTTTTTCTTTCTTTTTCTTTTAACCTATTCTCCTCAATAGACTGCGCAACTTAAATCAGATGCTGTGACATTCTACGTCTAATGTTGTCAAAATGACAGTTGAAAGTTTTTGCGTTTATAACATACAATTCATAGCGATTGCTTTAAGTACCTACATATGTCTTGGATCTTTACATTTTATTGTTTACACAAGCATCATCCATGCTTAATTTATCGGTCCTAGTTTATCCAGTTCTTTTTCAATTTTTAAATCCCGCATTGGACAATTTGCCAAAGATCTTGTAGCCTCTAATTGTATGTTCCGTAGAACTATATGTGGTAAAATAAATCAGGCCCTTTTTAATTTAATTAGCTGTATAGAATTTGGTAGAACAGCCTTATAGAATTGTCACGTCCTTAAAATAAAAAACTCAATTAAAACTAACAACGATAAAAACCTAAAATAGAAAAGACAATAGTAATTAAAAATTTAGGTAATTACTATAACTGTATAGTTGATTAATCAATAGAATTACCAGAAAACATCGCTGACGATAAGAATAATGAGGATCCTTAATTCAATACTTCTAAGATGAAAAATAAAGAAAAAAAAATATCAGTAATATTCACCGCCGACACAATGGCCGTAATTAGAGGCCTCGGTCAAAGACAATCGAAATCGAAAGGAAGCGGCCGCGGATGTGACGTCATACGAGTCATGATTAACGACAGACGTAACCGAGGTAAACGCTTACACCTGATTGTTACTTCCGAAAATGTAAATTAAGTTCTTAATGTGTGTCTGGGATCCCGAGAGGTAGACTAGTGCCTAAAGTATTTAGTTTGGCTATAAAACACGATTGAATAAGACAACCCAAATATGTAGTTCTCTTGCTACTACTAAATGGTTTAACCTCATTACTGGACCCTATAGCAATTTTCAGCAACTCAATAATTCTGTGGCGGTATCTATAACGCCACGTGCGAACAACGCGTCATATTGACGTCCCGCAAATGCTGCAACTCGCAAGCAGAGTTTAGCGCGCAACTAAGATACATACAACTTCCCGACATCAACGGTTGAGAATTGCCCGCCATACACTACTCTTTGGACTGATCTGATGTGATCTGGACGGAGGATCCTCCCTCTTCTATAATAATAATGATCTTTATTCAAAAAACTTACACAACATTGTAAAATCAAAGCTACAAAAATATTCTTATACAATTACATACATATCTTATTGCCTAAATAACAGCTAGGTATTATGTGTGACTATAAATATACATAAGGTCATACAGAACGTATTAATAAACAGAGAATCATGTAAAATTAGCGACGTGCCCGAGCTAGGTTTATTAAACCCGTGTTTCAGGCGCTCACTTTACATCACAATTCACAATATATCAATAAGTCCGTAAGATTTAATCAGGCAACGTTATGGACTAGGAATTCAATAAACAAAAGCTTTAGTTATTTATTATGCTATCTTATGTACTATTTAATTTTATATCTTATCTAACTTCTATAGAGCACGAGTGAATTGTACACCCTTTCCTCGTACCTCTTATAATTATGCAAGAATGCTTAAAATTCCTCTTGCAATTTCAGCAAGCCTCTTATAGTTCAATACAATTAAACTTCAAATTTATCTTCCAGTTTTGGCAAAATACAGATAGTAGTATAACCTGCAATACCCCTTCTTGCTCTGATTTTAAAGATGGGTGAACTCTTGTGTTTAGACTTACAGTATATATAAACTAAGATATAGTTGCTCCAAATTCTTGATATAGAAGAATTACAATAGTGTAATAAGTCGTAGTTAGAACAAGGGTATTTCCAAACTGGGAACCCTTCAGAAAATAAACTCTTGGCTAACAAACTCTGGAAACACTAAACATCAAATCAAAACCTAAAGCTTCATCCATTTCATGGTGTTGCGCGCATTACGCTGGAACAATGGATGTAGTGGCCGGTCGATGACATTATACGCGTTTGGTATGTCTAATGGATTATCATTTATGTGTCGCGGACTTTAGAACTGTGATGTTTGTAAGGACAGCTTTATGACTTGTTTTTGCAGGTGGTTTACCGATGTTACGTTGGTCATGGTTGGCTTCCAACAAGATTTTTACTTGCAATCAATAATTAGATTTCTGTAACTGCCATACATCAATATCGAAACTTGCTGGAACCATCAAAGTCTCTGAAGCAGCTTCAATTTGAAGGTTCAATATAGCTAAGTTACATAGATTCGATTAGGTTTCCAATATTCTATTGGTTGTCGATTTTATTCCCCAAAATGGTGTACGAATTTTGTTCAATACTAGGAACGTCTGTTCCTCGCAAGTGGATCGGCTGAACTTCCCTGAACTAATTATTTTTTGTAAAAGATAATGCGCCGTAATATTAATTTGTAACGAAATAAATGAAGCAACGTGTGTATTATTCATCAATTATGACAGAATTCCATTCAGTCATTATTTGATGAATAATACAATTTTAATGCAAGAAATAGTGAAAGGAAATGAAAATAGCAATATCCATTAGTAAAATCTGATGATCTTCCAACAGCCTTGCATAAAACGCAATCGTTAAACAATTCGCAGTATAGGTGTGAAGTATGCATGTTTTGCAAACAATACAGCAATAAGGCCGCTGCCTCGAATCTTGCGGACAGCGGGGCTGCGGCGGCGGCGGCGAGTGAGCGGCAGGATCTTATGCGTAAATTCAAACGGACTGGTTCTCGAGAACAGCAGCGCGGTAGCGGGGCGGTGGCGGGCAGCGAGCGGTGTACTTCTCGCGCTCGAATCTTGCGGGAAGCGGGCGAAAAGCGAGCGGTGGTCGAGCGTTAGGAATAAATTTGAATCAAAAAGATGTTGCCGCCATTGTTCAGACATTTTTTTCGCGAATAAAAACAAATATCTCGTCGACACAATCGTGAACACAACACTACACGGCTATAGTGACGCGCGATCTGCCCGCTAGTTTCGAGAACGGGTCTTTGATGCCCGCTCGGCTCCCGCGCCGCTGCCGCCGCCGCCCCGCTGCCCGTAAGATTCGGGGCAGCGGCCTAATTGCTGAAGATTACAAGGTCACTAAGTGACTCATAGCTGATAGTATGTGTGCTCTATTGAAACGAATGTATGATGTCGTCTTAAAACAAAATATTGAGTGTCATTGAGATAATGTTTTTAGTTGAATCGATTGTTCTCAGCATAGATGATAATGTTTTGTCACCGTGATGATTACGGTCATAAATAAGAATCCATATCATATCCTGCGTCTCCTGTCAGTTCATTTTACGCGAACTGGTGGACGTCAGTGATGGCGTTAAAAACGTATCCGAATTCTGAGCTAAGTCCAATAAAATACTTTTTTTCTGACAGCCCTTTCATAAATTAAAAATATGTTAATTATTTAAAGAATTGCAGGATTCTATTTTTTGGGCCTCTGACATTATTATTCAGGATCTAAAAAATATTGGTTTTACATAACATAGTTCTGCGTCGTATTTTCATTTATCAATAACTAGCAGCCGCCAGCGACTTCGTTCGTGTGGAGTTGGTTATGCACTGCTCCTTTTGGTCGCAGCGTGATGTTGTAGGTATAGCCTAAAGCCTTCCTGAATTAATGGGATATCCAACGCAAAAAGAAATTTTCTATAATAGTTCCTGAGATTAGCGCGTTCAAACAAATAAAAAAAAGTTAAAAAACTAAAACCGAACTACGACAAAAAACGACGCTGAAAAAGTATAAAACAAGATTTTCAGAATACTGAACTGAACAAAGTTGCTAATGTAGTTGCAAGTAAATGGACACAGCAGTAATGTCATACAATACTATTCTGAAGTATGCAATATTCACTATGTAGAGATAATTTTTCATGTTTGGAAAGGCGTAGTCACACGTTACATATACCTACCTACCGTAGCACCTTGACAACGTGTGACTACGCCTTTCCAAACATGAAAAAATATCTCTACATAGTGAATATTGCATACTTCAGAATAGTATTGTATGACATTACTACTGTGTCCATTTACTTGCAACTACATTAGCAACTTTGTTCAGTTCAGTATTCTGAAAATCTTGTTTTTTTTATTTGTACTATTTTGGTGTTAAAGTGTATTTGTGGCGCATATTATTAACAAAAGTTAAACTGATGAACTAAAAACTATGTACTTGACATATTACATCTACACGCACATATAACAACATAAGCCCGAAGGCATATAGTGCAGAGGCCTTTTTATGGGAGATTTAGCCAGTTATAAAACTGTTTCCGCCTTCACCGCGTGGAGTTACTCCCAGCTTATGTCGTTTTCATTGGTGCATTACATATTCTAATAATGTTCACACTGCTCTACATTGCATAAAGCGATTCACAGTTCCCGTGATCCGCGCTTTACTCTTATCGCTCATATTTAACATCATTAAAACATTCTTGTAATTATGTACAAGCATAAAGCACTCGTGAAGCTCTTTCACGTGATACCAAACACGGTATATTTATTTTAATTTTATATTAACATAGAACTTTTGTCCGCTAGAGGGCGCAATACTAAATTTGGTGACAAGCTTTATAGCTCATAACTAACAGAATATCAAGGCCCTTCTAATGGTACTGCAGTGGTCTTATTCTGATAAGTAGTAAAGAAGCTATGAACAAAAAGATGTGAATTATATACAACCAGCCCATGAATACAGGTAAAGTCACACGCAAATGCTAGCATAATATATATATTCAAAATGTACAAGTAAAGGGCTTTCAAATGATACCAAACACGGCATATTTATCTTAACTTTAGTTTTTTACTCTGTATGTTTTGTCCGCTAGAGGGCGCCACAGTAAATTTTGTGAAACCCCATATAGCCCATAACCAGCGGACAATTAAGACGCTTCTAATGATATATCATTTGTCGAATTCTGATAAGTAGTTTAGAAGTTACGAGGGAACAGATGAACATACATACATACATGCATACATACATACATACATACATACATACATACATACATACATACATACATACATACATACATAGCCTGTCAAAATCATAACCCTCCTTTTGCTTTGCCGTAGTCGGGTAATAAACAAACTCTTCAGCTTTATATATTACTAGCTTTCCGGCCGCGGCTTCGCCTGCGTGGAGTTCGGTTATATCGCGATTTTTAGATTTCCCTCGGGAACATCAAATTTTTCCGGGGTAAAAGGTAGCCTATGTTCTTTCTCAGAGTCTAAAGATTGTCTGTGCCAAATTTCATCAAAATCGGTTGAGAGGTTTAAGCGGGAAAGCGTAACAGACAGACAGACAGAGTTACTTTCGCATTTATAATATTATAGTATGGATTAGTATAGATTTGGTATTTATCATTGGTAATTTTGAATTTCGAAGAGCGAGACTGAGTATGCCTTTGCTAATACACGAATATACAATAACGAAGCACACATCCAACTACATGCCTCGTTACCAATTTCCCCGCAATTGACATACGCATGACGTCATCGAAAACCAATACAATTATATTATAAAGCAGCAGCAGTTATTTCCGGCAAATGTTACGGTGCTCAAGCATGGTGCTGCGGTGCGCAATACTAAGAGCAAACATTTAATTAGTAAATGATATGATGAATAGGTCTAATGTGGGTGTGACAAATATCGCTTAGAGCTGTCTATATGTCACATTACATTAATATTTACTACCTTTTAATTAGCTTATAACTGGCTAGTGTAATGTATGTACTGTACATTTTAAGTTATTGTGGGTAAATTGATATTTTTGTTGTAAGTATTGAAGGTAGTCGATTTGATATAACATTTTAGGCAGCCATTATACTTGTGCTTGTCTTGCACGGTGCTACGAGTGTTCTTTATTAGTTTATTCCCGTATCAAGAGTGCTCACAACCCGAGAATTGTTTAACTGACTAATAAATAATAGTGAAAACTGAATAAATAATAGTGTTAGTGGAGATTCTGCAGCCGAAAAAAAAATGCCACCGCGTACGTTTCCAAAGTTCGACATAGATAAGGGCGATTGGACATTATATGTAAAACGTCTTCAACAATACTTTATATTAAACAAAATACCGAAAGAGTTGCAAGTGCCGACGTTAATCACCGTTATGGGTATAGATAACTACAAGTTGTTGATGAAGTTATGTAGTCCGGAGAAACCGACGTCAAAAACCTTTAAACAGATTACGTTAATTATGAAAAAATACCTTCAGTCGAAACCGAGTAAGCTGGCTGAACGTTGTAAATTTCGAAATCGCAGACAACTTAGTAATGAAAACATATCGGATTATGTAGGTGTTCTAAAGGAAATTTCAATAACTTGTCAGTTCGGAGAATGCTTCAAAGAACATTTGACAGACCAATTGATTTACGGGATTAAAAGCGAGAGGATTAGAGAAAGACTGATTTTAGAAGGTGATTTAGATTTCGTGAAGGCTTATAATTTGGCCGTAAGTTTGGAGGCAGCAGAGAAACCTGCAGAAGCTGTAGTAACTATTAGTGAATCAACAGCAAGGACTTGCCTCAAGGTTAGTAGGTAGATAGATAGGTTGTAGCATCATTATCGTTAGCTCTACTACTTTATAGCTGTCAAACAGAATTTTTTACCGAAAATTAATAAAACCCATTAATAAAAGCAATTGTCAAAGCTACCTTTCAAACCTAATAATAAAAATACACTAATCTACATTAACTGCTGGTCATCTTGCTACTACCAGCTAACATTCAACATGCTGAAATTGTTTTTTTTTTCGCACTCTGAATCGGGCTGAAAGATACACAATTTCTGTTGTCTGATCTGGGGGCCTAGACAAAATCCAAGCGTTTTCCGTTCAAACGTTTTCCTTTCGCGTTAATGAGTTAACGTTAGCGTGTGAAAAATGGTAGACAAGTGACATATGAAACGTCGAACGCCCATTCCGCAGTGTTAACCGAAACACTCTATTATTAGTCTATGAATTGTGTGTAGCAAATGTCGGAGTGACACTATTGCGTTTATTTTTTCACTGTCAAACGCATTTTTTTTATAAGTTTTTAGCTCGGTTACTAGGCCTTTAAGCCAACCTTATATTCAAGAATGTTGTGTGCGTTGAAAGTAATTGAATAGTGTTTTATCACAAAGAAAGCAAGTAAACGGCTTAAGTTAATGTAAGGATTGTGATTAAATTGTTATATTTGAAATCATTGTATATTAATATTGTTAACAGATCAATTATTCCTATTGCGATGAGTAATCATTACATTTTATTTGAGATGGAATCTAGACTTCGTACGAGTCCCGGCCAATTTAATTTCCTGATAGAATTTATGGAAAGGAAAGTTTTTTCGATGTTCTACCATTTATTTCAAATTCCTATTCCATTTTAAACTACTATCGGAACTAGGTACTTACTTAAGGTTATGGAATGCATAACGTAAACAAACTCAAGTGGTTCACTTAAATGATTGTGGTCCTTACGTTTGTTATTTCTATAAACATAAACTCTATTCTAAACCTTAAAACTTGTTGGTTAGATGCGGTATTAGAATGCTGGTAGCAAACTTTGCCCCTTATCATAAACGTTGTTTAAAGTTATCTTTACATATCGTTTATGAACAAACCTCTTAAACACTGGTGTGTTTATTCATAAACGATGATTAAATTTGAGTGACATGAATGGTTAAAGAATCGCTAATCTCTAGTTAACTTTAAACATTGTTTATGAATAAGAGGGTTTATATTTATTGGGCTTTATTCTCACTGCACACTAACATTAGGTATAATGTTTAGCCATGGTGATCTTTCAAGGCCACAACCTGGGCTTCAAGGAAAAGTAAGGAGTGAACGTCTGTGGCAGGAGTTAACGGAAGGTTTTAATACGATGGGTGGAAGTGGTGTCAACAAACATTTGTTTTCAATTAGATTTATTAGTGTATTTTTTTATAAAGTTCTTCTTTCATTTAGACATTAGAATTAATAAAATGCTTAAATAAAAAAACACCCTTAATGACAGAAATACATTTTAAAGAACATAAAAACTCTTTAATTTTAATCTTAATATTGCTTTAACCCTAATTTTGAGCTCTTGATACAATACTTTTACAAATCACTTAAATGCCATGATATATTAAAAACTAAGAAAGAATATAACATACAAACATATTTTAAAGAACATAAAAACTCTTTAATTTTAACATTGCTTCAACTTTTAATATTTTGGAAATGAGCTATTGTTATATCACTTTTATAAATCGATTCAATACTGCAATAAATAAAAAAACTAAGAAAGGATATAAAATAGAAACATATTTTAAAGAACATTAAACTTTTCATCTTGATATACCTTCATTTTGAAAATGAGCTTCTAATTTGTGGAAGCAATGTAATATAACAAACACTGCATTCACAAATTACTTAACATACACATTAATAACTAAGAAAGACTGACTAGGTACTAAAATTACGACTCTTAGTCATATTTTTAGTTGTCAGTTACAATTCTGGATAAAACCTTATTCAGTGCAGCCCTGCCTTGGAGTATACACTCTGACTACTAGAGGCACTAACACCTCTTCTACTTCCATAACAGCTGGAGGAGGTAAATTGGCCATAAATAAATTCCAATTCCGACATCTCAACAATTTGCTCCATGTTACGGCGATTTAATCTTCTTTGACGCCTTCACAAAGCTGCTTCATTATTAGCCGCCCATAATAGTCTCAAAGTATGCATTTTTACTAATTAATTTGAATGAAATTACCAACGAAAATTACTATTTATAAGGTTAACGTGAGCGTCCTAGCTCCCGCTAATGTAACGTGCCGCGGAAACGTTGAAATATCATATGCGTTTGTCAAAAGTGGCTTTTGTCTACCATTTTGATGAACAATTATGACTTGTATCTGTCACGCTCGCTTCGACGTTCCTTTCCACATAACAAATAGTGACTTGTCTACCAATTTAGCAGCAGGCACGTGACCTCTGGTAAGCAAACGTCAACTCCATACATTTTGACTTTTGCGTTGACGTTAACGCTTACAGAAAAAGGATTTTGTCTAGGCCCCCTGCTTAGTCAAACCCAAAGTCGAAAGTTGTTATTACAATTAAACCATTTACAGGTACTTTTGATTAGTTACAATCAAATAGTCGGTCAGTTATGTATTCAGAACGCTGAACGTAGTGGTCCATTCCAAAACGTAAATCCCTATGGAGAACAACACACAGGGAACATTATTTAGAGGACTCTTTGGATGACGTTGATTGATATTTAATTCAGCACGCAAGTATGTGTAATGGTTGTGAATAGCTGTGCAGGTTTACTAAGAGATTTGATTCTCGATCCCAGACACCAAGCGTTTATAAAAAGTCACCGGTTCCATTATGAAACAAACTAAAACAAACCGTCCGGTGCACCAACAGGAACAAAGCAATAAAGTTGTAATGGTAATAGATTAAATAATAATTGTTGCACTCATTCCTACAGCGTACTAAACCTAGATATCCTTGCGCTACCAACCAGTGTAGGATTACGTGGTAAGTATGATGAAATCGGTGAAATATATTCGTGTCGCAATACATATTCTTGCAAGACAGTTCCCACAATAGCCTAATTTAGATTCAAACATCAATGTTCAGGCTTATAGCCTCTGCTAGACATAAACCTCCATTGAAAGCCGCAAACGAAATAAAAACAAAGATCTTGGGCCACTTTCGGTCATACTGAGATTTACTTAATTTCAAAACTAATCGAGGACGAGTGACTCGCCCAGTGTTAATGAGAAAAGTTTTTTTTTTTTTTTTAATAATTATAAACTAGCGCTTGACTGCAATCCCGCCTGATGGTAAGCAGTGATGCAATCTTTGATGTTAAAGCGCGCTAGTTTAGAAAGCCCAATCACTTAAAAAAAACTTAGTGAATAGGAAGGAGACGGCAGTTGAGCGAGGTGGTGCAACGTTAAACCCAACAACACGACCAACGATGCTGCGCCAGAGGGAGAATGATGTGGAGACCCTCCACGACCAAACACCCAACACAACAACATTTGACGCATCGTACCCGGCACACATCGCAACACAGACGCGTGCTCAGACCCATCCTCCGTACGGCTTCACCAGACATCATGCCAGAACACGACGAATCGCTTGGCGGCAAGGCTTTGTCTGGTGGGTACGGATAACCGAGTATTCTTTTGAAGCGATATCAACTCATTACACGTATTGACACAAAATCGTGCAATGCCCATAAAAAGCACCACCACCAACTACCATTCATACAAAACTTCACGGCATCAACCGTCAGACACAACAGCCTTGTGATTGGAGGATCCTCCCTTTTCTACGGAGGATGAATGAACTTTATTCCCAGTTCATCACACCTCCTTAAGTTTGAAAACCTCGAACTCGCAAATAGACATGTTTAAATTAGTTATAGTAATAATCAATAGAGCATTTCGAGTATTTTATCTTCATGCTAAAATTCCAGTGTATCAACAACTAATAAGTCCTCTTTCTTTGTTCACAGCTCCTTCAAAATCTGGGCAAGGTAGACCGGACCCTCGACGACATATTTGAAGAGCACCTGCAGAACTTCAACAGGCAACACCAGCAGGCCACCAGGCTTCAGAAGGAGTTCAATAACTACATAAGATGTATACGAGGTGAGGACCTTTCATTCATTGTCGAACAGTGAACTACATAGGAAACATTATGCTCACAGATTCCCACATCAGGATAAACATACCTTTTCATATACCCTGCCTATTGGTTACACTACAAATTGAAGACCACTGAATAGATAGCTGTGCTGTTCGGGAGCTTGTTGCGTCATTTCTTCCCAGTGAAAGTACAAGGAAGTGATGAAGGGCGGGCGTTTTGGGGTACTGTTCTATGTAATTTTGATATTAGAAAAGTGCTGATTCTTGGCTTAATTTGGATAAGTGATTCGTTTTCAAGCTTTCCTCTCCGCTCCCTTAATTTAGTCGTCCATCAGTGCAGTTGCCGTTTGGGTGTATCTACCTATATTTTTCCATTTTCGAGAAACCTGATACTCGAACAAGTTTTCTATTTGGGGCGATCTCAAATACCGATCAAGCCATCGTCCCCAGTCACGCTAGCAAAGTTTTTTAAATTGTCGACACTTGCGAAACTGGATCGCCAGTTTTCTTATATTAGTTAGCCGCTATTTTGACCTGACCGCAAACTTGGAAGCAGGACGCGCCTAATCATTTCATCTTCACATCCTTTGTACCATTGTGTGATCACAAAGAACCACCAGTTGAGTTCTAAAGCAGTCTTGTACTCCAGTTATAGACTTTCGCTAAATTGCGTCAATTCGATCAAAGGATGACTAATAACTAACATTCGGATGTGCAGAGATTCTTGAACTTCTTCTGGGTGAGTGCCAAGTGTGTACACATATGCTACAACAAATAGTTCGCAGCTTCTAATTAGGTCTAGAGGAGTGAAAAAAACTAAATAAGTTCCCCTGCAAAACGCGGAAATCTCTGGAAATCCGAAGATAGAAATGACAACCATTTTGCTGAGCTGTGTGTGTACGATTGTCGACATATAAGATGAAGTACATAGGTACTGGACATCCTCAAGCAGTGCCACCATGTGCTGTTTATTTGACGACGTCTAATCATTCTTTTGTTCTGCTAAATATTCTCCATTCTGATATGCCACGTGTTACTGGTATAGGTATCTCAACAGCATAACTGGATCTAATTTCTTGTCTTCTGCCCTCCCCAGCGGTGCAAACAGCGTCGAAGACGTTGATGGAAGCCATCACGGAGGTGTACGAGAGCAGTTGGTCTGGTCACGACCTTCTGTACGTGCAGGCGCAGAACTTGGAGATGCTGTGGCAGGACTTCTCGCACAAGCTCGGTGACCAAGTGCTCATACCGCTCAACACGTACACGAACCAGTTTCCTGAAGTCAGGGTAAGTTGAATTTGACTGTACGGCGTAGTTAATAATAGAAAGATTCGAGAACCATCGGGAAGAGAGGATTCTTGTCTCAACAGTGGGAGTGGCTGGTATACTTACTGGCAGATCAGCACCACCAGGTGGTGATCCGTAATTTACCACACGCTAGTTCTAGGACATGGCTCTTTCATGATGATTTCTTTCTCCATTTCTAAAGTAGTGGTGATGGAATAGTAAACGGAATAGTCTCTGTTTACCTCACAGCTAATTAGCGCACTCCATGACGCTATTAAAATACGAGATTCATCATCAATCTTTTATCGTCCCACTGCTGGGCATAGGTCTCCTCTCATACATAGAAGGACTGAGCGTAATCACCATGCTTGCTCAATGCGGGTTGAAGATTTCAGACTTATAAAGTCCAGGTTTCCTGAAGATATTTTCCTTCACCTTCAGTCATTGGTGTCTAAGATATACTTAGAAAGTACATACAGTATGTTAACTAACAGAGGGCGTTCCCGTTAACCCGAAATAGTATAGCATACATACATGCTAAAAAAAATATTTCCATTCGAAAACAAAATGTTTTAAAATTTTTTCCAATAAGAAAATATTCAATAAAAATTTTAAATTGACATTATAAAAGAAACACTGTACACGCGAACATGAAAGACGGCAACGTCGCAATTCATTTATACATGACGACTACTATTTTGATTTAAAACAGGAGGTTTCAAATTTATTTCCAATTAGATTTTTTTTTTTTTTTATTCTTATTTTTCTATGCTGATATTTTTATTTTAATCTATTAATGATATATATTAACGAGTTTAAGGGAACGCCCTCTGTTATTTAACGTACTGTATAACTTTAGAAAAGTTACATTGGCACTTGCCTGACCTGGAATCATCTGGTATGTCGTGGTGGCCTAGTGGTTAAAACACCAGCCTCTCAAGTATGAGTGCGCGGGTTCGATTCCAGGTCAGGCAAGTACCAATGTAACTTTTCTGAAGTTATATGTACTTTCTAAGTATATCTTGGACATCAATGACTGAAGGTGAAGGAAAACATCTTGAGGAAACCTGGACTTTATAAGTCTGAAATCGCCAACCCGCATTGAGCAAGCGTGGTGATTACGCTCAATCCTTCTCTGTATGAGAGGAGACTTGTACCCAGCAGTGGGACGATAAAAGGTTTATGATGACCTGGAATCGAACCCGCACACTCATACTTGAGAAGCTGGTGTTTCAACCACTAGACCACCACGAATACGAGTCTAGATCACCTAAAATTGAATCAAACATAATTTAAATCAAACGGGAATTTAGAACTATATAATTATCCCATTATCCCATCAACAATGTGATGAACGAGTTAAATGGTCTGGGAGAATCAAATGAATTTGGTTATTAACCTTTTAATTGTTTTAATAGAGTCTAAACGACGTTAATTAGACATGATATTTTTAATCGCACCTCAAATATACAAGATTATGCTCGACTACGTTTAATGGAATTTGACATCAATTTCAATCGGGAGTTAAAAACCACTTACATGCCTACATATATGATTATAGCTAGTACTTACATATAATTAATGTAAGTAATTATGTTTTTTATAGAAAAAGATCGAGAAACGTGGACGCAAGTTGGTGGACTATGATAGTCAGAGGCACAGCTTCCAGAATCTGCAATCGAACACTACGAAGAGAAGGGACGATGTTAAGGTAACTAGAAACACTGCTTTATTTCATGAATGTGATAGATTCTTTGCTGAAACGTCTTTATAACAGCACACTAATTCCTTAACACACTATTAGCACCAATTTGAATAATCATCATCATCCCAGCGTTAATCCCAGTAGCATCCGCAGCCTTTTCAGCTTTGGAGTCTGGGGTCCGCTTTACCAGTCCAACTGCTGATATGGATAAACTTCGACATTTTGCGTAAAGCGACTGCCGTCTGACCTCCACAACCCGAAGGCGACATCGAAGCATTGCAGTTAGACCAATTGTTGGATTTTTGAGGGCTCCAACAACCCGTAACGACTGCCACTATATGTTCGTATGGCAACCGGGACCAACGGCTTAACGTGCTTTCCGAGGCACGACCAGACCAGTGCGAATATTCATATTCATGCATACAAATACTTGCACTGTGCGGGGATCGAACCCGCGCCACCTTGCGCAGCGACCGCGTCCGCTACCGCTACGCCACGGAGGCTGTCGAGCACCAATATGAATAATATTGAAGGATTAATATTGTTAACCCACCACACACTCCACATGGTGGAAAAATGTGTCTGCTTAACAACAGAAATAAAGCATTTTTTTAATACTTATTATAAACTAGTGCTTGACTAAAATCCCGCCTGATGATAAGCAGTGATGCAATCGTTGATGGTAAAGCGCGCAAGTTTATTAAAAGCCTATTCACTCTAGCCTTGAAGACACTTATATTGTAGTCTGCATGAAACACCGCCGCTGGCAAATTGTTCCAGTCCCTCGATGTACGCGATATAAGAAAAGGCGTAACGCTTCGTTCGTATCGTTGTGGTGTCAACAAAGTAAGTGTGGAAACTCGCCGTACAACGGGTCGTCCAATGTTAGAACGGAGATGGGCAAATTAAATCATGAAAAAATGCTGTCGAACTGTCACAATGAAACCAATTGCTACTGATAGTGTGTTACGCAATTTCCCTACTGTCTGTTCCTAAAGCTTTATAATTTATAAAATTACTTCACCAATAGGATTTAAATATTAAAGTAAATAAATGAATATGTAGTTCTACACTCTCCTCGTGAGATTTTAATAATTTATTATTGAATTTCATGTCTTGACCTACTTTTCTACAATATGTAAATAAAACCCTGTCCGACCCATAAGCATAATAAAGGTTAGGTAAACACTTGGCCAAATAAAATATAAAATTTTACATAATCATCTTAGTAACAATACTAATGAATTTTGAAATAATCTTTTTTTCCCAGGAATTAATTTCAATTTACCCGAAATTTGATAATTTTAAAAAAAGTGACAACACCGGTATTATTGTGAGCGAATAGCGACGCGACTACGTCACAGGTGCCGCGTGCCCTGCCCCCCGCCGCCCGCGGAAGGGTTGCATACCGCACATGTATTAAGTTACCTCTTTTTGCAAAATAATATTTATTTTTTTAGGGGGATTTTTTTTTAAGTTTATCCAGGCTTTGTATCCATTAGTAGAATCAGTTATCGATACCTAACAATACCTTCAAGGATCGGACACGTTTTTCTTTACATATTGTATATTGGAAAGTTAGTATGAACTACTTATAATAACATGTAATTATTTTGTCGTAAGTAATCGTCTTCGTATAGCAAGGTTAGATTCAAACCCTTCATCAATTCGCTCAAAAATAACTTGGCTCTTCCATTTCTGAGCCAACTGAAAATTTTTTCCAAAAAATTAAATTATGTATTTCCTAGAATGTCCGGACAACAGCAAGTCAAGCTACCCCAAACTGTCAGATGTTCCTAATCAACGTTGAGCTTTAATGCTTTAGACATAAAGTTGAAAATCTAATAAGGATATCTGACAGATTGAAGTAGCTTGATGTGTCGTCTGTACATATACAACTAAGGTCGTGAATATATCAAGTTAAGCCATACATCTTATCCAATATTCATGCTTGACATGATCATCATCTCAACGTTAATCCCAGTCGCACCCGAAACTTTTTCAGCTTTGGAGTCTGGGGTCCGCTTTACCAGTTTAACTGCTGATTTTGGCTAAACTTCGATATTTTTCGTGAAGCGACCGACAGCCATCTGACCTCCACAACCCAAAAGCGATATCGAAGCATTGCAGCTAGACCAATTGTTGGACTTTTGAGGGCTCCAACAACCCATAACGACCGCCACTAGATGTTCGTATGGCAACCGGGACCAACAGCTTAACGTGCTTTCCAAGGCACGACCAGACCAGTGCAAGTATTCATATTCATTGACACAAATATTTGCACTGCGCGGGGATCGAACCCGCGCCTCCTTGCGCAACGACCGCGCTACGGAGGCTATATTAACGCTTGACATGCAGAATTGAAATGAATTAATATGGTGCTATAGTTATAAAAAGCACATTAACAATTATCAGAATAAAATAAATTAATACTTCATACAATCAAAAATAAAATCACCTCGCATCATCATATTTATCTTGCTATCCCATTTAATTTGGGGGCTGACGATATATTTCATTATCTTCCATACTCAATGCCCAGTTATAAGATTGCCCCACTAAGTATTTACTCTTGTAGTCCAGACAGACTACAAATATTTACTCTCAAATACACAGATAGCCCCGGAACCTGCAGGCAATACGAATATTTGTTCCGTGCGCAGGAGTAGATTGCTCAGAGCTATCAGTGTCGTCAAAAATAAATATCTAAACTTATACCTAATCTAATATGGATTATTTTCCAGGTGACCAAAGGCCGAGAACAACTGGAAGAAGCCAAGCGCACATACGAAGTCCTAAACTCTGAACTCCACGACGAACTGCCCGCACTCTACGACTCCCGCGTTCTATTCTACGTCAACAATCTGCAAACACTCTTCTCGGCTGAACAACTGTTCCATTTTGAAAGTCATAAGGTAAGAGACTTGGTAAACTTAAGTGGCAGTGGTCAGGGCACATTGCTCGTACAACCGATGGCCGATGGGGCAGTAAGGTTCTGGAGTGGCGGCCACGTACCGGAAGACGCAGCGTAGGAAGGCCCTCAACAAAGTGGACCGATGACCTGGTGAAGGTCGCGGGAAGCCGATGGATGCGGGCGGCAAAAGACCGGTCAGCGTGGTCAGCCTCGGTAGAGGCCTTTGTCCAGCAGTGGACATCTATAGTCTGAAGAAGAAGAGACTTGGTACGAAAACGCTTCTTTTCTACCTTATTGTCTTAAACGGTATCCTTTGTGCCCGATTTATAAAAGTAATAATCTCCCGTCCTCCATCAGTTGGTAGTTAGCTAAAGTTAAACAATAAACCACGTGGCTACGTTAACCGACTAAACTTAATACCAGTCACTTCAGTTGGATATAAAGGTGTATCTGACATCGACGTACAAACGAGTACCATGGATTCAGTACATGATTCTGAACCCCCCAGTGGTGAAATTTTGCGTCGGCTTTTTCCCAATTAAAAAAAAATAATATGCAGTTTTTTTCACTTTAGGCCGTTTATAATTGCTATACTTTTATAACCCAATAAGATTTTAAAGTAAAAATTAATGAATTCGTTATTTACACAAAAAAGGGCAATGTGAACAATACTAGAAAAACTATCCTTTCAGCATAATAGAGTTCGCATTAGGGGTCAACGTCATACCTACAAAGACGCACGGCGGCACGCTTGCAACGTTCAAAGACCGAGCCGACACTTTTTTTAAACACTGTTATTTCTATAACCGCTCATTAACGACATAAATGACTATCACAATTTTGTTAGTGGCATGCGGTGTAGCCTTTTCGCGAAGTTTGCGTTACGATGTCAGATAGGTACACCTTGTAGGTATGTTACAGTTGTACTTTTCAATTTAGCAGCGGTACAACATGGAGTATACACTGTTTAACCCCACAAACCCTGATGCAGTACAGGGTGAAGGCAACATCGACACATTACCTAATAATACCATGGGTTCAGTCCACGAGTCTGAACCAGCTTGCTTTGTAATTTAAAAAAGGTCGCTTATTAAAATAAAGAGTTAGCTTTTCCTTACATTTTGACCGCATAGGTAAATAAAACTTTTTTCGCAGAAGTTTTTTTTTTTTATTATCGACGAAATCATTAATTCATGATTACATTTTCCGTATCAATTTCCCGTCACCTAGTATGTTGTGTTTATTGTCATTCCTAAACCCGTTTTCCTTGGGACCTAAAACAATCCCCTGAGGTACACCATAATTCAGTTATGAAGACAGTGAAGCGGTCTTCAAGAAGCATCCTTTCTACTAAACTGCCAGTACCTATTCCTGATTGTATTATAGTCCAACCCTTGGCGGCAACAATAACTAATTTAGAAAAAAAAAAAGTATGACACAGTAATCAATTGCCTCACATGGTATTATTGACTCTATAACAGCGGAATAGAAACTGAATTGCAATATTAAGAAAGAGCTAATAAATAGTAGTGAAGAAAATATCATCTTTGCTATTTCCCTTGATTTTGGTGTAGATTTCTAGCATGATTCCTATTTTGCCTTATACCATCATATCTTTGACTTCTTTCCATTTTTTATAAGTTGTATGTTATCCGTGTATCTTACTCGTTTTTCTTTGTGTCATATTTTCTGTGTATGTAGGGACGACAGCAGGTCCAGCTACCCGAAACTGTCAAATATTCCGGATCAACCTTGAGCCTTAATGCTTTAGAGATAAAGTTGAAAATTTAATACAGAAATCTGACAGATTGTAGTAACTTGATGTGCTGTCATCTGTTCATAGAAAATAAATTACATGTATTTAAATTCTAGGAGACCAAAAACTTAAATGAAATTTTGTATGACTCTTTATAATTTCATTACCGCTCCCCATTCCAGGTATTCGGCGAACTGGAAGCGATAACGGACAAGCTAGCCACGGATTGCCAACGCGGCTCGTACAGCAAGAAGGCAAACAACTTAAGCATCAACATGAACAACATTTCCCCAGCCTCCTCGCCCAACGCGACCCTCAACAACACGCACAACGGAAAGCCCGCCTCGCCCGCAGACACCGTGCAGAGTGAGTTGGGGAGATTTGCCTATAAATATTACAGATAAAAGGGAAACTAGAGCTAACACGAATATTGAGATTTGGTTGTACTGTTTGTAATAAATTTCAAAATACAATACCGTATGTATTCTATAGTTATGTATTCACTAGTTGTTGCCGGCGAATCTGTCCGCGTGTTGATATAAAATAAGCGCCTGTTAAAATAATGGGAGCAATATGTACGACCGCGTTTGCCCCCGTTTTCGCATCATTTTTTGTTACTGCTCCGCTCCTATTGGTCATAGCGGGGTGTTACATAGCCTATGTTCTTTCTCAGGCTCTAGACTATCTGTGTACCAAATTTCATTACAATCGGTTCAGTAGTTTTGGCGTAAAAGCCGGACAGACAGACAGAGATACTTTCGCATTTATAATATTAGTATGGATTTATCATTCAGTGTGGCTACCATGAGTTTTCATAAAGAAGACTCGATCATCGATATCGAGTGCGTTTGACTCATCGATTGGCCCGCTTCAAGGTTATAAAAACTCTCAAACAATGAGAGCGCCAAACGCGGTCGATACGTATGTTGGAGTCTCGTAATGAAATGGTAGCCACACAGCTCCTAGTTAATGCAATATGTTAAAAGAGAAGGATTCGGAGTTCGATTCTGATGTCAATACGGGCTTCAGAAGACAATATAGGGTCTTGTTATGAGCCAGTAAAATTAAATTAAATGGTTAGTATAATACAGACAGTACAATAGGAACTGTATAGTTCTTTGAATCTTGAAATCATAAATAGGAAAATAACTTTTGCTTTTGTGTTGTGTTCAAGTAAATAATTGGATTGAAATGTTTTGAGTGATTGATTGCTTTCTAAAAATATTACTATGAAATAATTTTAGATGTTAATTTTTTCTTTTATCTAATTGATTGGGAGGAGACAAAGTTATAAATATAATATGCTGAATATTCTTGAATGCATTTAGAAATATACGGCTTCGGTACTTTGATTTACTAAATAAGTGTATCCTACACATTTTGTATGATAGCTTCTCTTATGGAAACTTTGTAGTCTCCCAAGTCCACCATTAACATGATCAGACTAAGTGCATGTGTTGTGTGTGTGTATAGCGCCCCCCTCCCCTGCACTGAACGGCTCCCCCCCGCCCGCGGACGTGGCCGTGCTCGCCACTACTGTCGAAGACGCTCGCACGGATTCCCGCAGCGAATCCCGCACCGACTCCCGCAACGAATCCCGCAATGACTCCCGCGACGACAGCCGCCCCGCATCAGAACAGCCCGCGAAACAAACCGACGCCCCCACGCCGCCCGCCAAAAGAGAAGACAAGCAACTCACAGCCCCCGTCACCAACAACAATGTAGAAAAGGAAGTCGGTGACAAGAAGGTCGAGGAACTGTATGATATACCTGTTGGTGAGTATGCCGCCCTGGTACTTCTAGCAGCTCCAGTTGGAACGGATTGACACAAGATTGAGCAGTATTTTTGAAATTAGAACTCGGTTATGGCGTTCTTGCACGCTTGATAGTAGATGATTATATTAGCTGCGAAGTGTTTGAAGAGTGTATCTAGCTTGTTGTTAGAAGCCGTACAGATATGAACTCCTGGTACTTTTAGTGAGTAAGTGATGAATATTCAAGCCCTTCAATATTTGGCCCCGAGATTTAGCAGTAAACGAAGGACCTGTTTCTCCGAACTTCAATTGGTACATGAAGTCCTGGTACTATTATTTAGGTGATGAATCTTCAAGGTTGTAATTAATCTTTGGTGGTGAGTAGAGGAGGGAAGAATGTATCAGATAAATGGTATTAATTTTAATGTCGTGGTAGATAGACGCATGGCTATATCTTGTCTTCTAATAAATTTAAATATGCAGTAAAACACCCCCACTGTATATACTAATAGACTAAAGTTTAAAAAAAAAAACTAAAAAAGCTAGCAATCGAACTAAAATATAGAAAACCATTTTTTTTTTATTTATACAATATGTAAAGAAAACCCTGTCCGATCCGTGAAGGTATTGTTAGGTATCATTAACTGATTCTAATAATGCCTATAAAGCTGGGCTAAACTTAAAAAAAAATCCCCCAAAAAAAATAAATATTATTTCGAAAAAGCGAGGTAACTTAATGCATGTGCTGTAGGCAACCCGATAGCCCCGCCCCCCTTCACCCGCGCATACATGCGCGGGTGAAAGGGGGCGGGGCATGCGGCACGTGGTCGCATCGCTATTCGCTCCGCCACAAATGGTGTTGTCAGTTTTTTAAAAATTACTAAATTTCGGGGAAATTGGAATTAATACCCGGGGAAAAAATATTATTTCAAAATTCATTATTATTGTTACTGTGATGATTATGTAAAATTTTATATTATATTTGGTCAAGTGTTTACCTAACCTTTATTATCCTTATGGGTCGGACAGGGTTTTCTTTACATATTGTATAGTATTGTATTATCATCATCCCTTGACCCCTGCGCAAAGTATTAAGTCAATCAGACTCGTAGAAATAGGTGAAAGTAAAGTTAAAAGATTCTATTCCATACATAATATGTGAAGCTAATAAAAACGTGTTAAAATCTATAAATCACTTTGCCACAGCATAAGTAACTTAAAAGTGCAGTACATTCACTCAGCTAAAGAGTAATTGAAGTCACTAGTCCAACGCTATAGCAAAAATTTGCACAAACACTGTTCAGTAGACAAATAGAAAGTCACAATTCTCTCAGGGCCGCCAGTACCGCCGGAGAAGTCAAATAATAACTCGGAAGAAAAGAGACAAGTAGATGTAGAACCAAAGGAAGAGAAAGGGAAGGAGAATGACAATGAAAACAAGAACGACGAGGTTTACGACATACCTATAGGTAAGTGATGGTCTGAAATATAAACGGGAAAGTTGGGACCTACTAAAACAGTTAATGAAAAATATTATCAATTTATTTCGTTTATTAAAAACTATCAGACCGTATTGTAAAGGCCTGTTCACACTATAGCATTAAAAGGAATATTTCGTACTAATGATGAATTCAGAAGAATAAGAAATAAAAATGTTTAAAAGTTTTAAACACAGATTAAAAATAACTTTATATACAACATTTTTTTTTTAATGCGAAACCCGAAGCACGTGTCCAGTATTTTTAAGTACAGTATCTGTGTTCAAAATTTCAAGGCATGAAAAACCACAAAATTATGAGCTTGTTTTCCTACTTGGCTGTCCCAACAAAAATATGGTCCACGCTCCGCTCAGGCGAGCGGGGCGTTGATCTCTGGCGTCAGCTGTTGCGCCGGCGTGAGCAATCTACCGTGCACGCTCGGTAACCACACTGCAACAATTTCTAAAAGTATTTAGGAAAAATGTGACATGGTGTAAAAATTATTGGAATCGATTCAGTTGCTTATTCTGAACGAACTCTATTCAGGTTTCGCAAACAAAAAATAACGTTGTATACGTTTTATCGTCTTACCTTCGAATGTTAACTCGTTTTATTTTGGTTTTCCCATATAAATATCGACTTTATGAAATGAGAGTAAAGTATAATTTGCTTTAAATAGATGTGTGAATAGGTCTTCTTTAAATTTAGTATGTATTTATAATAACGCTCATCGGTGGGGGACCTAACAGCTCAAAGCTTATATCATAAGTTATTTATAACAAATTTAATATTTTTATTAAAAAAATATGTATTTATACGCTAGATATATGCTGCCAAGTCGGAGATTTTATATTAAAAAATAAAATCTTGGGTAATTTACATACAATTTTATTTATCGATTATTTTTATTTCAAACATTATTTTGTAATATATAATCATAATGCTTTATTTTATTCTATTTATATTCAACATTTCTATAGGTTTACAGGCTAAACGTATGTAAATATTTATATAATTTGTATGGCTTTTATTTTTAATTTTGTGTGCATATGATTTCGCTTTTTAGTTGTTTTACGCGTGTATTTGGTAACCATTAATACTGCTTTTGGTATTATATATTATATTATGTATGTATTAGATAAGTTACCGCGGAAAATAAGAAATTTGTTATTGACAAGTCTCTTTTAGCACCTGTAGATTTTACTCTATTGACTTGAATATTAGCCGTCTTATTAACGACCATTCGGCGTCCTGTTTGCTTTTCGAACTCTATTCCGACTAATGCAAAGTTCGAAATTCAAATATGGCTAGATGGGCTTGTGCTTGGTAAAGATAATTATAGTTTTTTTTTATTTTTTTTTAGAAAAAAAATATTTAGTTCCAAATTTTGAAACGACATTGATATTCGTATGAGTTTCAGTCTGTATCTCTAAAAAAATGAGAAATTGTCGGTATGAAACTAAAGTGCGCAATAAAAGTGAGTTGCAGTTGTGTACTTGACCTTAAAATATTTGACATTTCATATGTTATTATATCTCAAACTTCGATTCGATGGACTGAGAACCATATACAATATGTAAAGAAAACTCTTTCCGATCCGTGAAGGTACTGTTAGGTATCGATAACTGATTCTACTAACGCCTACAAAGCCTGGCTAAACTTAAAAATAATAATATTTCGCAAAGGAGGTAACTTACATAGCAATACATACGCGGGCGACGGGGGACAGGGCACGCGGTCATACACAATGCCGCCAGTATTGTACATTCATTCATGCAAGGTACCTACCAATAATACCGTCGAAAATGGTGTTGTCACTTTTTAAAAACTAACCAAATATTGGGGAAGTTGGAGTTAATTCGCGGAAAAAAAAGATTACTTATTTCAAAATTAGTCTATGTTTAGTCTTTGTCATTAGTCTTGTTATTATGATGATTATGTAAAGTTTCCAATTTTATTTGGTCATGTGATTACCTAACCTTTATTATCGTTATCGGTCTGACGAGGTTTTCTTTACATATTGTATATTTTTTTATACCAATAACTTTTGATTAGTTTTGGGCATGAATATGGATGCCATTAGTTATTTAATTTAATCATGGCCTCGATAGTCACGGCTTTTTGAGTCATTTCATCTTTAACTTATAGAGAAGTATTCGAATAAGAAGTGTTGTGTAACCTCCCCCAGGAGCGACGCTGGCGGGCCTGCCGGCCGGCACCCTGTACCGCGTGCGCGCCACGTACCGCTACACGCGCGAGGACTCCGACGAGCTCAGCTTCGACGTCGGCGAGGTCATCCGCGTCGTGGAGTACGACGATCCTGATGAACAGGTAGTTAGTACCTCTTTAATTAACTCTACTATATTAAGACCTAGTTTCCAACGCTGACACCAACATCACGTCTAGGACAACTTAATACCTTATATCATCATCTCAGCGTTGATCCCAGTCGCATCCGAAGCTTTTTCAGCTTCGAAGTCTGGGGTCCGCTTTACCAGTCTAACTTTTGATTTTCCGTTAAGCGACTGCCGCCTGACCTCCACAACCCGAAGGCGATATCGAAGCAATGTAGTTATACCAATTGTTGGACTTTTGAGTACTCGCAACATCCCGTCACGACTGCCATTAGATGTTGGTATGGCAACCGGGAGTCCGGGACCGACGGCTTAACGTACTTTCCGAGGCATGACCAGACCGGTGCAAATATTCATATAAAGGGTGTATCTGACATCGACGCAAAACGAATACCATGGATCCAGTACATGATTCTGAACCCCCCAGTGGTGGAATTTTTCGTCGGCTTTTTCATGATTTAAAAAAATAAATGTAGTTTTTTTCACTTCAGACCATTCACAATTGCTATACTTTTGTAACCCAATAAGATTTTAAAGGCAACATTAAATTATTCGCTAATTACATAAAAACGCGCAATGAAAACAAAACCCTAAAAACGATCTTATCAGCTGATTTAATAGAGTTCACATCAGGGATCAACGTCATACCTACAAACTCGCACGGCGGCACGCTTGCAACGTTCAAAAGCCGAGCCGACACTTCTTTTTAAACACTGAATTCTGTAACCGTTCATTAACGACATAAATGACTATCATAATTATATTAGTGGCATGCGGTCTGGCCTTTTCGCGAAGTTTGCGTTACGATGTCAGATACACCCTGTACAAATATTTGCACTGCGCGGGGATCGAACCCGCACCTCCTTGCTACGCTACGCCACGAAGGCTGTCAACTTAATATCTTATATGTCTGACTAAAATACCAGGAAGTTATGAAATGCGAGTATTTTGTTAAGGCTAAAATGTCCCACTTGTACCTTTAAGGGACGATTGGGTCCTTTATGTCCATAACTAAAAAGTGGACAGGGCTTCTGGTTTCTTCTATTTGAATAATTTTCAGCTTATGCGTCCCAGTCTTGCTAAAGCTGGTAGTGTAGTGAAGTAACAACCATCTCAGACGCCCAATCCATTCACCAACATGGTCTTCAAAGAATCTGTCCATAGTTTTATATACAGTTTGAATTGATTAATTTTATATCATATCCTATTATTTAATGTAAATATGAAAACTGTTGTAGGTAATTTTATTTATTTTTATACTAGCTTTCCGCCCGCGGCTTCGCCCGCGTAGAGTTCGGTTATATCGCGCTTTTTGGATTTCCCTCGGGAATATCAATTTTTTCCGGGATAAAAGGTAGTCTAAACCTTCCTTAAGAATCACTCTATCTATTAAAAAAACCGCGTCAAAATCCGTTGCGTAGTTTTAAAGATCTAAGCATACATACGGACATACAGCGAAAGCGACTTTGTTTTATACTATGTATTGATTATCTAGTATAGTTTTTGTCGTGATCTTTACAGTTGTTAGTAGTAATTTACCCTGTCTACCCAAATGTCTTTTCTTTGGTGTTGTTCATCGAATCGTTGAGGTACTTAAGTTTTATATACATGTATAATATAGAACTAAAAACCTTATTTAAAACAAACTCGTCTTTAATCTCTTTACAGGAGGAAGGCTGGCTGATGGGCATCAAAGAAACAACCAATGAAAAGGGAATGTTCCCCGCGAACTTCACGCGACCAATATGAAGTGCACACACACACACACAAACCCATGCATACACACACCAACATACACACACACATAAACACGCGCACCAAACGCCGCACGCGCCGCATTCACGTGACCTAACTCGATTCATAGGTACTATAACAACCGATTTTACTACGAACTTTCTTCTGCCGTGAAATTTTGATTTACATCATTATTTTTCAAAAAACCTATGTTTAACTTAGTCTAGTTGTTGAAAGTTGATAGATTATATATTATTTATTGTGTTGTGTTACAACGAATTATGATAAATCGTAACCGTTTAACAGCGTTTGTATATAGAGTGTATGAGTAACTATGTGTCATCAACAAGTCATTGCTCGGTGTAGGGTTAATATTATTATTTACTTATTGATTATTCCATGTCACATTTTTGCAGTAGGAAACACTACTAAGAATGCAAGGAACCGGTTTCTTTGACAAGATGATAATATCATCTTGTAAATAATTGAGACAAACTAATTCATAAAAATTGCGGTGTGATTCTTTTTAATTTGAAAATTACATGAAGGTCGTAAGAGGCACAAGCTTATGGCAATGAGTGAAGCAAATATCATGATTCACAGAATAAGAATCAAGTGTTTCCTACTCCTCGATTCTTCTCCAACATTTATGACAATAATCTTCAACGATTATTAAATTGTATAATAATTAAAATCGAAATTGCTCATGTGTATCAAAAATATTTTACATTTTAAAGTGACCTTAAATTTTATTAAATTAATAAAAATTATTGACGAACAATTAAATAATAATCAAATACTTAGTTTAAGTATTTCAAGTTCTCAAGATATATTATATATTCAGTATTATTTATTATGTGTCCATTTTATTATTATTATTCTGGTCCTTTCTTTGCTATAACAATGTCTTCTTGTATTGTGTTTAAATATTAACGCTTCGTCGAACTAAGCTAAAGCGAAACAGCTGCTTTACGATTTCTATAAAACTGAGATTATACAATTAAGCCTTTGCAGCATTTAAAAGCAGCTCTGTACCACCACTTCGCCTTTCAATATTTTATATTATTACATTTCCGACAATGCATTTCATTTCAATTTTCGATTGCATTTTCAAAGCGAGGTCTTAACACATAAATCATAATCATTATAAAGGGTTAAGTTTTATTGTATATAAAATTGATTTTAGTTTTTTGTTGAACCCATATTATCTTATTGTTAATTTAACTTAGGGACTAAATCAATCGAATATTATAGCTTTTGAATAAACAAGTTTTTCTGTTTAAGTAGGTTTATGTTTTTGTTAATCTGTATTAGAATCAGATACTAACTATAAAATAGTGCTTATATTAAATTTAACATCAGACATCATACGGAAAAGTTTTTAACTGAAGATATTTATGCATAATAGACGAATTTGAGCGTAGCTACATATTTACTGAGAAACGCTCAAATTGGTTCTAAATAAATAAAGCTATCTTCAGGTAGAAAATAACACTGAAATAACTTACCATATTTTATGTGCCCTGAACAAACATTGATATGAACGCCAGTGTCAAATGAGGTGCTTTGAAAGTGTACATAATTTATATATATTTTACATTTTAATCCCATATACTTAAAATAAGACGGTTTGAAATGTGTTCCATTTTGAAAATCAACTTCCCAGAATGTTTCTTGTTGCCAACTTTATAAATAATAGTTAGGCAACACTGACGATTAAATATTTTATGATTTTAATTTTTGTGAGAAAGGAACTCGATAAGTCGTGCTCCTTGCGTGTGAAATTAAGAAAAAAATAATAATAATACGTGAACTAGTATTAGTTAACAATGTTTATAATAATGACGGGCCACTTTAACATATTGCCAGCAAATTATAGCGGCACAAAGAATGTAGCTCCGCCTTTTCAATCATTAGAAAAATCAACTTTTATACAAATTTTTGGAAGACCTATTGACCTTATCACATTTTAATATCAATTTTATCAAACGACTGAAGTTTTTTGTAGGCAAGTGTTGAAATGTTGCGATATTGTGCAGGAGTACAATCCGACATGTTGAAATTTGTGGCTTTATCGTCAGTGCCATGCAATGTCCATATGTAATGTTAATTTGTAAGTTTGTTAGGACTTGTACAGTTTTTACAAGTGGAAAATAAATATTTCGAAAATATTTGGTTTTTATTTTACTTTGGTACGTTCCTGACACTACCTAACGTCATATAAACGTGACATCAAACATTATACACGCGACTGATTGCGAAGATCGAATAAATAATTGAAGATCTGAAAAGTTCTTTCAGAACACACGATTTAAAATGTGCATTAGTAACAGCGAAGTCAGCAATTAGTATGTACCTAATTTTCCTTTTCAAATTGCATTGCTTTTGATAAAAAAAAAAATACCAACTTATGTTACTAAGTGCGTGCTATTGAATGGCATCAATAACAAAACCAAATCAGCATTGCAATAAGTAGATTTTTTATAAAACCTCATGATTACCCCTTTTGATTAAAACAAAGAGGATTAAAATATGAATGCCAACTAACGTGATTAGTCGATATCGAATGACATCAGTAACTGAGAATTTCGTAATTAAAAAGGTTTTATTTTAAAAACATAGTCATTTTGAGTCCATGGTTGCTTTTGATAAAAAATAAGGTTCGATGCGCGCAAAGTAATAGCACAGTATAAAAATCATACAGTCGTCAAACGAAGACGTCTAGACAGAGCAATCGTGCGGGGTGTGAGGGAAGAGACGTGGGTAAGCGGCACCCGAGCTGCGAACAAAACGATGATCGTAGCTCGGTATCTACCATTAAGGGCTAACGCGTGTTTGTTTTTTATTTGTTTGTTTTATAATTTGATATGAGTGTCAATTTTGAGTATAATTGGGGTGCTTGTTACGAAAAAGCCATCCTTTTTGACCACCAAAATGGCGGACGTCATTGTTTTTACTATTTGATATGAGTGTCAATTTTGAGTATAATTAGGGCGCTTGTTACGAAAAAGCCACCCTTTTTGAAATCAAAGATGGCGGACGCCAATTTAAATGTATATTAATATGATATGGGTGTTAATTCCCAGGTGGATTGGGGTGCTGGTTACGAAAATACCATCTAAATAACTTAAATCTGTTTCCAGTTGTTCCCTTAGTAAAAATAGCAAATTAATTAAATGTAATACAGCTATCGATGTTGATCTGCAATAAATAAATAATTTCATAAATATTGTTTATTTGTGACAACCCTGTCCGATGCGTTACTGTGTAGATGATGTCGGCATTTTACACGAGATCAAAAGCGTCGACCTACTGTATGATTTTTATACTGTGGTAATAGTTTGAATTTTATTTTGTGCCTTTAACCCAATAATAACTTGGTGCGCGACGATGGCAAGAGACCGGACGATGTGTCTTTATGTCAATAGAAGGTGGGTATGCCTTTAATGTGGGACGCAGGTCAAATCAAATCAAATCATTTATTTCAAATAAACCAGTTACAGGCACTTTTGAATTGTCAGAAGGTCGGTCAGTCGAAGATGAAGCTAGTCGCCCATTCCAAAGAGTAGGTACCTATGGAGAAGAACGGGCAAGAAACTCCATGGACACTCTTTTAAATTTTTAAGCTATTGTTACAAATATTTGATTACATCATTCATGTTGAAATCAACCGCGTGAGAACGATGCAGAAATATATTGTACGCTGAGAGCTTTTCATTATGGAAAACACACAAAAATCAATTCAGAAATTAAAATACGCCGTGGCAGCTAAGAGATGACCAGTCCCCTCCGACGGCGTCCGTTCACGAACATGACGTATGGATCAGCATCATTCAGCTCAACCATATCGAAGGGAACCCAATGACCCAAAACACACGCCACCATCAGCGAGACATTTGAGTGAGCATGACATACTCTCAACAGCCAGAGCACAATTAAGTCAATAAAAAAGACTAACCCAACAAATAAATGCCTTACAGCACATACGTACATTGTGCTCACACGTTTGCCATGCAATTATACAATACTAAGAAATTGAATCTACACAATGCTAAGATAGTTTTGTCCAAGGTTCAGCAGCTCCAACAGTGTTCCCGAATCTGTGGAAAGTTTAGCTCCTGTGTAGCTGTACAAGTGCCGAACACCTCTGTCAGCGATACAATTCCGTAACGTACAATATGCTTGGCTACATATGTGTAATACAGGCTTTGAATAAATAACATAAACAATTACTTAGTAAAACTACAAGAGGAAAAATCAAAGAACAATCATTGTATAGAAATCGGACGCAACTCAAGCCCAAGCCTTTTTGTCCTCAATATAATCCTTCACACTATAAAATGCTTTCTGACACAACTTACGTTTAATGAAGGATTTGAATTTATTCAGGCTCAGATCTTGAACCACCTCTGGAAGTCCATTGTAAAAATGTATACATTGGCATCTTAAAGAGCCACCTATTTTCTTGAGCCTTGTTGTAGGTACAATAAATTTGTGCCTGTTCCTAGTATTTATATCATGGACATCACTGTATTTTTTAAACAATTTTATATTTTTATGAGCATACAAAAGATTTTCATAAATATATTGAGACGGCACGGTCAGTACATTAATCTCTTTAAATTTTTCTCTGAGAGAGTGTCTCGGACTTAATTTATAAATTGCACGAAGAGCTCGTTTCTGCAAAACAAATATTGTTTGAATATCGGCGGCATTTCCCCACAACAGAATACCGTACGACATTACGCTGTGGAAATAGCTAAACGGGCCGTCTCAACATCAGTCAAATTACGAATTGTTCTAACTGCGTATGCAGCAGAACTTAGCTTTTTTGACAATTTTTCTATGTGTGAGGCCATTGAAGCTTAGCATCCAGAGTTATACCCAAGAACACTGTGCTGTCGTCAGATTTCAATTCTTCGCCCCTTATCAACACTTTAGTTTCCACCTGCCTCACGTGAGGTAGAGTAAACTTAATGCATTTGGTTTTTTTCTCGTTTAAGAGTAAATTATTAACATTAAACCAATGGACTACTTTGGAGATGGCGCTATTTACATCATCAGTAACCTGCTGCTGACGTTTCAGTTTAAATAAAAGTGAAGTGTCATCTGCAAACAACACTATATCGTGGTTATCCTTTATTAGGTACGGTAGGTCATTGATGTAAATAAGAAACAAAAAAGGACCAAGAATTGACCCCTGTGGGACTCCCATTGTTACTAAAGATCCGGAAGATCTTTTTCCATTAACGTCAACGCTTTGAATCCTACCACTCAAGTAAGATGTAATGGGTGTTTAATTTTTTTCGTGCATATTATACGTCCAGTAAAATAACATTGATTTATTCAATAAATATCTACATTCTTTCCAATGAATTCCAAGTGGAACACAGTTATGCTTGTATGCATGGAATATTTACAATAATAATTAGCATAATTAGTTAATTATAAACAAAAAACTTCATTTATTCTCATTTCCTTCGGTGTCCATTTACTACTATACTAAATAAATTTATTTTTTAATCAGATAAATCAAAGTAAATAGAAGCAAAATAACCATAATAATGAAGTATATTAAAAAACCCAACGTTTACGTCTGAATTAAATAATGCTATCTTCACAATATTTGAGATATGATTTCATAAACATTTATTTTAATTTTTTTCTGATTACCCTCGGTATGAAAACAAATCCACATTATAGTTAGCGCTTGATCTTAAATGCTATTCTACTGCGATGTGAAGCCCCGCGCACGTCTCAGTCTGCCAGTAGACATCGTAACGGGTGCACGCTTGCTTGTGAAAAATAAAAAAAAACTCGTGTTAAGTGTCGCGGGAGGTGATTATTCTGGAATCGTTCTCTTTCCTATCGTCCGTATTATAACGTGAGTATATATGTTTTCGTTTATTGCGTTACTTATTATCAATTTCCATGATTCCCTTCGCAGTTTAAAATAGGTATTAGGTTTGTAATTTTGTTATTTCTCAATCAAAACTGAATAAAGCATATAAACCTCATTACCTTCTTCCTCATTCCGTTCGTTTACCATCGTTTTTTTCAGCGACGGTGATGAGATCAAAACGATGGTAATTACAATATGTTTGCTGTTGTGTGTGCTTGTTTATTTTTGACTTGTGATCGTGGGTAGTAGTAAGTGGAGTAGAAAGTGAAGTGAAGTGAAGTTCACTTTCTACTTTTAATATGTTTGGTAGCAAAAAAAATTAAAATTTATTGTACATACAGTTTTAAGTTAGCTTGTGGTTGAACATGATTAATATTTTGGTCACTTACTGTTACTTTTATATCTTTGCAGATCAATTGTATAATTAAGAATGCCAAAGAAAGCCAAACAAACACTAGAGCAGAAACGAGAGCGCGATCGACTACAAAAGCAAAAAAAATATGCAGAAATTAAGAAAGATGCCGAAAAGTACGCTGAAGTGAAAGCAAAAGAAAGAGCAAGATACCTCAAACGAAAAGAAAACAAAAAAATTAAAAGCGCGGAAGAAATGACACCTAGACAGTTAAGAATTAGGAGGAAAATGTGGATAATTAATTCAAAACGTCATTATGAAAATAAAAAGAAAGAAAAAGCTATTCATCAATTATTAATAGACAATTCTCCACCAAATAGTGATACTGAAGTACTCCCAGCTGAACAAGACCCTCTCGCTCGATCAGCTTCAAGTCCCATGCCTAGTACATCCAAAAATTCTTTACGTGATACTTATTCTTGTCCACAGTGTATGAAAAAAGATGTTCTTTTGAGAAAACTTCGCTACAGACATAAAAAGCAATTAGGTATTTTAAAACAAGAAAAGGAAAAAAAAGGAGAAACAGAAAGATGCCATTAGAAAAATGTTGTACAGAGTGATGAAAAATAAAAAGAAAAATGAAAAAAAGTCAACTGAACAAAAAATGGAACTGTTAATAAATAATGTAGACTCGGAAAGACGTGAAGAAATTAAGAAGAAGTTAATATTTGGGGAAATTTTATCAAGAAGTGTCGGGGAAGGATACAAATGCTTGAGAAAAAAAGATAAGAAAGAGTTCTCAGATTTAGTTATGAGTATGACTGAGAAAGAAAAATTTAAGGAATATAAGCTTTTAACAAAAACGAAATCATTCACTGTTAGAAACAAAACAGATAATAAAACAGCTAATAAGAATAAAAACTTAACGGAGCAAATAATTTTAGATTTTTTTAACGATGATACAGTGACTAGAATTGCGGCTGATAAAAAAGAATACATTACCAAAAATAAAATAAGAAAGCAGAAAAGATACCTAACGGACACATTGACAAATCTATACAAAAAGTTTAAGCATAATACTAATGTCATGGTAACGTATCAAACCTTTTGTAAATATCGCCCCTTTTGGGTTTTATACCCAAAGGATTCCAGTAGAAATACGTGTGCCTGCAAAGTTCATATTAATATCGATTTGTTGATTAAATGCCTAAATACAAACAAAATACTAAAGGAATCCAATGGTACCGGTATTTTGGAAAGCTTGTGTTGTAATGCTTATGATGAAAATTGTTTAAATCGCACATGCAAAAAATGTCAACAGAAAAAAGTAGATTACGCCGAATTCCGGAATGATAAAAAGATTAAATATTATGAGTGGCGTAATTGCTCTGAAACTTATTATGTAAAAGATGAGGAGAAAACAAAGTTGGTTACAAAAAAAGAAATATTATACGATTACCCTCGTAATATAATATTTCAATTAGAAAAAAATCTTGTGGGTTATATGAAACATTGCACTAATATTTGGACTCAGTATAAAAATATCAAAGAGCTTAAAAATAATCTTACTCCACATGAGGTAGTGATGCATGTTGACTTCAGCGAAAACTACTGTGTTAAATATAACGAAGAGATCCAAAGTTTTCATTTTGGTGGTAGTAGAATGCAATTGTCACTACACACATGCGTTATCTACTTGATTGACCCAGAAGTTGGTATACAAAAATAATACAGCTTTTGTTCTATAAGTGAGTGTACCCAACACGATGCTGCGGCTATCTGGGCACATTTGATACCTACCATAGGGTACGTAATGGAAATTTCAACCCAAATCGATACTATACATTTCATTTCCGACAGTCCAACAAGTCAATATAGAAATCGTTTTATTTTTTATATGATCAGCCAACTGTATCGCGTGTTTCCGCAACTGAAATCTATCACCTGGAACTACTTAGAAGCTGGCCACGGCAAAGGGGCGCCAGATGGAGTTGGTGCTGTTCTAAAACGAACAGCAGATCAAGTAGTCCGTTTTGGTAGTGATGTAGAATCATTAAACACATTTTTAGCCTGTCTTAGACCTAGAGTGAAAATAGAGATTCGTGTTGTATCAAAAAATGACATTGCAGCAAGATGTTTTCCAAAAACTGTAAAAACGGCCAAAAAGACAATGATGGTGCACCAAGTTCTGTGGTCATTTGGGAACTCTAAGCTTAGTTTAAGAAAACTAAGTTGTTTTCGGTGTAATAATGAAGTTATTTGTAGCCACAGCAAACATATTGGATACTATGATATCCCATCTTGCGAAGGGGTGAATACCGACCAATTTAAAAGTTTTCTTGATGAGAATACGAAATCAGAATTAATTCAGGAAATAACTGACACAAGTTTTGCATTTACTTCTTCGGAACCTTTAGTCAGTTCAGAAAACCACTCTTCAAAGAGGCCTGATTCACCAATTGTGAAAATACTATCAAATATTAATGTGACTGATTGGGATAATAGAAAGTTTTATATTCATAAGAAAAATCTTGCTAAAATGAAAGCAAATAACAATAAAACTTACCATACTGATTTTGAGAAATTTATTATGATGTACAAAGATGAAAATGGAGATGATGCCAAAGAAAATAAAGACGAAGAACTTGATGAGAAAAAGACAATTGATCGTTGCAGTGATATGGACACGAGTGATGATGATTTGAATATATTTTAACGGGAAAGTTAAAGTTTTATTTAATATCTTATTGTTAAAATTAGTCATTTGATTTGTAACCTGATTTTTAAATACTACATTTTTGATCTCATGTTGTTTGATATACCTAAGTCTAGGCAAGGAGAAATGGCCTTGTATGTTATGATTGTTAAATTGATGTTATATTATGTTGATTGTTACCTCTTAAACTACACTTCTTACTACTTACTTCTTCTCTCTCTACTTAAAGTTCACAAATATTAAAAATACTTAATGTAACAGTATTGCCTTCTGTTTTTCTTCATTACCTTCGCACAGCTCAACCTTCAATAAATGCCTTAATATCATGTCCTTATCGTTCTCATTACCACCTCAGATCGATTTTAAAAATGATAATAATTTTAAAATTACTAATAAAATTAAAGTAGAAACGACGAAATATTCAAAGATTATCCTTATATTATCGATATAAGTTAAAAAAAAAACAAAAATATTCGACAATAAATTTGAAAGTTAGATTGTTAAAAATATGCACGAAAAGAATTAAATACCCTAATAAGATCCAGAGCAGAGTTCCGGATCCCGTAGTGGCGGAGTTTCCTGATTAACGTATCGTGAAGAACGCAATCGAATGCCTTGGACAAATCACAAAAGATGCCCAAGGCATCGCATTTATCCTCCCATGCATTATATATATGACCTAGAAGTTCAACACCGGCATCAGTAGTTGAACGACCCCTTGTAAAACCGAACTGTTTGCTATGTAATAATTTATGTTTATTAAAAAAATTTAGCATTTGGTTTAAAATTAATTTCTCAAAAATTTTACTAAAGGTAGGTAGTACAGAAATAGGTCTATAATTTGTGGGGTCTGATGTACTACCAGATTTAAACAAAGGTATTATTTTACTATTTTTCATGAGATCAGGAAACTCTCCACAGTCAATACAAGCATTAAAGATAACAGCTAGAGTGGGTGCCACAATATCAATAATAGACTTAGCAACTTCCACCGAATGACCCCATAGGTCAGCAGTCTTTTTACATTTAGAGTGTGAAAGATTTTAATTATATCTCTACTGATAACATGTTCAAAATGAAACTCCGAATCACAAACATTAACATTTTCTTTAAGCAAAGACTCGGCAACAGAAGGTGATGAGTTTAGGGATTTAGTAGTTGAAACAGGAATATCCGAAAAGAAATTTTCAAATGCCTCAGAGACTTGCGAGTCTGATTTAATTATGTTGTCATTAATAGACAGGCTATAGTCAGTATTTCTATCACTGGACCTTCCCGTTTCACTATTAATAATTTTCCAAGTCGTTTTAATTACATTGCCACTGTTCTTTATCTTTGAACTCAAGTAACGTGACTTGGCCATATAACAAACTTGTTTGAATAATTTTGAATATTTTCTAACATACAAATTGAATTCAACAGTGTTAATATAAATCCTCTCATTGTACAGTTCATAAAGCCGAGTTCTACTTTTATGAATACCGATGGTAGCCCAATCAGAGAAAGATGCTTTACTATTAACAGAGATAGTCTTGGGAACAAAGGTGGAATCAAATAGCTTACGGTATATATTAAAAAAATTGTCATAGAGATGATTAGGATCAGCATTAACAGCACTGGATAAGAATGGCAATTTATTGATGAGATCAAATCTAAAAACCTCCAAGCGGCTTTCTGTTTTGGGGTTAACAGTGATATCCTTTTTGGCCACTTTTTTACTATGGTTTGGAATAGAAATCCTTTGTCCGCAGTGATCAGAATCAAGTAAATTTAAAACTTTTTTGTGGCTTGGTATTATGTTTGTAAAAATATTATCTAGGCACGTGGCACAAGTAGGTGTTATTCTTGTGGGCTCCAAAAATAGGTTTACAAGATTGTAGGACTGAAATAGACTTATAATTTTATTACAATAACCAGAGTTCTCTAAAAAATTAATATTAAAATCACCGCAGACGATAATGGCTTTGTTTGAAACACAAATCTTGTGTAAGACTTCATCCATTACCTTTTCAAAGCAGTCATACAATCCTGAAGGGGGTCTGTACACACTTAACACAATGAAGCCCTCCAACTCTACACAGGCAATTTCAGCTGTTCGTTCAACAGACAGGTCGCAACTTGTGTCGATACTCTTGCACCATCCCATTTTCCTGGCTCCGCATACTGTACTAGCGTAACGTGTACTAGCGTTGCTGCTGCGGCTGAAAACCTCAAGCGGTGAAAATATAACAACCTTATCGGAAATTACATTTTCGAGCCCTTTAAGGTTGAAACCCCTGGGACGTGGGGTCTGAGTCCTCATTGCCTGATCATTGAACTTTCTAAACGGCTTGTTGATTCTTCCCGTGACTCGAGGGCTGGCTTTTATATCTCTTGGCCAGAGGCTAACCATTTCCATACAACGAGGCAATGTCGCCAGTCTTTTGGGTACATACATTGCCAGTAATTATATACTTACTATACTCTTTGATTGCCAGTCGTCAGCGATGCCGAGGATTTTTTTTGACGCTGTATCGCCATATATTATTTCTCCGTGTGCGTTCGCGCAGCGGAATGTTGTTGAATTTAAAGATTTTAAATATGCAGATATTTAGTGTATGACGTCGTGTAATTGTGTATGGTAAAAAAAATTTGTGCATGCAGCCATTGTGGAGAAATTCACCAAAAACTGATTCCGCTGGGCGAACGTTGTCCTGGCGGAACTTTTTTTAATCCATTGACTTTAGAAAAAAGAAATGTGTCCAAAAATTAGTGTGTATTTGTGTGTAATTGTGTATGTATAAATAAAATTTGTGCATGCATAGACTTCGGAGAAATTCAAGTTTCCGCTGCGCGAACGTTTGGCCATTAGCTAGTTTTCATATAAAGCGTGTCGTGAAGTCGCCTGTCAGGCCTCGCTTAGTACTTATTAGCGAGAATCCTGGCCCTAAACTACGACTCCGCGAAAGTACTTAATTGTCTGATGATAACTTGCATTGACTTACCGAGCTTGTAGTTGTCTCAGCCCGTACTTAGATGATGTAATGATCTGCTTCGCCTTGTTATGAGATGTGTGCCAGCTATGATTATCCCATGTTCTTTGTTAACCTCTCAAGACCTCGATCTGTAGGGATTAAGCAATCATCATTTGCTTGTTTTGGAACTAAGTGCGCAGGGCCAATCTTACTTTTATAACTTGGGTTACATTTATATTTGTTCGATTGTTTACTCGTATTTACTTTTAACCTCCAAATGAGGGCTTGTGTGTTACAGAGCCTCGTGCTCTGGCTTAAGTACTTTGTGCTACTCAGCGATTATATTGGATGTCCCTTGTCTGTGACCCTCGCCCTGCGGCTTGGGATTTCCTTGTTAGGCTAGAATAACTCTACGCCCCCTTTAGAACTTGCACATGAGACCCACGCCACATGCGACCTACACCCTACGGGCTAGGATTTATCTTTGAAGGCGATAGCAACTCTACCGCCCATGCAGATTCTTGCACATGCGACCCATACCCTGCCGTATGGGATTTTCTTATGAGGCTATAGCAATTCTACGGCCCCCTTATTCAGAATTTGCACAGATCGACAGGACATACAACTTTTGATACAAATTAGCGTTACTCAACTTTAGTAACTTCCTTTAGTTCAAACTACCGTAATACATATACGATTGGATTAACAACAAGTAATTAGATAAACCCTAGGCACTTAGCTTTCATTAACTGGAGGCTTCTCGCATGTTCGGGAGCTCACTCAATTCACACTAGACTTTAAACTATTCTTATAAGACTGTACTCAATGCCGGCGATATTGCAAAAGGGCTTTTTACTTAGTTTGGCGTCGTTAGGTAAAAGTCCACAGACTACAATGTACCATAGTTATGATATTCTCGCTTACCTTGTGCAGAAGTGTCAGTGATCTTGCGAGAATGTCTTCTTATGTATTATTATGAGTGATTTCGCGCTAAGTCGCGACAAAGCGCTTACATAGAGAGCTGTAGATTTTTACATACGTTGTTTTGAATTTGTGCATATTTGTGTACAAAACAGATTTAGAAAAAATCGTAGGGCTAAAAAGATAAAAATATAAACGTAAAACACGCTTTTTAGGTCATAGTTCTTAAAGTATGCACTTTGGGGTCTAGATTTTCACGTTTATACAAACCTTGTAAGTGTCTGCAACATATTGCCAAATATCAATGATGTTCCTTTAGTAATTAAAGAGATATAGGACAATTTACCATGACAAAATCACTGTTTACAAAGCAGTCAAATATCACGACATTCTAAAGGAATTGCATGGTAAAATGTACGCCAATGATTAGTGTATTCATTCAACTATTCACATGCAAAATTTCATCTCATTAAATTCAGTAATTAAAGAAAAACAATTAAAATACTGACGAAGCATCGAAAACCTACATAACCCGACCAAGTTCGGATAGCTATAAAAAAGCGGCCGTGCAATATATTTAGGTAACATCCCAAAATTTACAGTATAATACCGGTATTGAATTGGTATAGGTGATAACACAATTGTTTCGATATAATATAAAGGTCATTTATTTTTGTACACCTACTTTAGTAAATGTATTTGATTATGACAAAGTAGATACTATTTACGTAGTTACTTTATTTAAGTATGCGCTTGAGACTTGAGATATAATCTAAATATATTAATTTAGGCAAATAAAATTCATACAGCTAATTTCTATTGAATATTTCACGGATCCGGATTCTTACTATAGACCCCTCAGGGAAATTAAATAATTACCACAAGTAAATACTACTGTTTTTAAATGTTGATTTATTTTTATATTAGGCAGACTCTCAAACCTAAACAACTGAATAGTCTACTTTATTGATCTGTGATTGTTAATCTGTAATTTTATTATTGGAACTAGAAAATATTAGGTATACTTAGAAATGTTGAGGTTATTTACTGTATTTGCTACTCATTTAAAAATATTTCTTGAAAATACCTTTTTAATACAAATGTTTTAGTTTAAGCACTTTTTTAATGTTAACAACTGAATAGTCCAGTTATGTGATCGATTTTAATTTTTATTGAAGTTCGAAATATTATACTTAGGTACCCTTATATTCATAATAGTTTATTAAACCTATTTTAGTTAAAACACATTTAAGTCTATTGCTGCCGTTGCAAGCGTATGTTAACGTTATTATAATTACATAATTAAGCATTATATGTAATTAAAAATATTTTTGTACACGGATATTTAAATAGAGAAGTACTTGTTAATTGTAGATTTATTTTTGTCGTAGATAGTGGCGTTATTATAAAAAAATATATTTTTCATTCAAGAAATGCAATTGTTTTATTTTTTCCTAACGCTTGTGTACGCAACTGTGCCATATTAATAAATACTATATTGAAAGGTTAAGAACGTTCTTAAGATATATGGCACGGCCGCTTTTTTATAGCTATCCGAACTTGGTCGGGTTATGTAGGTTTTCGATGCTTCGTCAGTATTTTAATTGTTTTTCTTTAATTACTGAATTTAATGAGATGAAATTTTGCATGTGAATAGTTGAATGAATACACTAATTATTGGCATACATTTTACCATGCAATTCCTTTAGAATGTCGTGATATTTGACTACTTTGTAAACAGTGATTTTGTCATGATAAATTGTCCTATATCTCTTTAATTACTAAAGAAACATCATTGATATTTGGCAATATGTTGCAGACACTTACAAGGTTTGTATAAACGTGAAAATGTAGACCCCAAAGTGCATACTTTAAGAACTATGACCTAAAAAGCGTGTTTTACGTTTATATTTTTATCTTTTTAGCCCTACGATTTTTTCTAAATCTGTTTTGTACACAAATATGCACAAATTCAAAACAACGTATGTAAAAATCTACAGCTCTCTATGTAAGCGCTTTATATGAAAACTAGCTAATGGCCAAACGTTCGCGCAGCGGAAACTTGAATTTCTCCGAAGTCTATGCATGCACAAATTTTATTCATACATACACAATTACACACAAATACACACTAATTTTTGGACACATTTCTTTTTTCTAAAGTCAATGGATTAAAAAAAGTTCCGCCAGGACAACGTTCGCCCAGCGGAATCAGTTTTTGGTGAATTTCTCCACAATGGCTGCATGCACAAATTTTTTTTACCATACACAATTACACGACGTCATACACTAAATATCTGCATATTTAAAATCTTTAAATTCAACAACATTCCGCTGCGCGAACGCACACTATTTCTCCAAGGGTCTGAAACAGTTTTCTCCCTTATTGTCTCTTTCTATCGAACCAATCTGAACGTCCGACCCACCAATCGACAGATATTCGTCCCTGGTACCATGGAATCACTGATCTCTATAAAATACGCTGGATTGGCTATCCCATACAAAATGACAGCTATTAGCTGTGCCGATTCAAAGCGCCCCTAATGACAAGTGAGAGTTCCGAGAACTAATCAGATTGCAAATGGCCGCGCTTGTTTGTTGTTTTTGAGCTAAGCGTCTCTGCGAAATAAAAAGTTTTCTACAGGATTTACTGTGATTGTGATATAAATTAAAGTGTTATAATAGTGACAGTGATTGTATTGTTCGTTCAACATGAAATCGTGCGTATATTGTAAAACACGATACGAAAAAGGCAGTAGTGTCACTTTTCACAAGTAAGTGTATCTAAAACATAATACTTATTAGAAAACCGCTTAAAGCAGTATATTTTTACATTAACAAACGTAAGCTGTTCGAGTTTACGGTATTTTACTAACATTTTTATAACCAATAACTTTTGATAGGGATGTTAAAATTCATATCGATATTTTCGTAATGTAAAACAAAAATCATGCTAAACAATAATGTTTATCATCATTGAATAATAATACGCACATTATAACAAATAATTTAACACCTACGATTCATAATTATTATTCTCATTAAGTGTTCTATGTATGTAATTATATATTTAGTTACCTATATTATTTATAATTTTTTACCCATACCTACTATAATGTTTCTTTTAATTACAGGTTCCCCTCCGATTACACTCTCAAACTTTGGTTAAAAAATATGAGGGTTGTCAACTGGACTCCAACAATGTATCATTATCTCTGTTCTAAACACTTCACTGATGACTGTTTCATTAAACATCGGTCACGGACTACATTGAAAAAATGCAGTATCCCTACAATATTTCTTGGTGAGTGTACATTCATAATACCTATGTAAATACTTTGTCGGTATCAAAGAAATATTATTGATTATCTAAATAAAATAACACTTATGTTTTTCACAGAAACTAATTCGTCCTTATTACAAACTGAGATGTTTAAAAATGCTAACCAACCAACAGAATACCAATGCCAGAATGATGTTGAAATGAACTTGGATGAATTTAATTCACCTTTAGTACCTATCCAAGTTGGATTACCAAATTATGATTGCAACGAGATTGAAGTTAATACAACAGAAATGTTGCCATGTGAAGCCCTTGCAGGTAAGTTATTTAAAAAATAAAACAGAATTTCTAATAAAAATACTGAACATGGCTTACTGAAGTATTAAGTTGGCGACTAACAGTTTTAGTGTTTGTGTGATGAGCACGATCATTTCTTCTGTGTCTGGGTGTAATTTATCTATAATATGTATATATTTAGGAATATATAAGTATGTTTATCAGTTGTCTAGTACCCATAACACAAGCTCTGCTTTGCACTAGACTATGTTGTGTGACGGAAAACATAGAGGTGGACTGAGGACCAGCCCCTGATTGACCTGATTCACAACCATTCGACTTTGTCTGAACCGAATCAAACACTTTTGTTGCCGAAAAGCTCTTCCAAATGCTATTCACAGATCGGTATCTTGACAATTTTAACAGTTCAAATTCGATATGAAGCCCATTATCGTACCCGCAGCTATTTGCCATCAGTAAGCTAACCAACAAAAGGAAATTGCAACATAGGTGTTCGATTTGGTTTGGATGTAGAATGGTTGTGAATCAGGGGGCTGGTGAGGCGACGCTTGGGGGAGGCCTATGTCCAACAGTGGACGTCTTTCAGCTGAAATGATGATGACATACCTTTCCAAATTATTTTGAATGGTGTTTTCACTATATAATCATCCTTCTTTGAATAACATGAGTAATGAAATATAATTTCTTGTTACAGTTCCAAGCACAAGTTACAACAAAAGCAACTCTAGTACACCAAAGACATCTAGAACTTTAGAAGAACTCTGTTCTAGTGTAAAATTAGATCACCGCTACGAGAGCACCCCAAAATCTTCTAAAATTAAATTGGAAAGGGTCAAAAGAGCCTTGAAAATGTCACAGGCCCGAATTAAAGTATTGTCTCAAAATGTAAAACGTATGAAAATTACCGTGTCTACTTTAAGGTCTGTAATTGCTGATTAAAAAAAAAGAAAACTGGTATGTGATGATTGTGTATATATGTTAAATCAGTACGACGATTTTAAACCACAACTTTTTAAAAGAATGACCAAAAATTTAAAAAATGCTAAGTATGCTCCAGAATTAAGATCATTTGCCATTACTCTACATTTCTATTCGCCAAAGGCATATGCATATGTGCGTAATAAATTTAATTTGGCTTTGCCGCATCCTCGTGTGATACGCTCATGGTATAGCTCAATTGATGCCAATCCAGGTTTCTCTGTTGAAAGTTTCAATGCTTCGCGACTTAAAAGTGAACTAGCAAAACAAAACGGCGAGAAACTTATATGTGCATTAATAATTGACGAAATGAGCTTAAAAAAAAGTTGCAAAGCCGTGACGGAGTGACTCGTGGCCACGTCGACTTGGGTATAGATTCTGAGAGCAACGATTTACCTGAATGTAAAGATGCATTGGTATTTATGGTCGTGCCTTTAAATAGTAATTGGAAATTGCCCGTAGCCTATTTTTTTATTAATAGTTTGACTTCAGAAACCAAAAGTGCTCTAATTAAACAGGCCTTAATTCGGTTGCATGACGTATCTGTGGAGATATGCTCCTTAACTTTAGATGGACCACCTGAACATTTTTCTGCAGTAGCTAAATTAGGGGCAGAGCTTCAAATAGGAACAGCAGCAAAACCATATTTCGGTCATCCCGTAGATAAAGAACACAAAGTGCATGTTATTTTTGACCCATGTCATATGTTAAAAAACATAAGAAATTGTTTGGGTGATCTAAAAGTTTTAAAAGATGACAGAGGTGACTTAATTAAATGGGTATATATCGAGAATTTAGCAAAATTGCAAGAAACTGAAGGCTTAAGATTAGGAAACAAATTGAAAAACTTGCATATAAATTATAAAAAAATGATCATGAAAGTTTACCTTGCGGCTCAAACTCTCAGTAGCAGTGTAGCAGATGCGATTGAGTTTTGTGATAAAATTTTAAATCTCCCTGATTTTAGTGGTTCCGCAGCTATGGTCAGGTTCATAAGAGCTGTGGATAGAATCTTTGATTTTTTAAATGTACGGAATCCCCAAGGATTCCGTACATTTCGTCGAAGATTTAAAAGTCCTCTACGAATAAATAATGAAAACAGGTGGCGGACAAAAGTTCTTGACGAAATTAGGTATCTGAGTCAAATCAAACTGATGGATAATACTTTGGCAGTTAAATCACGCCGTAAAGCGGGTTTCTTAGGATTTTACAATGCAGTAATTTCTGTTATAAATATATTTGATATTTATGTGAAGTCAGACAGACCTGAATTAAAGTATCTTCTGACATATAAGATGAGCCAGGATCATCTAGAATTGTTTTTTTGTGCCATTCGTAGCCGTGGGGGTTGGTACCCAAACCCAACAGCTGCACAATTTGTCAATGCATATAAACAGTTGTTAATCCATCACGAAATAAAAACTTCCACCGGCAACGTTCAGGACAATAATGTATCCATATTAACTACTTCTAGTGCAAAACGTGCTAAAATAAATAAATTTAATGTTGATGATTTTACGAATGCTGAAAATATGCGTACTACGAAGAAATACCGCCTTGACGACGATGACCCATCCTCGTTACAAACAGAGTTGGGTGAATTTTTGCATATATTTTGGGCAATACCCGACTCTAATGTTAATGAGACTTCCAAACAATGCATTGGCTATATTGCAGGTTTTGTAATACGATCGATTCGAAAAAAAATTAAATGTGATGAATGTTTAATGGCCTGTGAATCTGTACCACAAGATGCAGTGTCAAATAGGAGAAATGGGGTAGCACTTATTATGCAAAAGCAGAGAGGTGGTTTAACTGTGCCCTCTGTGAGTGTAGTAAATGTTTGTTTTGTGGTGGAATCATTATTCCGACAAGCATGTAAATACAATAATAATAAACCACCCATAGAGTTAAATTTTACTGCAGTACTAACTGCAAAGGTAATAAGGAACCTCTTAACAAAAACCAATGAACTCTTTCCTGAGCTAAAGGAACATTTTAGAGATAGTTATGTCTCAGACAGTTTTCACAGTCATTTAAATATTCTTTTAAAAGAAATCATAACAAAATATGTAGACATCCGTTTGTTCGCAGAAACAAAAAAATATTCTCTATTAATAACTGGAGAGAAGGTTAGACATTTTTTGACTCGGCAAATAATATGGGCTCGACAGTAAATTTTAATTGAATAAAATATGTGATTTGAAAATGGTTTTTTATTTCCCTGTCTCCCTCCCCTGCGGTAATTAAGTTGTTACAAGTTCATTACCGTAATTACAGACCTAATAAAAAGTTATTGTGTCTCGTACTACATGGTGACATGCGGTATCTGACTAGTATTAAAATCCCCTATATGGATTGCACAATAAGATAATTAGAGCTGCATAATTTACTAGTTTACAGAATTTTATTATTAATTCGAGTGAGCAGTGGTGTCGGCCCCGACTTACGAGTTGTAGGTCGCGGGTTCAAACCTAGCCAGGCGCACTACTTTGTGTAATTTATTTCATCACCACTGTTCTCAAAATGGTGAAGGAAAACATCGTGAGGAAACCGGCATATCCTAGAACCAAAAATTTGAAGACGTGACATCTACCAATCCGCACTGGATCCGTGTGGTAAATTGTGGCCCATTCTCTCTCCTAACCTGGCCTGTGTCCCAGCAATGGGAACATTAAAAGGCTGATGATGATGATTATTTATTGATTCAATAGTTTAACTTTTATCCGTTTAAGGAGAACAAGGAAAGGCTCAACTTATTTGATTACTAATTACAGTCCATTTAATAAACAGTACTATCTATATACTGCTATTTCAAGTTAAGTTTTCTATGTAAAATATCTGTTTATTACACTATCTATATTTCATTGGTTTCGTTAGGTACTCAACTAATGCAGTTTTCTTTTTATCCGTGTTTTAACAAAATATATATGCCTACACTACTTGTTTTAAATTAATTGTCTACAATTTTAGTAAATCTTAACGTATTTTATGTTATAAAACGTTTTAAAAACATTACGTATAAAATACAATACAAATGTTACATAATTAACATTACTGTTACTACCTAAACCAAAATGTAGAAAATTATAACAAAAATAGCGTTGGTATTATTTCTATCATTGTGGTCGATATCAGAGAAGTTTTTGTCGATAACAAACATATTTATTGTACATCACTATTATTAGTTCCATTCCCCCTCACTGCTGCCGTCAGCGCTAAAATGGCGATTTTCAAATAGGCACAATAAATTAATAGCGGTAGCCAGTCCAGCGTACCTTATAGAGGTCAGTGCATGGAATACTATTTTCAAATTATTAGTGCGAATTTTTCGCATCGGTCAGCTAGTAATTTGTTAATAGTTTTAGTTAGGGTAGGTTATTATTATTATTTAATCATTTGTAGTATATTTATTCTTAGAAGTTTATTAATAATATCTGTAATTTATATTTTAACTATTATCATAATTTATTTATCATTGCCATTATTTTGATACGAAAAAAATAAACGGTCTGGCTGTTTGTGTAGTACGAACGACAGCAGGTCAAGCTCCCCAAATCTATCAAAAAATCCCAATCAACCTTGAACCTTGACACTTTATAAATAAAGTTGAAAATTTAATAAAGAATTCTGACAGATTGTAGTAGCTTGATGTGCTGTCGTCTGTACCTATGTGAGTTTAAATTGTATATGCACCCACAATACAGGAGAAATTCCTAGTGTGGGCCAACGTTTCTATTAAAAAATATAAAGTTTAAAAACTTTATAGAACATAAAAATGCATGCTTAGTAAACGCTTTTTTCTAGTTAACAATGATATGCATGGAAATGAACTAAATTCACACGAAATAAAAGCGTGTTAAAAATAAAGCTTCAAAGCATAATTAAAACTTATTTCCGAACGAAAGGTTACAGCTGCCAAACACGATACGTTACACGCTCAACCGTTTTTGACATTCTCATGAAATCAATAGAATGTTATGAAATGGAACGTCATTTAATGATTGATTCATGTTTGTAATTTTGGACTCTGTAAAAAATGCGGGAATTTCTTATATATGAAAAATTTGATGTTTAGTTCGAATTACATGTTAAAAAAGTGCCAGGATATAATGCGAGTATTCCTGTAGCCTAGTAGAAATGTTGTTGACGGACAAAGTAAGAAAGAGCATTTTAAATACGTCGCAGTGGGTTTGTTGTTTTCGGCGTTTTTCACAATAATTTAATTATCTGCAGGAACTGCAAGTGCAATAGTGTCCAAGTAAATCTGTAAGGTAAGTGAACATACAAATTAAAATGTAAATATCCATAAATCTTCGTAGGTATACATTGGTCTCGGGCGGGTCTTTAATTTCTTTTATTTCTTTTAACACCAACATAATTTTTTGTTGTTGTTTATGTTTACTTTTTTATTACTCGCAGGGGATTCAGACTAAGACAATAACTGAAATGGCAGAGAAGCAATGTTCCATTATAGTAAGTTATTTTTTTTTTTTTTTTTTAATTTTATTAGTGTATTTATACTTTATTGTACACATAAAAAATGCATTCAACACAACAAAATCTACTTATAAAATGTACTTATATTTCTTATCAACATTTTGCTCACCCTTTAAGTACTTAATTACCAAATTCTACTTTCATATAACATTTAATTGTTCAAACTATATTACAAATAAAACAAACCTCTGACAGCGAGACACAAACATATGATGATCATAATAAAGGTACAACTTCCCTTTAATGGTTGCCCTGGGACCATGGGACCTTCAAAAAACACTGCTTACTCAATTGCCAAGAAAAGAGCCTATTATCCTATATATTTCCAAATCAGTTTAATGTGTACAGCCACAAGCAAAAATATGTATAAGTCACTGCCTCGGTTCCTCGCACATCTACACAGTACTAAGTCAAAGTTTGTAGTATGAACAGTTGTAATAACGCTACTAGCTAAAGTTGCCCATTCAAACAAGTTACTGAGTTTTTATCTTCAAACTTTATATCTGTTAGCCTTTATACATTCAATGTAGGTAGGTACATTCAATGTATGTACTTTCTCCATCAAAATCAGAATTCATGCAAACTAAGTATAGTTTGCATGGATTCTGATTTCGATGGAGAAAGTATTCTAGCAACAGGCCTATTCAAGTAAAATACAAAGGTTGAAAATACATTTATTTAGTACAGACTAAAACACACAACACAACATATACATAGAGACACTTTAATAGTTTGAGGTGGTTTCTTTCCCATCCTTCTCCGTAGAGATATTCTTTGGAATGGGCAACTAATTAGCTTCAACTTTCTGTCTAACTGACCGACTTTTTGACAGTTCCAGGGTTGAATTCGAGTTAGTAAATGGTTTAATTACTTCAGGTATAATGCATTGTTGGAGTTGGAGCCTTAACAACAATAAATTAATTCCAGTTATCACTAAAACCAAGAGATACCTAAATGAATGGTTAAATAAAAGTAAGAATTATAACTGGCACACTGTTTAATTTCTTAAAATGTTAGGAATAACCACCATAGTAATAACCATTGTCTATCGTTGCAATATGTGAGCACCTTAACAGCAGCTCAGTATAAGTATTTTTTTTTCTTTCTTTTTTGGCTTCGCACGGTTTGTGCATTTAGCCAATGTCACATGATAATGAATTATTCATGTCGAAAAAGTCGGCCGCGTGAACCGCCTTACGAGGTGGGTTTGAGGCAAAGTCATGATGTGGCCACTATGCTGCGATATTTCACTGTTCTTTATGAATTATTTACTGAATGCACTTTTTACTACTTAAATCACGTACTTTTATTTAGTAAACAAAACTATAAATAATTTTAAAAGTCCAATGAAAAATGAGCGTGACACTCAGCTTGACTTTCCCGCCAAAACTCCCTCAGTATAAGTAACTGTGTCAATCTACATATTCTCTATGTCTAATTAAATTTATTTGAAGTTAAACAAATATCAAGTTTAATTCAATGGTAATTAAGTTGATTCAAGAGTGACTAGCACTCTTGAAAAAGTTATAAATTTATAAATATCTATAAAAAATATTAGATGTTATAATTTAAAAGTTGTAACATATACTGGACTTTATTATGTAGGAGTTGGAGTTAATTTTCCATAAACTTATATTAGCTTATAATTTACAAACAAATTTGCAGATTACATTCTCATGGGACATTGTCAAAAACTACTTCCTGATAAACACTATAGGTATACTTATACATCATGTAATGTTATTAACGTACACCCTCAAATGCCTTAATTAGAATAATATGTTATAATCATAATATACACTGAATTTTTAATTTAACATTGTTATTTATTTAATTAGTAATACATACTAATTCTTGGAGAACAAAGACCTTAACATTCTTGGAATAAGTTTTTTTTTCTTTATTTTGTATTGAATGATTAAATTTGTATGAATAGATACAAGTAAAACTGCCACTTTAAAAGTCTGTACAAAAACAGTGACAATAATTTCCGCAGTTTTAATTGTTTTTGGGATAAAAAATTACCTATATTAAAAATGATATAAACCAATTCAGTAAACGATTCTGAACAAACTGTTTTCAGGGAGTGCGTTAATTAATTAACATGTTGTATATCGGCTGCTCAAAACTCAGTACTTTTAGCGAATGCTGCGCCAAAACCTACCTTGTAGTGTTACATTGGTGCCTAATGTGGAAACTAAGCTTTTTAACACATCACGAACTGTTTGAAACAACTTTGTTTACTACACCAAACTACTTTATTATATTACCTAGAGCAGTGTTTTTCAACATGTGGGTCGCGACCCCCTAGAGGGTCACCAAGCCTCATTGAGGGGGTCACCATTTTCTTTAAAATTATAGAAGATTCCAAATGGAATCAAAGACTTCAACGTTTCTGTGGTTGATTGTGGGTAATCATACTCACCAAGTAAACTTTGAAGCAAATCACAGAAACTCTGAAGAGTATTTTTCTGTTTAACAAAAAAATATCCAAAGTGACAGACATAAATTCAAATTAAAAACCAGCAGGGCAGGGGGTCGAGAAATATTTTTCGACACTAAAAGGGTCGTACCATGAATAAGGTTGAAAAACACTGACCTAGAGCGTCGAGCCATCCCATCATCTCTATACCTACGTAAGTGCTCAAAGTCCACTTAACGTTATGTAAATCAGAACGCACTAGCACAGTAGACGAACAGTAAAACATCTTCATACAAACGAGCCGCTCTCAGTTTGAATGTTTGCGTGCGCGCCGTGCGCCGTGTCGGTACGCGATTTCACGCACACGCTGGCATAATATAGCCTGGATTAACATGGGGCGGGCAGTACGGGCTGCGCCGCGTGACTGTGAGCATGCGCGTAAATTACATGACCGCTCGCGTTCGTCAAATCTCGCCGGCCACTTACCATAATATTAATTATTACGAGTATCATGACTACAAAAAGGGGAAAAAATATTGTAGTGTTTTCGGGTGCCTCAATAACGATTTTGCAAACCCTGACTTATCATTCTTCATAATTCCTACTAAACCAGAAATATAAGTACCTATTTATACTTAAATCTTATCAGAAAATATTGGTATTGTTTATTTCACAATTTCTTTGCTTTATTAAGAGGGTACCCGAGTCGCATTTTTCCATATAAATGTATTCCCATGCTTAGAGCTAAAGTTATTTTAAGAAGCCTAGTTTTCTTATAAAACAGAGGATTGACTACGAAATATCGTTTAGGTAAACGTATTTGTCGCGTATAGCGTAATAAGGGCAATTTCACAATAATTACCTACTACTGCAAATTACTATTTTTTTTCTATTATCTTACCTATTGTTTGATACAAATATGGCGTCTTAATCATAATATTAACTCAATAAAATTATAGTAAGATGTGACCGACTCACGCTTAAGGTTACCACCACTTTTACTTTTAGCTAAATGGGACATAAAGCTAAATAGACAACCCTGGGCATCAACGCAAGAGTAGGCAAATAACTCGGCAGGCGGTCTTAGATAATCTACTGTTCTGTCTACTGTGGCACTAGCCACCCAGTAATATGACGTTAATTATCAATTTCAGCGACGACCCGTGAACCCCAAGTTTAGCTGGGCTGATGATGTGTTAATTGTTATTGTGTAAGTATTATCTCAGCAATACGGATGTGATACGATTAAAGATACGATTGATTTGCGTCAATGAATGCAATAGCGCCGATTCTCTGTTCGCAAACTAAACCATTACCTACATGAACCAGTAGATTGAAAACGTTTGAATTAATCGACACCCTAATTGCGCAAAATACTGAATAATTTTAAACGAATAGCAATTTCTTCATATGTTCGAAAAAAATTCTAGTGTTCAACAACGTAAATAGTGCTATCAATGTTGATCAAACTGTCAAAATGAAAGCAATTGCTACGGTTACTTGACGCTATTACCCCGCAGTTCGTTTCTAGCCGGTTCTTAGTACTTGGTTGGGTACAAACTAAATCACCATACAATTTTTTTTCGGACTCTGGCGACAAAAAACACGTCAAGCTGACTGAACTAATTTTTATTATCTGTACTTTTCTTAACAAAACAGAACAAAAAAAAAAAGACGAACTGAAATTAAATTTACTTTATGACGAAGGGAACTAGCGCCATTAACGCCCTCGAAAACCATGACAACTCTTTATAAATAATAGAAAGAGAGAAAGTCGTAAGGGAGGACATCATTAACAGATTTTTACGCCCACCGTAAACCGCTTTAAAGGACTTCGTCCCAAAGAAAAAGTTAAAAGGCATAAAAAAATGACTGCGGTTGACGCAGAAAACACCTATTTGTCCCCAGTCCTCGCTATTCAAATACACTCCCTGTGTAAACGACGATGCGTCGCTCAAAAGTCCGAAATGTCAGACGAATGTCAACAGTATCATTAGAATTTTCTTTTTTCGTTCACCCCGTTGTCCACCCTCTGTCTGGGCTCCAGCCAGGTTGGTAAAGGACACTGCCCTGCCTTAGTACGTTGCACTCTTGAAATAAATGACTACCTACTGCAACCTTTATAACTACTACTAGCTGCCTCTTGATACCTATGCGTCTCCGTAGATTGTAGACGTTATAAACCTTACAGAACTTAGGACTGTTTTATTGTCACCATCTGATCAATTTTCACTGTTCGCCGTAATGTGGCAAGATACCCGAGATAGCAGCCTTTTGGCCTCGTACTTTTATTATTTTTTATTTATGGATTAGTTTCGTTTGTGGCCATTTTCTACTTGTACACAATAAATCCTTTTTTTAATTTTATAATCATTGTCAGTTAAACTAAGGTTGTTAAACGTATGTGAATTGGCGCGCCAAAACCTATTAGCTCACGATACTTTTTTGAGAAAAGGTGACTAATTCTCTTGATTAAAAACGTTTAAATTATTATCACAATCTCATCTTAGTCATCAGCATCATCTCAGCGTTTATCCCAGTCGCAACCATAGCTTATCAGCTTCGGGGTCTGGGGTCCGCTTTACCAGTCTAAGGTCCGTATTACAGAACGTCACTCAAACTCAAGCTCTACTTAAGTCTCGTTTCAAGCCTTTTGATTGGTTGAAACCAGTTTTAAGTAATGCTTAAGCAGAGATCAATGCTTGAGTTTCCTTCTGGAATACGGACCTAACTGGAGATTTTGGCTAAACTTCGATATTTTCCGTGAATCGACTGCCGTCTGACCTCCACAACCCGAAGGCGATATCTAAGAATTGCAATTAGACCAATTGTTAGACCTTTGAGGGCTCCAACAACCCGTAACGACTGCCATTAGATGTTCGCATGGTAACCGGGACCAACGGCTTAACGTGCTTTCCGAGGCACGACCAGACCAGTGCAAATATTCATATTCATGCATACAAATATTTGCACTGTGCGGGGATCGAACCCGCGCCTCCTTGCGCAACGGCCGCGTTCGCTACCGCTACGCCACGGAGGCTGTCCACAATATCATCTTAGTAGTAATAAAAAATGCAGACTACCTTCAAAATAGGTCGGGTAGCTTTGGTTTGAATGACATAAAAGGCCTTTGGGATCGTACAAGGTGGTGTTCTTTTCTGGTTACACCCATGGGTAATATAATACGTAAGATACATCGTAGCGGATTTAATACTTAGGATAGAATACTTTATTAGATCTGCTTGGTCCTAAATCTGCTGTTACAAGCTCCTTGATTGTTTATACTCCTTTTTATATCTCTCTTTGAATGATCTTTTATTTTTCTTTGCGTTTTTACCTCTTCTAGCTGTTCCGGGTCTGGCTGTTTGTGCAAGTGAGTTTTTAAATGTTTTTAAACGCACCCACGATACAGAAGTAATTCCTAGTGTGGGGCAAAGATTTATAAAAAAATAAAGGCTTGATTGACGCCTGTGTGTAACATCCTCTTTTTATTTTATTGGGCGAATAAGTTTCATTCTATAGAATAATCACACAAAAGCAACAAATGAAATAAACATTTATGTAAAAAGCCTTATGACGTTAATTGAATTAAATTTAATCTGCCGGGATCAAAAGTATTCAACTTGAATGTGTTATTACGAAAATGTAAATCCTAATAAAAAGTAATCGTAATTACGTAATTAATAGTAGGTACCTAACTCACTAAACGTACAGATGTTATATGTACAGACGACATCAGGTCAAGCTAGCCAAAACTGTAACAAATATTCACAACTAGCTGTGCCCCGCGGTTTCACCCGCGTAAGTTTCGAACCGAAAGAGCTCAGTTGATATAAAATAAGCGCCTGTTAAAATGTTGGGAGCAATATGTACGTCCGCGTTTGCTCCCGTTTACGCAACATTTTTTGTTCCTGCTCTGCTCCTATTGGTCATAGCGGGATATTTTATAGCCTATGTCCTTTCTCAGGCTCTAGACCAGTTATACTCAACCTTTTTTTTATAAGGGCCACAAGCACGTCTCAGTCATGGAGTCGAGGGCAGCAAGGAAAAAAGGCAAAAAAAAACCTCGAGTCACAAGGAACAGGCATAATAGAAAGTTCAATTCTATTCAATATTTTATTGATTAAAATAGAAGGGCTGACATAGATGTTGGTTTTAATGGGATTTTTGGTATTGAGAACACGTTTTTAAAACTTTAACAAAATCTGGCTTGTCGCTACATGCTATCCTTATTTCGTCATCAAAGTGAGAATCTGTAAGTTTGTTTCTATAAACGTTATTTGTGTATTTCATTTTTGAAAAAAACGATTCGCATGTATAGGGTGAGGTGTCCAACAGTGAACCATGAAAAAGTTGCAGATTCATAGCTCAGCGGGTTCTAAAGATAATGAAGATTTTTCTTTACTATTGGACTGCCTATATATCTGGCTATAATTTGGCATTTTAATTTTAAAACCAAACGTACTAAGTTAGAATATATTTAAGTTTTTTTAAAAGACGGCTAATGGCTCACTGAGTCCACCACGTGGGACACTCTGAACCGGGGCCAGGTCAACAGTGAACCAATATGTATACAGTGAAGCTTCTTAATTATTTTACGGCAAATTATGACTATATATGCTTCAAAACTAAAGGTGAAGCAATAAAACGCCTTGTTAACGTTACTAAGTAATCAAATAATTTTTTTTGACAAAGTTTTTTAATTTTAAATACGAAACGTTCATTTTTTACTAGCAACACATGTGTTCTTTTCTGTGGCCTCCAATTTTCCTAGGCGCTGCTTTGATTCGCCCTATTCTGAAACAAAAACAGCATAAAATTAACCGGCTCACGGTTCCAATTACGTTCGTGGTTCACTGTGTACTACACCCACCATTCAACGTTTAAGATGATGTTAAAAACAAATGAAAAGAGTTACTGTAGTAATTTCAGTTGTATACGATAGCCAAATAAACGCTATATTAGGTATAATAAATGTTACATAATATAAATACACATAACAGAAGTAATACGAAAAGGTAATACTTACGTTTTATTGCGTTTTATCGCCGAAAATCGTATTGCGATCCGCCAAGCGGACGTCTTTGACGCTAGCTAGTTCCCGACTGACCAGCAGGCGCGGCAGTAAAAACTGAGTATATTCGTGTCCAAGCACGGTTCGAAAACGTAGCGTGTACAAAGTAAGAAGGGTGGCTCAATGTGTACCACTGGTTCACTGTTGGACATTTCACCCTACGTAGATCCAAAGAATGTTAGTAGAATTATGGCACATTTTTGCATCTAGGCATCCATCGGTACACAAACATACGTTTTTTTTTTGAGTCTATTTCATTCTGCTCCAAAAAAGTACAAATAGTATTAAGGTAATCTATGCCTCAACTTTGGCCTTTCATTGATAGGAAATTCAAAAAATATTCCTGTATCAAATTGTTTTCTGTACAATAGCTTACAAACATCGAGCATTGAGATGTTTCTGAAATATTCGTGCTGGAATCAAATGGCAAGCTACAAAACTTGCACTTTTTTAGGTTATACATTAATTCATTGCAAATAAATTTAGAAATGTCTTCAATACGCCTCATACAAGTTGATTCCGACAACTGTAGTTTTTTTTTTATTCAGACAGTATTTGCTTTTTGTTACTGAATTTATCAAAAAGTATGTTGGCAGCACTAACAAAACATTCCTTTACAATTTCTGCATCGGTGAATGGTTTCATATGCTTACCAAGAATGTAACAGATTTCATATGATGACATGGTTACCACGGAGTCTTGTGATAATGCCGCAGATATGACATTTTGTTGTTGATGCAATGACCTTTTAAAAAAACTTAATTTTTCATTTCTTAGCGACGATCCAGGAGGAAACGTATCGTCGAAAGATTTATATTATTTATGCTTTGTGATAAAATGACGCATGATATTGTATTTCTTCAATACAATACTTTCACGGCGTATCAAACAAGTAGCTGCATTGTTTTTGTTTGGCACAACAAAATAATCAGTTTCCCACTCATCTTGAAACATTCTGTTTTCACTAGATATTTTTCTTTTATTTTTAGACGACACTCCTGACATTATGTTGAAAATAAAATACCTAATAATTTGACGCTGAAAACTAAGTACAAATAACCGTGATTTTATTTGTGATTTGTGAGATTAGTTTTGATTGCACAAGATCAAAACAAGTGACCACTGCTCAAAAAAAGGTACAGATAATGGAAAGCAGTGTTGCCAAAGGGCTAAGCTCAAAAATCCGTAGATTGCATATACAGAAATCCGTAGATCAATAAAACATTAGAAACAAAACATTTTAACACACAAACATAACACATTAACAATGACTTTGACCAATTCATTCTGTTTACTCGCAACGAAACCAAACTGCACCAACGCTATTAGGAACTTTTCTCAGAAATCAAACGAGTCTTTGGATTTGCTCTTATAGACATAATAAATAAAGAAATGCAATTTTTACGAGTTACTAGTTAGTTAGATAATTTATTTTACTTACTTTTGTTTTGTTACATTTTTATACTTATACCGGTGGCTACATTCCAATGGTCAGTACTCTTAAAAGTATTTAATTTAAACCTATCGAATAATACCTTTTCAGAGGTCAGACAAAAAAGGTCCACAATTTTAGACAAATCAGCAGTTTTGAGAAAGAAAGAAAGAAAAATGCATTTATTGACATTACAGCAAAAACATAAATTTAAAACTATAAAACTAAAAATAGTTATCCAAATGATAGAAAAACTAAACAGAATCTCATGAAAATGTTGTGACATGCATAAATGAGTGTGTGTGTATAGGTATATATGTTAAATATATTGTAATTAATTAAATATAAAATAATCATTCAATTTACATAAATTTTATAAACAAATACGTTAGATAAATATTAATACCTAAATAAATACTTAACAACATTAAAATTCAATAAATAAATCCGGAAAATAAAAAACCCCCTCCCCACCAAACATAGAAAATAAAATAAGATGGCTTATATGGCAGATACGTCTGCTTGGACATCTTCGAATTCTTTTTGATGAGATAAAAGATATTCTTTTAATTTAAATTTGAAAGTCGAAGAACTTTTATAAAACTTTATGGGAGGAGGGATATTGTTCCAGCATTTAGAAGCTGCATAGCGAAAACTGCCTCTAAAAGCCGCCGACTTGTGCTGTGGGATGGAAAGTTGCTGAGAACATTTTCTCCCCTCACCAATTCTGTGCCTGCTTGTCCACGTTAGCTTATCATACAAGTAAGAAGGGGAGTGAGACTTAATAACTCCAAATAGTAATGTCGCCAAGTGAAGTTTACGTCTAGCCTTCATTTTCAAATGTTGTGGTCATTGAGGAAAGGCGTAACATGTCCCCTAAAGGGAACTTTAAAACAGAAGCGTGCACAAGCATTTTGAAGTCTTTGGATCATTATTTCAGTTTTTGATAGTAATCGTCGACCATAGATCGTGTCCGCATAATTTAACTTAGATAAAACCAAAGACTCCACAAGCAAAACTCGCAATTCTTCACTAAGATAGTGACGGGCCTTGTATATTATCCTAAGTCTATAAAAGCAATTACGGATTGACTCAGACACGTGCTTGTGAAAACGAAGTTCTGTGTCCATGATGACACCTAAATTTCGTGCTTCACACATTCGTTCGATAGGCTCTCCCATAACGGTCACGGAGACAAAAATACGTAGATTTGTAGAAAACACCAAACATCGTAAATCCACGAATAAATTAAAGGTCTGACAACACTAACGGGAAGGAAGGGAATTCCCGCAATTCCATTTGTCTCGCTCATGTTTCACTTCACAGATTACTAATAATAGGCTACGTTCCGATTCACGCCAAAATTTCTATTAGCCCTCGACTGAAACACTCGAGATTTAAAATAAATATTTTATAAATATAAAATATTTTGTAACTTCAGGTGGGCCAATAACAAAGGCCTGGCGGGCCGCATGCGGCCCGCGGGCCGCAGGTTGAGTATAGCGGCTCTAGACTATCTGTGTACCAAATTTCATTACAATCGGTTCAGTAGTTTTGGCGTGAAAGCCGGACAGACAGACAGACAGAGATACCTTCGCATTTATAATATTAGTATGTATTAACCTTGAGCCTTATGCTTTAGCGATAATGTTGAAAATCTAATAAAGAAATTAGGCAGATTGTAGTAGCTTGCTGTGCTGTCATCTGTACATTTACTTCGGCATAAAATTTCGAGGTTTGACGCAAAATATCAGTAATTTTTTTCACTAAGTGTTCCATCGTTACCTCTCGTTGATTTATTGCTCAATTTGGCAAGCACGAACATCGTGCAATGATTTAGTATGACTGTCCAGTTTTTTTTTTAAGAAAAGAATCTATGTACAGAATTTCAAAAAGATATCATGAAAAACCACAAATTTATGAGCTTGCTATTCTACTTGGTTGTCCCAACAAAAATGTGGTCAAAGGTCCGGTCGGGCGGGCGAGCGCGGTGCATTGACCTTTGATGTCAGCTGTTGCGCGCGCAAGTACTATAATCTATCGTAAAGCTCCGTGCGGGCGATCGGTATCCACACTGCAACAATTTCTAAATGTATTGGGAGAAAATATAACATGGTGTAAAAATGATGATTCAGATGCTTATTCTGAACAAACTATATTCAGGTCACCAGACAAAGTCTTGTCGCCAAGCGATTCGTCGTGTTCCGGCATGATGTCTGGTGAAGCCGTACGAAGGACGGGTCTGAGGAGTTGTATTGCGATGTGTGCCCGGTACGATGCGCCAAATGTTATTGTGTCGGGAGTTTGATCGTGGAGGGTCTCCACATCAAACTCCCTCTGGCGCAGCATCGTTGGTCGTGTTGTAGGGACTAGGGATTAACATTGCATCACCTCGCTCAACTACCGTGTTCCTTCCTTTTCACTCAATATACAAAACTAGCTTTCCGCCCGCGGCTTCGCCCGCGTGGAGTTCGGTTTTATCGCGCTTTTTAGATTTCTCAGTGTTTCTCTACTATATTATGCATTTATTATACATACAAACCTTCCTTAAGAATCACTCTATCTATTAAAAAAACCGCGTCAAAATCCGTTGCGTAGTTTTAAAGATCTAAGCATACATACGAACATACAGCGAAAGCGACTTTGTTTTATACTATGTATTGATGACAAGTATTAAAAAGAAAAGTAGGTGTGCACAGCGGGCGCACGTCCTCTCATTTAAAGTGCACCTCTCAAACTTTCGAGGTCTGCACTCCAATATCGATGCAGTCCACCACCACCTTGAGACTGAAAAGCCCCACCTATTTTTCTTGACGGAGACCCAGATCAGATGTCCGTCTGACGCGGCATACCTCGACTACCCGGGATACTCTTTGGAGCATCATTTCCTGCAGCGTGCCGGGATCTGTGTGTATGTCCGCAATGACATCTGTTGCCGGCGTCTCCGTCACCTCGAAGACCCTCATCTATCGTCCTTATGGCTGTTGGTTGACACTGGTGTGGAAAAAATTGTCTACACCTGTGTCTACCGATCGCACAGCGGTGACCAGGAGACAACTCGACTATTTGACCACCTCAATGAAGCTGCTGGCAATGTGCTGCATCGGCACCCTGACGCAAAGTTCATCGCTCTGCTCGTGTGCGTCGACTAGCACAATTTGCCAGCGACGGTGTTTCCGTCACATTACAATTTGAGTGTCTTCAAGGCTAGAGTGAATAGGCTCTTAATAAACTAGCGCGCTTTACCATCAACGATCGCATCACTGCTTACCATCAGGCGGGATTGCGGTCAAGCGCTAGTTTATAACATATAAAAAAAAAAGAAAAAAAATTGCTCTCCATTTCGAAAAAAACTCTGAAAACAAAACTCAGAAAACAAAAGATACCACAAATCGCTCCAATTATCATTAAAAACCTTCTAAAAACGCTAAAACATCTCAGAACACATAGGACGACCACAAGTGCTTATGCGCGTATGACTTCATCTTGACATTAGCCAATCCGGATTGTTTCACAATATGAGGAGGGAGAAACAAAAGCCAAACATTTTTTTTTTAATAACTATAAACTAGTGCTTGACTGCAATCCCGCCTGATGGAAAGCAGTGATGCAATTATTGATGGTAAAGCGCACTAGTTTATTAAGCCTATTCACTTAAAAAACTTAGGAATAGGAAGGATGACGGCAGTTGAGCGAGGTGATGCTAAACGATGCTGCGTTAGAGGGAGATTAATCTGGAGACTCTCCACGACCAAACTCCCGACACAACAACATTTGGCGCATTGGACCCGCCACACAACGCAACACAACTGCTGAGACCCCGTGTCCCGTGTTTTTGGATATATTAATTGTTATTATTTTTATTAAAACTCATGTAAATGACATTAAAATGACAAAAAAATTCATGCTGTCAAATAGTCTATTGTGATTTTTATTACCCGACTGCCAGGAGGGTTATGTTTTTAGCTCCTATCTTGTATGTATTATTCTTTATTACCTAGTATCTCCAGAACCGCTGAACGGATTTTCACATTTGGGGTATCGTTAGATTTGACTTAATTGCCCAACTGCTACTAGATAGGTGACATTTAAAAAAATCCAAAATGGCGGATGTATGACGCCATATTGTGAGATATAAAGAAATAAATTTCTACCAAGCATATCGAGTGGGATATCAAAATGAAGGATTTTAAACACTGATGCTAAATATGTATATAACTTAATATTAAATGGAACAAAAAAAAAAGTATTACATGTTTTTTCTGCCAAGCATATCGAGTTGGGTATCAAAATTAAGGATTTTAATCACTGATTATAATAAATATATTGATTTTAAATATATTTTATATAAAAAAAGTCTTTAAATATAAAATTGCCGTTTAATAGGAAAAAAATCTTTTGTATTAATTGAAGTAATTACCCATGCAATCAATGTATTTTTGCCAATACAGTGGCAGTTTATTGATTCTTAAAGAAATCAGCTGGACGAGAGGCAAGTGGCAGTCTCCGAATGGGGCAATGCCAAACTTGTAGCATTCAATACCGTCAAAACACAGGCGTGCCTTTTCACCCCCAAAAGGAGCCCGTTCACCTTGGCTCCTACTTTTCGAAATGTATCCTTGGAGTGTACCGACCGCCTTCAGCTTTTGGGAGTTGAGATTTCCTCCACCCTAAACTTGGGGCGGTTCATTAAGTCCAAAGCCAAGGTGGCTGCCAAGAAACTTGGCGTTATCGCAAGGGTCCGGCGGTACTTCACACCAGGGCAGCTTTTAATGTTGTACAAAGCAAAGGTCGGTTCATGTGGAGTACGCCAGCCACATTTGGGCTGGTGCTACTAAGTGTCACCTGGCCACTTTGGATTCAGTGGAGAGGCGGGCGAAGAGGCTGATTAGTAACCCTGACTTAACTCGAGATGGTCTCCAAAGCCTAGAGCACAGGCGTAGAGTAGCCAGCTTTTCGGTCTTCTGGGGGGTCTTCATTTTGGGGAGTGTGCGACGGAACTTCCAGATTTAATTCCCCCATCTCCGTTCCACTATCGGACGACCCGTCGTACGGCAAGTTTCCACCCTTACGTTGTTAACACCACTACAATCCGGACGAAGCGTTTCGCCTCCTCTTTTATACCGCGTACATCGAAGGACTGCAACAGTTTGCCAGCGGCGGTGTTTCCGTCGGACTACAATTTGAGTGTCTTCAAGGCTAGAGTGAATAGGCTCTTAATAAACTAATAGTGCGCTTTACCATCAACAATTGCGTCACTTCTTACCACCAGGCGGGATTGCGGTCAAGCGCTAGTTTCTAATTAAATTTTAAAAAAATCTATTCAAATTCTGGAAAAAAGTAGTAGTCTGTAGGCGAAAGGTCTGGTGAGTAGGGCGGATGATGAAGAGCCTCCAACCCCATCAACCTTTTATTGCAACTTGAAGAATGTCTGCTGTGCGGTATGAGCAGCGGAGAGGAGCGATTGACCAATGCTGGTTGGAGATGTGCCAGTTTCTCCATCATTGTGTTCAGTTCTTCACAGTACACATCTGCAGTAATGCTCATCCCGTTTGGTAAGAAGCTGTTTCTACCTTTTCAGTTCGTTAGAGTTATAAAACTCGCAGGCGGGTTTTTTGTTTTTAAATAATATTTTGTTATGTTAATTTAGATAATGATTATATTTTGAAGAGATACTTACGTTTTATTGTTAAAAAACCTTTAGTTTATTTTTCAAAGTTTAATTAAAAATATAATTACAACTTAGGTACCTACATCCGTGTAGTTTTGATTCTATAAGACTTAAAAAACTATGGCCTACTACCCCTGACTTAGTCTACTTACTAACATTCTGAGACAATAATTATTCTGTCATATAAAAGTATTTTGAAGAATTTAATAAGTAAATGTTCGCACCTCCATTTAACGACAAATTAAATAATCGCGGGATCTTTACGAGCGTATTCCGTATTACAAACAGCGTCTGTTTATGAAAACAGCAAACAGTCAAATTGTAACCATACTGTCAGTTATTGTGTCATCGGTAAATATTGATTCGTTTCACACACTAATGGAGGAAATGGAAAAACATTGTATGGGTAGTTTTCCTTTGTCCTGGATTCATCAAAATCTTTCATACCAAAATCTTCCCAAACGTCTTCAGCATTTAGTAAGTACTTATGTATTATAGTTTATTTTCTGCTTTATTATTAAGGTGAATACTCAGTTGTTCTAATTCTAATTTTCTTACGTTTTCTGCAATTTATAGGTCAGTGTCGGGTGGAATCTTGATCCGAATTTGGATAGTAACTAAAATAGGTACGTTTTTACTGGTTTTTACAGAATTATAATAGTTAGAATCATTGACACATCATTCTAAGTTAGATTTGTACCATAAGAACAAATCAGAGAAACGGAGATTCTCTCTGTTATAGTACGGATGACAGCAGGCTAATGTACCCTTTTTTTGTTTTGGATGGGAAATCATCAAATGACCTCTCGCGCTCTGGGCGGAGCGGAAAGACTTATCAGACTTTTACTGACTGAAACCCACCCGTATTCCCTTGCCTGTGCGCCAGGGCCACGGTTTCTTTTTTAACCAACCCGCAATCCTGGTCCAGGAGGCATCTGTCCTCCCGAAACTATCAAATATTCCCGATCAACCTTGAGCCTTAATGCTTTAGAGATGAAGTTGAAAATCTAATAAAGAAATCTTTGACTGAAGTAGCTTGATGTGCTGTCGTCTGAACAAATATAACTTAGCAAACGATCATAACCTAAAATTGACCAAAAATAAAGATTATTGCTATTTTTTCTACAACATTGACCGAACTCTCACATCGAAATCTTATTCTACGTTCACCGAAAATCATCCGACGTTTGTTTCCGTCTTAAAGTTTGCTGTACAAATAGTAAACCATGTGAATTTCACTTAGATTGTGTGTTAATATTCTAAGGTATTTCAGTAGAGCAAAACTTTCCGTAACTTATTTACATAATGGCATAAGAAAACAAAAGTAATAACAACAAACAACTCAATCAAAACATTTTTGAGCGTAAAAAGAAATATAATAGTTTTCAATCTTAATGTTGACAGGCGAGCATTTCCCTTGAGTTTTCCAATCAGTTTCAATTCGTAGCTTGGCGAGAGGCAGAATGGACGATACGTTAGTCTTTGCTGAGCGACCGTGAGGAAAACTCGCCTTTCCCGCCATTCGCTTGCGCGCGCATTCCCGCGTTTTCTGCCATACATAAACTGCGTAACATTATTTATCGGATTCTCTTGCTTGTGAATTGAAAGCTGCGTGCTGTTTTGTTTTGAATTTTAGTGTTGTGATTCAGAATTAACTAAATCAAAGTAAGTACTTACTTATTAATTTTTATAGTTTTACAAATTAGGCTGACCCGGCGAACTTTGTTTTGCTATTTAAATGATATAAAAAAGAAAATCTATGACCAATCCAACCTATTCTCAGACCTACTGAATATATGCAAACATATTTATAAAAATTGGTGAAACCAATTCATAGGGGTTAGAATGACACAAATATTCATATAGGTATATGTTAATATTTGTTTCTAATAAATAAGTTTTATTTCAAAAGCCTATTTCACCAACTCAACTCTGCTATTTCTGCGTCAAGCAAGTTAGTTAATTTAACCCGATTCCTAATCATGGCTACTAAGTCGTTCGTTTTCCTAATTGGCACCACAAAACATTGCCGGTCCATTTGTCCAATGTACCGTAGATGTGCGCTCAGTATTCTTCAGCTGAGCACCCACTGATCCGAATTCCTAACGTTTGTTGTCACCCCCAAATAAATCAATGCAAATTCGTGCTTCAAAAATCTAGGTAGCAAGTACTAGGAAACTAGGAACATCCACGTCTATTGTCTGAAAATGAGGCATGCCGTACAGTAATAGCTTCACTCTCCTATTGTTTGGTTACAAGATGCGATCATCAGTTATTTGTTTATTACATTTTAAAACTAACTAGTCAGACTCAGTGGTTACATTTTGTCGGCGCAAAACTATAATATTTTCAACTGTCTGAATAAGCAGTAATGGAATGGAGTAATAGCAGCCCTTTTCTAAAAACCTGACTATGTAATATTTAAATGTAGACATTAAAACTGAAGACGGGAAATTTATTCTCCATCATACATTTTGTCTATTAATGGCTTAATGAAACACTCATCCTTATAAATGTAATACCTTAATAATGATTAATGAGCCTGTGCTAAAGACTGCTATTACTTAAAGGTTTCTGCCTAAAAAAATTATGTAAAACGACATTGAACAAGCATTTAAATGTTGTTGGATGGAGATGAGGCCCGTGGCTAAATCATAACAGCTCAACAGGACGATCGATTACATGGGTGACTATTTTGACCCCTTCGTGTCTCGGAAGCACGTTATGCCGTGAGCTTGTAGTGCCGAAAGTACTATCAACCAGTGTTACAAGGTTTTACCTAGGTTTTACGCTCCAAGTAAAATACTGGGGCCCTAGTCTGCAATTAGGAAAGGGCGATGGTGGATGAAGAGGCAGAGGAACACCAAAGGAAAGATGGATAAAATTGTATAAGACGAGCGCCTACTTCCTGCACTAGGAGCGAGCGTCCCCGGGCCCTTTAAGTTTTTTTGAAAATTAATGATACTGTTACGAATGGACCTTATGTCGATGGCATAAGGTTCAATATCGCGTGACATGCAGTGTGTCACTTTTAAGTCCTATTTCGCTAGATCTAGACATTTCCCAGGTACAATAATAAAACGCATTGCTAGACTTAGGACGGCCTATCGAATGGTACAGGTCTCAACAGTTTTGTCAACAAAGTGTCGACATCGAAATTTCTAGAAACCCGTTTCCGGGAATTACCGTAGGTACTTCCGAGTGACCTCGAAGTCATGTGCTATTATTATTATGTCTAGAGGAATCTGGAATGTTCGATCAGCTGGGCTATATAAGGCGTCGCGACGCCGGCACACAGTCAGTCTACACTCGACTAGCGATACGAAAACAGCGACAGTTAAGAAGCAATCTTAAAGAAGACCTACTGCGACAATTATAACGAGAACTGTAAGTACTACGTGAAGAAACATCTATAGCGTCATTGTGTGTTTACAACACGGACTTCGTGGACATAAGGGAAGACTTCGGTACAACATCAGCTACGTTCTACTTGTCATTGCCTACGATCGACTGTACCTTCGTTGCTAATAAACTTCGTAACCCTTAACCGGCGTTTAAGTACCCCTAGCCCGTAACAATTGGTGTCAGAAGCGGCATGCCGGTCACGCCAAGGGAAGACGAAAGAGTTCGCACGCGACGACAAGCAGCGATGGATTTGGCGCGTCAAGAGGAAGTATCACTTGGTGTCAATGCACCCGTAGAAGATGCGGCCGTCGTAACACCAACGAATGTGAGTGCGCCTACTACCACCACCACTGCCGGAGCCAGCGGACCCGATTTTTCGGCGTTACTGGCTCACTTGACGGCGCAAATAAAGCTGAGTATAGAACAATCCCAGGCAGCAACCCAGGCACAAATAGAAAAAACCCAGGCTCAAATAAAACAATCCCAGGTGGAAACCCAAGCAAAAATAGATGAATCCCAGGCAAAATCCCAGCAACTAGTATTAGAACTAAATAAACAGTGGAAAGAAACCAAAGAAGAGGTCAATGAACTTAGAATTAAAACAGCTCAACAAGATGCCCGTCTGGACCAGCAAGACACGCGCATTGACAAATATGATGCGCGTTTCGATAAATTAAACAGTACCATCATGGAGTTTGGGAAGGAAGTAGAACTTTTGCAGGAGAAGGTACAAAAAGGCGTTATTAAAGGTGTGGTACCGGTACCTAGTGCTTTGCCGACTTTCCAAGTACCTCATTTTGACGGAACAACGTCATGGGTGGCCTTCCGTCTACAGTATGAAAAGGTCGCAAAAGGCAACAATTGGGACGACGATCAAGCTCTAACAGCCCTTATGCTTGCGCTGCGTGGTGATGCCGTACGAATCCTCGAAAATATCTCCGGCGATTGCAATACCCTAGCCTGTCTGTTAGAAGCGTTGGAGACTAGATATGGAGAGAAACACCTGGAACATGTCTACAGGGCTCAACTCCGCGAACGCACACAGAAGAGCAGCGAGGGTTTGCAACAATGGGCCACGGAAATTGAACGTATGGTTCGGAAGGCGTATGCATCAACACCGGGATTGATTGGCGCTACTACTCTACGATTCTTTACTGATGGGATTCGAGATGCAGAAGTCAGGGCTGCGGTTCGTCTGGGGCACCATCAGACTCTGAAGGCAGCCTTGACACACGCTCTGGAGGTGGAAGCAGTACGCCAAGACGGGCGACCACACCACCGTATTCGAGAAGTGACCGCACAAATAAAAGCCCGACGAGGACCAACTTGCTACGAGTGCGGCGAAAAGGGGCACATTCGAATTGATTGTCCCAGGAAGGCTAAGGGAAGAAGAACTTCTTGGTCACGTGAGGAGGCCGCGGTGATGGCGTGGCGCAAGCGTGATGCGAAGGTCCAGCCCGAGCGCCCGTGCGAGCGAGTCGAGTGGCGTGAGCGGAGCGACCGGAGCGGACACCGCGAGCGACCCGCTAAACGAGAGCGGGAACGCGTCAAGGACCTGGAGCGAGACCGCGATCGGGAACGCGAATGTTCCGGCAGGCGAGAACAAGAGCGCGAGCGGTCGCGCGGAAGGTCATGGAGTAAGGCAGACGCAAGGCGGGACAAGGAAGTCGAGGACGAGGCCCGTAAGAAGAAGCGCCTCGAGAAAAAGGCAAGACAAAAGGACCGCCGTCGCCAGGTTACTTCAGGAAGTAAGGGCCGACATTGTGACAAACAGGAAGAGAACATACGGATTATCCAGGTGAACGCTTTGGATGAAGACTGGGATAATCAATCATTGGAAGACGCACAAAAGGAAGATAGTGACTTGAAGACAGTAATCGAATGGAAACAACGTGGCCAGAGGCCCGCTTGGAGTGAAATATCAGCGCTTAGCCCAACAGTAAAAAGTTACTGGGCTCAGTGGGACAGCCTGATAATTGATAATGGAGTTCTCAAGAGGAAATGGGAATCACCCAGTGGTCAGGAGGTCACCTTACAGATAGTTGTTCCCGGTGATAAAGTCGCGTCAGTGCTACGACAGGTGCACGACGGAGTATCCGGAGGACATCTAGGAGTAAAGAAAACCCTGGAGAAGGTGAGAAAAAGATTCTATTGGGTGCATTGCCGCGAAGACGTAGAGGACTGGTGTAGAAAATGTGTAGCCTGCTCCTCAGTAAAGGGACCGCAAACGAGGGCCAGAGGTCGGCTGAAAGTGTACAATGTTGGTGCACCATGGGAAAGAGTTGCTGTCGATATAGCTGGGCCATTCCCTGTTACTGAAGAAGGGAATAGGTATATCATCGTCATGCAAGACTATTTCAGCAAATGGCCAGAAGCTTTTGCAGTGCCTAACCAAGAAGCTCATACAGTCGCCAAAAAGCTAGTTCACGAGGTGTTCTGTCGATTTGGCGTTCCCTTGGAGTTACACTCTGACCAGGGTAGAAACTTCGAGTCTTCACTATTTCAAGAGGTTTGCCAACTACTCGGGATACATAAGACTCGTACAACACCGTATCACCCACAGTCAGATGGAATGGTCGAAAGATTCAATCAGACGTTGGAGAATCATTTGGCCAAAGTAGTGGAAGAACATCAAAGGGATTGGGACCAATACATTCCACTCTTTTTAATGTCATACCGCTCAGCAACACATGACAGCACAAACTGCACACCGGCGAAAGTCAACTTCGGCCGAGAAATTAGACTACCCATAGATGCACTAACCGGAACACCTCCCAATACTCCTATCCTAGCCGTCGACTATGTGGCCGACCTGCGGCGTAAATTAGATGGAATACATGAGCTAGTGAGAGAGAATGGTCTGAAAACCAGTGAGAAAATGAAGATCCGATACGACCGCAAAGCTAACGTGCCCGGATTCGAAGAGGGAACTTTGGTATGGTTGCATAATCCCATTAGAAGAAAAGGAAAGAGTCCAAAGTTCCAAGCCAAATGGGAGGGTCCGTACACGATAGTAACCAGAATAAACGATGTCACCTACCGGATTAAGAAAGGACCTAGAGGGAAGCTGAAAATCGTACACGTAGACCGCCTAGCTCGCTATTATGGATCAAATCATGCTCGGGACGAGCATGACTAAGAAGGGGGCAATGTTACGAATGGACCTTATGTCGATGGCATAAGGTTCAATATCGCGTGACATGCAGTGTGTCACTTTTAAGTCCTATTTCGCTAGATCTAGACATTTCCCAGGTACAATAATAAAACGCATTGCTAGACTTAGGACGGCCTATCGAATGGTACAGGTCTCAACAGTTTTGTCAACAAAGTGTCGACATCGAAATTTCTAGAAACCCGTTTCCGGGAATTACCGTAGGTACTTCCGAGTGACCTCGAAGTCATGTGCTATTATTATTACGTCTAGAGGAATCTGGAATGTTCGATCAGCTGGGCTATATAAGGCGTCGCGACGCCGGCACACAGTCAGTCTACACTCGACTAGCGATACGAAAACAGCGACAGTTAAGAAGCAATCTTAAAGAAGACCTACTGCGACAATTATAACGAGAACTGTAAGTACTACGTGAAGAAACATCTATAGCGTCATTGTGTGTTTACAACACGGACTTCGTGGACATAAGGGAAGACTTCGGTACAACATCAGCTACGTTCTACTTGTCATTGCCTACGATCGACTGTACCTTCGTTGCTAATAAACTTCGTAACCCTTAACCGGCGTTTAAGTACCCCTAGCCCGTAACAATACTTATTCATGAACTGATGTTTGATAAATTCTGTGCATTTTGATACGGTTTATCAAGTTTGGTTGCGTAATCGTATAAAGGGAAAAAATGGATCTTTATAACGCGCGGGCTTACGTGCCCTCAGTGTGCACGAAGTTTCGCCTCCAAAATAGGCTACATAAGCCATCTTCGGGCGCATGAGCCCCAAATCATCGGCTAGGAGTCGAAGTAGTCGCCGTGGCCGAAATCGGTCGGGAACATCATCAATACATATGATATTATAAATACTAAGTAGAAGCATAAAAGCGAAGTCAAATAACCCACTGTTATTGTCTGGTCCTACTGTTCGAAACACAGGCTTCCTCCCGAGAGGCTAACCACCCTGGCTCAGTGCGAGTTAATAGATGTCTTATAAGACTAATTTATGGTTCTAAGATATGTTATGGTTTCAGTTTGATGTTTTCATGAAAACAGTGGTGATTATTTACTCACAGTAAATAGCTTACCAACGTAATTGGCTGACGTTACCACCGAGCCCGTGTGGTACAAGGCTTAGAATAGTACCAACCCATATCTTCCTATGGGTATCGTAAGACTAAGGGAACTTTCACCAGGGAAACGGGCAGCAGCGCTTCTCCTGTGGAATATCAAATTGCTGCAATCCCCAACCCGCCTGCCAAGCGTGGGGATTATGGCATTAAATGGAATTAAAGCCGACAAAGGCCTCCCTGGCCTTTGTCCAGCAGTGGACCTCTATAGACTGAGAACCACAATAACATCCACCGAGCCACCGCAGCCCTTGGATACTGCCATTCATCTCATGTTTTATAGAAGGTGGTAAAATTACACCATGTGTGAATCATGGTTGTAATTATTCAATGGGCATTTTAATTATGCAAACAAAAACATTGTAATTACATACGTACGGGGACAGTCATTAATAACGAGCATTGCTTATCTGTCGACTGATAACTAAAAGGTCTTTGTCCACCAATCACTCTATAGGCACTTTATAGGTACGTATTGCAATATTTTCTAAGTTACAAAATATAGCTTTATTTCTAAATACCTTTTACATAAATATTTATTTTCATTTATTGAAATTTTTCAGCGAAATCGATTAAAAGTAACATGCATTCGTTGATTTTCAGTTCTTTCCTAAGGGTCATTGCTTTGTGCTTATACTTACATTGTTTGCCATGGAGCAAAGATCTTCGCAAAGTTATGTATTGTATTCTCAATCATTAGTTAAGTCTTCTAATATTTTATTTTTATAGTGGCCTGGCTGCAGAATAGTATTAGAAAAATATACCTTATTTTGAGGTTATAATCAAAGCATAACAGCGAATATTAGGTATGGTTTTTCACAATGAGTGATTTTTCAGAATCTGGAATTGAGAGTTATTTTAGTACCTACTTAGATAATTTAGATTTTAGATAATTTTACGGCACTGTTGGCGTAGAAGTTAAGCTATTGACTACTGCGCTGCGTGTGGGGGATTGGATTCCATAACATTCAAGTAGTTGTTCCCGGTCTGGCTGCTTGTGTATGTGAATTTATATGGTTGTAAACGCACCGACGATACAGGAAATGCCCTAGTGTGGGGCCACGTTTAAAAATAAAACACACACTTACTGCACCTACTATATGCACTTAGGGTGTATGTAAGTGCAGTATTTGAAAGCATAGAAACTATTTAACATAGATATGTGATGTGTACCTGTATTCATAGAATTAGTCAATATATATATATTTTTTAATTAATGAAGCCCAAAAGCGGTTTCTTTTGTATCAATAGGGATGTTTCCTGGGTAAAAAAAAATCATTGTATTTAGTCCGCCATTCAGATTATAGAAAAATATTGGATACGTATACATATTTTGTTTTATCAAACCAATAAAATGTGACAAATATAAAAGGCATCTAAGATCAGGAGTGGTGGCTGGTGACGTCACTGGTCACTAAAAAGTGTAGCGTGCAGTGACGTTACACGAGTTTTCAACGCGCTGTGTCATTTTCATTTGTTGTTTATATGAAAACAAGAAAAAATACGTGTCTAGTATTTTTTGGATATCTGTCTGATGGACTAATTAGTTTTTTTTGGTCAAATGCCCTATTGTTGAAAATTATCGTTTAATTAGTTATAAGTAGACCACCTATTTTTCTAAACAATCATTAGAAAACCTTGAATAATCACAATCTTGGCGAAATAATAATACTGATGATTTGGAAACAAAGTATATTAATGAATATTTAAAATATGTTCTAGTATTCAGCTGGCTCCGATTAGACTGGAGGCCGAATCCAAATTCATTTGGGAAAATCATGGATCATGATGAATGAATATTTAAAATAGTACCTATATAGAAAACTACATTATTAGTAACGGCATGGCATTCACATAAGAGCAACACTATTTATCTGTTGGTATGAAGGCACGTGCTAGTTGGCATAATATGGAGTATATAGTATACGCCATATATGCTTTGTAAATGGCAATATTAATTATTTAGTAATATTTCAAGTCAAGTTTTCCTCACTGGACAGATAGGTGTGCTGCTGGGGAGTTTGTTGCCCCACTTCTTCTTTTCAGCGAAAGCACTAGGAAGTGGTGAAAGTCTTTTCGGGGGTCCATCTTATGTAATTTTGACGTATTAAAAGTCTAAAAAAAGCCTAGTTTAGTTTGAATAAATGGCTTGGATTTAACTTAGTGAATAATGTTTTTGTCTATTCACAAACAGAGTAAAAGAATGAAAGCGTAAAATTAAGTAAAGGAGAATGCCCGTTTTGTTAGGAGATTTGGGCCCCCAGAAAAAATTTGCGTGCCATGGTGGTTTTAACTTTATTTTGAAGAACTACAATTACCTTTTCAGATCCTGAAAACAATTTATAACTTTTCACCCTAGTTTCCGAGAATTATTGAATTTTTTTCTGATGAAGAAATTGAGGTTATTAAACAATATTTTTTCAAAAACATTTTACATTAAAACAATAAAATATCTTTAGTATTAATATTGATTCCCAAATGAAATAAAAACATTAGATATCATCTTTTCTTGCTAAATAATATATTAAACTGTTTACCTTGCAGTCAGCGGAAGTAGGTTTTGCTGGCACCAGTAGAAATAAATATACTTAGGGCTAAATTGGTTGGAGGAGCATATGGCTACGTTACAACAGCCACAAGGAGATATCTTAAGTTAAGCTACTTGTTCAGATTGCACATGGGTGACCATGCATTACAAACTTCACCTGGATGGCTGCTAGTACATTCAAACTGTTGATACTGGGGGTGCATTATTTATACTTGTTACGAGTAGCTAGAATCCCGCAAGTGTGACAACCTCTTACCAGGAGGTAACATGTTATAACCCAGTGTATCAGGTGTGGAGGTCAGATGGGCAGTCACTCTTTGAGCAATACTGTATTCAGCTGCATCGGTTAGACTAAAAGCCGACCCCAAGATAGTTGGCAAAATGCTAGGTACCTAGTATACATATACGTGTATGTATGCCATATAGGACAGCATCTCCTGCAAGCGACAAAGTAAAATCACTGCCCTGCTACTTAGTAAGATCGCTGTGCCATCCATGATTAGCTGTAGTTTATTTAGAAAGGGCTTAATTATAAAGGAGTTTAAAATATAGTAAATGCTATACAGTAGTTTAATAAGAAAAAAAAAAACAACCAATTAAAATAATAGACATTTATTCTTCAAGGAATATATTGTCTAGAAATTGTGCTGGAGCGCTTATATCATTAAAACGACTTATTCCTAACGATTTAACGATTTATTCCTAAATATCGAGGAACAAACTGTTCATTTAAACAATTTCTCACAATGTTAATTTTTTTTTCCAATGTGGATCTTGGCATTTTAAAAAGAGTTGATAGTCTTTGATTACTGTCACCTGTTCTGAGTTTTACTAAAAATATACTGAGAGCAACAGAAGGATTTGGAAAGTGATTGTATAACAAAGGATTACAATTTAAAAGTTCATTGAACTGCTCTGCAGTAAGTCCTAACCAATAATGGCATAAATGAGAATCCATTGAGTTTATGTCATTAAAGTCTAACTGTCTCTCAGTAGCTTTTTCAAGTTTACTGAAAATATCATCTACTTGAAATCCAGTAAAATCGGAATATGGTGCTTCTAGTTCATCCCAACGATTGCTATTTAAATGATATCGGCAAAACATAACATAGTTGTTTTTCGGTGAGCTAAAATCATCTAAGTGACAACCCCTGCCTTTGGGTGGATTGGAAAATAATGTCAGACTTTTACTGACTATTGTAACTTCATCTTGGCACTTTTAGTGACCTGAATAGAAATATATTTTATCGATATTTTCAATCGATCACCTCGTTCATTTAAATAAGATAGTCTGTCGTCTACCTGGCAACATTCAGGTTAAGTTATAATGGCGGAACTAGCTTAGATTCAATAAAATAAATATTAATTTTGTTTTTCAATGCTACGGTACAAGAAATTCTGAAAAAAAATAGTTAGTTTTATAAAATTACGACTTGATTTTTAATAAGAAAATATTCTTGACACTCTATCACAAATTAGGGGCCCATCGGGTGGCATTCTCCTTTTCTCAAAACTTGATGAAACAAACCTATGTAAATAATCCTCTCTATATTGCGTCGGTATCCAAAAGGCTTTGACACATTGTACAATGTACATTTAAACTTTTGTCATAAATTGGACAGTTGTATGACAAAGTTGAGTTCTGACAGTTATTCATTCAATTCCCGAGAGAATTCAGCTTTTCATTTTATTTCATGGTGTGAGCGAAATATGTTGCAGAATTTTGTATCATATACTTTGTCCGTTAGCACAGTATGTCTTTTTGTTCCACATACTTACTGTTACTTATACAACGTTATTTCTTCATTATAAGAAACCTGAATAAAGTTTGTTCAGAATACGCAACTGAATCGATTCCAATCATTTCAATCCGAGTTGCACAGGCGCGGGCGGGCGATAGGTGCTTTGACCATATTTTTGTTGAGACAACCAAGTGTGATAACAAGCTCATAACTTTGGTTTTTCATGATATCTTTTTGAAATTTTGTACATAGATTCTTTACTTAAAACACTGGACACGTGTTTCGGGTTTGGCATTAAAAAATGTATGTTGATTACTGCTATACTTTATTAGTCGTCGTCTCCGTAGTCATCCTCTTTCTAACCATATCACCATTGAAATAACCATATCATGATTTTATTATGAACTGGAAAACGTTTGGCGCTCTGTATCTATTTATCTATGTACCTATGTCACGTATACTTCGCACAGGTTCAATGACGATAGGTGCAAATATCGGGATAAGATAAATATTTAAGTACATTGTTTTGACGTATAGTTGAATTTAAGGGGGCTAAGTATTAAACTACCGGCCCACTCTATTTTCAAAGAGCAGAAAACGGAGAGCAACGTATATCTTCTTAAAAAACAAGTGAAGAAACAAATGAATGTGATTAGTTGCAAAGCGAGCACAAATCGACTCATTTTCTTCCTTCCTTTTATTTGGAACTACCTTACCTTAGTAAATGACTTTCGGATGGTTTTTCAATAGACAGATATTATTTATTCGTGAAACAAAATTTATATCGGACAGATTTTGTACGGCAGAAAGACATTTTTCTATTGTCTAATAACGTTAGTCAAGGAATAATTTTGAAATTTTGACACTTGTGTCCGAAGACGGTTTGCTCTTGCGGTTGCAAGTGGGCTACGGAAGGACACCATCAAGAACACCCTACAGGTAGATACTTCTTTGATGCTAGATAGTAAGTAGGAGTATAGAGAATATCCTCCTTTAGTTTGAAGCTAGCGTCGGTCTATGGTCCATATATTTTGATCGCGTAAAATTGTACGTTTGTATGAAAAGATTTATTTGAATACCGAACTCTACGCGGGCGAAGCCGCGGGCGGAAAGCTAGTTCCGCCCGCGGCTTCGCCCGCGTAGAGTTCGGTTATATCGCGCTTTTTGGATTTCCCTCGGGAATATCAATTTTTTCCGGGATAAAAGGTAGTCTAAACCTTCCTTAAGAATCACTCTATCTATTAAAAAAAATCGCGTCAAAATCCGTTGCGTAGTTTTAAAGATCTAAACATACATACGGACATACAGCGAAAGCGACTTTGTTTTATACTATGTATTGATTGATTATTCATACTCTTGACTTTGCCTACGCGTGCGAGAGTTTTACACATTTTGAATATGGTACATCAGTACCATGTTCAAAATGTTAAAATAACTCCAGTGACGCGTGGAATAGTAATCATCTTCAATTAAAATTTAAATTAATTAAGTATTCCGGTTGGCATATCAACATGTGTACCGGGATACATAATTAATTTAAATTTATGTATATATCTTGTCGATGCTTCCTATGTGACGAATTTAGCTGATAAGCATTTCGCCCATCTTACTTATGTAACGCTTAATGTTTTTGTATCTAATTATACTTCTATGTAAATACAAATCAATGTTTGTATTTTTGTTGTCTATGCGTTCTGAAACCTTACGTCAGAAGGACATTTCTCGTGATTGTATGAACGTTCAAAGTCCGATCTCATCTCCCCTACCCAACAATTCTCACCAACTCTAAAATGTTGACTTTGGCGGGCGCTGAGATTGGATTCAGACTAGATTATCAATGTTTTTAATTACGACAGATTGTAATGAAACTTTGGTAGGGTGTTCTGGGATGCCTGTAAGGTTTCCTACATGGCATTGCATGGCGTATTTTTTTTTGCTGTGTTTCTGTGAGAACCTAATGACTGAATCATTATTATCATTTCAGCCCTGAATCACACATTGCTGGGCATCCTCTTTTTCTAACATAACTCCAGGGCCCGAGCGTTTTTCAAATAAATATTTTCCGGGATTTTGACGACATTATCGACTCCACACACTTTTGGACGGCCCTGGTTTATTTGGCCTCATTTCGGCCATTTGGGTTTGTTTCCACTACGAATAGTACAATAGCTATTGAAACATAGGTAAAAACTACAAAGAAATAATAATATGGATAATGAATTTTCTCATATAACATTTATTGTTTTTTATACAGTACTAGCGGCGTCTCGTGGTTTCACTCGCGTAGGTCGATATGTTTTTTTATATGCTCCGCTCCTATTGGTCACAGCGTGATGTTATATAGCCTAAAGCCTTCCTGGATTTATATTAGGAATTTAAACAAACTCTTCCGCTTTATATATTATGTAGTATAGAGTAGTATAGATGAAGTTCGCCGGGCGTCATTCATGAAGGTTGTATTTAAAAGCGCATACTTAATTAAATACTTGCTGAATTTCATTAAATAGAAAGTCTTATGTTTTGTTGAAACCGTATGGTTTTATTTCTAACGTAGTAGTAGTTTTTGAAACTCTACTTGCCTTTGTTTGCGTAAACACGTCAAATTCCTGTAATAGACGTGTGGGTATTTGGATATGCCTATATGTCAATCTGGCGTATTAATTAATAACTTGTTTTGTTTTTTCTGGTAAACGTATGAACTAATATTTGTTTCTATGTAGTGTGTGTAACTGTGTACTAATTAAATGGACTACACTGAAATCAAAGATTATGATTTATAAATGATTTGTACTACCTGCTAGTATAGATAATAGAAGCCACCGAACAGCAAAAACAATGCCACGTATCGATTCATTTAATCGTTTTCTGGTTTACGGCATTCCTGTAATGTGTAAATAAATCTATGGTGTAAATATGTTTTCATTCAATGGGGTTATGTGTACAAGTTTAGTGTTGAAGAACTAAATTATTAAAAAATAATTATAATTCTTTAAATACTTTCTATGGTCGCGAATCATTATTAGTTCACTATACAACCGCAAATTGAAAAGAACATAAGACTTTCTTTTTATTTCTCGGCCTACCCTGGTGTTTCTCCCTTAACTCCCTTAACCGTGGCCATAGACACATTTGTAATCTTCTTTTATATCAGCGCGAATTTTAGAATTTTTAAAAGTGGCGTTCATTGTCCATATTATGCCAGACGTACTGTAAGACATACTGTAAGATGCAGGGGAAACTGTGGTGCTACGCTATGACCTCACCTGCTACGTCATTACACCAGTGTAACTTGCTACGTCATCATGACGTCATCTGCTACGCCAGCACGTCAGCGCTAGGTTTTTTTTAAATGTTATAAACTTGTAAGATGCCAATGTATACATTTTTACAATGGACTTCCAGAGGTGGTTCAAGATCTGAGCCTGAATAAATTCAAATCCTTCATTAAACGTAAGTTGTGTCAGAAAGCATTTTATAGTGTGAAGGATTATATTGAGGACAAAAGGCTTGGGCTTGAGCTGCGTCCGATTTCTATACAATGATTGTTCTTTGATTTTTCCTCTTGTAGTTTTAATATGTAATTGTTTATGTTATTTATTCAAAGCCTGTATTACACACTATGTAGCCAAGCATATTGTACGTTACGGAATTGTATCGCTGACAGAGGTGTTCGGCACTTGTACAGCTGCACAGGAGCTAAACTTTCCACAGATTCGGGAACACTGTTGGAGCTGCTGAACCTTGGACAAAACTATCTTAGCATTGTGTAGATTCAATTTCTTAGTATTGTATAATTGCATGGCAAACGTGTGAGCACAATGTACGAATGTGCTGTAAGGCATTTATTTGTTGGGTTAGTCTTTTTTATTGACTTAATTGTGCTCTGGCTGTTGAGAGTATGTCATGCTCACTCAAATGTCTCGCTGATGGTGGCGTGTGTTTTGGGTCATTGGATTCCCTTCGATATGGTTGAGCTGAATGATGCTGATCCATACGTCATGTTCGTGAACGGACGCCGTCGGAGGGGACTGGTCATCTCTTAGCTGCCACGGCGTATTTTAATTTCTGAATTGATTTTTGTATGTTTTCCATAATGGACGCTCTCAGCGTACAATATATTTCTGCATCGTTCTCACGCGGTTGATTTCAACATGAATGATGTAATCAAATATTTGTAACAATAGCTTAAAAATTTAAAAGAGTGTCCATGGAGTTTCTTGCCCGTTCTTCTCCATAGGTACCTACTCTTTGGAATGGGCGACTAACTTCATCTTATTGACTGACCGACCTTCTGACAATTCAAAAGTGCCTGTAACTGGTTTATTTGAAATAAATGATTTGATTTGTACTTGACCCCGATCCCGCCTTGTTGTGTGATGCAATTTTCGATGGTAAAGCGCACTAGTTTATTACGAGCTTATTCACTCCTAGCCTTGCTGCTACGTCATGACGTCATTGCTACGCCGTAGTTTTCTCAGCGCTACGCAGTTACGCAAAGGGAAGACGCAGGGAGGGACCCCAGTGCTATTGCGAATACATGATTGTGTCAATTGTTTAACTTTGAAATAACTCCTCTTGTGAGGCTATTTTAATGCACCCAGCTGCGATGACTTCACATTATTTCTTATCTATAGCTTTTAATCGTTCATGACCCATTTAACTACTGTAGGCTGGATTAAGGCTCATTAGCAATTGCTGCCAAGTAGCAAGAGGCGCCTTTTGAGTGTCTTTCTTGTAATCATATCAGTTTTAATATAGTATTGTATAATGTAAAAGCACTTTTCAAGTTTGTGAATGTGAGGCACCATGGACTATGGTTTGTTTATATATATATATAAAACCTTATATATTATTTGTTTGACATTACGAGATTGGCAGTTGAGAGTTTGTCATGCTCACTTAAAGGTCTTGCTGATGGTGGCGCGTGTTGTTGGGTCATTTGGTTCCCTTCAACGTGGTTGAGCTAAGTGGGGTGATGCGCGCGTCATGCTCGTGAACGGGGGCCGTCAGTGGAGACTGGTCATCTCTTAGCTGCCAGAGGGCTTAATTCATTTTTATATTTTAATTAATTTTACATTGTACTCACATGATAGAAGCAACATAAATATGTAACAAAGAAACGTAACCCATATATTATGATTTTAAAAGAGTGTCCATGGAGTTTCTTGCACGTTCTTCTCCATAGAGATCTACGCTTTGGAACGTGCAATTTAGCTTCACTTTTCTTGGACTGACCGACATTGACTATTCAAAAGTACCAAGTGATGGTTAATTTGAAATAAACAATTTTGATTTTGTTTTTTGAGTTTCTGGAATATTATTCATACAAAAGTTTATGAAGTAGTTGATGTAACGATGTGCCTTTCATTCTAGGTAGCTATTATACGCACAAAATAAACTGGGTATCATTTGTATTAACGTTGGTATTTGTTTAAGTTCAAAAAAACTACGTGGTGGAAGTTGGTAATTCCAAACGTACCAATGGTCAACCGTGTAAATACTAAGTCTATCGGTACATATACTGACACAATGATCTGCTGTGAACTGTAATGTACGCTCGTTAACCACACTACAACATTTTTGAAATACAGTATGTTAACTAACAGAGGGCGTTCCCGTTAACCCGAAATAGTATAGCATACATACATGCTAAAAAAAATATTTCCATTCGAAAACAAAATGTTTAAAAAAAATTTCCAATAGGAAAATATTCAATAAAAATTTTAAATTGACATGTAAAAGAAACACACTGTACACGCGAACAGGAAAGACGGGAACATCGCAATTTATTTATACATGACGACTACTATTTTGATTTAAAACAGGAGGTTTCAAATTTATTTCCAATTAGAATTTTTTTTTATTCGGATTTTTTTATGCTTATTTTTCTATGCTGATATTTTTATTTTAATCTATTAATGATATATATTAACGAGTTTAAGGGAACGCCCTCTGTTATTTAACATACTGTATATTTGGGAAAAAATATAACTTGGTGTAAAAATTATTGGAATCGATTCAGTTCCTTATACAACAAACCATATTCAGGGTTTCGTATAAAGATAAAATAAGGTGTTTTCATAGGTGCCCTATTTCCACTGTACTATGCAAGAGATCAAAGCTCGTGCTTCCGTACCTATGTACTCCTCGGGATTGATACGAGGAAGCCTTTGTGCCACCTGGGACCTGGTGAAGGCACTGCACAGACATCGGTGAGTTACGTCGAAGATGCGAAATTCTCCCTTTTGTGTGGCGGTCAGTCAATACTGATATTTGTCCTTTTGTATTTTGCGCTATTTCTTGTGTGCATTAAGTAAAGTTGAAGGGCAGTTGTATTGGCCACGTGGTAACAGCTTCCAGTTACGAGTTGTATGTAGGTCGAGGGTACTGTGAAGGACTAGAGTAGTCCTTGAAGGTACTGGAAGATATAATCAAACAACATTTATCCTACCGTAACATTATGAAACATTTATGAAAACCTCGTCCGACCCATAAGGATAATAAAGGTTAGGTAAACACATGACCAAATGAGATATGAAATTTTACAATACTAATGAATTTTGAAATAAGTAATCTTTTTTTCCGCGAATTAATTCCAACTTCCCCAAAATTTGGTAATTTAAAAAAAAGTGACAGCACCATTTTTGACGGTATTATTATGAGCGAATAGCGATGCGACCGCGTACCGCGTGCCCTGCCCCCTTTCGCCCGCGTATGGATTGCCTACCGCACATGTAATGTTTTAAGTTACTTATCTTACTTAAAATTTGTGGCTAATGTCCAAACATGAGTCATTTTTATATAAAAAGAGGAGGTTGTCAAATTAACTGCATTTCTTTAAACATTGTTACAGAACTCACGATTACTGCCGATTGACAGGAATTTGATGGTTTTTTATTTATTTCAAATCGTTGCTAGTTTAATTAAGTTAGTTGCTAGTTTAATTAATAAACTATTGCTAGTTCTTTTTTTAACTGTCTAAACGCACTATAATTATCTTTTAGCCTGAATTTCATTTAATGGGATTGGAGAAGAAGAAGAGAACCTTTATTACAGTTTTATAAAAAAAAGTTCTGGAATAGAATACTGTTTTTTCACCATATACGCTGACGTAACAGATGTAGATAGAAATATTACAAAAGCTGACACAGTGGGTGGCTTTTAAAAATAAGCCTAATGGATGGGGACGAAGAGACAAATTTGTACAGCGATTGTATTTTCCAAACAATATCCAATATCCCACTAGTTAAGATCAGATTTCCTTGCACATGTTTTACCAAACATTTATTTTTCGATTGGCCGCCTCAAATCCTAATAATATCCATGATCTTCAATCATCCGTGTTACGAAAAACACCGTTTATTATTATGTAACATTAAACACACTGAGTGTTTGCCCAGTGTGTTTAATTTCAAATTTTACGCATTTATATAAATGTTTCTACTACAACCTGTCAGATTTTTATTGAATTTTCAACTTTATCGCTAAAGCATTAAGGCTCAAGGTTCATTGGGAATATTTGACAGTTTCAGGTAATTTGGTCCGTACAATGTGTACTAATATAATTTTGAGGTGCAATTTTTCGCACTAGGTTACTACATAGGTAATAACACGTCACTATTAGTTTTCATTAACTTCATTTGAAAATACAATTGGTACACGTATCGCGTATGCAGGGTAATTGCGTAACACATTAGGATCAGTAGCAATGGGTTTCATTTTGACAGTTCAACAACATTCATTGCGTTATTTACGTTGTTGAGCGGACACATTATCGAACATAGGAAGCAATGGTATAGCAATAAGCTTCAAAATGATTACAACTGATAGTAATGGTGTTTCGCAATTAGGGTGCTGATTCCGTCTTTGAAGGCTAACAATACAATTTTATTCGATGATTATGAAATAGTTTGGGTTCCGGTTAACTATGTATAAGTAAAACAGACAGCAGTCTCCTGGGTGGGGTGTGGGGACTACTAACCACACTTATTTGGCTCTGTTCAACTTTTGTTCTTTGGAAGGCGTAGGTACGCGTCTGCAAAGCTGGGTCCCAAGTCTGCCATTACAATAGTGTCAGAAAGGTCGATCAGTGATCTCATGATCGATTTTGACAAGTTTCCGGCCGCGGCTTCGCCCGCGTCGAGTTCGGTTATAGCGCGTTTCCAAGAGAACTCTTCAAAAGTCCGGAATCAAAACTATTCTATGTTATTTCTCAAGGTCAACTCTATCTTTGTACCAAATTTCAATAAAATTAGTTCAGTGGTTTAGACGTGAAAGCGTAACAGGCAGACAAACAGAGTTACTTTTGCATTTATTATATTAGTAGGGATTTCTATTAACGGGTTTTATAATAATGGCAATACGGTCATGCCATTCATGGTAAGAGACGACTGACTGATAATAATTGATCGATCATTATTAATTTAGCACATTACGAAATTATAACACAATGACAATGGAATCGTGTTGGAATGACAATTTATAAACATAGCAGACTAGGGTCCCTGAATGGATGAGTACACATTCCATCCAATTCGTTGTTTTCTGTGGACAAAAGTTTTTAATACCAACCTTTACGTTTATTCCACGTTTTCCTAAGCTCGGCACTTGCCTTTATTATCTACCCAAGTGAAAAACAAAGGTTACCTATGTATTCATGATCAAAGTAAAATGTCCACTAGCTCCTTTCTAAAGGATAGGTTTTCTGCTAAATACACCTCGTTATGGTTTTGATATCACGCTCCACAGCGCCCCTAATTACGCTAGATAACTAATGTTATTATATTTCACCTATTATCATGCAATTTTCATTCTTATAGCTGTAATATATAAGTGCGGTTATCGTGTACCTACGGAAAACGTAAGAGTCGATTTACTGTTTCTAGATGCAGTTACTTGGCTGATAGCATGTTGTGTGTTTCCATTTCATCGGACAAGCCTAGCTTTCGCTGAACTAGTTTGTGAAAGCTGTATTTTGCGATGTTAGGTTAAATAACTACGGTGTTTAGGAATGATAATTATTCTGAGAGGTAGTACCTTCTTCTTACCACCGTAATTAAAAATTCATCATCGAAGAAAAGAGAGAAATAGTTTGAGCTAGAGACATAGAATAAAGAGAGGGAAGTACGTTATCTTCATACAAACGGACCGCGCGCGGCTTGTATGTTTGCGCCATAGTATCTATGCGTCGCCGCACGCACACCTAAACACAATATTAGAGTGCCTATGACTGCGCTAGTCGCGGCTAGCACGGAACGAGGTTCGCGCGTCACGGCTTTTCGGCACATTAGCTTTTAAAAAATGATCACATAAACTGCAAAGTTGGTATGTCTATTTATGAACAAATAAAAGACTTATATTTTTCAAATTATATTTCTAAAAGTTATTTACAAGGATACGGATATATTACACATTAAAGTTTAATAACAACGCGTTTCGTAATAGTCGAAACCGAAGAAAATAGGTATTTTTCTGTAGCTAATTTGTAATTTTGTATTAAATGTGTGATTCAATAGATGTTATGTTTGTATTATTTATATTTGTATTAATTAAAAATAAAAATAAATATGGTTCTTTATGTGTACAAAACTAAAAATAAAAATAACAAAAAAAAAAAAAAACTGACTAGTATATGTAAACTAAATACTAAGCAAATAATTTAAACATAAGCTCTTAGTCTATAAATATTTGTTAGCGGTTTGGGCGACAACCGTAACCGACGAAGCGCGGACAGTCGTCAACCCTAAGACAGTAGGCAAATAAATCGCGGATTGGGTCGCAGATAACCTACTTCCCCTCTTTATTCTATGCTAGAGAGGTATCGTGTTCTCTCTCATGTAAAGGTGACGCATTCTTGAAAACCCCTAATTATCGTCCAATTAATCGCCGTTTAAAAAGCTTCCCTTGAAAAATAATGGAGGAGGTTAGGATTATTATGTAATTTAAAATCTTCTACAACAGTGGGTCATCTGTACATATGTTTGGTCCATGCAGTTCCACGTTGAGTAGGTAAGTTGAGTTATGTTCTGTATCGAGCTGGTGTTGCTGTTGTTGGTATTTATACCTGTAGTTTTTCTGGTGTAAGTGTATAATAAAGAGTATAATATATAAATATGTAGTAATCTATCTTTCTAAGATATGAAAAGCGTTGTTCCTTTAATGAGTTCGAACGCCGCTGCCGTTCTTTCATCTTCATAATGTTCCAGAATTCAGTCAAAGGTAATCAAAACAAGACCAAGAATTATTATTACAGTTCATCTGACGTTACTGATGAATGTGATGTTACTGTGATCAGTAGATCACAGTGATCACAGACCTGAGACCACCTAATTTCTTCAATGAGCTTGGCTATTAATGGCATAGCTATTAAACCTGGCAAATCAATTTACCCTCATTTTTCTTTTACAAATTCTGCAGGACAGTTCGAAATTGGAAATGGTCTTGATTTAAACAAGGTTAACATCGTCTCTATATTACGTTTATGTACACTCCCTGTTAGTCTAACTGAGCGATCGTCAGCGTCAGTGTACATAAACCTTTTGCCCGTCACTGACCTGGCATTTCGGATGGCCTTTAGCTGACGGGCGCAGATAATTCGCTGGCACCGTGCCAGCTTTTGGGTGCAGCTTTACGGTAGGTACCTAATGCCATTGTTTGTTTGTTATTTTAATATATTGCAGTTTATTTGCATTTTTTAATATCAAAGAGACCTGGAAAAGTTGATCCCCAAGAGATGAAACAAAATTATTTCATTCGCAATTCAAACAACCTTTGAAGTTTCTTCATGTTTTAACAAAACTACATTGGACAGCTCCAAACAAACAACTTTTCTAAAATATAAAATGTAATTTTTTAATCCATTAGCTCTACAGAGAACAAAAAACACGACCTTTTCCATGCTAAATCAAATCTAAGTCAACCCCTGGAAAAATGAGATTCGGTATAAATACTCCAGAAACACGGAACAGAGCCAGGCCTTTGACAGTTTTAATACACTTGGAGCCTCCGGGCTCCATTTTTCATTAGACACTTTAAAAGCGAACGCCCTGAAGGTAAATATGAACGTCTGCTTCACCAAAGGTTAACGACATCGTATCGATCACACTTGTTGCTGTTCTAAATCTGCGTTTTAAAGAATGAAATGCCTAGATACATATTTTTTTTATGAATTATAAACTAGCGCTTGACCGCAATGCCGCCTGATGGTAAGCAGTGACGCAATCGTTGATGGTAAAGCGCACTAGTTTATTAACAGCCTATTTACTCTAGCCTCGAAGATACTTAAATTGTAGTCAAACGGAAACACCGCCGCTGGCCAATTAATCCAGTCCGTCGATGTACGTGGTATAAAAGACGAGGCAAAACGCTTCGTCTGGATCATAGTGGTGTCAACAACGTAAGGGTACAACGCGGGTCGCGTTAAGTAAAGCAGCATTTATATTTACATGTTGAATGTATTTATAAATTAAATCTTTATTAATATATCACAGTGTTCTTGAACTTACGCAAAGCCGTATTATTGTTTATCAATAGAATATATTAAATGTACGTCATTATAAATATGTATACGGATAATGTTAATTTTATAAAGTATAACACTTTGATAAAGTTTACGAGGGTACAGTGGCCAATTTTTAACATAGGCACGAGTCTATCAATCATCAGCCTAATTGCGTATCACACTTTTATTAAATTATCAATTTAGCAACGTAAATAACGCAATCAATTTTGTTGAACTGTCAAAATGAAACCCATTGGTACTGGTGCCCTAGTCTGCTATTGCAATAATATCAAAATTGATGATTTTTAATGTCATAATGACCGATTTTTTCAAAATCCGAATTGGCGTAATCTACTAACAAAATGGCATGCCAAGTGATCAATCACTGAACGAAATGGCATAAAACGGTAACCTCGTCCAAAATGACAAATCAATGACATATGCGGTAATCTGCTAAAATTTTGTCAGTTCTTTTGATCATTGAACTGTTATGATACCGTCTGTTAGTGTGTTACGCAATTACCCTACTGGTTTAAGGTACACTTGTGGTAGTTGGTCTGTGGTTTGGTGGACATCTTTACGTACCGATACCTTTCCGTGCCTCGGCAAGCGGAAGGCATTCGTATATCTTTCAGGCCGCTGCCTCGAATCTTGCGGGCAGCGGGGCGGCGGCCGCAGCGGCGCGGGATAAGGGCGGGCATCGAAGACCTGTTCTCGAAACTAGCGGGCAGATCGCGCGTCACTATAGCCGCGTAGTGTTGTGTTCACGATTGTGTGGACGAGATATTTGTTATTATTCGCGAAAGAAATGTCTGAACAATGGCGGCAACATCTTTCTGATTCAAATTTATTCCTAACGCTCGATCACCGCTCGCTGCTCGCCTGCTGTCCGCAAGATTCGAGCGCGAGAAGTACACCTCTCGCTGCCCGCCACCGCCCCACTGCCGCGCCGCTGTTTTCGAGAACCGGTCCGTTTGATTTTACGTATAAGATCTTCCCACTTACTCGCCGCTGCCGCCGCCTCCCCGCTGCCCGCAAGATTCGAGGCAGCGGCCTGACAGTGGTTACGGGTAGTAAGAAACCAGTAGTTAGAGATAGGAATACTGAGTATTGAGCTGAACCCGGTTAGACTGGAAACCGACTACAACATAGTTGGGAACGACACCCTCATAACGTAACACACTACTACTATCAGTTGGAATCATTTCGAACCAATACATTGCTTCATATGTTCGAAAATGGGTCCGCTCAACAACATAAATAACGCAATGAATGTTGCTGAACTGTCAAAATGAAACCCATTGTTACTGATAGTTTATTACGCAATCACCCTACAGGCTAGGCAGTTGATGACTAGAATAAATTTTCTATAAATAATTATTTACTTTACCATCTTGCTAGACTTTGCATTTCATTCTATTTCCCGTTGTCAATTTTCTCCTCTCTAATAAAATATCTTCTTCACTTTTCATACAATCTATTATATTAGCTTTTGCCCAATCTATCTATTACGAACATCATATTGCAAATAGACGCTCTCTTCCGAACAATACGTGTTCTGCTGCATGATCTACTTTTGCATACGGTACGACTGCGTTCTATTGCTGAAAATTTAGTTGTTATCCAGAACACCTGCATTAGAAGCCAGCAGGTCAGGCTATCCGAAATTGTCAAATTTTCCCAAGCAAACATGAATCGTATTGCTTTAGCTATTAACTTTAAATCTATCTAAGCAATTTGACGGATTATACGTATTATGTAGTTTGCTGTGCTGGCGTTCTTTATAAGTTCAAATTCTTTGCAAATAAGTCACTACTACACACTATTCCGACTGGTTAGCTAATAACGTAGTTTTATTAAATAACCCACCAACTACCTGTGGCTCTATCGAGAATGTCTAGTTCAATAATGTCATTGATTTAGTAATCACCTCCATCGAACTACCTGCATAGAAAGACAATATGCTCGTGTTTCTACCTCTACATCAGATAGGCAATTGGAGCTACAGCCGTAAACCAATCTAGGGTAATATCGCCATTGTGGGTTAGTCTCACGTACGTTACTTACAACTGAGGTCACTAACAACCTTGGATTTACAATTCGATGATTTGCATTTAAGGTTGCCGAATGATCACGAGCCGATCGATTCTGTAAAACTTCACCTGATGAATTTGCTAACGTGAACTGTTAATAGTGTTTAGCATTAGTTTGAATGACAACACAAGTTTTCATAGTGATATGATTACAAAATCGCACTTTGGATTCAGTGGAGAGGCGTGTGAGGTGGCTGATTGGCCACCCAGATTTAACTCAAAATGATCTCGCGCGAGGCGTAGAGTAGCTAGCCTTTCAGTGTTCTACAGGATGCATTTTGGTGCGTGTGCGAGGGAATTGCATGTATTAATTCCCTCATTTCCGTTCCACCATCTGACGAGTGGACGACCCGTCGTACGGCGAGTTTCCGCCCTTACGTTGTTAACACCACTACGATCCGGACGAATCCTCTCCTATACCGCGTACATCGAGGGACTGGAACAATTTTCCAGCGGCGGTGTTTCCGTCGGACTACAATTTGAGTGTCTCCAAGGCTAGAGTGAATAGGCTCTTAATGAACTAGCGCGCTTTACCATCAACGATTGCATCACTGCTTTCCATCAGGCGGGATTGCGGTCAAGTACTAGTTTATAATTTATAATAAAAAAAAGCTCTGCAGTCCATGTTGTTGCTAGGCCGCCATCTTGGACTAGGGATCGACTAACTCTGGAGTCTACAAAGTTCAATTACCTGCAAACCCCTGGTTTTTCTTTATTAGAAGTTATTCTGTTGTAGACTTTTGCGGAAGATAAATTGCAAGTAATCCACCTTTAGTTGAGCTCTTAGCTTTTTTCTTTGTTGGACTTACTTGTGGACTGAGGGATTTCTTAATTGAACGCTGCTGTCACTATGCGGAGGTAAATTGCTATATGCTCTCTATAGTGACATAGTTCTCTTGGATAGCTCGTATCCTGGATATTAGGGGCAAGGTATCAAGGTATATGTCGTGGTGGCCTAGTGGTTAAAACACCAGCCTCTCAAGTAGGAGTGCGCGGGTTCGATTCCAGGTCAGGCAAGTACCAATGTAACTTTTCTAAAGTTATATGTACTTTCTAAGTATCTTGGACATCAATGACTGAAGGTGAAGGAAAACATCTTGAGGAAACCTGGACTTTAAGTCTGAAATCGCCAACCCGCATTGAGCAAGCGTGGTGATTACGCTCAATCCTTCTCTGTATGAGAGGAGACCTGTGCCCAGCAGTGGGACGATTAAAGGGTTGATGATGATGCAAGGTCCTTCTTGCACCAATTTCATTGGTCGGACATAGAGCTCGACTAAAATGTTTACTAAGACCTGTGTTCACAAATAAAGAATGATAGTTTGTTTCGTGTACCTATTCCAAAAATAGGACCAGACTTTGTTAAGTTATTTCTAATTCACAAAGTTAGGCAAAACAAAAATACAATGAAACCTACATATTTAGTCAGTTATAGTTAACTAGCTTTCCGCCCGCGGCTTCGCCCGCGTGGAGTTCGGTTATATCGCACTTTTTAGATTTCCCTCGGGAACATCAAATTTTTCCGTGATAAAAGGTAGCCTATGTTCTTGCTCAGGGTCTAAAGATAGTCTGTGCCAAATTTCATCAAAATCGGTTGAGAGGTTTAAGCGGGAAAGCGTAACAGACAGACAGACCGACAGACAGACAGACAGAGTTACTTTCGCATTTATAATATTAGTATGGATGACTAAGTATAAACTTATCTCATATAGTCGTATAGTCATCCATACTAATATTATAAATGCGAAAGTAACTCTGTCTGTCTGTCTGTCGCTCAACATAAATAACAAATCAAACAAACAAAAAAGTACAAATCTTTGGTGTTTAACAGTGGTTTAGGCTAAACACCTTTCAAACACGACATTTTTATAAATAGGTATGGACCTTGACGTAACACTGACACTAAACACATCTTAAACAAGTGTTTAAGTTATTTGGGATAAGGCCCTATAAGTTGAAAATTTGTTATTTTCTGTTTTAATGTTACTCATCCTTCCTTAATTATATTTTTTTTCATTTTCACAAGTCTCCTGCTGCTATATCTACATGTTGGAATTATCATCTGCTGCGTGCGTGTATCTGTGGATTCCCGCATGGAACAAATATTTGTATGGACGACAGGGCATTTATTCCGGGGTTTGACTGTTTTTGTTTGTGAGTTTGAATGTTGAAAACATTCACACAATACAGGAGTGATTCCTATTTTGAATCAAAGCTTAAAAATACAAACAAATATCTTAGGCCGCTGCCTCGAATCTTGCGGGCAGCGGGGCGGTGGCGGCAGCGGCGGCTAGTGAGCGGCAGGTTATTATGCGTAAAATCAAACGGACCGGTTCTCGAAAACAGCAGGTCGGTGGCGGTTAGCGAGCGGTGTACTTCTCGCGCTCGAATCTTGCGGGCAACGAGCGGTGATCGAGCGTTAGGAATAATTTTGAATCAAAAAGATGTTGCCGCCATTGTTCAGATATTTCTTTCGCGAATAAAAACAAATATCTCGTTGACACAATCGTGAAAACAGCACTACGCGGCTATAGTGACGGGCGGTCTACCCGTTAGTTTCGAGAACGGGTCTTCGATGCCCGCTCGGCTCCCGCGTCGCCGCCGCCGCCGCCGCCCCGCTGCCCGCAAGATTCGAGGCAGCGGCCTTAAGCTTAGGGGCGTATTCTTTATGATATAACGAAACGTCGCGAAATGCATGTGACGTTGGCGGGAATTGGCGTGGTTTCGATGTAGGGAATCATTGAAGGTATTGATGAATAAGGGCCCTGCAGTTATTACTGCAACTAGGATTACAATGATCAGTTGTGTTGTTTGTGCGATCATTCCGTTGTAATGAACGAAGAGCTTATACAAGTAACGATGATGTTTATCTTAACAATAGGCTATTGATGGTAATAGCTAATCAAGGTAAACGTACTGAGTTTGGCAGCAGTCTAATAATAGCAACGACGGATTTAATGCTTTAGGCATTCTCTGCCAGTCAATCATGGGTGGTGAAGAAAATAGATGACAGGTGCTTTGATTGAAAAGAAAACTTGCTAAACAAATACTTAAATAACCCATATACACACACGTATGTATATGTATATGGGTTATTTATTGCATTACCAAAATATATACAAAACTGAAATTCGGGAGAGAGGTGTTGAGATGACTCGACCCTAATTGCCAAGAAAACCCATATACACACACGTATATATGTGTATATGGGTTATTTATTGCATTATCAAAATACAGGCTGTTAACTAACAGAGGGCGTTCCCGTTAACCCGAAATAGTATAGCATACATACATGCTAAAAAAAATATTTCCATTCGAAAACAAAATGTTTTTAAATTTTTTCCAATAAGAAAATATTCAATAAAAATTTTAAATTGGCATGTAAAAGAAACACACTGTACACGCGAACATGAAAGACGGCAACGTCGCAATTTATTTATACATGACGACTACTATTTTGATTTAAAACAGGAGGTTTCAAATTTATTTCCAATTAGAATATTTTTTTATTCGGATTTTTTATGCTTATTTTTCTATGCTGATATTTTTATTTTAATCTATTAATGATATATATTAACGAGTTTAAGGGAACGCCCTCTCTTATTTAACATACTGTATATACAAAACTGAAATTCGGGAGAGAGGTGTTGAGATGACTCGACCCTAATTGTCAAGAAAATAAGTCTGCAATAACCATTATATTTACATGCAAATGACCTCTGGGAACCTATATATCCTTAAGGTAGGTGTATTCAAACTGAACAATGTGTGAGCTCTCACATAGCTATTAACTACACATTCAGCCCATCGATTCTGTAAAACTTAAAATCATGAATAGTTAGATGAACTAAGTTGTCGATAGTGTCAACTCCTACTAAATGTTCACGGTGAGATGGTTACCGAATCACTCTACTGGTCCATACATAAGTACCTGTACATGTTCTTCTTCTCAGCCTGTAGAGGTTCACTGCTGAACAAAGGCCTCCCCCAAGGCTTTCATTACATTAGGGTTTGCCATAATCCCCACGCTTGGCAGGCGGGTTGGGGATCGCAGTAATTTGATAGTTAGTCGCCTCTTACGACACCCATGGGAGGATATGGGATTGTACTATTCTAAGCCCGGTACCATACGAGGCACCTGTATCTAGATGGTTTAATTAAAATAAATGCTTTGTTGACTTTATATAATAGTGCTGCATTCACACCACTGTATAGATATCGTCTCTAACCGACATGATAGATGTGCATTTCGCTCGTGTAAGTGTCATCCACACAATAGACTCTGTGTATTGACTCCCGTACTATAGCGGTCGGAATCTTGTATGGTGTTTGTACGTACCCACCCAGCCAGTCGTGCGTGCGGCATTGTTCGCGGGATTGCTTTAATTGCACAAAGCATATTGATGCACTAATTAATTGAGTTGCCATCAATTTGGTGTCTTTTGTAGTGGTTTGGTATACTTAACGTAAATATACAATATGTAAAGAAAACCCTGTCCGATCCGTGAAGGTATTGTTAGGTATCGTTAACTGATTCTAATAATGCCTACAAAGCTGGGCTAAACTTAAAAAAAAATCCCCCAAAAAAAATAAATATTATTTCGAAAAAGCGAGGTAACTTAATGCATGTGCGGTATACAACCCGATAGCCCCGCCCCCCTTCACCCGCGCATGTATGCGCGGGTGAAGGGGGGCGGGGCATGCGGCACGTGGTCGCATCGCTATTCGCTCCGTCACAAATGGTGTTGTCAGTTTTTTAAAAATGACCAAATTTCGGGGAAATTGGAATTAATACCCGGGAAAAAAAGATTATTTCAAAATTCATTATTATTGTTACTGTGATGATTATGTAAAATTTTATATTATATTTGGTCAAGTGTTTACCTAACCTTTATTATCCTTATGGGTCGGACAGGGTTTTCTTTACATATTGTATATATGTTATAGTACATTACGATATTAGTGCGTAATGATGGTTATAACATGCGAGGCGGAATTTCAGCCCGAGCCGAAGGCGAGGGTGTAATTGAGCCGAGCATGTTATAACCAATACGCACGTATATCGTACGACGTTTTTTAACACACTTGCGAGGAAACAGAAAAGAAGTATTTTATATTTTGTTCATTTTAAATAAACTCAATCTGTGAATGCACACTGTTGCTTTCCCTCCATTAGTATTATTATTTGCCATTTCAAATATGGAACAGCGCGCAGCGCGAGCCGTGCGGCGGCGATCAGTTCCATAATTACAAGAAATGGAAAATAATGCTGTTATGGAAAATAATGCTGTTATGGACTATAACTTAACTATTTGCTTTGATAAAACACGCGTTTGTTATGGCCTGCTTTACATATTTAAAACCGGTGGAATTACATCAGCTTTACGAGCAAGGGTGTTAAAAAAGCTATTACAGCTTTTGTTGTAAGGAAAACGGTTTCTAAAATTCTAGACTAGAAATGGGATTTTCTTCGAAAAGCCTTTGTGAGTAAAATTCACCGTCATATTTCCCCAGGTTGTTGAGATTTTTATTACTTTCAGGACGCACGACTTTCAGGATCTCGGTTGCGGAAATCTTTAACTTCTAGAATTTATGTGCACTTTTCTCTTTCAACTAAATTCTTCTTAAATTTTTAGTTCATTCGCTATCAGGCCACGGCACAAGTAGTGACGTATAGTTTATAGATACCACTGGGTCACTAAGGAGGGATTGAAGCTCACCCCCTAAATAAGTTAAATAGGGGTATTTCAATAATTTTTACTGATGGTAATCCCTATCGAGCCCGGCTTCTACTTCCATACGACCTAAATTCAGTGTTACTAAAGACTACATCATTTTAATTTTAATAGTATTTTCGTATAGGTACGCTTAGTTGATCGTGTGTCTATGTGGATCTATACTATGTAATAATAAAGCTAGAGTTTATTTTTGTATTTAAATCTTGTACGTCGCTGACCCATATCATCATCATCATCAACAACAAACTTTTTATAGTCCCACTGCTGGGCACAGGTCTCCTCTCATATAGAGAAGGATTGAGCGTATTCACGACGCTTGCTCAATGCGGGTTGGCGATTTCAGACTTAGTCCAGGTTTCCTCAAGATGTTTTCCTTCACCTTCATCGTCATTGCTGTCAAGAAAGTGCTTTAACTTTAGAAAAGTTACATTGGTACCTACTTGCCTGGCCTGGAATCGAACCCGCGCGCTCATATTTGAGAGGCTGATGTTTTAACCACACCACACAGGTCAGCACGACTAATTGAGCCATATACAACGTTATTTTTTGTTTAAGCGAAACCCGAATCATGTGTCCAGTATTTTTAAGTAAAGAATATATGATTATGTACACAATTTCTAAAAGATATCGTGAAAAACCACGTAGTTATGAGCTTGTTATCTTACTTGGTTGTCCCAACAAAAATATAGTCAACGCACCGATTGCCCGCCCGCGCCTGTCTCACTATCTAGAACACTGTTCTACCGCCAGCTGTGTCTTTCGCTCTGTAACCACACTGCAACAATTTCTAAATGTGTTTGGGAAAAAATATAACACGGTCTAAAAATGATTGGAATCGATTCTGTTGCTTATTCTGAACAAACTATATTCAGGTTTTCTATAAAGTAAAATAACGTTGTATAAATATGTTAACCTAAACATACACATTTTTTATAATAAAGTTGTACAGCAAAGTGATGTGAAGACATCACTGACTTGTACCTGACCTGTTCTGTGGAAACGACGTCGGAATTGACGAAAACCACGTCGACTTGCCCGCAGCAAGTCTTTTTTCATGACGACGGGCAGATAGAAATCAATATGCGCACTACGAACTATTTGATGATAAATAAATATAAATATATACGGACTAATCACACAGATTGAGCTTGCCCCAAAGTAAGTTCGAGGCTTGTGTTATGGGATACTAACTCAACGATACTGTATTTATAATAGACTAGCTTTCCGCCCGCGGCTTCGCCCGCGTGGAGTTCGGTTATATCGCGCTTTTTAGATTTCCCTCGGGAACATCAATTTTTTCCGGGATAAAAGGTAGCCTATGTTCTTTCTCAGGGTCTAAAGATTGTCTGTGCCAAATTTCATTAAAATCGGTTGAGAGGTTTAAGCGGGAAAGCGTAACAGACAGACAGACAGACAGACAGACAGAGTTACTTTCGCATTTATAATATTAGTATGGATACATATATAGATAAACATCCAAGACCCAGGCCAATCAGAAAAAATCGTTTTCCATCATGACCTGATCGAACCCGGGGCCTCCGCATCGTAGGCAGGCGTCTTGACCGCTGCGCCACGGAGGTCGTCATGATGAAGTTACGATGCCGCTACAGTAACTTTACCCTTGGCATGTACTCCACCTTATTCTCTGCTTTAATGGTGTAGGGCTATATTTCACCGGTAGCCCGTAGTGTAGGCGGGAGAAGTACACTGTTGTCAGGTGTGTTCGGCTTTGCGGCGCTCATGCTCCCTTTCACTGTCACGAATCCATTTATTAGCACAAGAGGGATGTGTACTGGGTAAAAAAAAGTGATTCTATTTAGGACGTCGTTCAGATTATAGAAAAGGCTTTGCGGCACGCATGCTGACTTTGGGCACCGCCGCGCCGCCGCAGTAGTTCTTATTCGTTCGGGATCGGCGCTTCCTCCCTTTCACTGTCACGAATCCATTTATTAGCACAAGAGGGGTGTGTCCTGGGTAAAAAAAAAGTGATTCTATTTAGTACGTCGTTCAGATTATAGAAAAGATTGGATACGAATATTTTGTTTTATCAAATCAATAAAAATTGACAAATATAAAACGCATCAAAGATCAGGAGTGGGGGCTGGTGGCTCGCTAAAAAGTGTAGCAAGGAGTGACGTCACAGGATTTTCCAACGCACTTTATTGTTTCATTTTTTGATTATTTCGAAAAAAGAAAAAACATGTGTCATTTTTTTTTGGAAATCTGGCTGATGGACTAATTCGTTTTTTTGTAGTATTAGGGAGTATAGTAGAATAGGGTAGCTAAGAATAGGGTAGGGTAGGGTAGCTATTCTTGACGAATGATATAGGCTTAGAGCATCATGCTTATAAAAAAAGAAAAAAGGAAATTAAACAGAAAGAACTCTAACGAAGTAAATGCGCGGCGGGCGATCGCATTTTTTGTAAATTAAACGATGCTTGAAACCTCGGGGTACAGATGATAGGTAATAAACTACGTTATTCATAAGGTTTTCGTGACTCCATTCAACGAAGTAAAGTGTGGATTTTACTGCTACCTCGATTTAGGCCACAAACAGTCTAAACGATAGTCATTTTAACTGAGAATAAGATACGAGATACGTACTGCTATACAACGGTGTAAAATGAAGGGCCTTTTATTTATTTAATAATAAAAAATGATTATTTAATTCTGTTTTTTTTTTTTACTTTTAAATAAAATTCTTTCTATTTTCGAGTCGCCTTATAAGCAAAGTTTTGCTTGTAAGAAATGGTACCGCGCCTCCAGTTTCAATTTGCACTACAATTTATCATGTAAATTAAGTATTTATTTGCTTTCACCGTTTATTTTCGTTCACATAATACATAAACAGACAAGAAGACAATAACAGAAAAATACGTAGATACGCATGGCTACACATCATGCTATGTATGTTAAACTTGGCGCAATGCGAGTTCTGTCAAAATTGGAAATGTATGTATAGCTTGATGCGACGCCGTATAAGTATTTAAAGGTATTGGATTGGATTTTATTTTTAGGCGACCAATTACCGGCCTGTCAGTGAGTCTGTGCCTAAATGAGCTATTTTCACAGGATCATATTTCAGGATCTACTTAAGAATGAATGAACTATGAAATTTCGCATCCTGCTTTAGTACTATTATATGGTAATCATATAATAGTCCAAAACAGGATGCCAAATTTTATCTCTGTACTTGCAATAGGCACTGAGTTACAGGGGGTCAAAAGTGGGTCGAAACCAAGGGTCGAAAGTGGCGGCCGCAGTTTCGGGTCGGTGTTTCTCTGCGTGATCGAATCAGAAATGAGGAGATCCGCTGAAGAACCAAAGTCACCGACATAGCTCGTCGAGTCACTAAACTTAAGTGGCAGTGGGCGGGGCACATTCCTCGTAGAACCGATGGCCGATGAGGCAGTAAGGTTCTGGAGTGGCGGCCACGTACCGGAAGACGAAGTGTAGGGAGGCCCCCAACAAAGTGGACCGATGATGAGAAGATGCGCGCGAGTCGCGACCCGTTGCTAGAACTTGGCCTGCGCACTACCGTGCTCTTAGATCCATACTAATATTATAAATGCGAAAGTAACTCTGTCTGTCTGTCTGTCGGTCTGTCTGTCTGTCTGTCTGTCTGTCTGTCTGTCTGTCTGTCTGTTACGCTTTCCCGCTTAAACCTCTCAACCGATTTTGATGAAATTTGGCACAGACAATCTTTAGACCCTGAGAAAGAACATAGGCTACCTTTTATCCCGGAAAAATTTGATGTTCCCGAGGGAAATCTAAAAAGCGCGATATAACCGAACTCCACGCGGGCGAAGCCGCGGGCGGAAAGCTAGTACCTAATAATTCCATTAGTATCCACAAGGATGGTAATGCAAAGTGTGACGTGGGTACACACAAATTGAAAGATACATAAAGCCAAGTCGACAGTCAATATGTGATAAACGACACTATGACGCAACTTCGCTTGAATGCGACTGTGAACTTGACTCCGACAATAAATCTTATTGCCAAGGCTGTATCCGCACCCTAATTGCGTAATGCACTGTTACTATAAATTGGAACCATTTTGAAGCATATTACTAATCCATTGCTCCATATGTTTGATAAATGTGTTTACTCAACAACGTCGCTAACACAATGAATGTTGTTGAACTGTCAAAATGTAACCCATTGCTACTGAAGGCGTGTTACGCAATTAACCTGCAGTTGCTATGAATTACACTGAATTAGTTGTTGTTATGGTCTGGAAAAATCTGTATGCAGCAGTGGCTTCTCAGTTAGAAAGATAGGTAGGAGATGTCAAACATCCGTCCTTCACCGTCTAGTGCTAGAACTTCATTGAACCACAGCACATCAAGTTGCTATAATCTGTCAGATTTCTTAATGAGATTTTCAACTTTATCTCTAAAGCATTAAGGCTCAAGGTTGGTTCGGATTTTTTGACTCTCTAATCTAGGTCGTGAAACAAGCAACGTCGCGTTTTATTAGGTTAAAATGTGGATTTGCTTTGATGATTGTTTTGCAAGAAAATGAATTACTCGTATCGTATTTATTAATGAAACTTAGATACATAGACACATAGTTATAAGTACCTTATAACTAAATAAATTTCTAGTTGACGCTAGCAGGTCAAGCTACCCGAAATTGTCATTTTTTCGCAGTCAACCTTGATATTCCGGCAGCATCTATATGTATAATGAGACTAGCGGCCGCAAGCGACTTGAGTGATGCTCCGCTCCTATTGGTCGCAGTCGCAGCATGATGTTATTGTATAACCTTTCTGGATTAATGGGCTATCCAACGCAAAAAGAATTTTTCAAATTGGACCAGTACTTCCTAAGATTAGCGCGTTCAAACAAACAAACTCTTCAGCTAAATACACACATCAAAAGTGTCTAGGGATCAACATATATTTTTGCAATAACTTTTCTCCTGATTGATATTAATTAATATTTTCTTTAACGATTCATCAAATAAAGTGTTTTCGTTTGTCACAGTAACGATAAACCAAGTCACCTTTGCATTAATAAAGAAATTTGCCATTTTCCTAATAAAGGGATATTTGACATTTGAACCACTAACACAAAAGTTCGAAAAAAGACTGAAATAACAGTTTTCTCTAAAATTTTATTGGGTAACTTAAACAATTAATAATCCGTGTTTCTACCGCGAACACTAACAACACAAGAACATCGGTTTGGCATACTCAAAATGAGTTCATCCAAATCACGCTGTGGAATGGCCGCCCATGTTCGTTGCAACAACAAAAAAAGGTCTTCTTGCGACTGGATACCCTCCATATTCGGCAGAGCTCTTCTCTGTAGCATATCCCATGCATGCTCAATCGGGTTCAAGTCTGGCGACTGAGCAGGCCAGGGCAGGACATTGATGTTAGCTGCGGCGAGAGTCTGTCTTACAACTCTTGCGGTGTGCGGTCGTGCATTATCATGCATTAACTGAAATAAGGGACCGATTTGCACTTGTAGAGGAACGATGACGTCTGATACAATCGTTTCAGCATAAATTTGAGCGTTGAGGTTGCCTCTGATCCAAATCAACTCAGTTCTTCCGCCGATCCAAATACCCGCCCATACCATGATGGTTCCACCACTATAAGGATGGACTTCCTGGCAGGATTTTAATCGCTGTTGGCGTCCAGGGGTTCTCCAGTGTCGTATACGTCTTGTATCCGGTCTCATACCAAAACGAGACTCATCAGAAAAGCACACGAAACGCCATTGTTCTTCTGCCCAATTTCTGTGTTCAAGAGCCCATTGATATCGAATCCTACGATTGTGCATTGCTATAGGTGGTACCCGTAGCGGTCTTCGGGAATGAAGGTTCACTTCATGCAAGCGGTTTCTGACTGTTTGGTCGCTAATTAAGTTCCCTGAAGAGTGATGAAGCCTCACGGCTAACATCATGGCGGTTATTGTTGGAGCTCTTCGAGTTAAGATTTGAATGTATCGGTCTTGTCTCCGTGTGGTGCAGCGATACCGTCCTCCATGGCGCTCAGCCACGGTACCAGTGCTTCGGTAACGTGTCCAAAGTCGACTGATAACACTCTGACTTGTATTCAGAGCTAAAGCCACAGTACGTTGCCGGGAACCAGCTTCTATCATTCCCACGGCTCTGAGCATTTCTTCCCTGCTTAAATGACGTCGCCGCTCCATAATAACGTTGGTTTTAATCAGTAGTAGGGAAACAGTAGCACTAATAATGTCTTCAATGCGTTGTATGTTTTTATAGGGAAAATATTGACAGCTGATTTTCATCTTTTACTCGAATTTGATTCACAGTTCCTGATTCAAATTATGAAATGCACCAAAAAGGATCCATATAAATTTATAAAATCATAAATTTATTACAAAGCCACATCTCAATCTCAAGAAATCCGCATAAAAATGCTTGATCCCTAGACACTTTTGATGTGTGTATTAGTATAGATCTAGAAAAGCTTCGGATGCGACTGGGATTAACTCTGAGATGATGATGATGATGATGATGATGATGATGTATATCATTAGATCTAATCTATGCTTATTTTTACTACAGCATTTTTATTTCGGCTAAGTGTACAAAGCCCTGTGGATGTGTTAGTAAGCGTAGATCTCGCTACCTAGGTACCTACCGTCCGAGACAATATCTGTGACAATGACGAAATCGGAATTATAATAATAATAATAATAATTTATTTCGGACAGTATGTATCCATATTTGGTTAGTACTACAAAAATCTTAAGCCTATGTTAGTAATAATAAAAAAGTAAGACAATATTAAATTATTTGCGAGCTCAGCCAGACACTCCTTACTGTCTGACTAGGACCCGCATGAAACACTCCATTATTTTGGAGTCGATCCCCTCAGCAACTACTCTCAAAATGCTGCTAGTGCTACCCCGTAATCTACGTAGCAAGGAAGCGGTTCTCTTGCGTATAATGGCATGAAAGCCTTCAACACGGGCTTTCGCGAACATGCCAAATGCACTACAGAAACGGGGCAACCCCAGCAACATCCTGAAACCGTTGTATTGGACTCGCAGGGCACTGAGCGATCTCTGTGTATAACAAAACCACAGACTGCACGTGTAAAAAGTCTGGCAGTACGCTTTAAAAAGAGTGATTTTAACATTCTCGTTGCAAGGAGCAAACCTGCGTGCCAGCATGTTATTCTTAACCGCCAGTGCCCTGCGCTCCCTTTCAATGTCCATTTGGTCATCAAGATCTTCGGTAACATAGTGTCCCAGATATTTAAAATGACTTACCCGCTTGAGTTCATTATTATTCAGCGTCAATTTGTGCACACTAGATGGGCATTTACCAGAAGACTTAAAGACCAAATGCACACTTTTCGTGCAGTTATACATGAGGCCATGTTTTTTCGCATAACTCTCACAAACATGTAAAAGCTGCCTCATCGCACCGACAGCTGGGCTCAGCAGCACCATGTCGTCAGCATAGCTGATATTATTAATACAAACATTATCAACCGAGCATCCAACACGCGTGCCGCTGAGCTCAACCAACAACTCGTTTACATACAGGTTAAAGAACTTGGGAGAAGTCAACCCACCTTGTCTCGTCCCACACTCCAACCTGTACATTTCAGACAGTGTACCTGCCCACCTAACATTATTTGTCTGATTAGCATACCAGTAGCGAAAGAGACGTTGTACCTGCGTATGCACTTCCGTTTTCTGAAGCTTTTCCCATAGCAAGTCATAAGACACCAGGTCAAAAGCTTTTGACAGGTCGAGGAAACATGCATATACAGGTGTACTCCTCTGTGTATAGTACTGGACGGTGTGCTTAAAACTCAGAATGGCACTTTCAGTAGAAAGTCCGGGCCGAAACCCGAACTGAGCATCATGTATATCAAGATGTTTCTCGAGCTCTGAATCAAGCACAGCGTCCAGCACCTTCGCCACCACTGTCGCCAATGATATAGGCCTGTAATTGCCCTTATCAGACAAGTCACCCGTTTTATTTTTTATAATTGGCACAACAATAGTTCGCATGAGGTCATTGGGTAAGTATGAATGACTCAGGCATAACGTGTAGAACATGGCCAGGACGCGTGATAGATGGATGCCAGCATACTTTAGATGTTCAATGCTGAGCCCATCATGACCCGGCGACCTGCCCCTGGACATCTTTTTTATTATACCAGACACTTGCTTAACAGTTACATTAAACAAGTCACCAATCATGATAGGATCCGCGTTTGGCCACGTCTTTGAAGGACCAAGTGGTGAACTCACCCGAAAGTGTTCTCTAAATAGGTCAGCTATGAATTTACTGTCACTCATACCTCCCACACTCACAGGGATGCCAGGCTTAGTATTTAATTTATTAGTCGCCTTCCAGAAATCACCAAATTTCTTTGATGAGTGGCAGTCAGCAATTATGTTCATTTTAATCTGTTCACGATTGTCTTGACACCATTTCAGTTTATTTTTAAATATTTTTCTACTTTCACACATTTCTACATACAAACGACCTTCCCTTGGTCTATTATTCCCAACCCAGTTAGTAGATTAGTAGTCAGTAGATTATGTGTGTGTGCGATATATGATATATCGCACACACACACACACACACTGCGTGCGTGAAAAGCAGTAAGGTTAGAATATATGATATATCCTAACCCTACTACTCTTCACGCACACAGCCCTGTTTTTTTACACTTACCACAAGTAAAGTGCCCGTCGCTTCCTGAAACCAAAACACTACAACGTCTGCCATAAAATTTGTCTTTCACTCCTACCTTTTTCGTGTCCCAATCACGAACTCACCAACTATGCTCAATGGTCAGTAATCATCTGCCATCGTGACAAGAATCCAAAATATGAGAAAACGTCAAAACACATAACACAAAGTACAACAATGTAATGTAACACTAACAATTTTGTGGAACTTTGAAAGCAAATTATACAGTGTATCAATATGTAGACATTATACCCTTTGAATCACGATGCATACCACACGGGAATATGACCGCAATCTATTAGGAACATCGTATAAATTATAATGTTCAATGAGCATTGCAAAGTTATACCATAGAATAAAGAGGGGAAGTAGGTTATCTGCGACCCAATCCGCGATTTAATTGCCTACTGTCTTAGGGTTGACGACTGTCCGCACTTCGTCGGTTACGGTTGTCGCCCAAACCGCTAACAAATATTTATAGACTAAGAGCTTATGTTTAAATTATTTGCTTAGTATTTAGTTTACATATACTAGTCAGTTTTTTTTTGTAATTTTTATTTTTAGTTTTGTACACATAAAGAACCATATTTATTTTTATTTTTAATTAATACAAATATAAATAATACAAACATAACATCTATTGAATCACACATTTAATACAAAATTACAAATTAGCTACAGAAAAATACCTACTTTCTTCGGTTTCGACTATTACGAAACGCGTTGTTATTAAACTTTAATGTGTAATATATCCGTATCCTTGTAAATAACTTTTAGAAATATAATTTGAAAAATATAAGTCTTTTATTTGTTCATAAATAGACATACCAACTTTGCAGTTTATGTGATCATTTTTTTAAAAGCTAATGTGCCGAAAAGCCGTGACGCGCGAACCTCGTTCCGTGCTAGCCGCGACTAGCGCAGTCATAGGCACTCTAATATTGTGTTTAGGTGTGCGTGCGGCGACGCATAGATACTATGGCGCACACATACAAGCCGCGCGCGGTCCGTTTGTATGAAGATAACGTACTTCCCTCTCTTTATTCTATGGTTATACGGTTTCAAGGATTTTGTGTCACGAATACTATGAGGAGTATCCGAGGTATGTACGTGAACTTCAGATATAATTACATGTGTACCACGTATCGGACCAACAATTTTGAAAATTCTTTAAATTAGATTAGAGTGCTAATATTAGAGGGGAATACTGAATAAAGGATGGATACAGGGGCATATCCAGCTTCTGCCCTAGGGGGGGCAAGTCACGCCTAGGGGAAGGCAAGTCAAATTTTTAGAGTGGTTATTCTTTGTGCTTTTTGCGGTTTTTGGCAATTACACCGTAGGTTTTCGTAGAGTCTGCTGTGTGGTTTATTTAAAAGTTAGAGGTAAGTCCTCGTTTATACTTTGTTTAGTAATTACGGGAGTTCATACATGTTCTGCGAGATTTCCAGGAGGGGGGGCAGCTGCCGCCCCCTGCCTTACCCTGGGTACGCCCATGGATGGATGGAATGTGTGAATGATGATGTGGTTAGGAAGGCGGTAACTACCGAGATGAAGTCTAATAAAGAAGTACAGACAATAGAAGGTCAACCTACCCGAAACTATCCAAAATCCCCAATCAACCTTGAGCCTTATTGCTTTATAGACAAAGTTGAAAATCTAGTAAAGAAATCTGATAGATTGTAGTACCTTGATGTGCTGTCGTCTGTACTAAGTAAAAAGACATGTTGCACCGACACCAAATGAATTGGTATAAGGGTACGAGTTCTATCAGATGTTCATGTTCAAATTAAGCTTGTAACATTTCCATTTCTGGAACACAGACCTCCTCTATTAGAGAAAGGCCCATCCACGCGTCAATCTACAATGCGGGCCCAGTGCAGGTTGATAAGTTTTCAAATATACGGTTCTAAGCGTGGTTCTAAACGTGGATGAAAATAAATATCATGAGGCATGCCTCATGATATTTATTTCCACGTTTTGTGAGCAGTGATGACGAAATAACTGCTAGGCAAAGGCGTCCCTCAAATCCTTGCATACCAACCAATTTTCTCTAAAATATTGGTACGACACGGTATTAAAGTTGCTAATGTGCATCGCTAATGAGATATAATTTTTCTAACATGGACACCTGAATGACTAAGCTGAGTACTTGGCATTAACAACCTTATCCTTAATACTCAACAGGATAAACTATAATCTAAAGGCACTGTCATACTTATCTACTAGGTAATGACTACTAGGTACTACTAGGTATGTACTAGGTTGGTAGGTATCGTGTTCATGACCGTTCTGAAGGTATACGGAAGTCAGAGAACGGCAATCACTCTATGACCTACCAACATTGCTCCACAACACAGATCTTATACATAAAATAATGCATAAGTCGTACACTGGTGTCCTAGGTGTGTTATACTTGCGCATAGCGAGACCCAGGGGAGACCCTTTTAGTCTCTCCAGGGATGTGCCTTACAGGCATTGCACAAGGCTAGTTTTATTTACCTATAACATTACGGCCTTTATTTTTTGATGCGGCAATATTTATATCAAATCTATACTAATATATAAAGCTGAAGAGTTTGTTTGTTTGTTTGTGCGCGCTAATCTCGGGAACTACTGGTCCGATTTGAAAAATTCTTTTTGCGTTGGATAGCCCATTAATCCAGGAAGGCTTTAGGCTATATAACATCACGCTGCAACCAATAGGAGCGGAGCATAACTAAACCACGCGAACGAAGTCGCTGGCGGCTGCTAGTATAATATAATATGAATTGAAAGTGATTAAGCTATTATGTGTCACCATTTTACGATAATTACAGAAATTGATAAAAATTCCTCTAAATGTTGTAAAATAGGAATTCGTGTTAGGAATTTTAGAGGAATGCCTCTAGAATTCCAGCCTAATAGGCCTAAAAGGATCACTTTAAGTTATTAAGCCCTGACTTACATACAATGTGTGTTTCATTATCATGACGTCTACAATATACGATGGACCAAAAACCTTTTAAATTAAATTTCTAAGAAAGTTTCTCTTTCCCCAGTATGGAGGTAGGAGTCCAGCTGGTGGGTATATTCCTGCGCCTGCTCAACTTCTTGCTGGCGCCGCTATTCTGGTTCCACGCGCGAGACAACCGACGAGTGCCGCCGGCCACCGATCCTGTGCTGCGCAAGAGTGCTGTCGAATTAGCTGCTGCTATTAGGAATGGTGATGTAAGTGCTTCTGTAATTTACTATTAGCTTTTGCCCACGACTTCGCTCGTGTGGAGGTTGGAAACAACCGACGAGTGCCGCCAGCCACCGACCCTGTGCTGCGCAAGAGTGCTGTTGAATTAGCTGCTGCTATTAGGAATGGTGATGTAAGTGCTTCTGTAATTTACTATTAGCTTTTGCCCACGACTTCGCTCGTGTGGAGGTTGGAAACAACCGACGAGTGCCGCCAGCCACCGACCCTGTGCTGCGCAAGAGTGCTGTTGAATTAGCTGCTGCTATTAGGAATGGTGATGTAAGTGCTTCTGTAATTTACTATTAGCTTTTTCCCACGACTTCGCTCGTGTGGAGGTTGGAAATAGTCCCAGAACGTCCAATCAGGATAAAAATACTCTGTCACTACTTCCTTGTCCAACCAAATCCGTTCAACGATACAGGAAATCCAACGTACAGGCCGTATTTTCATAATATGTATTAGTATACATATATACAAGTGTACACAGATTAGTCAGTTCGAATTGTAATTGTTATAATAGAGAGAACACGCTAGTTTACGTCGATCTCAGCGTTAATCCCAGTCGCATCCGAAGCTATTTCAGCTTTGGAGTCTGGGGTCCGCTTTACCAGTCTAACTGCTGATTTTAGCTAAACTTCGATATTTTCCGTGAAGCGACTGCCGTCTGTCCTCCACACCCCGAAAGGTTGTTGTTGCTTGTTTAAGTATTATTGTTATTGAGTCATCATTGCTATACTTATAAATCGGGATAGCAACGAAAAAAGCTGATGGGAATATTGAACTCACCTTGGACTTGCTATAACTCAAAGATCTATAAGTACAAGTGAATAAAACTAAAGTATCTGTTTGTTTTATCAAAATAATCAGTTTTTACTATAAATACATTAAAATATATATACGGTATATTAGTAAACAGAACAAGAAAAAAACATTTTTGGTTGAATTTTCTATTGTCTTCCTGGGCCTGTAGCCAATGTAACATCGCTTCGTAGCGAAGCGAAATCGAATACCAAACCAACCAATGGCGGGAACGATTAACCACGTGATTTATCGCGTCGCGTGGTCTATCGTTCCCGCCATTGGTTGGTTTGGTATTCGATTTCGCTTCGCTACGAAGCGATGTTACATTGGCTACAGACCCTGTTTGTTCCGGCTAATGAACGAAACAACTGAAGCGATTATTACGTTACTTTTACTCGCTTATAGCTGATGTTAAAAGGAGGAACTTAGACTGATTTTATTTTAGAAAAATATGATTTACAGGCATATTTTTTTCTTTAATGTTTAATCGCGCATACGACTTTCCAAAATGACCAAGATGATCTTAATGATAATGCTATGTCTATGATGCTTTCACGTTATTTTCACTATCTAAACTATAGTTTTCCTGAAGCCTTGAAGAATGATTTAACCCATTATTAAAACCCCATCGCTCAATTCCAAGGTGTCTATTTTTATTGCTGCACACACCAATTGACACAGTTTACCACATCCTGACAAATGCTCATAATATGGCAACACTGCAACTGACTGCAATTCTGTTTAATTGCGGTCGCCATTTCCAATTATCAGTTGTATGACACACTTGGGCAAGCAGTGAACGACACGTGATGTCACTATATACCTCTAGGTATAATGGCCAGTTGTAAATGAAATAAAGTGCACAACTATATGCCCATAGACTCTGGTGTAGACTCCCTCTTGCCAGGCTTTGATAGTCCGATGGCATGGTAATCAGCATTTTTCAATAATCAATAAGACAAAGCGGAGAAGTGGCGCAACAAACTTCCTAGCAACAAAAATGTGTGCATTATCCAGCCTGCCACCATTATCCAGCTTTGGGGAATACAGACGCCAAGCTATGAACTTAATGTAAAATATTGAACTGTTTCATTTACCTTTTCAACAAAATAATGATAAAATATTTGCTTCAATGTTTATTTCCGATTCCGCCAATTATGCTTCATCCAATTATATTGGTAATATTCATTTCCCTAGTTATTCGATACTTAAATTGTCAGCACAATCTCACTGAACCGAATGCTGGAAAAACTTGAAACAAAAATTGTTATTCATAATATAAATGTTAAACTTAAAATCCATACTAATATTATAAATGCGAAAGTAACTCTGTCTGTCTGTCTGTCTATCTGTCTATTTGTCTCTCTGTCTGTTACGCTTTCCCGCTTAAACCTCTCAACCGATTTTGATGAAATTTGGCACAGACAATCTTTAGACCCTGAGAAAGAACATAGGCTACCTTTTATCCCGGAAAAAATTGATGGTCCCGAGGGAAATCTAAAAAGCGCGATATAACCGAACTCCACTCATATACGTACACGAATGGCACGCGTCGACGGCGGTCGTCGAGGAGTGAACGATTGATGGTGATGTGTGTCGGCAGCTCTACTTGTCTCTGTAATTGACGCGTATCACTCGTGTTTAACGAGCGTTTGTTAATTTGTAGCAGTATAATAAATATCAGTTCTTCGGGCTATGTCGGTTACTCTCGTTCTTCTGCGGATCTCCTCGTTTCTGATTTGATCACGCAGTGAAACCCCAAGAATAGTTCTCTCCATTGCCCCCGAACAATTGCAACATTAAAGTGGCAGTGGGCCGGGCACATTGCCAATAGGACCGGTGCCGGATGGGGCCGACGGGTTCTCGAGTGGCGACCACGTACCGGATGCGCAGCGTAATTAGGCCCCTGACAAGGTGGACCGACGACCTGGTGAAGGTCGCGAGAAACCGCTGGATGCGGAAGGCGCAGGACCGGTCGTCATGGAGAGCCTTGGGGGAGGCCTAAGTCCAGCGGTGGACGTCTTTTGGCTGAAATGGATGAATGACGATGAATGAATAAATAAGTGTTTTTCTTGGATGTCGGTATGGGGAAATACGGAATTATTTGACGAGGCCGAATCTATATTTAATCTGTTTACAATAAAGGGTCAAAAGTGCATTACTACTTTTGAACTTTATTGCAATAACAATAAGGGTCAAAAGTGGTACGCCACTTTTGACCCTTACTGTTCATTCACCGAGGACGAGGAGCAACTGAGTTTGATGGGTGTGGTGTTGCAATATTTGTGGCTTCAGGGCCCATTAATGTAGCCACATAAGCCGTGTCTAGTCTGCATATGATCCAAATCCATTTAAGGACAATATGCAAATAAATCGAAGTCCTACAAATACATCAAAAGACACTATATTCTTTGACGTTAACATACAACGTTCTCCGAAATACCTGCGCTGACTACAGAATTTGTGCCTTGAACTGTAGGCGAACAATTCAAGGGCTTGTCCTGTATTGCATTTACGTTTATTTTGTTTACTTTCCTGCTGTAACTATTTAAGACAGTAACTGAGTAAAATTTTGTACCTGTTGAGTAATATTAAATGCTATTATTAATAGTTGTTTGTTATGAAACATATCAATATTTGTGTTGGCGTCAGCTTCCAGTCTACCCAGATTCAGCTGAATACAGTATTTTACATGGAGCGAGATATAGATAAATGTCCAAAGGATGAAGGATCTACAAATGTGACTTATTTGTCAAATATGTAAGTCGTGGTGGTCGGGGTTCGATTCCAGGTCAGGCAAGCATCAATGTTACTTTTCTAGAGTTATATGTACTTTCTAAGTACATCTTGGACACCAATGACTGAAGGTGAAGGAAAACATCTTGAGGAAACCTGGACTTTAAGTCTGAAATCGCCAACCCGCATTGAGCAAGCGTGGTGATTACGCTCAATCCTTCTCTGTATGAGAGGAGACCTGTGCCCAGCAGTGGGACGATAAAAGGTTGATGATGATGATGTACTTAAAGATATATAAGTTAATGGAAAAAGAACTTTAACTCATACGAATACGGTAGATGGAGAATACGGTGGAGGTCTCCTTGGCTTTGGCGGTGCACCGCCGTGTCCTGGTCCAGGCCATGGTCAGGAGCGAGAGTGCATGGCAGGCCGTCACCTCCATCTGCAAAGAAGTGATGCTGGCAAAGGAGGAGGCGGAGAGCGTGAGTCAACAGGAATCTCAGCGCTCTCAAGCCTCTAGCCACCGCAAGAGACGCCCTGGTCGCGAGACACCATCAAACTCCCGGCCACCGTAGGCGCGGGTTTGATATAGATAGATATTCATAAAAAACCACAAAGTTATGAGCTTGTTATCTTACTTGGTTGTCTCACTGGGCTGTCTCACTGTGTTCCTAGTACCTACCGTCAGTTGTGTGCGCTCGGTAACCACACTGCAACAATTTCTAAATGTATTTGGGAAAAAATGTAACATGTTATAAAAATTATTGGAACCTATTCAGTTGCTTATTCTGAACAAACTATCTTCATGTTTATTTGGTCGTGTTGGTCTTGGGCTTAACATTGCATCACCTAGCTCAACTGCCGTCATCCTTCCTATTCCTAAGTTTTTTAAGTGAATAGGCTTAATAAACTAGTGCGCTTTACCATCAACGATTGTAAAACTAACGTTGTAGATTGCACTGGTCGGTATTTTCAGTTACCTATAAATCAATAACTGTAACTGGGTTTTAGAGGTCACATGGGTAGTCGGTTTATTTAAAGTACTGGTATGCATGTCGTGGTGGCCTAGTGGTTAAAACACCAGCCTCTCAAGTATAAGTGCGCGGGTTCGATTCCAGGTCAGGCAAGTACCAATGTAACTTTTCTAAAGTTATGTGTACTTTCTAAGTATTTCTTGGACACCAATGACTGAAGGTGAAGGAAAACAACTTGAGGAAACCTGGACTTTAAGTCTGAAATCGCCAACCCGCATTGAGCAAGCGTCGTGATTACGCTCAATCCTTCTCTGTATGAGAGGAGACCTGTGCCCAGCAGTGGGACGATAAAAAGGTTGATGGTGACTGGTATTCAACTGCTTCTGGTGAGACTGGATGACCCCAAAATTATTAAGAAAACAAAACAATAGGGAATGCATGATTTAATTCCCCATCTCCGTTCCACTATCGAATGACCCGTCGTACGGCGAATTTCCACCCTTACGTTACGTTGTTAACACCACTGCGATCCGGACGAAGCGTTTCGCCTCCTCCTTTATACCGCGTACATCGAGGGACTGGAATAATTTGCCTGCGGCGCGGCGGTGTTTCCGTCGGACTACAATTTGAGTGTCTTCAAGGCTAGGCTCTTAATAATCTAGTGCGCTTTACCATCAACGACTGCGTCACTGCTTACCATCAGGCGGGATTGCGGTCAAGCGCTAGTTTATTATTTTATAAAAAAGCTATGGGTACTTCATTCGGAATAAGATTAGACTTAAAAAAACTTTTTTAAATAAACTTAATTGCGTTGGAAAAATGACAAATTAGTGGTAACTGCAGTAAATTACATTGTAACCTCTTTTTTTTTTTCATCTTTATGCCTACTGAATAGAAGTCAAAATCGATTAAACGGATTGTAAAAAAGGTTTGTTTAAGTCTCTACTCTTACAAGACCGTTCTTAAAATCGATGAATTGTCGTTGTGTCGATGAACCTATAGATGCGATTTGCTGATGGACCTTGAGTTTTTAAGAACAGTACTACTATCCACCCCTTGATTATTCAGTCCCATTTTACGGCAACTAAGAAATTCATAGTTTTCATTAAAATTTCGTCATTTCTTCACAAGCTCTTAAAATGACATCCCATCTTATCTCCCTCAGATAACGAGCGAGCAACTGGTAACTATCTTCATAAACCGCGTCAAAGAAGTCAACCCGTTTCTCAATGCTGTGGTAGAAGAACGTTACAGGGCTGCTACAGAGGATGCCCAGAGTATTGATCGACAGATCGAGGAAGCCAGGAAGAATGGCTCGTTCGAAGAGCTGGTGAAAGATAAGCCTCTGTTGGGTGTACCGTTCACTGTGAAAGAGAGCTGTTCACTTGCTGGTGAGTGTATCGGGAGACTAATTATTTCAGTGTGTGCACTGTAAGGGTGGTTTTTATATCCCATAACTCTTGGTTATGAAACAGACCAAAGAATCAACTATAACTCGCGCGAGTTAACTGTGCACTTCGCTGGAATGCGACCCCTACCCCGCTTCCCCGCGCGGCGCCCCGCATTCGCCATAAGCGCTGAGTAGCGTCAGCATCTCTGTTACAATTGTCTAAATACAGTTTCTAAGTCCAGTTAGATTTTCGACCCGTTAGTAAAGCCTGTTAGTTGCACCAACATTATATTTCAGTCTATACCTATAATTCAATTTCTATAGTTCAATTTAATTGCAAACGTCATGAGTAAAATGATCTAGTATTATGACGCTGTATCATCAAAACGACCTTTTATCAACATAATAAATTATTGTAATTTAATTTTTTAACATAATTTAAGTTTTGGACAAACGTCATCGTCTGAATGACGTCACAAAGCGAGGTGCACAGTTAATTCGCGCGAGTTGTAGCTTTTGAAGTCATTTTCAAGTATCGTCATGTTTGTTTTAATTTGTCATTGCATCTTGTTTATAATTTCATTTAAGCAATATAAAAAATTCGAAGTACTTATAATTTAGTGCAGGTGAAATAGAGTTTACGTTGCATACTTCCAGAATCGGATGCGGTAGTAATTTCATAATCTCAAATGTTATCTCCAGGCTTATCAAACTCAGTGGGATGTCTGGAGCATGCCGGACGACGTGCGGGGTCCGACGGCGGGGTCGTAAAGCGCGTGCGGGCGGCCGGCGCCGTGCCGCTCCTGGTCAGCAACACGCCCGAGCTGTGTCTGGGGTGGGAGACCACCAACCTGCTGCGGGGCCACACCAACAACCCCTATTGCCTGCACAGAACGCCCGGGGGGTCCTCGGGCGGGGAGGTGAGATACATTTATATAACGTTTAACAGATAAGGAACATACCAAGGGCACCGATTATTTAAATGATATTATAAGATAGAGGAAAGGCTTTTCATCCTACCTCTACATGTTCGGAAGTTATGAGAATTTTTAATCCATTCATCCATACTAATATTATAAGTGCGAAAGTATCTCTGTCTGTCTGTCCGACTTTCACGCCAAAACTACTGAACCGATTGTAATGAAATTTGGTACACATATAGTCTAGAGCCTGAGAAAGGACATATGCTATATAATATCCCGCTATGGCCAATAGGAGCAGAGCAGTAACAAAAAATGTTGCGAAAACGGGAGCTAACGCGGACGTACTACATATTGCTCCCATTATTTTAACAGGCGCTTATTTTATATCAACTGAGATCTTTTTAATTTACGAGAAACACCTCGCGCTGTAAACTGAAGTCGACGCGGACGGAGTCGCGGGCAACAGCTAGTATTACTATATTGCCTCGATGTTCGTATTGGTGGAATTGTTGTACATAAACCTCAGATTATTTTTTTTGGATTATATTGGTGACACGTTCATTTTTAGAATACGACGGTGGTCGTCATTTCTTATAATATCAGTGCACATTAGCAATACTTCTGAATGCCTTATTCTGAAATGTTTGTATAACTAATTTAGATTGTGATTGGTCCATAGTTGGATGCCATATGAATATACAATCATATATAACAAATTGTTGTTATGTAGGTATCTGTTGCTACTGCGACTGTAGCTGAACGTGACTGCGTTGAATAGCTTGGCAAGAGGTGTCGGTTTGTTAAATAACTAGACTAGACCTTGTTTGTTCTTTTCTTCTTTTATCACTTTCTTCCTTATTATAATACTGCTAGATTCCGAATGCCAACCAAGTTTGTTTTTTGTTTTTTGCCCAACCAAGGAAAATCAGGACTCTTCAAATTTGCACACGGCACTATCCATTTTGGCGTTAGCCAATCAGGGCGTTTTGGTTTTACGCTTGGCAATTAACCATCTTTTGTATGGGAAACGTTATTTTTCAATTTTCCGTAATAGCTGGCACCCTTTACAGAGTGGAAAAAAGATATATAATAAGTAATTGAAAATTATTATTGAAAAATACTTAATTCACTATGCCAATTGATTCTTTCCTATAATCTCATTCGTACCCTAGAGTCATAGGATATATAAACACTTTGTTTTAACAATTTACAGGTCCAACGCCGTAGGTGTCATAACTAATGTTTGTTATATCTATTATGATAGTGCTGCTATACATACGTAACTATTCTTTATACATGACGCAATACTTCCATTTGGAGTGATACGTCAACTTCAAAACCATTTTGGCAAAATTTTCGGACTATATCTGTGGTGGTTTTGGTACATCATCATCATCATAAACTTTTTTATCGTCCCACTGCTGGGCACAGGTCTCCTCTCATACAGATAAGGATTGAGCGTAATCGCCCCGCTTACTCAATGCGGGTTGGCGATTTCAGACTTATGTAAAGTCCAGGGGGGCAATCGCGCTAAAATCGCAATAGGCTATTTGACAGATTTATAATTTTTATCTTGAATTACTTGGTTGCGGTTAAGAAGTTCACCGAAAGTATTTTTTTTTATATTTTAAATACGTGTTTCGTAAGAAACATGCAAATAAAAATTCAAAATTCAAATAAGCCGCGAAAACGATTTATTCAGCAATATGGCGTCGCGCTTTGTAAGTGACGTCACAAGTGGTTTTCGGTTCTCAGTGGTTTTTGTTTTTATTTATTATTTGTTGTTGTTATCTAATAAAATGGTTTACAAGTGGTGTGCTGTACCGGGTTGTACAAATCGATAAAAACCCCCGAAAAACAGTTTATAAGTTTGCCGAAAACAAGCGTTGATGCGCGTATGACGTCATCGCGACATTAGCCAATCCGGATCGTTTCACAATGTGTGGCGCGAGAAACAAAAAGCTAAACATATTTTTGTGTTTTGGATATATTAATTGTTATTATTTTTTATTAAAACTCATGTAAATGACATAACGAACCCTCATTTTATGCAATTAAAGCAAAAAATCACAAAAAATTGAATACTGTCAAATAGCCTATTGGAACGTAACCGTTGTCTAATGAAAAAGTTGAACAAAACTAACTTTTTCTATGCCATGTCAAACTTACGTCTAAACGATTAGATTTAGGTACTTATAATAGGCTATTTGACAGTATGATTTTTTTTGTGATTATTTGCTTTAAATGCATAAAATGAGGGTTCTTTATGTCATTTGCATGAGTTTTAATAAAAACAATAACAATTAATATATCCAAAAACACAAAAATATGTTTGACTTTTTGTATCTCGCGCCACATATTGTGAAACGATCTGGATTCGCTAATGTCACGATGACGTCATACGCGCATCAGCACTTGTGGTTGTTCTGTGTTCTCGGGTGTTTTATCGGTGTATTTGTACATCCCGGTACAGCACACCACTTGTAAACCATTTTATTACATAAACAACAACAAATAACAGATAAATACAAACACCACTGCGGACCCAAAAATCGTTTATAAAAGCTTGTGACGTCACTTACTAGGCACGCTGCCATATTGTTGAATAAAGCGTTTCGGCGCCTTATTTGAATTTTGAATTTTTATTTGCATGTTTCTTACGAAATACGTATTTAAAATAAAAAAAAAATACTTTCGGTGAAATTCTTAACCGCAACCAAGTAATTCAAGACAGAAATTATAAATCTGTCAAATAGCCTATTATAAGTAAATATTAGATATATAGATTTAATTTGAATTAATATATCTGATGAAATGTATCACTCAATTCACTCATACTTAGGTACTTACATTAATTTTACTTCAACCGAAGTTTAAACTTTAGCGCGATACGAAATGTGATCGAAATTAAACCATAACTTTAACTGGATTAGATACGAACTAGAGTTGAACTTCTACTGATTTATTTAGCGCGATTACCCCCCAGATTTCAAGATGTTTTCCTTCACCTTTTAATCAGTCATTGGTGTCCAAGATATACTTAGAAAGTACATATGACTTGGAGAAGTTACCAATACATTGGTACTTGCCTGACCTGGAATCGAACCCGAACACTCATACTTGAGAGGCTGGTGTTTTAACCACTAGGCCACCACGGTTTTGGGTCTATCATTTAAACTAAATATAATTTGAATGTCTTTGAGACACACAGAGCTCTGAAACGAATCAGACTTAATAATGCTAACAGCTGAATTTGTTTGGTAAATAGCACCACTGGCCCTGATTTCCTACTGCTAAACTAATATAATTATCTTCTGTTCCTTTCTTTAAGTTAGTTTGAGAGCAGCAAATTGGCGACAATCCCTTATTCACAAACTAATTTTAAGTTAAGTGCATATTTTTCATTAAGAAAAGGAAGAAATGTTAGTTAAGACCTTAATAAAATGTTAGTTAAGACCTTAATAAAATGTTAGTTAAGACCTTAATAAAATGTTAGTTAAGACCTTAATAAAATGTTAGTTAAGACCTTAATAAAATGTTAGTTAAGACCTTAATAAAATGTTAGTTAAGACCTTAATAAAATGTTAGTTAAGACCTTAATAAAATGTTAGTTAAGACCTTAATAAAATGTTAGTTAAGACCTTAATAAAATGTTAGTTAAGACCTTAATAAAATGTTAGTTAAGGCCTTGATAAAATGTTAGTTAAGGCCTTAATAAAATGTTAGTTAAGACCTTAATAAAATGTTAGTTAAGACCTTAATAAAATGTTAGTTAAGACCTTAATAAAATGTTAGTTAAGACCTTAATAAAATGTTAGTTAAGACCTTAATAAAATGTTAGTTAAGACCTTAATAAAATGTTAGTTAAGACCTTAATAAAATGTTAGTTAAGACCTTAATAAAATGTTAGTTAAGACCTTAATAAAATGTTAGTTAAGACCTTAATAAAATGTTAGTTAAAATCTTAATGAAATAGAAAGAAAAAGATGCATTTAAATTACAATTAGTTTAGTTTGTGAATAAGAGAATTGGCGCCAATGGCTGCACTCAACTAAACTAAAGAAAGGACTAAAAAATAAATACTGGGTTCGGCACTTGAAGTTTTACTAATTTTGCGTTGCTATAGCAACTGAACTGTTTACAATATGGCGCCCATTTTTTCACATTCCTTAGTGTATGGTATTGTTAATAAACTAACAAAAGCCTACTATTTTTCGTCATTGTTAAAAAAAGTTTTGCAGATGGAAGTCAAACGAAACAGTGTCATTGCTTTGTATTTGGCTGGAAAATCGCAGACAGCCATCGTTAATGAGCTAGGACATTTACATTTGAACAAAATATTTGTGTATCGGACCATCACGCGTTACAATGATACGGGTAGCATCAAAAAACGCCATGGAGGTGGACATCCAACAACAGCAACATCATCAGCAATGGTTCGAAAGGTAAAGGCTAGAATTGAACGAAATCCACGACCATGCGCAGTTAAACTGGCAAAAAGTCTTAATGTATCTGCCCGGAGCATAGGGCGCATATTAAAAAATAAACTTCAACTGAAGCCCTACAAATTACAAAAAGTGCAAGATCTGACACTTGCACAAAAGACAGTTAGTTCGTCTAGAAAGAGCTAAGAACTTAAAGCACTTGCACGTTGATAACTTGCTTGAAAATTTGGTATTTCCCGATGAAAAAATTTTTACCGTTCAGCAATATGTGAACAAGCAAAATGATCGCGTATGGTTAAAGTGTAAATCAAATGACAATTTAGACCAACGAATTGCCTTGCGAAAGCAAGCACCAGCATCTGTGATGGTTTGGGCGGCGGTAACTGGCATTGGACGCTCACCTCTCGTTTTCATTGACCAGGGTGTAAAGATAAACTAGCAGATCTACCGTAAAAAGATTTTAAACGATGCTTTGTTACCTTGGGCACGTAAGCAATTTGGTAGAAATCATTGGACCTTTCAACAAGACTCGGCACCATCTCACAAAGCTCGTGAAACCCAAATTTTTTTACAAGAATATGTTCCTAGCTTCATTTCTTCGCAACAATGGCCACCATATTCCCCGGACTTAAACCCAATGGATTTTTCCATATGGTCAATTCTAGAAGCCAAAGTGTCAACAAAAAAATATGAGACGGTCGACGCCTTAAAGATTGCGCTTCGCCGAGAATGGAACAAAATACCAGCAGACCACATTCGTGCAGCGTGTGAAGCCTTCTCGGTCAGACTCGATGCTGTTATCCGCGCTAAAGGTGGCCATATCGAACAATAGCTTCTTTTTTTATTTATTGTATATGTCTTTTTTCGATACTGAAGTTTTTAAATAAATATGCTCATGTTTAACAGAATTACAGCATTTTGAATTGGTAACACTTCGAGTGCCGACCCCTGTATTAGTTTAGTCCTGAACTCCTGACAAATTTGAAATTACTCAGCGCCTGGTATATTGATATACTTTTAATCAAGTCTAAACTGTCAACGAGTATCTGAATTTGATAGGACTATAGTCCTATCAAATTAGAATATCTATAATCTTCTTTTTTTGTACTGGGTGGGAAATCATCAAATGAACTCTCACGCTCTGGGCGGAGCGGAAAGGCGTGTCAGACTTTTACTGACTAAAACCCACCCGTGTTCCTTCACTTGCCTATTCGCCAGGACCACGGTTTCTTTTTAAACCAACCCGCAACCCTGACCCAAACTAATATTAATATCTATTCTTAATGAGATGGAAAAAAAAGATACATTGAACTGTGCTATCAGCGTTAGCCCACTGGAGACAAGAAACACATTACCGGACGATCTTATAATACTTAGAGAAAACCTATTTACAGTCATGATCATATATTCGCAATTAAAAAAAAAAATCAATACAAAAAAAAAAAATCTTACAGCCCTTTTCAATGCCACTCATATTTGCGATCCTACTCACTAAGTGACGACTTGGGTTGCGCAAGAGTACTGGTCATTGTCAACAATGATTTAATGTTTGTTGATTTTACGACTTTGTAGAACTCGTCATTGTAGTACTTAAGAATTGTACTCATTGTCTTCAATCAAATAGCGTGGCTTTGAAAGAAGGAGAAAAATAAAAGTTTAAATTGAAAAACACTGCTTAATTTTAACTAGTGATTAGCGATTCTTTAACCATACCTATTTTCGATCTTTTAACGTCTTTTAACTTAAACCATCCTTTATGAATAAACACCAGTGTTTAAGGGGTTTATTCATAAACCATAATTAAAGTTAAGAGACGTTAGAAGGTCAAAAATGTATCAAATCAAATCAAAACATTTATTTCAAATAAACCAGTTACAGGCACTTTTGAATTTTCAGAAGGTCGGTCAGTCAGTAAGGTGAAGCTAGTCGCCCATTCCAAAGAGTAGGTAGAACAACCGGCAAGAAACTCCATGGACACTGTTTTAATGTGGTTAAAGATTTGCTAATCACTACTTAACTTTATGCAGCGTTTATGAATAAGGGGGAATATGGCTTCCATGTACTACATGCAGCCTGATAACGAAGGCCACCAGGTGTCTGTTTTGTAGCCACCACCGTAATTGCTCGCCTAGTATATTTAATTAGCAACTTGTCTGTAACATTCCAGGCAGCTCTCCTGGCGTGTGGCGCGTCTCCCTTCAGTGTGGCGTCGGACATCGCGGGCTCCATCCGCCTGCCGGCCGCCTTCTGCGGCGTGTTCGGGCACAAACCCACGCCGGGTGAGTGCGACCTATTCTATAAAGCAAAAACCTAACATTACATTGCGACATAATTGCTAAAAATGTGAACATTTCAGTTTTCACTACTAATTCAAGCATTTTTCGATATGGATAGTCACTCTGAAATCAACCAAATTGTCACTGAAATAAAGGTTATATTTGTGTGTTTTAAAATGAGGTTTTCACAGATAATCTAATATATATCTCGTGTCACGATGTTTGTGGTTAAACTCCTCTGAAACGGCTTTCCCGATTCTCATGAAATTTTGTGTGCATGTTGGGTAAGTCTGAGAATCGGACAACCGTCCGAGAATCGGACGGTAATCGTGCGAAGCCGGGCGGGTCGTTAATGTATCTATGGCAGCAGTGCACGTCTGTAACCATCTCACCGTGAAAACTTAGGGTGAACTGGGCGTGGAGTGAGATGTCATTCCAAACTAATTCTAGGGATTGACACTATTGACGACTCACTCTAAGCTCATTTCACTAAACTCGGTGAGAAATCTGCCACTATGGCAACAAATACTAAAAACGGCTGAGCTAAATTAAAATTATCCTTCCTGGAGCTACAGGGCTCCCCTAGAAGTACTAATAGCCTAGCTAGCCTTAGAGATGAAAATTGTGGCACTCCGAAAGAAAGAAAATGATGTTTTGTCTATATTTATTTAAGGAAAGAGATAGTGCTAGACCGAAAGTATAGGCATTCCTCTCACTCTTTTCAAACCAAAGAATTACTGCAGGTTATACGCGTTGGGCATGTCCATTATTATATGTCTATGGATAATTCTACCAAATCTGCCTGTCTTCATGGCCGTACCCTGCTTCTGACCTAGGGGGAGCAGGTCAGGCCTAGGGGGTGGCAAGTCAGGCTTAGGGGGCGGGGGGGATCAATGGCAGTGTCTACTGTGTAGTTTATTTAAAAGTTAGATGTAAGTCCTCGTTTATACTTTGTTTAGTAATTAGTGGAGTTCATACATGTTCTGCGAGATATCTAGAATTCTCCCCCCTGGGTACGCCTATGCCTGTCTTACGCAATCTCTGGTTATGCTGGCCCTGCGAACATTACCAGATCGTCACATCCCCTTCGCCGTGGAACCACGATCTCACTTCAGACCATACAACACTTATTTAATCTCTATATTCACTATGTCTAGGAATAATCTCAATAGAAGGCCATATCCCGACGCTAAGCGATGAAGACTTCCCGAGGTTCTTGACCGTGGGCCCCATGACGCGTCATGCTGAAGACTTGAAGCTTCTCATGAATATTATGGCGGGACACGATAACAAACTCAACCTGGAGGAGCCTGTCGATATGAAGAGTGTTAAGGTAAAGTTATGTTGCGATATATTCGACAAACTGTAAATAAATATGAGGTAATGAAGAAATAACTTTAATTACTATACAATAGAGTTCAGTTTGCGATACAACTTCAAAAACATTTTATAACTTCAATTGGCTAAGCGATCATCTGCGGCGCTGCGTGTCGTGGGTTCGATCCCCGCACGGAGCAAATATTTGTATGGCCTACAGATAGTTGCTCCGGCTGTGCATGTTTGTAACTTTATATGTTTGTAAACGCACCCACGATACAGGAGTAATTCCAAGTGTTGGGCAAGATTATTTAAAAAAAAAAAAAATAAGCCGGTGTTTTAACCACTAGGCGACCACGACTTGTGATTGCTTTTTATTATTATCATTGTAATTATGTTTATGTCGTTGTCGTTCGGTGTTCTATAGGATGCATTTCGGGGAGTGTGCGAGGGAATTGCATGATTTAATTCCCCCATCTCCGTTCCACCAGCGGACGACCCGTCGTACGGCTGGTTTCCACCCTTACGTTGTTAACACCACTACGATCCGGACGAAGCGTTTCGCCTCCTCCTTTATACCGCGTACATCGAGGGACTGGAACAATTTGCCAGCGGCGGTGTTTCCGTTGGACTACAATTTGAGTGTCTTCAAGGCTAGAGTCAATAGGCTCTTAATAAACTAGTGCGCTTTACCATCAACGATTGCGTCACTGCTTACCATCAGGCAGGATTGCGGTCAAGCGCTGGTTTATAATACGTAAAAAATATAAATAAATAAATAAATAGATGTCGAACCCGTGTGAATATTGGGATCAATTCTGCATGTTAATCCTGGGTAAAAAAAAAAAACAGAATTAAAATGGTAACTAAATCTACACAAACTCACGTATTTACATATAATATTCTATCTGGTTTGTTTTGCAAATTTCCAGGTTCACTACATGTTCGAGGCAACGAACTCGGTGGCCCTGTTGAAAGTGGACAATTGCATACGCGATGCTATTCGTAATGCCGTCAAATACTTAGAGGAGTGTGGCTGTGCAATAAGTGAGGTATTAATTCTTTTTTTTTTCTTTTGGCATGAAGCTGCTTCAGCGTATTGCCATTTTCGAGTATTTTATTTTTTTTTTCTTTCGTTCGACCTCGATCAATCAATCATAGACAATTTGTCGAAAAAGACTGCCGCGTGAACCGTTTGCGAAGGAGGTTTGAGGCAAAATCATGATGTGGCCACTATGCTCCGATATTTCAATGTCCTTTATGAATTATTTACTGAATGCACTTTTAATATTGCATAAATCACGCACTTTTATTTAGTAAACAACACTTAAATAATTTTAAAAGTCCAATGAAAAATGAGCGTGACACTCAGCTTGACTTTCCCGCCAAAAAGGAAAAAGAACGAGTTCTTTTTCTTTTAGCTTAGTAATTCAAATACTTTTTTATATAGTTTTGTGGCATGACTCCTTGTCCTTTGTGCCATAATATATTTATTTGTAGGTACACATAGGTATAACCAGATCGTATTAAAAACAAAAATACATACATATGTTGCACTATGTGTTCCTTTGGAAGGCGTACAAAACTTTCTTATATTACGACTTATGCTTATTATTACGGCTTATTATTCTTCCTGTTTCGTGAATTACAGGACATTCCTGTAATTAACGAAATAACTAAATATAGAATATCATTCTGATGGTTAGCTAATTAAATCTGAAAAACTGATTGGCTTTTAATTCAAAAAAAGAAGTTTTAATTTGACTTCATTTCATACTTCAATCAAATTAAAATCTTAACTTTGATTTTATTTACATAGGTAGACTCTAGTCAAGACTCTTTAGTCTCATATAATAATTCTGTTACAGGAAAAATTTAAAGATTTAGAAGACTCTGTTGAAATATCGGTGTCCGTATTTTTCTCCATGAAGGACATTCCCAATCTTTTGCAAGATCCCGCCAATCCGAAAGTAAGTACTGAGAAACGGAACGCTTCAATACTTTTTTTGAAATGTTGCCAAAAAACTTAAATTATTTTCCCATATTTCGGGGTAATTCGGCTATAACTGCTTTTGTACAGACGATAGCACAGCAAACTGTCAGATTTCCTTATTAGATTTTCAACTTTATCTCTAAAGTTAATACTACCTTGAGCCTTAATAGGCTCGTCAGTACTTTAAAAAATCCAAAGATACATAATAATTTATCTGAATGTTCTTAAATAGTTTTAGTAAATATTTTTGTTTATTTTTTCAGCGCGATAAAAGTTTAATTGTTGAATTAATCAAATATATGTTCGGTGGGGGATCACGATCACTGCAAGGACTGAGCTTCTCTCTTATTAATAGAAGTCACTTGTTCATACCGGACTCACGGAGAGGGTACTACAATGGCAAAGCGAATCAACTACGAGAGCATATGCAGGTGAATATTATTATGAGAGGATTTTAATAAGACGCAGGTGCACCGCACTTTCTAAATTAGTTTGTATCCTAAAAAATAATTTAATGTCCATCAGATAGATTTATAAAAAATACTAGATTCCCACCCGCGTAGAATTCGGTTATATCCCAAATTTCATCAAAATCGGTTGAGAGGTCTAGGCGGCAAAGCGTAACGGACAGAGTTAATTTCGCATTTATAATATTAGTATGGATGGATTGAACACGTATTTTTTATTTTTTCTTTCATTCGAGTACTTGGGAAGCTATATTGATTTGAAATGTCGCATGATGTAACGCCCAATCCGTAACTTTAATACGCTATATCTAAGTAGTTTTTGGTAATTTCGACAAAATAAAAAATACGTGTCTTAATTTTTTTTATTATCTATAAGACGGACTAATATTTTTTTTGGTTTTCATACCTTGGATACATCCCTATTGTGACTGCGGGCAGGGTTCATCAGAATATTAACCGTTTTGCTATCGATATGCTAAAAAGTAGGTTTTGATGTCTCATTCGGCAATTAGAATGCCAAATAGTTTTCTGAAATTGAGATTTTCCCGATCTCTACAATCGCGAAACTCATTTCTAGCCTTCATCCTTGGCTCGTCATCATCTCAGCGTTAATCCCAGTCGCATCCGAAGCTTTTCAGCATTAGAGTTTGGGGTCCGCTTTACCAGTCTAATTGTTGATTTGGCTAAACTTCGATATTTTCCGTGAAGCGACTGCCGTCTGACCTTCACAACCCGAAGGCGATATAGAAGCATTTCAGTTAGACCAATTGTTGAACTTTTGCCATAGACAAGCTGAGACGAAAAACATATTTGTAAAGAGGCTAAAAACCTATTGCGTATTCTTTCCAGAAAATCCTAGGCGACAACGGCGTATTCATTTACCCAGTGTTCATCGGTCAGGCTCACCATCACAACCAGGTGTTCTTCAAGGCTTCAGGCGTCATGTACACGATGGCCTTCAACATCCTCGGCATGCCCGCCACTACTGTACCTATGGGCTTGTATAAAGGACTACCAGTTGGCATACAGGTAAGGGAAGTACAATAATTTTAGTGATCAAATCAACTACCTATATAGTAGTATATACATAATAGTTTTTATCGTACTGTACAGGGTGTATCTGACATCGTAACGCAAACTTCGCGAAAAGGCTACACCGCATGCCACTAATAAAATTAGCATAGTCGTTAATGAGTGGTAACAGAAATCTCAGTTTTTAAAAAAAGTGTCGGCTCGGCTTTTGAACGTTGCAAGCGTGCCACGCGGGTGGCACGTTTGTAATGTTTGTAGGTATGACGTTGACCCCTCATGTGAACTCTATTAAATCAGCTGAAAGGATAGTTTTTCTAGTATTGTTCACATTGCGCTTTTTTGTGTAATTAGCAAATTAATTAATTAAAAAATCTTATTGGCTTCTAAAAGTATAGCAATTATGAACGGTCCAAAGTGAAAAAAACTGCATATTGTTTTTTTTTTAATCGTGAAAAAGCGGACGCAAAATTCCACCACTGGGGGGGTTCAGAAGCATGTACTGGATCCATGGTACTCGTTTGTGCGGCGATTTCAGATACACCCTTTATAATGTGAGAATGAGAAGCAAATACCGCTATTTCTAATCTCATATCAACTAGGTACTTTATAATAAGTTTAAACTAAAGCAAATATTTGTTTTAACTAGGTACATATTCCAGGTCAGTTTTTATCTATATAACTACGACCTCATATATAATAATGATTGTGATAACCGAAGGACAACAAAAATTCGTCTCATTCTTTGTGTATTGATAAAATTACTATTCATATTCCCCCTTATTCATAAACGCCCCTTAAAGTTACCTAGTGATTACCGACTGTTTAACCATAAATTTTTAACGTTTGCACGTCACTTAACTTTAATCATAGTCTATGAATAAACACCATAGTGTTAAAGGGTTTACCTCGTTTTTTTTTTAAATATGGCATCTCTTAGTTTTCCTTCAGAGGTCGTGACAGGACTATCCTGTGGCTGCTTTAAATGAATTTAAAGCCTCCAGCCAGGGCAAGTAAAAACTAAGCCACTACATGCTAAGGGCACCCCCTGTGGAGTACGAACCTCGGCTTAGGGCGTTGCTGGAGAGAACAGCGAGGGACGGCTGGATCGTAATTTTTATTTTTAGTTTGGTTTGATGACCGCGGCGTTTCCTAGTACCCTACTAGGTCTGGGAAGAAACGACCGAAACAGACTCAAGAGTTCATAGTTGGGAATTTATATTTACTGGCTCAGCTGCGGCGCGGGCTGGCCTTCATCGGACAAAACCCCCAGCGCCCGCGCCCTTTCTTATACCATTGATTTATACATTTTTTTTTTTTATTTATTTATTTAGCTATATGTATATTAATCATCACAATTTTAATTTTAGGTAATAGCAGCGCCAAATCAAGACAGACTATGTTTAGCAGTGGCCAAACAACTCGAAGTCGGCTTTGGTGGCTGGAAACCGCCCCAGTAATACCTAAGTGAAACATACCAAATATGTTTATAAGTTAATCAAACCACACGTATGGCGTGATTTATCTTTTTTACTGATCATAATTATATAGGATTGTAATAAATTTCATATTACTTTGTTCAATCTATTTTGTATGTAAATGTATGTGATAGTAAACTGTAAAATTCGTCATAAAATATGAATAAACAATCGGGTACTTGACTATTTTTGAAATTGTTATACCTTTCGAAAAGTAAAATTTTCTGTTTTTCCCGTTAAACGGAATGTAACTACGTGTAAGTACTAATAAGGAGTGTTGCCTTTACATTTTATCTTTTGTTCTACATGTCAGGGTATTTTTTTATTGCCTACTTTTAATAATAAAATAGTCGAGCACCCTATATTATAAACTAATCAAATAATGTCTACCGGTATTTTTTTTCGGGTGGCAATATTGCCTTGAGTGTAGTTATTTTAATAAAGGAGATGTTTCAGAAATGTATGGAGCCTGGGCCAGCACATTGTAAACTAAATGCTAGGTATAGTTACGCTATAGTTAACTGTTTTTAATGTTAAATCCTATATTTTGGCTTAGTTCTTATACAGATTCAATTTAACTCGGTCAAGAAGTGCAACACAATTACTAATAAATATGGTGCTCAACAATAAGCAAAATAAGATTTTGACAGTGACATTTGATTAACGTATCGTGTATCTAAGGCTATCGTATCTATATCATCTACCATATGACTGCGGAAAAAAAAACTAAACATGAATTCCGAACATACGGCCCATTAAATAAACACAATCAACTCAAATTAACACTCGACACGAACACAACGGGAAAATAAAACTGTCAAAGTCGCAAATGAAACGTCATAACCAGTGTCATGGCTACCTTAATAAAGGGTTTTCGCACTAAAAAACGTTTCAAATAATTAATTTTATATACTTGTATTTTTATTCAAATTGATTTAGTAGTATTTTTATGAAAATCTTCAATTTTTTGCCTTTTTATTTATATAGCGTACATAGTAGTGGCCCAAAATGAAACATCTCCTTTAATGTATTTGTTTGTTATGTAGTCTTCATAAATCTGGATTTCAATTTAACAGTATTGTAATGTTTTATTTATTAAAAATGCATAAACTTTTCAAATTATTGTTGTATCTTTAAATTGTTTAAGCATGTTCTGTAATTACCATATAATTTATTTATAGAAATATTGTACAGTTTGTATGTATGCTAAATATTTTAGATGTTATTGTAAGCCTTCTTATATATCATGGATATAAGTGTTAATGGATGTTTTATAATAACTTTGGATGGGTGCATTAAATTATTTCATTTTCGGTTTGCATTACTTTTTTTTTTATAAATTATGGTTTTATAACTTACTGCTGTGATTTAATATTTAGTTATGAACTAAACATTAGTTACGTAGTTTTGATAGATTTATAAGTTGACTATTGTTGGTACGCCCTTATATTGTAATTGGCTATAGCGAAACAAATAAATGAAGTGGTGCGAGGCAAGTTGTTTTATTTCTTTTGACGCTTCCATTATACGCATGAGAACCGTCTTTTTTTTTTTTTTTTTAATAATTATAAACTAGTGCTTGACTGCAATCCCGCCTGATGGTAAGCAGTGATGCAATCGTTGAGTGTAAAGCGCACTAGTTTATTAAGCCTATTCACTTAAAAAACTTAGGAATAGGAAGGATGACGGCAGTTGAGCGAGGTGATGCAATGTTAAACCCAAGACCAACACGACCAAACGATGCTGCGCTAGAGGGAGATTGATCTGGAGACTCTCCACGACCAAATTCCCGAGACAACAACATTTGGCGCATCGTACCCGCCACACATCGCAACACAACAGCTCAGACCCGTCCTCCGTACGGCTTCACCAGACATCATGCCGGAACACGACGAATCGCTTGGCGGCAAGACTTTGTCTGGTGGGTGGCAACTTCCGCCGACAGCCGATGTTATGGCCTACCACCGAGAGTCTCCTTGCTACGTAGAGTGCGGGGCAGCACTAACAGCATTTTGAAGGTAGTCGCTGATAAAATCGACTCTAAAATGCTGTTTCATGTCTAGTTCCGGCAGCCGCGCAGAGCGGTTGTGTGGTCCGATTGAATGTGTGTTGTGGTGCTGGTGAACCGTAAAATACTCCAATATTCAGGACTATACGTGTGGCGACGAGGACAAAAGCGAGTACCCAAAAAAAAAGCAAATTTAAAAAAAAAACTTAAGTGGCTTCCCATTCGTCTTCGCCGGAATTCTCATATCCTATTTCAACTCTACAGCATGTTGTTTGTTTGTGAGAATATACATATTAATGCGTTTGTTAATGTTCCATGCAAAAACTGCTGAATGGATTTGGATGAATATGGCACACATATAGTTTACTTGCTGCGCCACGCGGTTTCACTCGCGTTGGTTTCGATATGCTCCGCTCCTATTGGTCGCAGCGTGATGCTATATATCTGTGTTGTCAAAGTAAAGGGGGATGAGTCCAAAAACACAACTTTTCACCAGGGGCTAATAAAGAAAAGGCTTGTTTGTTTTGTAAGGTAAATGCAGTTTAATCAGAAATATATAGAAATCATTAATATAACTTTATTTTAATTTCCATTTATTAATATAGTCGTCTTTTATATGTAATCGAAAAATATTTTCATTTATTAATTATTAAAATAACTGACATATCTCCTTTTACTTCTTAAAACGACTCATCCCTTTATTTACTAAATATTTACGTATATAAAACTGAGTTTTTAACAATAATTATTCACAAATCTTCACACCTGAGTCCTATTGAGGTAGATAGAACCATGGCACGTCTATTGCTTATTTCCAGCAAATCTCTTCCTAATCTCTTTGTATCATCATTCGTTAATCATGAATGTCAAACGAAAAATCCATAGGTACTAATGTTTTAAATGCGAAAGTAACTCTGTCTGTATTTCTGTCTGTTACGCTTTCCGGCTTACCTCTCAACCGATTTTGACGAAATTTGGCACAGACAATCTTTAGACCCTGAGAAAGGACATAGGCTACCGTTTATTGAAAAAAAAAAAAATGATATTCCCGAGTGAAATCTAAAAAGCGCGATATGACCGTATTCCACGCGGGCGAAGCCGCGTGCGGAAAGCTAATACATTATATAATCTTGAAATACATAAACACTACTAAAATAAACTTAAGTATTTTTTTTTCTCTCAGCCTCCGTCAATGTCGTCTAATTATTTACTACATGTTGAAACACTTCCTACCAAAGTTTATACGACACTACTTTGCGTCAATATAGCGCTATTTTTATGCAAAGTAGTGTCTATATAGCGATACAAATAGTAATAATATACTATTTTTATCGCTATATTGACGCAAAGTAGTGTCGTATAAAGCTGGTCTTTTCTGTACTTCCACGATGATTTTTGAGATAAACTTTCATATTCTCTTTCGTTTAAAACAGACTCCGACTTGGTGGATGATATGGTTGAAATTGCGCGCCAACGCTCTGCTCTGCAAGACGGTCTAATGTCTATCGAAAACTGACCAAAAAACCGCCCGCGGTTAACGCAAGTGCGTGCGCGTCAACTAAGTTCTATAGATTACAAATTTTGGCGCGGTTTTTCCCGCGAGCATTTTGTAGCAATGCACGATTTTAATATCAGTCGCGGGAAATACCGCAGGTGCGGCCGCTTGCATTAGTATTTTAAGGGCACAAATTCACGCGGTTAAAAACCGCAGCGGTTTAACCGTAGTGCGGCCTATGCCTAATACGAGAATTGGCCTTCTGTTATTCTCGTACACAGCTCTGTCTGTTCACGAGTTCACGACTACCAAGGCGTGAACAGAGTCCGCGCCAGGGGACGCGCGGAGAGGGCGGTGCGGCGCGGGACGACAGCGGCAACCGGCGGATTGCGGCCGGCTCTTCACTCTGCTCCGGACTCTGTCGTTGACGCGCGCGCGCACTTGTCAATATCATAGTTTCTAACATTTACTGTCTGAACCATTATATTAAGTTTTTCAGTCCACCTGACTTTTATTAATAGGTAACCATAGTTAGGTCCTTAACACTGTCTACAGTTATTGGGTTGTATCCTAAAAAAATATTTAATATCCATCAGACTTATAAAAAATATTGCACACGTATATTTTATTTTCTCTTTCATTCAAATACTTAGGAAGATACATTGATTTGAAATGTCGCATGACGTCGCGCCGTGCTACAAAAAATATCACGGCGTGACGTAATTAGCCCCCACTCCGTAACTTTAATACGCTACATCTTAGTAGTTTTTGGTAATTTCGACAAAATAAAAAATAAGGGTCTTATTTTTTTTGTTATTGGCGCCAATTCTGTTGTTCACAAACTAAAACTTAGTTTAAGTTATGTGCATCTTTTTCTTTCCATTTCATTAAGAAAAGGACAGAAGATAAAATGTCAGTTTAGACCTGTCAAATTAATGCGCTCCAGACGTATACTGGCGTATTTTTAGTCGCCATGTTTATAGTCGCGTCTAAACTGTCTATGGAGTATCTTAATTTGACAGGATTAAATTAAAATGTTATCTTCTATCCTTTTCTTAACGAAATGGAAAGAAAAAGATGCACATAACTGAAACTAAGTTCAGTTTGTGAACAAATGAATTGGCGCCATTATCTATAAGACGGACTAATTTTTTTTTTATTTTCATACCTTGGATACATCCATATTATCGTAAAGTCTGACTATAAATACGTGAAAATAAATGAGGGCACTGCGGTCGTGCATATTATGATATAGTTGATTTGCAAGACTGAAATCATTTTGATTCTAGCACATTATTTTAAGACGTAGCGTAGGTAGGCCCCCGACAAGGTGGACCGAAAACCTGGTGAAGGTCGCGGGAAACCGCTGGATGCGGGAGGCGCCGGACCGGTCATCGTGGAGAACCGTTGGGGAGGCCTATGTCCAGCAGTGGACGTCTCTCGGCTGAAATGATGATGATGATGATGACATTATTTTTGTACTAGAAGCCCAACTGGTTTTAATGAAAACACAAATCTATGGTCTCTGGCGTTTATATAAAATGAGTAAAATTAAAAAAAAAGCATACTTATTTATTATTTTATGTGTTAACGTGTTTTTACCAATGAAAAGTATTCCAAAACACAACAATTGCTTTCATCATCTGATTCCAAATATTCTTCGTTAGAAAGTATTTTCAATGTCAGCTGCGTCACTAACAACGTCTCCGCTACCGCTGTCATCAGCCTGCTACTTTCGCTTAGGCGAATAACTGACTCTTCTATATCTTGATATTAGGTCACTCTCACATTTTCCTGAAATTTTTAAAGTAATATTATGTAATTTCTACCAGAAGATAAATAGCACTAATTTCAATTCTGAATAAGATATAATTCATTTTTATAATAACAATAACTGACTCATTTATATCTTGATATTAAGTCACTCTCACATTTTCCTGAAATTTTTAAAGTACTATTATGTAATTTCTATCAGAAGATAAATAGCACTAATTTTAATTCCGAAATAGATATAATATAATTCATTTTTAAAATTAATGGTAAATTAAATCACCTAAAGTATCAAAACTGTACTAGTAGCACAACAATATGATCTACTTATAATTATTTGCAATCTAACCTATAAATGCGCAATCCTCATTTTATTCTCAAAATTGTTTACTTGGTAAATTTGAAACTTTTATTAAATAAAAACGAACAGTAACATGATTACATACCTGTTTTAGTAACTGTTGAAGCATAAATATCAACCATATTTGATAAAATTTGTCCAGCTTGGTGTAATAACAAACATTGATGATAAACTTTAGAAATAATTTCCCGGGATCCACTCCGGTTTGTTTTTTTCATATTTTACACATTTCATCTATGTTTTGTGTAATCATGACCATACAAGTCCTTCAGTCGAATACTTAAATAGATTTTAACTTCGTAACTTATCTTAACTTTCTTATCCTAACTTAACCTAACCTAAACCTATCTCCTTTCGTTTCCCGCGTGAAAAGACACTAGGAGCAAGATACAAAGCCATGATGTGGCAACTATGCTACAATATTTCACTGTTCTTTATGAATTATTCACTGAATGCACTTTTTACTACATAAATCACGCGTTTTTATTTAGTAAACGACAATAAAATTAATTTAAAAGGCCAATGAAAAATGAGCGTGGCAATCATCGCTTCCCGCCAAAACTCCACATTCGATGTACTAAGATTTAGTGTTGCCTACTTTTAAAAGTTTTACTTCCAGAAACATTCATTTTCACGACTTTCTAGACATATTCTAAATCCAACTATTTTCATTATTATTACCAGAGTAATTTTATTGGTGGAAATAAATCAAATGAATCCAAAATATTTACTCCGGAATAATGATTAACTCTTTATTTTTTAACAGATGCTAAAAAAATGCGACCATGCAGTAATGAACAAACAAATTAAGTGGTTCAATGATAATAGAGTTATTTCGTACTTAATAATCATCTCGTTCCGTCAACAAAAGTATACATATATAATTATTTAATAAGTAATGCAATAAGTACTGTAGCTTTTTATAAATAGGACAGTGACATCATAATATTACACAATATTTTGAAAACTGTTGTTATGATAAAATGAATTGGATGCAGTACCTTCTGGGATCCTTTTCCTTGTAAAAGCTTCAAAAATAAAATCAATCAAAATTCACTTCAATGAACTTTTATTATTCATTTTATTATATAACACCAAAAAACTCTATAAAACATCATATCATCGGATCTTTAATAAATTCTCTGTGTCCGCATTTTTACAAGTAATTTTTACAAGTGATTTTTACAAGTGATCTATAAAACATTTTTTCACAATTATATTCTATCAAATCTAACTTCTTCCAAACTTGAATTTAATTTCAAAAGTCATCAGCCAGAGACAATAATAAAATTCAACCTCAACAAAAACTAATCGTTATAATTACAATTCAGTGGGTATTGTGGGTAAATTAAATATATTTATGGTAACACTAAATAACGACGTTCTTTTGCGGTGCGTGCGACATGACGCGCCGGTGAATTTTATTATAAATTTGACGTAATTCTTCAGTGCATATCTTGAAAATAAGGTGAACTATTACGAATAGCGTTACATAAATAGTGTTCTAGTGAGTGCATGTGTAAATAACCTGTAATATTGTGCTTGCAGACTTCACAATGGCCGATCAAGTCGACTCAATGTCAGATGCGGAGCTGCGAACGAAACTAGCCGAGCATGGGTTCCCTATAATGCCTATTACGGCGTCCACAAGGAAGTTGTTGGTGAAAAAGTTAAAATTAGTATTAGATAACAAAAGCAAACCTAGAACTAGCGTCGATAACAAAGTTGATACAAGGCGGTCGCTCGCACGCTACTCGAGCGGAGAGGAGTCTGATTTGGACACAACTATAAATGCTAAGGAGAAACGTGGCCGCCGGGCCACGACTGGCGGGGCGATGTTGCCGCCCGCAGCCAACAAAACACGTCGCCCTGCTCCTAAAAAAGGTTCTCCCGCTAAACGGGACTCTGACAAGGGATCTGAATCTGACGAAGAAAAGCCCGTTAGGACACGCGAAGAAGTGGAAACAGTGACGACACGTACTATTAAACGTACGTACGCGGCGAGTGATCCGGACGACTACGAGACGGGCTCTGATAGCGACGTCGATGGTGACAAGAAGATGTCTAGTCCTTTCCGAAGTAATTCTAGGTCGAGTGACTATATCTCGAGCACCTTACCATCCGTCGATGCTAACATTAGCCCCCCAAAGACATCAGTTTTCTCTCGAGCATCTATCATACCCACTAACTATTCATCTACATATTCATCTGCCATGACTTCCTCTGATAATCTTAATTCAATCCGCTCACGGTTAGGTTTGACATCGTCATTGGCAGATCGTCCATCTTTGATACCTTCATCTAACTATAGCTCAACCTACACAACAAGTACTTACCAGCCGTCAACATCCACTATTGACGAGGTAGAATCTCCATATTTAAGTAATTTTACTAGGCGTCTATCTGCACTCAAATCAGATCCAAAACCAGCATCTTACCTTGACCGGGACATAAACAATGGAAGCACTGTGTTACCACGTAGATCCTATATTACTGGAGTGAACCGGTCTGAAGTAGTTGACTACAAATCTGCTACTGACAAGACATTTTTAAAGAACAATCTTGTGTCCCTTGCTCTGGTTGTGTTAGTTGCACTTTTTTTTTTTTGCTTATTTTTCATGTATATAGTTAAGAAAAATGACATCACGTCAGTGGCAGATGATCAAAATAGTGTCATACCTATCTGTCAGTTAAACATACCAGGCAACAGACCAGGCATCAACTGTGTGCCCAAAGAACAAGTTAGTTATGCTAAAGATCTTCTTAAACTCATACATCCCGAATTGACTAGTAGGATAGCATCATACAAATGTGGCCAGCCAGGGACTCTGCCTTACCTCACAGAGCGAGAAATTATTGACATTGCCAATACAAAGGCAAAGACTGATGTTAGTCAATGTCGCACAGATCTGAATAACTTACAAGTTCTTCTGATAAACAATCCACGTTGGGGTCTAAATGTTGTCCAACTGAAGAACCTCTACACTAAGGATGTAGAGTACTCTCCTATCAGCTCCACAGACATGATCGTTCAACAAAGAACTAAAGGCACTGTTGCTATCACCCTCACAGACCCATCAACACCTCTTTCTTGCTTATTTATTAATACTTTATACTCTGCTGGGTCCAGTCTTATTGTTGTTGTCCTCCTCACTTTACTAGGCTTAGGCCTACAAAGAGCTTACAAATTTTATATGGTGTATCAGAAGAGGAAAAGTGAAGAGATCTACTCTATGGTAGAACAAATTATTGATGTGATATCTCAAGAGACTGAGGATAGTGGAGAACCATACATATCTGTGGACCATGTGAGAGACACACTCATCTCACCACAAAACAGGGAGAAGATGGCATCTGTTTGGGATGCTGCTGTGAAGTTCATACAGAGGAATGAAAGTAGAGTGCGCATGGAGGTGCAGTCGGTTGATGGAGAGGACTGTCGCGTCTGGAGATGGATCTCTCCGACCAGCAGCCCAAAGCGCAGCGCCTCATGGCAAGGACAGGCTTTTGAAACTCAGGAAGGCTCCGTAAATAACTTAGTAGTCTCTCCAACACCCTGCCTCAAAATACGACACATGTTCGACAAAAATGATGACAATTCTTTATTGAGGGTAAAGATTCAGGATGCTATTTTGGAAAAATGTGACACACATTGCAACATCTTGCACATCGACATTGACAGGACGTCGTGCTGTGTGTACGTAAAGTGTGCGTCTCCACAAGACGCGGGCGTGGTGTACCGCAGCCTGCACGGCTGGTGGTACGAAGGTCGTCTCATCACCGTCAAGTACTTGCGGTTGGAGCGCTACATGCAGCGGTTCCCCAACTCGCCGTCCACGGGCCCTTACCTCACGTTGCGACACCCGCGGCGCGGCGCCTGGGGCGACGACTAGACGTCGACTGTTAAGTGCAACGGCACTACAAGAATGTTAAACTTGTGTGTTACAGAAGTTTCAAAACTCTACCTGTAAAGCTTCATTTATTTATTGCGAGTAACTTTCAAGGATTTTGTTGTCTGCAGTTCAAGTTGATTTTGTTGCAGTTTATTCTGGTCTAGAAACTGATGGATGGATTTCACTTGGCATAGGGTGGATGTAATTGTATTGGTTGCATGCAAATAGACTCCAAATTAATTGGCCTTCATTTTCTAACATTTTCTCATAATAAATATACTGCATAATAATTTTTCATTTGTTTTGTTTCCATTAACCATTCTTAGTTTTTTAAAACATTGGTGACTTAAAAAGATATGTACCTATGTTATAAAATAGTCATAAAATATTTGGTTTGTACGAAATCTTGCCTGAATATGTCAATGATTGTAATAATAATATATTGTACCTGTGTTAAATTTTATTATTATAAAAAATATATCCCAAAAATGGGCAGTGCACCAAATGTACTAAGTTTAATGTCCATAATGGCACTTGTCAATTACATTTTTTATGACTTTGTAGTCACTGATCTGATTATTTTCCTTGTAGTAAGGTGCTGGTCTTAACATAAAGCCTTAGGTTGGAAGGAAAAATGTTTTTCAATAGTTTAAGCATGTGAAATTAAATCTGCACTTTTGAATTGTTGTAAATATTTAACATCACAAGGTTCAAATGTAATTTCAACTATTTGATTTAAGTTCAAAGTTCTATGGCTTATATTTGTTACTGATGTTTTGGAACAAATTGTTTAAAAATTGTAGTTTTAAGTAGCATGTAAGTTTCATAGGTTATATCCGACACATACACACATTTGATTTATTTTTCTTATTATAATTTGTATTTGTAAGTTTTCGATGCGTCAGCACAACGCGAGCAGACATGTGTGTTTTAATTTCGTATAAATTGACATTTTGTTCTAAGTATTTCTACTAACTTCAATGTTCTTAATATCTAGTTATTTTTATGGATTGATTTTCATTTTTTAATAAATTGATAAGTAAATTATTTGTTTAATTTAACCCTCCCAACAACCAAAATATCAGCAAGGAGAAAGACAAGAAAATCTACTTGGTACCTGAACATATTATAAACATTTATTAAAAGTTTTGAATCCATCACATACAATATTTTATAAAATTAATATTCCAGGGTTTGTATGAGTGCCTGGTAGCATCGCCATTTGTCGGGCAAGTAGAATGGCTCGAATACATGCGGGAAGGGCGCGTCCCAGCCTGTCACGCGGGAGATAGGAGCCTCCAGGTGCAGGAAACATTCCTCCTGAAAGTAGAAACAGAAATAATTTGGTGGCAACAGCACAAAGGCAGTCTCATATAAACATCATCGACCGCATTCGCTGTATCAAGATGTTAGCTATATGAAGCGGTCCCTTAAATCACTGCAGCTAGATATAACCAACAGCGTCGCGATTCTACAGCCTTAATACCACCACCTCGATTTAAATCTAAATTCTATATTTAACTAGCTGACCCGGCCACGCGTTGTTGTGGCTAACGTTTTTGCCATATTACATACATTGATGAAACTACACATTTATGGGGAACGGTAGAAGAACATCAGATATGGGCACCACCATACTTTTTTACATAAATTCCATTTGTAAAAAAAAAATAAATAAATAAATAAATATATACCGACAAATCACACAGATTGAGCTAGCCCCAAAGTAAGTTCGAGACTTGTGTTATGGGATACTAATTCAACGATACTATATTTATAATAAATACATATATAGATAAACATCCAAGACCCAGGTCAATCAGGAAAAGATTGTTTTCCATCATGACCTGGCCGGGGATCGAACCCGGGGCCTCCGCGTCGCAGGCAGGCGTGTTGACCCCTGCGCCACGGAGGTCGACAAATGCGTCCTTCATGACTGATATGGCGCAATAAAATAATATTGCGATCATAATATGAGGTGTAAGTTATTCTATCTTTCAAGTTGGATCAAATTGCACACGGCGTACAAATTTTATTAAAATCGGTTAAGTAGTTGAGGAGTCCACCGCGGACAAACAACGTGACAAGTTATATACATATTAAGATTCATCATCATCATTTCAGCCGAAAGATGTCCACTGCTGCACATAGGCCTCCCCCAAGGATCTCCACGACGACCGGTCCAGCGGTTTCCCGGGACCTTCACCTCTTCACCACGTCGTCGGTCCACCTTGTCAGGGACCTACCTACGCTGCGTCTTCCAGTGCGTGGTTGCCACTCGAGAACCCGTCGACCCCATCGAGCATCGGTCCTACGGGCAATGTGCCCGGTCCACTGACACTTTAGTGTTGCAATACTTCGGACTACGTCGGTTACTCTCGTTCTTCTGCAGATCTCCTCATTCCTGATTCGATCACGCAGTGAAACCCCAAGCATAGCCCTTTGACTAAGACTAACGGAAACAATTGTTCAGTTAAGATGCGAGTGCTGAACGACTCCGCAGATAAGATAATGGCGCCAAATTCCTTGTTCACAAACCATTAAATTTAGGTTTGTTCACAAACTATTAAATCTAGGTTGGATTTTAAGAAAAGGACAGAAAATAAATATTAGTTTTTTTGTCAAACTAGTCCTAGTTTGGGCCGCCATGTTTTTAATTGCGTCTAAATTGTCTATGGAGTACCTTAATTTGACAGGACTACACTAATAAGAATTTATCTTCTATCATTTTCTGTGAAAGGGGGCATCAGCGCCAACTTGTGCAATTTTCAAGGCAAAAACTAAGTATGAGCGCCTAACTACAAGTCCGCTGAATCAACTTAAGATAGTTACTAGGTACCACCCCTAACGGGTATGCCAATGGTGTTACCTGAATTGTGGCTGCCAGTTCAGCACCAAACCCTGACGTGAGAGGCGCTTCGTGAGCGATCACACAACGACCGGTTTTCTTCACGGACTGAAAAAAATAAAATAAGACATTGATGTGTTTAGTACAATAATAAAAATCCCTGATCATCCTTCGCAATGGTCCACTATAAAGCATAAATGCGGAAGCCGGACCCTTAACATAGAACCTCTGGGCATTATTAGAGGACTTGTATATGCAAGTCATGTGTTTTTTAATTAAAAGACAGCTGTGCTGCTGGGGAGTTTGTTCCGCCATTTCTTCCGCGAAAGCACTAGGAAGTGTCGATGGGTGGGCGTTTTGGGGGACTTTCTTATGTAAGTTATGTAATATTGACGTTCAAAAAGTGCTGTTTCTCAGCCTAATTTGAATAAGTGACTTTTGATTTCTTGATATTTAATAGAAAAATCGATCATAAGAAGTGTCGATTATAAGTTATACTTTGCTTTAACTTCTAGAATTCTAGATCATCAAACTAAATAAGTACATAGTTTAAATTGTACTTTTTGTACCCAAAAATAAAAGTAAAGCCAAAAAAAAAGGTACTGTTTTCCAATGGAAATAATACATTGACAATTTTTTACTATAACAGTGAATTTGTAACTAACCCCTTTTTTTTTGTTGGGATGGGAAATCATCAAATGACTGCTCCCGTTCTGGGCGGAGCGGAAGGGCGTGTCAGACTTTTACTGACTAAAACTCACCCGTGTTTCTTCACTTGCCTGTGCGACGGCCAGGGCCACGGTTTCTTGTTTAACCAACCCGCAACCCTGACCCAGGAGGCATCGGTCTTCGTGGACTCCGTCACGATGTGCTAACATCTCTTTGAGGCGCGCGTGAAACACGACGCGCCGTCGACTCGGACCTGGTCCTTACCGGGCGGCGAGCTGCTCACTGCTCACCATCCGCAGGCCCGCGCCTACGGTGGCTGGGAGTTTGGTGTCATCTCTCGACCAGGGCGTCTCCGGCGGCGGCTAGCGGCGTGAGGGCGCTGCGATTCCCGTTGCCTCACGCGCCCCGCCTCCTCCTTTGCCAGCATTACTGCTTCGCAGAAAGAGGTTACGGCCTGCCATGCACTCTCGCTCCGGACCATGGCCTGGACCAGGGTCGGACGCGAGAGATCGCTGCCGTTCGCCGCTACGAGGACACGGCGGTTCTACTCAAGCCGGGCAGACCTCCACCGTGTCCTTAGGACGATCACAATGGTGACACCCTGGCGTTTCCTCCCGCATTATACGGAACAGGAACCTCCCGAAACAGCCGTTTCCGGTGAGGACCTGCGTCAGGCGGAAGGTGAGGGCGCCGTGGCGCCTCTGTAGCCACTCCTCAAAGGGGGGACTCACCGCTGCTTTTGTGGCGTGTCCATGTAACTAACCCCTGTTATTGATATTTGTGATAGAAATTGGTAAAAAACCATTTAAAAAATATCAACTTTAATTAAATCTTGGGGTTGGGATGTTATATTCAATTAAAGTTTTTTCCACGGTTTTTTCTTATTCTGGCCAGCATTTAAATTTATGGGTGAAATGTTTGGCACTTGAAAAATAAACCTTTGATAATCGTAAACGATGAAGTGGTGTTGCCATAATCCCCACGCTTGGCAGGTGGGTTGGGAATCGCATTAATTTGGTATTTCTAGCTACTTCTAGCACATGAATACGTGTACCACATGCCATCTGTGATAGACTAACACTACTCACATTACAAACAGTATCCTCATCCCAGGGCAGGATGGACTGCAGGTCGATGACGTCACACTTGACTCCGAGCTTCTCTTCGGCCATTTGTGCTACTTCTAACAACACGTGGATTTGTGTGCCCCAGCCAATGAGTGTTGCTGCGTCACCTGTGTATAAGACATTTGTGGGTAGAGCATTAAAAGAGCCTTTGCTTAAAGTTACCTAGTAATCACTAGGTAACTTTAAGCAATTATCGGATTATCATTATCGTTACGATTATCGACTGTGTAACCATACATTTTTCACGTTTGCACGTCACTTAACTTTAATTATCGTTTATGAATAAACCCCTTAAACACTATGGTCATCATCATCAACCTTTTATCGTCCCACTGCTGGGCACAAGTCTCCTCTCATACAGAGAACACTATGGTGTTTATTCATAAACGGTGATTAAAGTTATGTGGCGTTAAAACGTCAAAATAGTATGGTTAATTAAACAGTCACTAATCACTAGTTAACTTTAAGCAACGTTTATGAATAGAGGGGAAAGTCACGAGCAAAAGTATATATACACTTGGCTTTATTGAAAAGCGATTTACTTCTTTTGAATGTATTATTATGTTGAATATCTATATAACTCACCACTAATCTATCGGCTCATAACTTTTTTTCATATTTACAGACACAAGGATAAATAATCTTATAAATGTTTGAAATTAATTTATGAATTTATACACATGTGTTACAGATTCATGATTATACTGTCTACACTTGTAACCAAACGCAGTGATCAACGGTTTAAAGGTACTAGTATAGACTGTAATAAATATTAGGGATTATTGAGAGCACAACACAGTTGACGGTAGATTATAGTACTAGGAGGGCCACCCCCGCGCCGCGTCGCTATATGTATAACAAGCTCATAACTTTGTGGTTTTTCATGATATCTTTTTGAAATTTTGTACAAAGATTCTTGACTTGAAAATACTGGACACGTGTTTCGGGTTTCGCATAAAAAAAAAATACCTTCTATGTTCGAAAAATATGTTTGCTAGGAGCCCCACGCGCCGCGTCGCTATATGTATAACAAGCTCATAACTTTGTGGTTTTTCATAATATCTTTTTGAAATTTTGTACAAAGAATCTTGACTTGAAAATACTGGACACGTGTTTCGGGTTTCGCATAAAAAAAATACCTTCTATGTTCGAAAAATATGTTTGCTAAGGTAAATCACGTAATACATGCTATTGAACTGTCAAAATTAAACCCATTGCTACTGATAGTGCTATGCAATTGCCCTACAGAACGTATTAACCACCTCAAAATATTACAGGTACTACTAAGCTGATGCGGCTTGAGTCATTGTAACATCTTTAAACATTATGGAATGTAAATAAACCTGCAAATATCTACCTTCTCTTAAAACCTGTGCTTTCCCAAGCGGTAGGGTATAGTCTTCCACAGGCACCTCCTCACTGGCCGAACGATACAGGATCTTGGGCTCCAGGAATAGACAGGGATCCTTCTCCCGGATGCACGACAGAAGTAAGCCTTTGGCTGTGATCGGACCGCGGGGAACCACTACCTGGAAATATTAATTAAATTGATGTTTTTATAGATATTATATTATATTTTGTAAATATTCTTAACCTATTTATAAAGGAAATGATAAATTAGTTCCTTTAAGTTGATGGTAAACCGCGCTAATTTATTAAATGCCTATTCGCTCAAAAAAACTGAGTGAATAGAAAGGAAGGCAGTTGATTGAGATGATGCCATTTTTATAATTATATGCCGCACTCGAACTGTCCGCCCGACCGGTAGCGGGCCTTCGCTGCTTCGTTTATTATCTACAAGTAAGTAAGACTGACCCGCAGCCCCGGCACGTGTGCGAAGAAGGCCTCGGGGCTCTGTGAGTGGTAGAGCGCGCCGTGGCCCACCGCGCTGCACGGAGTACGGATGGTGAGCGCGCCGCACTCGAACTGTCCGCCCGACCGGTAGCGGGCCTTCGCTGCTTCGTTTATTATCTACAAGTAAACAACAATCTATAATTTCAAATATCAACTCCTCCCTCCCTCCCGCCCGCAGGCCCGCGCCTACGGTGGCTGGGAGTTTGGTGTCATCTCCCGACCAAGACGTCTCCTCTGGCAACTAGTAGCGTGAGGGTGCTGGGATTTCTGCTCCCTCACGTACTCCACCTCCTCCTTTGTTTGCATCACTGTTTTGTAGAAGGAGATAACGGCCTGTCATGCACTCTCGTTCCGGATCATGGCCTGAACCAGGACCGAACGCGTGAGATCGCCGCCACGAGGACATAGCGATGGTCTACCCAAGCCGGACAGACCTCTATCGTATGCTCCACCGTGTCCTCAAGTGACTAACGCGTTTAGTCGGTTAACAAAGTCACGTGGTATTCTTGTGTACCTTTAGTTAACCACCTAAACCGATGGAGTATAGTACTTGAGGATGGGATATTCTAATCCTTAACCAGCACATTCAATTCAAGCAATTCTTACATAATTAACATTGTATCATATGCTTCCTTGTCTTTGTAAGTAAACGAATAATAGCTCTTATCAATCGTACTGTTCCCTTATTATGTTACAAACAAAATTGTTTACACGCAGTAACCTATGACGTCAAAGTGTAAAAGAAGTTGTTATTAATGATCTACTATTATTGCAATCACTTCAACACATGCACATGTAGTTCAATTGATGTATACAAGCACTCAATTGTTTTCACCACTAGTGTACAACGTTATTTTATGTTTATGCGAATACTGAATATAGTTTGTTCAGAATAAGATACTGAATCAATTCCAATAATTTTTACATCATGTTATATTTTTTCCCGAATACTTACATTTAGAAGTGGTTGCTGTGGATACCGAGCGCGCGGACGCAGTTTTACGATAGACCATAGTACTCGAGCGTGCAACCGCTGATGCCAGAGGTCAATGAACCGCAAGAATAGGAAGCTCATAACTTCGTGGTTTTCATTTCTTATTTTATTTTCATTCTTTACTTAAAAATACCTACTGGACACGTGTTTCAGGTTTCGCATAAACAAAAAAATTGGTTGCCTGTAAAGTCGGTATACGGGCGAAAGTTTTACGTGACAACGACTTTGAGTGGTAAAATAATTTTAATGTGAATATTCATTCGACAAACGACGAGCTGTTTTCGAGAATTCTGACTAAAATTGGAGATGGACTTAAACTAAGTGTCAATAACATCAAACTTATAGAATCAAACATATCCTTCCACATCATGTTTGCCTAGTAGCTCCGAAGAAGTTTCTTCTTTTTTTTTATGCACTTGCGTGCCTTTCACTTTTTATTTATGTCTGTCTCTCTCGCTCTTAGGCGGGCAAACCATGCCCGAGTGGAAGGGACGCGTGCCTCTCACTCGCTCTCATTGTGAGCGCATAACGTGAGCGGGTTCTTGAAGTGTCACCCGGCAAACCAATTTATAAGACGTTGTCACGTCAAAAAAATGTTGTTTATTCAAATGTTATGTATGTTTCAAATTGAGGTTATTTCAACTTAAATAAATAGGTATAGCAACTTTATTTAACAGCACAATTTAAAAAGTTATAAAAATGTTAAGTTGCAGTGGAAACTGAACTCAATTATGTAGGAATAAACACATGAAATCGAGTGATGTACTGGGTCATTGAATAAACTAGCGACCTGCCCAGAATTTGATTAGGTGAATTAATAAAAAACGTGCTTTTTTTAAATTCTTTAAATATATTAGTTTTGAAGTAGCAGTAGACAAATAGTAGCTAGTATAGTTAACTAAAACTATTTTGTTGTCTCTGCTTGCAACCTTGTGACACTATGTAGGTAATACTGAGTCTATGTACGTAATATTGGGTCTATGTAAGAAATATTGTGTCTATGCAGGTACCTAATATTGAGTCTATGTAGGTAATAATGTGTCTGTGGAGGTAATAAAAAGTCTCTGTAAGTAATATTAAGTCTATGTAGGTAATATTGAGTCCATATAGGTAATATTAAGTCTATGTAGGTAATATTGAATCTATGTAGGTAATAGTAAGTCTATGAAGGTAATAATGAGTCTATGTAGGTAATATTAAAGCGTAACACACACAGCGGATGGGTGCGGGTCGGGCGCGGGTCTTTTCTGTATAATTATATGGAAAACAACACACGGAACGCGTGCGCGGGTCGGGTGACGTTCATACAATAGACACGCGCCCGACCCCTGTGTGTGTTGCGCTTTAGTCTATGTAGGTAATATTGAGTCTATGTAGGTAATATTAAGTCTATGTAGGTGATATTGTGTCTATGTAGGTGATATTGAGTCTATGTAAGTAATATTGTGTCTATGTAGATAATATTGACTCTATGTAGGTAACAATGTGTCTGTCTATGTAGGTAATATTAAGTCTATGATGTTTTTTTTCTTTTTGCCGTCCTTTCGCTTCTTGCGTGGCAAGAATTCTTTTTTTGCCATTTGTTTCGTATCTTTTCTTTTAGCGCTATACCAAGTCTATGATGTTAATATTGAGTATATGTATGTTATACACCGATATTAAATCTGATGACTGTTTTCAAGTTTCACAAACCTGATCAAAAGCTGGGAATATGTAATCAGCAAACTGTATCTCAGCTATAGCGGTGGCGCCTGCTGTGGCTAGTCCTATGCCGAACCCGGCGATGCCTTGCTCACATAGAGGAGTGTTGAAGACTCTGTCTTTACCATACTTCTCCTGGAAAAAAAAAATACATGTTATGTTAAATATAAAATCAATTTATAGAATTCCAGTTAGTACATTCTAGGCATTGCAATGCTTGGTTCTTTGTAAGGTCTCAGATTGGATGGAACTTTTCAACTTTATCAGTATTTATGTCGTGAATGAAGCAAATGCATTGAATAAAGTATAGTGAATAGTGGAATTGATGCAGTTCTGGGAAATTATTATAATCATGGGATTTTTGTATGAAGTTTAAATATAAAATTTGCTGCTCTTGAATATGTTTTTTTATTTTTGTTCAATATTTATACATCTTCCAAGGCAAAACATAGCATAGTTATATGAGACTTGAGACCTGTTTAGCAAATAATTATTCGTGATTCTGATGGATGAAAATGTACACAAATGTAAGTAAATGCAAAAAATGTAGACAAATATGAGATTTATTATTTTCTTACCTGTAATCCTAATGCACATCGGAACACTCCTCCAAAGGCCACATCTTCACCAAACAGCACGGCTGTTGGGTCAGACTTAAGAGTGAGGTCCATGGCATTGTTGATGGCCTGCATCATGTTCATCTTGGTGGTCTCTCCTGAAAGATGGTTAACCCACATCTTAATAATAATAATAATGGGTCTCAACTAACACCTGAGGAACCCTTCTTCAGGCAGCATTGATTCAGGAATATATACTTCTAGATACAGCTCATACTGTTAGGAGGTTCCTCTCTCTTTGATGGCTTGGATTTGATACCAGCTCCAAATTATTTATTTATTTATTTATTAAAACTTCATGCACAATGAAAAAAAATGCACAATGGCGGACTTAATGCCTTAGGCATTTTCTACCAGTCTACCTTAAGGTGATGCAGGTGGTTAATTATCTGTATATACCAGTTTTTGGTATTTTAAAATTTTATTATTTTTATTTTATTTGTTCAGAAGAACAAACACATTATATTTTACAAGGAAATAATATATAGTAAAAGTAGTTGGAGAGTGTGATTCAATTTCCCCATTCTCATCGGTTGACCCGTCGTACGGCGAGTTTCCGCCCTTACATTGTTGACACCACAACGATCCGAACGAAGCGTTTCGTCTCTTCTTAGCAGTCCACTGCTGGACAAGGACCTCTCCTAATTCAGACCATTCAATTCGATTTTAGGCAACTCTCATCCAATTACTACCAGTCAACCTGTGAAGATTGAATGTAGCTAATTACCGGTAAAGAGAAATAAATATAATTGAATCTGCCGTCTTGTCAGTCTTAAGACTGCCATTTTATTATCTTATTACTACCTATACGATTTCCACAGGTACATGACAGTTTATTATTATGAATTTATTACAATATCAAAATAACATATTTTCATTCACAAAAATCAAGTAAAAATAACCATCTTTTTCTGAGAAAATAAAATCTATAAATATTAGGGAAACAAAATTAAAATATCTTAAACATCCTAATATTTGTACTTAGTCGAGTTATAATCAAATAACAAATTAGTCTTTTTCTAGTCACTTAAACTCTGTTTTTTAATCTCGTAGACTAAACTGACATTACGAGTGTTGGCAGTTTATTGCAATTCTTTAAATAGTGTCGAAACTTTTTTTTCATTCGTTCATAAAATCAAGTATCGTTTTTTTACAATAAGTTATCCTGAAATAATGTGTAGGTACTTATTAAAAACGTAATAATACAAAATTAATAATGTAAATTTGACATTTGCATGTGTCAATTTAGTCTACGAGATTAAAAAACGGAGTATAGAACTGCCAAATCACCTGTTGACATTCCTAAAGGATTAATACTACACTTCACTTTTAAGGAGTAGGTATGTTTGCAGATGTTAGAATTGAAAATTATTTTGGCTTTTTTATGTTGCACTATTATTATTGATTGCAGTACCTACTTGGTAAATTAGAAGTATTACGGTCTGAAGACAGAAAAAACGACGAATATGCCAGCAGCGTGTCAGTAAAAGTACTTAAATGCAACATACCATAAATTTTGATATATATTACAAAAAATGGTTTGATATATATCGGATATATATCATGATATATGTATATCAATTGATATATATCTTTTGAACCCTGGATTAAAAAGAAAAAAAAAAAAACTATAGTATCAGGTAGCCAGAAGTTTTGAAAAACTGAAACGTAATCTCCATTTCAGTTTTTCATAGAGAAAATAACTTGTGAATTTCTATTTTCAGAATTATTCTACAAGTCTAGTTCAGTTACAGTACTGTACAAATTGCATGTGATTTAAAAACTTTAAATAACAAATACATCATCATCATCAACCTTTTTATTGTCCCACTGCTGGGCACAGGTCTGCTCTCATACAGAGAAGGATCGAGCATAAACACCACACTTGCTCAATGTGGGTTGGCGATTTCAGACTTAAAGTCCAGGTTTCCTCAAGATATTTTCCTTCACCTTTAGTCATTGGTGTCCAAGATATACTTAGAAAGTACATATAACTTTAGAAAAGGTACATTGGTACTTGCCTGACCTGGAATCGAACCCACACACTCATACTTGAGAGGCGGGTGTTTTAACGAACAAATACATCACTGGTTGAATATTATTAATTTTCACCACATAAAAGAATTGATTGACCAAGACCCCCCATGCCTCAAAAACCATGTTAAGCCATTGGTTGCAGTAATCATTTGTAATTTGTCAATGGTAACAGATGTTGTATCCAGAAGCACGAAAGTTTTGACAACTGATAATAATTACCAAGGAATATTGTATTAACCAATAACTGGATTGTAGAGGTCAGATAAGCAGTCCCTCCGTTGCTGGTATTCAGTCAGACTGGAAGCCAATCCCAACATAGTTGAGAAAAGGCTAGACAGATTAATGTAAATATTAGAATATATTTCTACATTTTGTAACCTATAATATTTGCATGCTATGATATAAGCAAAACATATATGTTATATGATTTACAAGGTATTTTTAAAATTATTATTCTACCGTCAACTTTTACCAACCAAATTTGAAACTTAATGACTTAGCCATAAAGTTGAAAATATCTATTATAGATTGTATCGAACCATTTTCTCTGCAAAAAAATCTTATTTATATTTTCCGACAATATGATGTGACATAGTTAAACTTCAGAGCAAAGTAATGTGTGAATTTTCATCTGTACCTACTTGGTGACAACTTTTGTAAATCTACTCTAGGGTTGAGATAAAATTATTGTATTAAATTATTAGATATAAATGATACTTTACCTTCCACGGGTTTCTCATTGTCGGGATAATAAATAAAATGAGAAGAAAGTCTCTTTGTACACCCATTCACATTTTTAACCAATTTCACAAACAAACCGCTATTTTTCGTCACTAAACTGGCCATTTTAACGTTTATGGCGACGTGCGTAGTGCCCCCAGTTGAAATGGTTAATATATTAGGTAATACCTCTTATCTGCAATTGTAATTAGTTGTGCTTTGATTAAAATTCGTTGCTATGGGGTCGAATGACGAAAGGCGAAACATTGTTGTTTTCATTACAATTTGATATTGGTGATCGGCGATAAACGCTTTGTTACGTCTGTTCTTTTCCATTTGGAACTATTAAGGGACGAATATCCGAAATAAAGTTTAGAAAAATAAATAACATCAAAACTCTTTGACAGTTGTTGTCACTGTCACTTTTTTTTTTTGTTCATTTCTTTCCGTTCGGGCGAATGGAAAAGGCAAAGGCATAGTACACCATACAGCCAAGTCTTCAGTATTTCTTTTTCTTCATTAAATATCTATCCTAACTTATCCTAGCATAACTTAACCTAAACTAACTCCTTTCGTTTTACGTGTTTGGACGATAAGGAGCGGTTTAGCGTAAAGACATGATGAGGCCACTATGCTACAATATTTCACTGTTCCTTTTGAATTATTCACTGAATGCACTTTTTACTACATAAATCACGCGTTTTTATTTAGTAAACGACACTATAAATAATTTTAAAAGTCCAATGAAAAATGAGCGTGACACTCATCTTGACATTCCCGCCAAACCTCCAACACTGTCACTTTATTAAGTCAGCGCCGTTTTATGGACGCGTTGATAGACATGTACTAATGGACATGCCGTACGTGTATAATCTGCAGTATATTTTTTTTTTTTGGTTTGAAAAGAGTGAGAGAGATGGCATATGCTTTAGGTCTAGCACTATCTCTTTCTTTTCTATTGATGATTTTGAGAGAGATAAAGACAGACGAAACTACGTTTCCTCTCTTTTGGAGTGCCAAAATCCTCATTACTAAGGCATGTCCATTAGTTTATGTCGATGGACACATTCGTATTGTGCACAGATTCAAAATTGTCAAGTTTATGATAAGAATGTTGGGAATTGATAAAGTCCTGGGTTATTAGTGAAGACTTGACCGTAATTTTTTGATTAAAGATTGTTTAACGAATTTTAATGATTCGTCTTCCATTTGGCGTAAATGCAACCCATGGTTTTTTTAAACGTTGCTCCACACTATTAATTACTCTTGTATCGTGGGTGCGTTTATAAACATTTAAACTCACATACACCAACAGCCAGACACAGAACAACTACTTGTAGGCCATACAAATATTTGTTCAGTGCGGGAATCGAATCCACGACACGCAGCGCAGCAGTCGACCGCTCAGCCTCTGCACCAGCCGTGTTGTGAAGTTATAATTTTATAGACAATAATATTATCCTATGAGGTTTAGAGAAAAGTAATATAAAGATTTACAAGCAACACGATGTTCCTGGAGTATTAACTACTGCTGTACACATCTGGTGCTGCAAAAATAATTTTAAACTTGATTTATTATTTTTCTAAATGTTTCTTTATCCATTTATCAAGGCCCTTATAAACATATACAATACCTACTATATTAATATAAAACTTAAAATACTATAAATGCATACAATTGATACGACGACCTCCGTGGCGCAGCGGTCAACACGCCTGCCTGCGACGTGGAGGCCCCGGGTTCGATCCCCAGCCAGGTAATGATGAAAAACGATCTTTTCCTGATTGGCCTGGGTCTTGGATGTTATCTGGGTGTTTTTCAGAAAAAATGACCCCGTGACGATCAGGAAATATAATTTTGGGATTAAATGAAATTGCTTACATTTACTTTGGCATCAAAGAATATAAAGTGAACCATCTAAATATGTAATTTAAATTAAAATTTAAACATAAATATGAGAAATATTCAAGTTTTTCAATCAACATATGGCGCAAAGTGTTCCTGTACGTCACACAATATAATTAGTCAGAAATAAAACAACCAGTTATTGAAACAAAATCAACTTATATTATCATTAAGATATGCTTAAAATGTTTCCAAAAATAACAAAAAATTAGCATAATTCTATCGGAACAATAAATAATCAGCCAAATAGTTTCATTTTCGTCACTTCTTAGACACATCGCCCTAGAAAAGTTGTTGTTTACTAATGATACGTGTTACAAATTAAAAAAGCAAGCAAAGCGAGGAATTTTCGGCAATAACAAAATTCTAATAGAGACAAAACTTAATACTCTAAAGGAATTTAGCCACTTTTAAAAACTAGTTTTGTATAATTTAGAATATAGGACAGTGACTATTACGAAAATTGCGTGACGAATAAGAATAATTTGAGCAGTATCTACACTGCCGATTTAAAACACAATCACAAAGAGCGTAAAATTAATATAATTCATTTTTAAGATTCATTAAATCTTTTGTTATACACATAAAAGTTTTAAAGGTTAAAACATTATCAATTTGAGATCACATAACTACATAACATATTACGAGAACTAACTTAGTAGTCGTTGGTGATTATTTTATATTTTTACTTACACCTACAGGATTATCACAATTACTTTGGATTCATTGGAACGTAATGTAAACGATTCTTTTTTAATCTTTCCAGCTGCTTCTGGCGCTGGACTTCATATTTTTCAGGATTTTGCTTTAATTTTTCACGATATCGCTTCGCCCTTTCTGCAGCGGTAAGCGCCATTCTCTACTAAACGAAATAATACTTTCTACAATAACCATTAATTATATCCTCCCAAACAAACCTCGCACTCGTCTTGGGGAAAATGATCATAAATAGAATGCATACAAAAATCACACCAAAAATTGGAGCACTGTAGTAATTTTATATTATCGCTTTGACTCATCGCAAGAGTAAAATGCTGCAGTTTTATATTCATGCTGATTTTTCGCTGACATCCGAAACACTTCTCAGTGATTATGAAATGTGTAACTGGCCAGGGCCACCTAGCATTACTAATGTAACATTGATTTAAATCAAAATGTGTTAGGATTTTGTCAACGTCCCAATCTACTACCATATCAGCAGAGTGATCATACATACGAGTATGTTAAATGCTAACTTATATCTGAAACAAGAAAGGTATCATTTTTATGGTAAAATTGGATAATAAATAGTCTATATACCAATTTTTACGGCCAATTTAGATTTAAATCCAATGAGACTTCACAGGTATTACATGCGTACAAACACACAATACAATTTTTTTAAAATTAGAAAACACGTTGATAAATATTAGAAGTCTATTACAAGTTAAATATTTCGTTGTACACTAAGCTTTATAATTCAAGTTCGTCACGATTTTATTCCGGTAGTATGTCACATGACGCACAGGAGGTGACATATTCATACGACGAAACTTTTAAGATTAAAATTACTAATACTCTGTTAAATTAACTTGTATTTAGCTTTATTAATGCAATATAGGTTAGTTTATGTTTGAAATACAATATGGCAAAGTAAAGAAAATGAGTTTATTTACCTTTTAAATACCGTCACTATCCAGAAAACCTATTCTGCACACCGAACACACCACCACTTTCGTCACAGATTTTGTCAAAACTGACGTTTTAACAGTAATGAAGGTATCAAAATACGATCACAATGTTGCCAAAAAAGTAGAAAAAACATAAATTAGTACATTTTATCTTATGTAAGATATGAAATTCGCCGTGACGATACCGGATTTTCCGGTACTACGGTTTTCGTAGGACGACATTCATTTAATTATATTTCTTAAAAATAACTATAAATTAATTATAGAAAGATCAAAACACACTTTTAGACATAAAGACATTATATTCGAACACCTAAACATACTCAAAGCTCAATAATCTACAAGTAAGGAGTAGTTGAAATCTTCGAGAGCACAGTGGGACACGCGAAATCTTCACCTCCTGTAGTGCTTTTTTTTAATTATAAATATATCTATCGGCTTTTTATAGTGTTTTTCACTTTAAATTAATTTTAAAATGTGTGCCTTAATCAAATAAAAATTGAAATCTATATGTGCCATATAAAAAAACAAAAATAAAAATGTTTGAAGTTGTGGGACAGTCCGATTTTGCTAGGGTCATTTTTTGTGAAAAACACCCATCTATATATATTGTTACGGGCTAGGGGTACTAAAACGCCGGTTAAGGGTTACGAAGTTTATTGGCAACGAAGGTACAGTCGATTGTAGGCAATGACAAGTAGAATGTCGCTGACGTTGTACCGAAGTCTTCTCTTACGTCCACGAAGTCCATGTTGTAAACACACAATAACAGTACAGATGTTACTCCACGTAGTACTCACAGTTCTCGTTACAGTTGTCGCAGTAGGTATTCTCAAGGATCGCTTCTTAACTGTCGCTGTTTTCGTATCGCTAGTCGAGTGTAGACTGACTGTGCGCCGGCGTCGCGGCGCCTATATATAGGCCAGCTGATCGAACATTCCGGAATCCTCTAGACGTAATAATAATACTGCATAACTTCGAGGTCACCGGCCATGTAAGTACCTATGGTAATTCCCGGAAACGGGTTTCCAGAAATTTCGATGTCGACACTTTATTGACAAAACTGTTGAGACCTGTACCATTCGATAGGCCGTCCTAAGTCTAGCAATGCGTTTTATTATTGTACCTAGGAAATGTCTAGATCTAGCGAAATAGGGCTTAAAAGTACACTGCATGTCACGCGATATTGAACCTTATGCCATCGACATAAGGTCCATTCGTAACAATATGTATCTATTATAAATATAGTATCGTTGAGTTAGTATCCCATAACACAAGTCTCGAACTTACTTTGGGGCTAGCTCAATCTGTGTGATACATCCGTTAAAAAAAAATACAATTATCTACACCTAATGTACACGTAGGTACTGTGCTAATACATACGATATCACATCAAGCTACTACAATCCGTCAGAATTTTTTATTAAATTTCCAACTTTATCTCTAGAACATTACGGCTCAAGATTGATTGGGAATATTTGACTGTTTCGGGTAGCTTGACCTGCTGTCACTCGTCCATGATTACTGATTATATTTTGATCCATCTCGCCTGGTGGAAAGCTATGAATGAAGTCTACCGGGTTATGGATCATATCTCATCCATAGCTGGCCATTTAGCCATCTAGTTGTAGCAAGTTGTTGATACCTAGTAGATAAGTAGAGAGAGTCGTAGAAATAACAGACCTCTGAGGAACACCGGCCTCAATACCTATAGAATTCGATGATCTGAGATACCACCCTATAGAATTCGATGAACCACTCTGATCGAACGCTCGCTCAGGATGGAATTTTTTTTTTTTTTTTTTTTTTTCAACTGCAACACATGTCAGCAGGGTTGTCGATTGCGGAAAGTTTACACACTAGTCTAGCATGCCAGACCCTCTCAAAGGCAACTGAAATGTCTTTTTCCTATAAAAAATTGTAATTCAACAAATCTCTTAATAGGATCCAAGGGATCAACCATCCACCGATACCAGCTACATCGGGCTCAATAGGTAATACTCCCGCCTGAAAGTAATCAGTGATGCAATCGTTGATGATAAAGCTGCCAATTTCAGCTATCAAGTAAGCACCGCCTTATTTGAAATAAGGTCGGAGACAAAGCTTACCACAGTACCTACAAGTTATTGCTTCCAATCATTTTAAAATCGCTTTTACCAATCAAGTCAGATTGTTTTTAACTGAAGAGACAGCTATGCCGTTGGAGAGTTTGTTCCGTCACTTCTTCCCAGCGAAAGCACTAGGAAGTGGCGAAGGGCGGATGTTTTAGGGGACTGTTTTATGTAATATTGATGTTCGAAAAGTGTTGATTCTTAGCCTAATTTGAATAGATTACTTTTAATTTTGATTGACATACTCGGTGACCACGTACCTACTATCTACGTTCCTGTAGAATAGTATACGATGTCCATAAACAGGAAGTCTAAATTATTATTCTGTCGCAGGGTGGGGGTGGTTTGGGAGAGGTTTCGTCGTTTTTGTCGTCCTCCGTGGCGCAGCGGTCAACACGCCTGCCTGCGACGCGGAGACCCCGGGTTCGATCCCCGGCCAGGTCATGCCCTGTTTGCCTGGCCTGGGTCTTGGATGTTTATCTATATATGTATCTATTATAAAATATAGTATCGTTGAGTTAGTATCCCATAACACAAGTCTCGAACTTACTTTGGGGCTAGCTCAATCTGTGTGATTTGGCCGTATATATTTATTTATTTATTATTTATTTATTTATTCTTATGAAATAAGCATTACCTCTGTGCCTATTTTTCTGATCTGTTCTTGTATTTTTGACATATGTAAAAATGGACTGGAATTACTAAATAATAAATTATCTTATATTTACCATGGTAACAAGGCAGAACCAGTTATTCAATGCCTGCATACCTGCATTTTTGTAAAACAATGAGTTTTCCTCTACAATTCTTGTCATGCACGCAACATTCCTCACGTTTCCACCTAGTGAAATTATTTCTAGGGCAACATACATATACTTAGGTGCCGGGGAATTTTGTTATCTTGACGTACTTATAGGTAAAAGATTAGAGTAAATCTGGGAACAAATACGGGCGCAATTTGCAAAAAGTAGACATGCGAATAGCTCAACTAAATGTAAGATGAATGCGCAAACATATAGGTACCATAACAGATCATCTTTTTCTTACTTTTTTTTGGCATCATCAAAATCATCATCATCAACCTTTTTATCGTCCCACTGCTGGGCACAGGTCTCCTCTCATACAGAGAAGGATTGAGAGTAATCACCTCGCTTGCTCGATGTGGATTGGCCATTTCAGACTTAAAGTCCAGGTTTCCTCAAGATGTTTTCCTTCACCTTTCAATCTGTCATTGGTGTCCAAGATATACTTAGAAAGTACATATACCTTCGAAGAGTTACATTGGTATTTGCCTGACCTGGAATCGAACCCGCACACCCATACTTAAGAAGCTGGTGTTTTAACCACTAGGCCACCACGACAAAATTATCATTGTATCATAATCAAAATTTTGACTGACGTCTAAACATGTACTTATATTTACAGAATTATAATCATTAGAACTTTCTAAGTTAGATTTGTACAGACGACAGCACGTCAAGCTACTATAGTCTATAATGTATCTTTATTACATTTTCAACTTTATTGCTAAAGCATCAAGTCTCAAGACTGATTGGGAATATGTGACAGTTTAGGGTAGCTTTATATGCTGTCGTCCGTACTATAAAGACAAAGAAAAATACTTAAAACGTTCACAATCGAGACACAGTCTCATTTCGACAACAAACAACAAGCTATAAATAAATGAATATAGTTTAAAATACTAAAAAAACATGCTTTTAAAAAATATTCATTTCAAATATTTTTTTCGGTTCATTGAGTCCAAGGCCAAGGTGGCTGCCAGGAAACTTGGCGTTATCGCAAAGGTCCGGCAGTACTTCACACCTGGGCAGCTTCTAATGTTATACAAAGCACAGGTCCGTTCGTGTGTGGAGTACTGCAGCCACATTTGGGCTGGTGCTGCCAAGTGTCACCTGGCCCTTTGGATTCAGTGGAGAGCGTGCAAAGAGGCTGATTGGTGACCCTGATCTAACTGGAGATGGTCTCCAAAGCCTAGAGCACAGGCGTAGAGTGGCCAGCCTTTCGGTGTTCTATAGGATGCATTTTGGGGAGTGTGCGAGGGAATTGCATAATTTAATTCCCCCATCTCCGTTCCACCACCGGCGACCGGTCGTAGGACTGGTTTCCACCCTTACGTTGTTAACACCACTACGATCCGGACGAAGCGTTTCGCCTCCTCCTTTATACCGCGTGCATCGAGGGACTGGAACAATTTGCCAGCGGCGGTGTTTTCCGGTTCTTAATAAACTAGTGCGCTTTACCATTTGCGTCACTGCTTACCATCAGGCAGGATTGCGGTCAAGCGCTAGTTTGTAATATAAAAAATCAAACTAAACGGTTAAAAATAATTTTAAAAAGCGCGAGGCGCTTAATATTGTTGTGGCAAAAGCGCCTCACGCTTTTTAAATTATTTTTAACTTTTTAGTTCGATATTTAAAACTGTGGGACATTTTACAATAATGAGCCGCTCACTCGTAGTCCAAAGAGTTAGAGACGGATAAACAAAGAAACAAGCAAGCAAACATACAAGTAAAGCTAATAATTTTTTTTTACAAAAATACAACCGACTTCCAAAACCACTACAAAGTGAAAAATAACTAATTTCGGAAGTCGGTGCCTTTGGTTTTGTATATTAATTTTTGACACCGACTTCCGAAATTAGTTATTTTTCACTTTGTAGTGGTTTTTGGAAGTCGGTTGTTTTTTAACTTTTTATTTTACACTTTTAGTTGTTAAAAATACTATGTATTCAGTTGCATCCGGTCAGACTGGAAGCTGATGCAAATATAATTGGAAAACGAATTTACTGCAGACCATTATTTTAACCCAATAGGTGCAAAGGTCTCATCAATATATATAAATGAATTGAGTCCAAATACAAGCTAGCTACTATAAATCGTTTAGGAGTTCCCAGAACTGACCTTTATCATCATCATCAGCTCCCTAATGACAGTCACCACCCATCTAGGTGTAAGGTTCTTGTCAATACAAATTATTCAAGCACAAACATAAGGTAGCTGCTGTGAACTGTTGAGGAGTTCCTTCGACTGTCTAAAGGCTTCATCATCAGACCTACTCCAGACCTTTATTAAATAGTAGTGCTTTAAAATACTTAATGAAAATGCTAAGAAATGAACTAGTCGCCCCTGCAATTTTTGAAAGTTCCTCTTGTTTTCTCTGGTCTTCCACCATCAAACCCTGATATCCTATCTATCTATGATATATATATATATATATATATATATATATATATATATATATATATCATGGGACCATCTTGGGAACGTCTTCTTTCCAACAGAAAAAGAACTATCAAAATCGGTTCATAAACGACGAAGTTATGCGCGAACAAACATAAAAAAAAGCAGATATACGGTCGAATTGAGTAACCTCCTCCTTTTTGAAGTCGTTTAAAAAAGCATGTAAAAATACAGCAAATTTTGCTAAATGTGTTTTTGACAGATCAACACAGAGATCAGACTGACGTTCTTAAAATTTTGATACTGGCGCCTCTGATCTGCAGTTATTAATTACAGTTAAAAGGTTTGTTATAGGCACTACTTGGACAAAAAAGGAGATAAAAGGATATTTTAAAAATAAATTTGAACTAGTGCTTGACCGCTGATGGTAAGCAGTGATGCAATCGTTGATGGTAAAGCGCGCTAGTTTATTAAGCCTACTCACTCAAAAAACTCTGTGAATAGGAAGGAAGACGGCAGTTGAGCAAGGTCATGCAACGTTGAATGCATCAACACGACCAACGATGCTGGACCAGAGGGAGATTGATCTGGAGACCCACCATGACCAATTCCCGACACAACAACATTTGATGCATCGTACCCGGCACACATCGCAATGCAACTGCTCAGACCCATCCTCCGTACGGCTTCACCAGATATCATGCCGTAATACGACGAATCGCTTGGCGGCAAGGCTTTGTCTGGTGGGTGGTAACTTCTGCCGACAGCCGATGTTTATGACCTACCACCGAGAAAACTCAATACTTACTTAAGTTCTCGTTATACCAATAACCCAATACCGTTAATTTTTACAGCAAGAAACGGTTAAAACCAAGGCCATCTGACAACTTAATAATTACATATTTATTACATAAAGAAAAAATAATCCATTCGCTTATAAATAGAGCTAACAAAGACAAAACTAGTTCAAGAATAACCGACGTGCCATTCACACAAACAAACTTAATATACACATAGGAGTAAGTATACACACACGGACAAAACTGGCCACAGAGTACACGATACCAGTTTGGCAAGTCCAGTTATTTTTAGATGTTAATGTTCTGTTTTTAAAATGGGACTTCTTTTTTCTCTGGAATATGTGCTGTCGTAGGATCGTTATTTTTATTGCCTGCTGAGGTCCGTTGGGAGTTTATTATCTGAGATATGTTGTTAATAGAAACTTGACTACAGCATTCGGGTTTCTAAGTGAAGCGGCTAAGATGAGTGAAAATATTCTCGTCGAATACGTCCCGATAGAATCTGTACAATCACGCCGGGAAAAATTGGGTAAAGTGAGCTTAGGAGTGAGCTGTCAAAAGTGTTAATACTTCGCATTAGTTGCGCAAGGAGGCGCAGGTTCGATCCCCGCGCAGTGCAAACATTTATATGCATGAATATGAATATTTGCACTGGTCTGGTCGTGCCTCGGAAAGCACGGTAAGCCGTTGGTCCCGGTTGCCATACGAACATCTAATGGCAGTCGTTACGGGTTGTTGGAGCCTTCAAAAGTCCAACAATTGGTCTAACTGAAATGCTTCGACATCGCCTTCGGGTTGTGGAGGTTAGACGGTAGTCGCTTTACGGAAAATATCAAGGTTTAGCCAAAATCAGCAGTTAGACTGGTAAAGCGGACCCCAGACTCTAAAGCTGAAAATAGCTTTGGATGCGACTGGGATTAACGCTGAAATGATGATGATTTAGCATTAGTTGCACTTTGCCTAAGCGTTCACGGTGAAATTATTATACAATGGCATTGCAGTTCTTTTGTTGAGAGTGCAATGCAACTTCCAAATCGCATGACACCTGCGATTTAGAAATTGCATTGCATGTTATTAGGGATTAACTCCTAACGGTAACACGTGTGTTTGCGAGTTAAACAACTTAATAATTTGTTGTGTCAGAGGGTTGACGATCTCGATTTATTCTCCACCAATGTTCCTAAACTAAAAAAAATATACTTTTTTGTGAATCACTAAAACATTTTCTAGTCTTTACTAAATACTCTCCGAGTGCTTACTTGTTCTTGATTTCACTTTGCTGTCCTGTGCTGTACCTGTTGCTGTCTCTTGTGATAACCTAATATTGTCCATGGAAGCTTTTAATTGACTTTGTTTTAGTAATTATCTTCTACCTGTATATATGCTAGCTGTAAGTTTCCTTAAAATGTAAAAATAAAATATTTATTTTTACATAATGCAGATCTGCATGTATGCATTAGAGATAGACAAGACAATAAATAATAATAATTATTATAAATAATATTAAACTGTGAATATCATACAGCGTGACAGGGAAACTCGACCTAAATGTTCCCTGAAAGGTCATTACCAATAAATTTAGTTCATTCAAGTAGGGTTCAAAACTGGTTTAAAAGCTAAAAAGCTGCTGTTAAGAATTGCTGAGATTATGTCAGCTTCGCGAGCATTATTTAATTAACTTCATTGTGTCAGATAGGAATCAATTAAATGTTTGGAGTAGAGTATTTTTTTCTCATATTTAATTGTTTATTAAACTTTTCATGAACTTGAAGGACCCAACTTTTCAGTTTCAACAAATTTAGTCCGCTAATGACTTCTAGTATAACACCTTTAAAATTATTATTGTAAATATGAATAATACGGAATAAAAATTTAAAAATATATAAAATATAATAATGGAATAGTTATAATAATAATTATTATTATTTACTGTCTTGTCTATGTCTATGCTCTCTCTACGCATACATACTACTCTGTTACACTTTTACTTTCAATCACGAGAGCCGTACGGCCGATGACTCCTGAGCAGCCGATATACACGTACTTGTACACTGAGATGTATAATCGTCACGCCTAAGGCCATATTAATAAATTGCTCTCATTTAAGCGTTGTTTAGAGATCTTAATAAATATTGGATAAGATCCGAGAATTTGATGTTAGGCATGAATTTAGGAAGGAAAATGGATGAAGTCATCAATTGGATTTACAATTCTTTCTTATCAATTTAACCAATCTGATTGATACACACAATGTTCCAAGATAATGGACTGACTGTGGTACGTATAATAATACAAAAAATCTGTCCTCTTGATCACTGTAATAAAAATATTGTAAGAAAACCTGGACTCCTGGGCTGGTCATTAATTTATAAGTCCAAATTTTTGTACGATATTTTTCTTTGTCATAAGTCAAAGAGTCAACTTCTTGAAATAGTCTGGGGTCAAAACAGGTCTGTGTTAATTGTAGATACAGCTTCTAGACAACTTTGGAGTTTCAGGTGTGAAAATATCTATGTATCTACAGTTAGCCGTGATTGACCAGGGTTGATTATTCATAAATTTCATGATGTGTTTTTCATCAGGGTAGGTATGTGCTGTCCCACGTAGGACCGCTGCGCAAGAAGGCGCGTTCAAATATGCATGAATATGAATATTTGCACTGGTCTGGTCATGCCTCGGAAAGCAAGTTAAGCCGTTGGTCCCGGTTGCCATATGGACATCTAATGGCAGTCGTTACTGGTTGTTGGAGCCTTCAAAAGTCGAACAATTGGTTTAACTGCAATGCTTCGATATCACCTTCGGGTTGTGGAGGTCAGACGGCAGTCGCTTCACGGAAAATATCGAAGTTTAGACAAAATCAGCAGTTAGACTGATCTGATAAAGCAGACCCCAGACTCCAAAGCTTAAAAAAGCTTCGGATACGACTGGGATTAACGCTGAGATGATGATGATGACCCTGGATTAGTTACTGCGATCAATTCAGATCGCACATGATTGGTACAGTTCCAACCTAAACTATAATTTATTGAATATCATTCAGACCGCTACTGGAACGGATTTAGTTAAACTGACTGTTGAATAAACTGCTAACTAAAAGAAAAAAGGCCAGACGTCTGAGACATATCTACGCCATAAATCTGGCAGCTCGCTTGCTCAAGAATTAAGATCTATTACCAACACATAATGACTATTACACCCGTCATCTTACGTCCATAGGTTACAGGTATACCAGACCTTTGATCCCGTGTATACTTTTATTGCACGTGTGTTGAACGGTAATATATTCATCGTTTATGACTTAACCAATTATATTTTATTTATTTTATTTGCTACTGTAGACAGCCTCTGTGGCGTAGCGGTAGCGAATGCGGCCGCTGCGCATGCAGGCGCGGGTTCGATCCCCGGGCTGTGTAAATATTTGTATGCATGAATATGAATATTTGCACTTTTCTGGTCGTGCCTCGGAAAGCACGTTAAGCCGTTGGTCCAAAGCTGAAAAATCTTCGGATGCGACTGGGATTATCGCTGAGATATTTTATTTGTTACTATTAATAAATTGTAAGTTGGACCACAATTAGTAGTAAGAGTGCGCGTTTCAACTTAAACAAATATCAACTTTATTTTAATGACCATTAGGTTGATTTCAGAGTCACTATCACTATTAAAAAAGTTATAAAAATATTTGAAGTTGTAGCGTGAACTGAGCTTTATGGGCTAATGTCATTTTTCTATTTATCATAAACCTTTGCATCGTGCCACTGCTGGGCACAGGTCTCCTCTCATACAGAGAAGTATTGAGCGTAATCACCACGCTTGCTCAATGCGGGTTGACGATTTCAGACTTAAAATCCAGATTTCCTCAAGAGGTTTTCCTTCATCTTGTAATCAGTCATTGGTCTCCAAGATATACTTCAAAAGTACATATAACTTAGAAAAATTACATTGGTACCTGACCTGGAATCAAATCTCTTGCTTGAGAGGCTGGTATTTTAACGACTAGGCCACCAGGACTTGATGGCCTAGTCGTAAAAATAGCCTGGCCTAGTCGGATATATCAAATAAAAAATTATAATTTTTAATTATTTTTTTTTTTTACATTTTTTACGGTAAAAGTAGAATCAAACTAATAAGGCTAGGCCAATAATTAATAAATACCCAGAACGGTCCAACCTAATTAGACTTATTATTAAAGATGTTGCAACACTCAAAGACAAGGTCAAAAAGTCTCAAGTGACTGGAATTTCATCTAATAGCCTTCAAACTAAATTAAAGGAGCTTCTACTAATTAACTGTTTACCGAGCGATAGGAACGTGATCAGTCCAAAACCAGTTTATGTTATTACCATAGAGATTGTACGGGTAACATCTGCCCGCAGGCCGCACCGGGGGCATGAACCTGTTTAATAACAACCAAATGCACCTCTTTTAGAGTAACTTGATAAGTGATCATTATTTATCATTTTTCTATTAACCTGGCCTAGGTAACGTATGTTTTATTATTATTACGATATAACAGTATATAAATATAGGGTTTTCTTGGTAACACAGGGCAGGACACCGCTATAGGTGCTGATTTAGGTCGAAAGGTTTTAAACCTGCTGTCTTTTATTCATCATCATCTCAGCGTTAATCCCAGTCGCATCCGCAGCACTTTCAGCTTTGGAGTCTGGGGTCCGCTTTACCAGTTTAACTGCTGAGTTTGGCTAAACTTCGATATTTTCCGTGAAGCGACTGCCGTCATGGCCTCCACAACCCGAAGGCGATATCTAAGTATTGCAGTTAGACCAATTGTTAGACTTTTTGAGGGTTCCAACAACCCGTAACGACTGCCACTAGATGTTCGTATGGCAACCGGGACCAACGGCATAACATGCTTTCCGAGGCACGACCGACGACTGTCTTTTATTATCTATCTAAATTATTATTATCGGGTCGGGGTTTTATAAATCTCCTTAGGAAAGCGACGGAAAAAAATAAATTAGTATTTAATTAATTCTATTTTGAAAATAAGCCAGAGCGTTATTTTTTCAATTTCACAAAAAACTTAAACACTATTTATTGAAAAATATAAATTAATCCATACTAATATTATAAATGCGAAAGTAACTCTGTCTGTCTGTTACGCTTTCCTGCTTAAACCTCTCAACCAACTTTAATGAAATTTGGCACAGACAATCTTTAGACCCTGAGAAATGATATAGGCTACCTTTTATCCTGGAAAAATTTGATGTTCCCGAGGGAAATCTAAAAGCGCGATATAACCGAATTCCACGCGGGCGAAGCCGCGGGCGGAAAGCTAGTTGAAATATAAAGTAATAAATAAGTTTTATTTTTGGTAGAAAACGCCTATTTAACGACGAAATATGCTAAGCTATTGATTCAGCTCGAATGAACGCGGCAAGAATAAAAGAGTTCAACGCGTTTGCTACGAATTTAATTTGCTACGATATGCTACGCTCAGACTGAACAAATGAAGCATGAAGCATGTGTATAATATTTGACAACATTGCCTCATATGAATTTGAAGATTTACGAAGCAAGTTTTGCTTGTCATGACGTACGTACCGTTTTGTCGTGTAGTAGGTACTAAGTTACTAACTGCGAAATGTTAAAGATAGAAAGAAAATGTATTGATGACACAAATTAAAAATAACAAATCGGGGGAAGACAATGCGCCATATCCACGCAAAACGGCTATCGCTCAGCATAGTTATAATTAAAAAATAACTATAATTAAGAAAATGCAAAAGAAACAAGCTACATAAATTCACATACTACACAATGGATTCTAGGCAGTTTTCGAGAATTTATTCATCTTATCGTAGTTCACAGTAGGACGAAGACCAGTCCTAGAGTGGACCACAATACCCTGCCCTCGAGCCTAGGTCGTCATCTTACCATCTAACTGGGGGGCGCCCTACACTACGCTTTCCGATTCGCGGCCACGACTCACTGTCTGTGTTCTTGTACGATAGAAGGGTCCTTAATAATTCCATGTAAATGTAGGTCATTTAACACACATTGGTTAAAGCACTTCTTTAATCAATGTGTGTTACCGGTGATGACATATGGATCAGAAACGTGGTCCCTCACTATGGGCCTCATAAGAAAGCTCAATTTTGCACAGACAGCTATGAAGAGGGCTATGCTAGGTGATTTTAATAATTATTTTTTTGTTGGAAATAGGAGATTCCCAAAATGGTCCCATGATAAGGACATCAGGGTTTGATGGTGGAAGACCAGAGAAATCAAGGGGAACTTTCAAAAATTGTAGGGACGGCTACTGCATTTGTAAGTTTTTTCATTAGGTATTTTAAAACACTACAATTTAATAAGGGTATGGAGTAGATCTGATGATGGAGCCGGGAGACGGGCGAGGCAACTCCTCAACGATTCACAGCAGATACCTTGTGTTTGTGCTTGAATAATTTGTATTGATAAGAAGTTTACACCTAGATGGATTGTCAATGTCATTAAAGGGCTGATGATGAAAACAAAGGTAAGTTCTGGGAACTCCTCAACGATTTACAGTAGCTACCTTGTGTTTGGACTCAAGTCATTTATTTTAATGAGAACTTTGCGTTCATATGGTTTGTAATGAAGGTCTGCAGTAGATCTGATGATGGAGCCGAGGGACAATCGAGGGAATTCCTCAAAAATTCACGGCAGCTATGTTATGTTCGTGCTTGATTAATTTGTATTGATAACTACCTTACGTCTAGATGGGTTGTGACTGCCATTAGGGAGCTGATGATGAAAACAAAGTTCAGTTCAGGGAACTCCTCAACAGTTTACAGTAAATACATTGTGTTTGGACTTAATTCACTTATATTGATGAGAAATTTTAGATCTGATAAAAAAAAACCATAGACAGTCGAGAGAAGTCCTCAACAATTTATAGCATTGAAGTTTAACGTAAGACAACTACTAGCCAATGCTACTCGCAATGCTGATGCGTTTTTTTTTAGTAAAAAAGTTTTTTTATTATTTCACTTTATACGTAGCAAAGCACGTATCGGGCCGCTATTAAAATATAATGATAAGGTCAATAGAAAGAGTAAGTGCTTTTTTGCCATAGTTTTAATAATGGACAACAATTGAGACCCGCCTTACCAAATAAATAAATTACACAAATTACAGACTTTAATAAAATAATAATGACGCTGACGATGGCGATAATGTTAATTTATAGCTCAGTGTGTATTCTAGTGCTCTTTTCTGAATAGAACCAGTTTCCGCAGCAGATTTCCGAGGACTCATCAACAAAAGGAAATGATACATAGCGTCCAGGAAATGGGATAATAAAGCTGTCTCAGGATATTTATTATTTTGATCTTTAACCTTGCACCTTAATGGTAAAGAGATAGGGATTATCTTATTTAAATGAAAGATGATATTTCCCTTAAGTCTGGTCACTACTTGTCCTATTACGGAGAAAAGGTCCTTTTGTAAGACAGATAAGCAACGACCATTAATTCATCATACCTTCTTGAAAATTATTTGTTGATTCTTTTTTAAGTATTAACTAGTTGCCCGCGACTCCATCCGCGTGGACTTCAGTTTATAGCGCGCGGTGGTTCCCGTAAAATAAAAAGAGCTTGGTTGAATAAAATGAGCGCCTGTTAAAATAATGGGAGCAATATGTAGTACGTCCGCGTCAGCTCCCGTTTTCGCAACATTTTTTGTTACCTATATATATAGCCTATGTCCTTTATCAGGTTGTATTCTATCTGTGTACCAAATTTCATTACAATCGGTTTAGTAGTTTTGGCGTAAAAGCCGGACAGACAGACAGAGACACTTTCGCATTTATAATATTAGTACCTTTCTCTTCTTTCCTAATGAACCTAAACTTAGATCTCAAATTAAGACGTTATATCACAAATTAGACGTGGTTTAAAATATGGCTACTAAATATACGTCAATTTACATCAGCCGCTGACTAATTTCACAGATCTAAAGAAGAAGAATCTTAAATCGAAGATTAATCTTCTATTATTTCCTTAATGATTTAGAAAGAAAAACAAAATGCACTGTACTTAAAAAAAATACTTTGGTACCGATTTCTTTATACAGAAACTCAAAACGGTGAAGGAAATCAGCATGTCCTAGTGGCAAAACGGTAGATTACGGCCCACTCCCTCTCATCGAGAGGAGGCCTGTGTCCCAACTATGAGAACATAGGCTGATTATGTATGTCATCGTGTAGTCGTGGTGGCCTAGTGGTTAAAACGCCAACCATTCAAGTATAAGTGTGCGGGTTCGATTCCAGGTCAGGCAAGTACCAATGTAACTTTTCTAAGTTATATGTAAGTACTTTCTAAGTATATCTTGGGCACCAATGACTGATTAAAAGGTGAAGGAAAATCTTGAGGAAACCTTAAGTCTAAAATCGCCAACCCGCATTGAGCAAGCATGGTGATGACGCTCAAGCCTTCTATATAAGAGCAGAGAGTAGTCTTGTATAAGAGGAGACCTGTGCCCAGCAGTGGTACGGTAAAAAAGGTTGATGACGATGATGTATGTCATCCAAGAGAATCTATCGCCTAACAAACTGCTCGAGTATATAGGCAAGATATAGGTATCTACATTGAAAATTATTATGGGAGTTTTGGCGGAAAAGTCAAGCTGAGTGTCACGCTAGTTTTTCATTGGACTTTCAAAATAATTTATATTGTTGTTTACTAAATAAAAGTGCGTTATTTATGTAGTAAAAAGTGCATTCAGTATATAATTCCTAAAGAACAGTGAAATATCGCAGCATAGTGGCCACATCATGACTTTGTCTCCAACCTCCCTCGTGAGACGGTTCACGCGGCCGTTTTTTTCGACATGAATAATTCATTACGTGACATTGGCTAAATGCACAAACCGTGCGAAACCGAAAAAGAAAGAAGAACAAACTGCTCCCTAATTGCGTTACACACTATGAAGCAGAATCTAAATGATTTGTAATATTAATGACTTATCCGTTGCTTCATATGTGGCATTGATGTGGTTGAACTGCCAAAATGACAGCCATTGCTACTGTTAGTAAGTTAAGCAATTCTATTCTACCTCGTTGGATTTAAAGCGTAAAGTATTGGCAATTAAAGTTAAATAAGGTACTTGAATCACCTAAGATTGATCACCTAGATTTTATATTTGATTGATAGTTCTACATGTGGTCGATTAGCAATGCAGCATTTTAAAAATATATTTAATAAGATGGCGGTTGCATTATCATTTCGACCTTATCACTGCATGGATAAAGGTTAAAGTGAATCTATATTTTTGAACCATCATTATGATGTAACTCCATCTTCTAGTCTGGGTGAAGTAATTTCTGACCTTATGACATTATCATCTGTCAGTTTCACACATTCTACTAAACCGCAAGAGTCATGTGTAAATGCCTGACCGTAAATGATTTGCAAATTTTTGTTTTGTTCCTTTGGCTCAAAAGTTTTGAAAAGAGGTTTTATTTATTAGTGGGCTAGTTTAGTAGTCCCGTAGCTCTGTTCGTGGGTTTAATTTTGGAACTCTTTGACTTCTGAGTGTATGTAAGTGTTGCAATGAGAAAAATGTTATTTTTTTAAAAGTTGCTTGATTTTAATTGCGGATAAAATAACCGGTCCGGTAAAGTGAGCTTGAAGGGAACTGTGAAAAGTGTCAGTCAGAGCCGCAATGCTTGTAATTTTAAGAATGTTAACACCCTGATCGCAGTTCAAATCTTTGAGAAATACCTGTAATTTTCGTTCGGACGATATCAGGTCAACCTACTCGAAACTGTCGAGACTTCCTAATCAACCTTGAACCTTAACACTTTATAGATAAAGTTAAAAATCTAATACAGACAGATTGTAGTAGCCTGATGTGCTCTCTTCTGTACATTTTGGACAAGGTTCTGTCCTTCATCGTCGTTGAGATGAAATGCGATTAAATTTTGAATGTTTTTGATTAAGATAATTGACCTTCATGTGTAAAGACGGCAGATTTAAAAAAACTGTCTATATTAGACAAAAAAAAAAGTTTTTGTCACTCTTTTCTTAAGAAACCAAAGAAAGAAGACAACGAATAAAAACATAAAACACAGAAAAAGAAATGGTTTGTGGAAACTTACGTCACATCCACTCATTAAGACTATCGCCCAGTATTATGGTGCGACCACATACAAAGACTGAAATTCAGCTACAGCAACAACAGCCGACGCCGACGTAATGAGGACGTGCTGTGCAGCAAATGATTACTAGCACCCTAATTGCGAAACGCACTATTGGGTACATATTATCAATTGGAATTATTTTGAAGCATATTGCGTGTCCATTGGTCCATATGTTTCAAAAATGTATCTGCTCAATAATGTAGAAAACGCAATGAATGTTGTTGTCAAAATAAAACCCATTACTACTGGTAATGTGCTATGCGATGGCCCCGCAGTCGTGGTGCCCTAGTGGTTAAAACACCAGCCTTTCAAGTATGAGTGTGTGTGTTCGATTATATGTCAGGCAAGTACCAATGTACCTTTTCTAAAGTTATATGTACTTTCTATGACTGAAGGTGAAGGAAAACATCTTGAGGAAACGTGGACTTTAAGTCTGAAATCGTCAACCCGCATTGAGCAAGCGTGGTGATTACGCTCAATCCTTCTCTGTAAGAGAGGAGACCTGTGCCCAGCAGTGGGATGATAAAAAGGTTAATGATGTATAAGTATATTTAAATCTTAATATTAATTGAAAATGTACAGCGTTGGGTGTTAGTTAAAAACAAATTGGACCTCGTTACTTAACGTGGTGCTGTCTGTTACCTAACTTTGACCTTTAGTTAAGTTGCTAAACATAACTTATTGATACACTACTTTGCGATGTGTATTGATTGGGCACGCCACCATATTTGGCGATAAGTCTCTCTTTGATGAGTAGCTAGAGATGTGTCATAACACCCTCATCTTCAATTACCGTTATGACACAGTGGAGCATATTTACAGTGGAAGTTTGCCCGGCTTGGGCTGAGCACCGCCGTTTCCTCAGGGATCTCTCGCATCCGGCTCTGGTGTAGGTCATTGTACCACGGGTGGGTTTGAGTCGGTAAAAATCTGACACGCTCTACCACTCCGCCCAGAGTGGCAGAAGTCATCTTAGATTTAGGACTCAAAAAAACATTTATTTCGTACCGTAATTAAAGCGCTCATCAGAAACAGAGAAATACAGCTGTTTTACGTGAAATTACTTCCTGAGCATTTTATACTTTTTCCATTAAGCCCTAGTCTGAATTATAGAAAAAAAAATGCTCCTTCTTTTAAAACAAGCGCTGTTTTTAAACTTTTAAAACAGGTTCTAAATTCAATTGAGTGATCGAGCGTAACCAGCATAATTTTTCTGACCGCCTAAATTTTTTATTCTTTATTTTACCTCCTTGGAAGACTTACAGCTAAACAAAAGGATAAATTGGTGAATGTAATTGTTAGCCAAATATGACAGCATTGCATAGGAAATAAAAAAAGAAAAAAGAATACATCAAAGCTTTGATTAGAAGTAAGGTTTCAGCAACTTAGCTGAGAGGATTAGCAAGCTGAAGTGGCAATGGGCTGGTCACATATGCCGCAGGACCGACAACCGTTGGGGTAAACGAGTCCTCGAGTGGAGACCGCGTCTCGGCAAATGTAGTGTAGTATGCCCTTGGGCGAGATGGAGCGACGACATCAAAAAGATGGCTGGTAGTGGCTGGCAGAGAACTGCTCAGGATCGAGCTTGATAACGTGCCATGAAAGAGGCCTATGTCCAGCAATGGACGAGTAAAGGCTGATGATGATGATGATGAAGATTCCAGCAATGTGACATTGGCTAAATGCACAAACCGTGTGAAACCAAAGAAGAAAAAAAAAAGTTCCAGCAGACAACCTTTAAAGTACCGCCTACCCTAGATTTGTGAATGTCATAACAAGCAGGGATATAGGTACCAGTCAGCCTGCAAACTTAAGATTATAGTGAAACAATAAGCTTTAAAGTTTATCAAATTTAATTGACTATATAATATTTACGAGTGTGAACATTACCAATATCGCTTTAACGGCCTATTAAAATCTATATCCAGTGTTAATACGCACCGTAACTTCACAAACTTGTGTAACTCAAAGCCCTCAGTTGCCATCAGGTGTTTAACTTCGATCACCATTTCGACATCACCACTTACCTTTTTCACTACGGGAGATCATCGGTGATGACAAACAAAATACTTGAACGAAATCACCTTGAATGTAGCTTTAAAGCTAACTTATGTGATTTTTATGCAGGGCAGACCTTTGCTGACTGTGTGCAATACTGTAATATAAATAGTTATATCCAATATTGAAATAATTTTAACTTGTTGCTTGATGTTGCAATATCAAAATTCTAGCCGTTTCTGCTAAAAAATGGATTGTAACATAAAAATATGTAGTAACATGCGCTGTAAGCACATTGTCATCTGATGCGTGCCTCATCATCATCTCCCTAGTCTTGCTCCAACTATCTTGGGATCGGCTTTCTAACCTAACCGAATGCAGCTGGATATCATTTTTTTTTTCATGAAGTGACTACCTACGTAACTTCTATGACCCAGTTATTAGGTACCTAATACGTTACCCCCTTTTTTATTTGGGATGGGAAATTTTCAAATGACCTCTTCCGCTCTAGGCGGTGCAGAAATGCATGTCAGACTTTTACTGACTAAAACCCACCCGTGTTTCTTCACTTGCCTATGCGCCAGGGCCATGGTTTCTTTGTTAACCAACCCGCAACCCTGACCCAGGAGACATCGGTCTTCGTGGATCCCGTCACGATGTGTCTTTGATAAGTCTTTGAAGTGCGCGTGAAACACAACGCGCCGTCGACTCGCGCCTGGTTCTTACCGGGCGACGAGATGCCCACTGCTCACCGCCCGCAGGCCCGCGCCTACGTTTGCTGGGAGTTTGATGTCGGCTCCCGACCAGGCGTCTCCTGCGGCGGCTATTGGCGTGTTACGATACCCCTTGGTCAAACTAATGCTATTTAAATCCAAACTCCAGACGAAATCATATCTGAACCAGCATGATATATGTTTTTCTTGTTCGTAACATTATTGTTAGATCGATTGTGGTTCTCGTATGGATTTCCGAGGGATTGAAGTGATTCGGCTCAAGATTTGTCGATTATCGACGATTTTTTGTGAATTCGTAAATGGAATCACCCACAGCGGACTTAATTTGAACAGTCCGTCTCATATGTGCGTGACCTAGTGCCTACCACCTCTATCTTGCACGACAAGGTCTTCTGTGCATAGGTGCGAATCTCCCTCATACTGGAAGACATGTCTGAAGTATTTAATAAAGCGCGTTTCGTCAGAACAGACAGACGCTTTTTGATGTTGAGATCTTGGCGTATAGAGATGTTGGTGCGGAATTCAGTCCACAATATGTCAAGCATTCTTCTCCAGTACTACTTTTCCAGAACGTACCACCATTAATATCGTATTAGCACTGCATTTCTATTTTCTTCTTCTCCATGTGACTCAGCGTTAACGTTTCAACAGCATATAGGAATACAAAGAGAAATAGTGATTGAACAAAGCTGGATCTTACTCGTTTTCGTAAGATCTCTGTTCCTCCAGACTTTTTACAGCTCAAGATAAGCTATACGTATGAAGATTGATAGTTTATCTACATTAAACCTAGCTCAGCGTCCTAGCAACTAGAGAACCAATCGTTGAAAGTATTCGGTGCGTACGACTCACTCCCCGGGTATTTGCATATTGCTTTATCATGTACCTCCCTCAGACAAGGTTTTGCAATAACTGCCCCATACCACAGTATACAGAGAACAGAAGATCTAGACGCAGAGGATTATTTCTTACTGGACGCGGTTGTAGGCTGATTTTGATCGTAGCAAGAAAATAATTGTTAGATCTCAAGGTCCATCGGAGCTATTTCTTCCTTATAGCGTGCCAATGGCAGAAATAGGAATAAATAACATAGTTTTTTAAATTTGTCTGGTCAGTAACACAACACTATACTCTGACGCGGCTATTAATTTCTTACTGGAGCAGATGACAGGGCATGCAGTGCAAGATTTCCGGAAGTGAGCTAAAGGCGCTAAATTAAAGTTCAGTGCATACATAATTGTCCTTTTTCATTTAATTAAGACAGAAGGACACGGATTAATATTAGATTACTTCTTCAACAGCAGTATTAATGTGTTGCAGATTGTATGGATGGTGTTATAAATGCAAATCTTTTGAAATCCCAAAACACATTTTTTTTATTTTTGTAAAAATCGTTGCCCCACACGAACTTCTCCTGTGTTGTGGGTGCGTTTACAAACATATAAGTCACATACACAAAGAGTCAGATCCGGAACAATTAATTGTAGGCTATACAAATATTTGTTCCGTACGGGAAATTAACCCGCGATACGCAGCACAGCAGTTGATTGTTCTGCTACTGCGTCAGTCGTGTCGTCAAACTTTAACAACGAGCCATCTAAACACCATGGCCAAAGGTCGTGGTCTAAGGAAGAAAACTACTTTCGGATGATACAGAGTAAAAACTCAAAGCCTACTACGGCTGTTCCTGTTGTACCAAATGAGTCTACTGTAACTTCCTATACTGTGACTACATCCATTATACGACACATTATTATCAGTGTCAAACGAAAATAGTGGAGCGAAAAATTGCGAAAATTGCCGTCCCGAAATCCGGAAATTGATGTTGTGTGCAAAAACTGTACGAAAGGTCGGCCACTATGAGCTACGTCATAGTATGTGGGTGTATTTCACACCCACGGTTATTGTTTAACCGTATAGAGTGAGTAGGGTGTCAAGATGACACTATTTCATTATCATTATCATCAAACTTTTTATCGTCCCAGTGCTGGGCACAAGTCTCCTCTCATACAGAGAAGGATTGAGCGTAATCACCACGCTTGCTCAATGCGGGTTGGAAATTTCAGACTTAAGGTCCAGGTTTCCTCAAGATGTTTTCCTTCACCTTGTAATCAGTCATTGGTGTCTAAGATATACTTATAAAGCACACATAACTTACAAAAGTTATATTGGTACTTGCCTTGCCTGCCTGCTTGCTTGCCTGGTGATTTAACCACTAGACCACCACGACTGACACTATTTACTGCAGTTCTATTCATTTTTATTACACTTAGCCTATTTATAAAAGTAATTTCAGAGAAGTCTTTGGCTTTTAATAAACTAAATAAAATAATGAAAGAGAGAGATGAGAGTTTTCTTGAGCTTTTAGCCGATATAAGAATACTCTTAAAGGATCGGAGTGTATTAGCACAAGTCCTTAAATTTTCTCGTCTTAAAACTTTTCTGTGTTTTCTAGCAAGTCATCCATCAGTTCATAATTCATTAGTTTAGATAATAAATAAAAGATAAACAAAGGCCACGGGACTTATACGTAATATGTAATAGTCACTTCGGTTGTTATTTTCATGCTAGCGGTAGTGTTTTTGAATAGCTGCGCAAGCGGTTTCACCCGCGTAGTTATCGATGTGTTTATTTTATATGCTCCGCTCCAATTGGTCGCAGCGTGATGCTATATAGCCTAATAATTGGCTGTATTAATGGGCTATCTAACACAAAAAGAATTTTCCATTTCAGATTAGTGGTTCCAGAGATTAGCGCGTTCAAACAAACAAACTCTTCAGCTTTATACATTAGTATAGATTAAGTATAATGTAAATACACAAATCTATACTAATATATAAATAAAGCTGAAGAGTTTGTTTATTTGAACGCGCTAATCTCAGGAACTACTGGTCAGATTTTTCCGTTCCGAAAAAAATGTTTTTAGCCCATTAATCCAGAAAGGCTTTAGGCTATATAATACCACGCTGCGACCATTAGGAGCTGAGTATATCAACATTTTAAAATGTATGCTGTATATTTTAGGGGTTAAAATAAAATGTTCAAATAAGTAACTCCATGCGAACGAAGTCGCGGGCAGCCGCTAGTAGAATATATTATTAGATGCATTTTTTAACCTATATGTACCTAGTATGTTTCATATTAGAAAAGTGTGCTTTGAATATTAAAGCTGTTCAGTGTTTTACCGAACGCCTTAGTTAGCAATGTTGGCGTAACGCGATGATCTAAATAATTAATGTATTAAATATTATATTCACTGCACCTTTGTCTCACACATAAGCTGGGCGTATTTGAACATTTCTTAACATTTGATTCACATTTTAACAACAAGAACAGTTTGAAAGTTGGTCAATAAATAATCTTGAAAATAAACATTTGTTTGTCCTCAAAATCATCGACACTTCGCTATGTAACCTACAAAAACCCTATTTTTTGTATACGCAGCATTTACACACACATTCACATATTGCCGTGTACAATATATAAAGAAAACCCTGTCCGATCCGTGAAGGTATTGTTAGGTATCGATAACTGATTCTACTAATGCCTACAAAGCCGGGCTAAACTTAAAAAAAAAATCCCCCTAAAAAAATATTATTTCGCGTAAGCGAGGTAAGTTTATAACACATACGCGGTAGCCGGTAGTCAATAATTGCGCAGGCAAAGGGGGCCAGGGCACGAGGCACGCGGTCGAATCGCTCATAGTAATACAGTCGGAAACGGTGTTGTAATTTTTTTTTAATACCAAATTTTGGGGAAGTTGTAATTAATTTGCGGAAAAAAAGGTTGTTTCAAAATTCATTAGTATTGTTAATATGTTGATTATGTAAATATTTCATATTTTATTGGGTCATGTGTTTACCTATCTTTTATTATCCTTATGGGTTGGACGGGGTTTTCTTTACATATTTTATAAGGTACTGAAGAAAATTGTATAATGGTGTGAATGAGCGGAGTTTCCTAACACTGCCATTACTCGATTAACAGGAGGCTCCAATCACTTATTAATTCATAAATAAATTTTATTTCATTTGATTGGAAACAGCCTAGCCGTCGAAGGAATGCATTCCTGACAAATTCGAAAAACACGTTTTTTTTCATTATTATAATCTAATGCTTGACCGCAATCCCGCCTGATGGTAAGCAGTGATACAATCGTTGATGGTAAAGCGCGCTAGCTTATTAAGAGCCAGGATGAGGAAGGCGGCAGTTAAGCGAGTCGATGCAATGTTAAACCTAACAACACGACCAACGATGCTGCGCCAGAGGGAGATTGATCTGGAGACCCTCCACGACCAAACTCCCGCCACAACAACATTTGGCGCATCGTACCCGGCACACATCAACACAGCTGCTCAGACCCGTCCTCAGTACGGCTTCACGAGACATCATGCCGGAACATGACGATTCGCTTGGCGCTTGCCGCCATTTTTATATATTTTCTGGTGGGTGGTAACTTCTGCTGGCAGCCGATATTATGGTCTACCACTGATGAACCATTTGGCCGCACTACTTAATATGTAATCAATACAGTTCTACACTATTTAAATATTTGTTTGTACATCCAGGCACCTACAGTCCTATCTATCCCCTTAAAAAAAGGCATCTCAACACTGAACGGAATATTTCGTCTCCTCTTCAATGTCACATTACACCCTTGTCGGCGACAGTTAATTCTATAATAAACTTTTATGATTCTCTGCTAGGTAGATGTTGTTTCTAAAACGTGTGTTGATAAATGAAGGTTTTGGTGAGTTGTCTTGAGGTATTTAGTCGTTAGTAGGTAAGCTTTAAGCATTTATTTGATAATATTTAACTATTATTAATAATTGTTATCCATAAAATTGATTAGTTATAATAATGTAATTTGTAAATTATATTCTGACAGAAAAAAAAATTAAACAGGTTTTCATATGCACGAGTACTTATACAAGAAAGGCAGGGAAATAATCAGAGGGTATCAACAAAATCATTCGCATCGCTGTCAACAGGAAACTTGTCCAAAAGGCAGCAGATAGGCTGGCAGAATTGCCAGGTTGTATTGCAATGATGATTCTCTGGCCAAAAAAATTGGCCAGCCCTCTGGTCACGTGAGGATTCGAGCAACCGCTTGGCGATATCTTTAAATAGTAATTGTGCACTTGGAGCCCATGGCCCTAGTGTTTCAATCCCAAACGGCTCAAATATATAAGTTTCATAAGGATTGGAGTATTTGCGCCGTTTGAGGTCTTCCTCGCCTGCAGCAGTCGCCTCAGCTTAGTTCACCGTATTTGGAAGATGGGATGGCGCAAGTGTTTCGACACATATTGCATCCCACATTAAGGCATTCCTACCTTCCAAGGTATTATGATCATTCCATCTGGTCTCTTCTCATCGTCGCATGCTAAGCCATTTGGTTTAAAAATAGCATTTCTTTTTCCGGGGTGGAAATCCTCAATGGATGTCCGCCGCCCTGGGGTGGGCGAGGGGGTCGGAGGTCGGAAGGTGAAGAAAGCCTTAGGATGAGTTAATGGCACAATCCGACCGAATTTCGGCACGAAATGCAAAGCAGGGTGGCATTAAGCGCGACCTATTCCTTCGTAAGTTCGGCTGACTGGTCGTCCACGTGCGGCAGATGTGTCCAGCCCAATTCAATAAATGTAGAAACAAAATGTAATTAATGAAAGATAGAAATCATTCTGATATTATAGCTACACTAAATATTAAATATTGAATCAACTGAAAGATAATTAAAGTAGCCCATAACCAAGAGCCGTGAAGCCTGAGTGAACAGCTTTTTGTGTGGGACGAGCGCTCCGTAACAACAAAGAAAGGGCGTCAAAAAAATGAAGTAAACAATTTTGATGGTAAACCCATTTATCGTTAGCGAAATCATTAAAATAACTTTGAATAATGGAGTTTTCTTGTACAGTCAACAAAAAGAGATAAGCCAGTACGCAGCTGCAAAATACTAGTCCGTTTAAAATAATTTTGTGCTCAGTATTATAATGTTTGGCATGGTTCTTTTGGCATGGCTTTTGTTTTTTAAATTTTATAAAGCTTGCAATAATAATGAATTCACGTTTGTATATACGACGTTATTTCGAAAAACTACAAAGTTATGAGCTTTTTATCTTACCTGGTTGTCCCAACAAAAATATTGTCAACGCACCGCAGCGGCGCGGCGCAGGGCCTGTTTCACAGTGCGTCTAGTACTATAATCTACCGTCAACTGTGATGTGTGCTCGGTAACCACACTACGAATTTCTAAATCTATTTAGGAAAAAATGTAACATGGTGTAAAAATTATTGGAATCGATGAAGTTGCATATTCTGAACAAACTATATTCAGGTTCCGTATAAAGAAAAAAAAAAAACATTGTATACAACATTGTTTTTTGTATATGCGAAACCCGAAACCTGTGCCCAGTATTTTTTTTTTATCTATGTACAAAATTTCAAAAATATTTAATGAAAAACCACAAAGTTATGAGCTTGCTTTTCTACTTGGTTGTCCCAACAAAAATATGGTCAAAGCCCCGCTCGATTCGAATCGAATCAGTTGTTTATTCTGAACAAACTATATTCAGGGGTTACATAAACAAAAATAACGTTGTATAGTACCTAAGTAGAATTATATAGTGCAAATAATATATACTTATTTCTTTTGTTGACTGATATTAACTTCAACAAGAAAAATCCTGAATAAAGCAAGTAAAAAAAAAAGCATGATTCGGATTCTCAAAAATGTATTAAGACTAAAGTATTTTAAAATTATTGCTATGCTTCAATATTAGTCGTCATAAATAAGTACACACAAAATTATTTATAAAAGTGTATATTATATTTCTTGAAATTTTAGACTTTCGTCAACAATTTTAAGAACATTTACACTTCGTAATAATTTGTATCTACCTGGGAAACACCAATTCCAGAATTTTCTCCAAAGATTATGTTTCTAAATAACTAGGGCAACAAAAGCTTACAGATATTCGCCTACATAAATACCCCGCAGTGTACCTATACAAATTGGAACTGGGCTTAATAAAAGTGATAAGGTCACCCAATATTGTTGGGAAATAATACCATCTTTAGCGAATACCTTTGTTCCTTGGCAGCTTTGCTCTGTTGGGGATTTTTGGCTAGACAGTTAGTTAGTGACCCAATTTCCCAAGTGCTTCGGGCTTTTATATGATCATTATTGAATTACACGTAATTAGAGCAAGGATATATTGGACAGGAGGCATCCAGACGAGCGAAATATGGAGCGACTGCTCATTAGCAGTCCTCTGAATATTCATGAGTCGTTTACCATCGCGAGCTCGCGACGTACCTAACGCAAATCGGTCGTGAAGTTTTCACAAAAGGGAAACATGTTTTTTGACAGTCCCAAAACATGTTTCCCTTTAGATGTATTTTCCATTTTATAGGTATACTACCCACGTCAGACTAAGCGTTGACGTCTTTCAACGAGCTTGTGCGAGGAAAGTGGTGTAATCCAAACGGAATTGATGCTAAACTAATGAGCTCACAAATTGCCATTGAAACTTTTTCCTACTTCTTCTCAAACTACGTGGGAGGACGAACGTATACAATTTGACATACCTATATGTCGCGAACCGCATACTTTGACCTTTCCTAAGAGGCTTGCATTTAACAAACACGGAATGCATGTGAGTTTCGATTCTCTCAGTCCTAAGGACCGCTCCCGAAATCGTGACATCGATTAGACTCGAGCGGCGCACAGTAATCGAGTAACACGATTACGAAACTATAAAATATTATGGAGTTAAGTTACGTTATGTAGGTATTTCGAGTTGCGAATTGCCGTTCGCCGAGCACCGTGCCGACCGCCGCGCGCCGCTCGGGCCAGTGCCGTGCCGACCGTCGCGCGAGTCACTCGCACGCCGCGCTACGCGACTTATCCGCGACTCGACTCGTGCTACCCTGTGTACCTGTGCCCTGTGTTATACCCTAAAAGTACGTAAACAAAACACACTAACTTACCTGTGAAAGTGCGGTCCGGATTATTTTGGAGCGGCATCAAACGCGTGCGTATTGCTTGTTTGTTGCGAGTGACAGAATCTGTTGCATTCTGCAGGTGCTTGCTTGTTCTTTATTAATTGAAAAGTGATTGTAAAGCGGTCACGGCCGAGGCACACATGTCCGGCCCAGTTTTCACGATCGTTGCCTCTGTCTCGAACGAATTCCATGGCTTGGTAGCTTTTCTTTGTTTACCGCCGGGAGATGTTGTTGGTGCGTCTTGCACTTGTTGATTCGTGGCGATCTGCGGCGTTACCGATTTATTTTGTTTCGGCATCCGACGAACTCTTTCTTCTCAAACTTTCGGCATCGAAAACGAAAACTACGCATCTAATGAATTCTGAAGCCAGAAGTTTGTTACCAAAACATTAGGTTTACTGCTATATATGAAACGGGATCGATTGATCCATCAAATTTCTCACAGTATTCGTCTTATCAATATATTACCCTCTTGGATGTAAGATGATAAAAAATCCATGATAGAGAAAAGGTGGGTGAAATGGAAAAAAAACAACAGATTTCTTTAAGACATGAAAACTAGACAGTTATGAAAATGTTCCAACAGCATTTCAGTTGTGATGAGCCTAACATTCACAAAAAAAAAAAAAAAACGTTAATATGACATAAATGGGGTGTATTAAAAAACCGGTTACGTATTTCCTTTGCCCAGTAAAAACTGCTGCACTGTGTTACAGAAAATTGACGCTAAAAATTGTTCATTTTTTTTCTTGATTTTTTACATTGAACTTGAACTTTGATTTTGTCTCGAAAAGTGGATGTTTTTCGCCCGGCAATGAACTTATCGTTCGGCAGATTTCTAGAACTTCACAGTTAGTAAGGAGGTATATGGTTTATATACTCGTACATTGATTGTAGCGGACTTTCCTCAACCTTTAGGTGATTTTCCGACTGGCAGTAATCTTCAGCTGCTTCTAAATAATCTTTGACACGGTTCTGTTACAGTTTTACTTTATAGTTACTGCTTGTTATATTAGGAATATTCTGGAAAGATGTACGCGCTTTCTTTACTTTTTGGGCTTCTACCGTCATAATAATATTTTTACTTTTGCATTGATTAAAATTGGTTTTATTTCTGTCTCTTTTTCTGTAATATTGATCGTGATAATGAAATGGCCAATGTGGAACAAATAAATCGATTTAATATGGATCGAAAGGTACCGGTTTCAAACGACTGAATGAATATGCTGCAAAACATTTAATGTAATTCTGATAGTGTAATAATACATGTTGAAGTTTTAATAAAATTATTGGATTACGATAAAATAATAACCACAGAAAATGTAATTGAATGAGTTGCTATGTTGACGGTTGATGGCGTACAGAATTAAGTTTATATTGGAAATTAATGTTGGTGATCTTGGTGTTTTGTTAAATTGATTTTCAATAAAATGCATTCTGAATATTGACTGTTTCATTGAAGGTCAGACCTTAAAATGTACCTATTTCTTTTTAGAAAAAAATATCAAGCAATATTATCTGCCCAAAAAATGCATTTGATCCTATGACACCTGACGACAGATGAGTATCATGCTGATTTTCCATCAAAAAGAGATTTATTCATAGGACAAATAATAGAAAAGTTTACTTATATAATATGATTCATTCTTTTGTAATAGGGTAACAACATATTACGAGAAAAGAAATGGCAATAGTACCTAAATAGTACCACTTGAATCCATATTTCTGATAATACCTGGCACATAATTTTGACACATTTCAAAAATCTTTTTTTTATTTAATGTCAGCAGAAATAAATTAGTAAAACATCGTGAATCTATCATCTAAATACTGCAAATACTGTTTTTATTAAAATCCTTCACTAGGACTTTCTGATTCAGTACAAACACATCGTACAAAACAAATGCACCAAAGGCGTATTTTTAAAATACACGTGTAATGCATGTCAGTAGGTATGCTATTAGCTGAACAACCACACAATTTATCTCCATATTACATTCTATAGATTAGGTATGTATAATCCTGTTACTAAAACGTGACCGAGCTAATCTTCTTTATAGAGAGGTTTCTGTATTACTAGCTCATTACAATAGTTTAGCTTATCTGTTTTCCAATGTAGATGTTGAAACCCTAGATCCTGATGCAGACTATACAAGAAGTTCTTATTGATATGCCAAAGCAGTAAAGAACTACCTGCCTTTACCAAATTGTTAAATCATATTTATTTTCCATTTGTTTTCATTTTTCCTACTAAATAATTCGACAGTCTCGATTATTAACTTTACATTAGTGTGAAGTATGACCACGTATTAGCTCTCAATATGAATTTAGAATGTTTGCATGAAAATACACATACACATATCTTGTATCTTCGCAACTGTGCATTTTGGACTACAAATTTTAAGACATATTGCATTATCTTAACTAATGGAATATGATGCTATAGTTAGAGAGACATAAAAAATCACACTGTATTATAATTGTATAGTTTTCGTTAATAGGCAGCTCTGAAAACCTCTTAACATTTTAGTCTTTGTCCACCGGATTATTAATTAAATGATTCAGTAATTTGTGTGGTGAATTCAAATAACACTAGCAGCAGCATTGGATTTGATCAGTCAATTCTTCTCACATATGAAGCAATGGAATCGCAATGTGCATTCATTAAAATGATTCTTTTTGTGACAGTATGTTCCGCAATACGCGTGTTAGTTTTTCATAAAATTATGTTAAAATTTTTGGCGCTTAAGGGACCTGTCACACTAATTCAGATTGATTCAGCTTTTGACCATAGAAAACAATGATTTTGTATGGAGTGTGTACGCGGCGGGAAAACTGATGTGCACGCATTGAAATAGAATAATTTTTAGTATGTAGATAGTCCTCAGACATCTAAAACAAATTACCTATTTAAAATTTTCACTTAAGTAAATTGAATGCTGTGACTTTTTATTTATTTTTTATAGACATGTGCTTGCCTGCAATGCCGCCTGATGGTAAGCAGTGATGCAATCGTTGGTGGTAAAGCGCTCTAGTTTATTAAGCCTATTCACTTAAAAAACTTAGGAATAGGAAGGATGACGGCAGTTGAGCGAGGTGATGCAATGTTAAACCCAAGACCAACACGACTAGCGATGCTGCGCCAGAGGGAGATTGATCTGGAGACTCTCCACGACCAAACTCTCGACACAACAACATTTGGTGCATCGTACTCGGCACACATCGCAGCACAACTGCTCAGACCCGTCCTTCGTACGGCTTCACCAGACATCATGCCGGAACACGACAAATTGCTTGGCGGCAAGACCTTGTCTGGTGGGTGGTAACTTCTGCCGGCAGCCGATGTTATGGCCTATCATCGAGAAAATTCTAGTTAGATTTTGTTAGTATGTCACGCAATTACATAGTGTGATCTTCTATTCTACTATACACATAAATTATGTTCAGTGACTTTTAATTCTGCGATGACCAGCCGAAGAATCATGGCGATAGTGCCCGTCATCAAGGCCGCGTCAGAGCCGCGGGTCCGATCCCCGCGCAGTGCAAATATTTGTATGCATGAATATGAATATTTGCACTGGTCTGGTCGTGCCTCGGAAAGGACGTTAAGTCCTTGGTCCCGGTTGCAATACGAACATCTAATGGCAGTCGTTACGAGTTGTTGGAACCCTTAAAAGTACAACAATTGGTCTAGCTGCAATGCTTCGATATCGCCTTCGGGTTGTGGAGGTCAGACGGCAGTCGCTTCACGGAAAATATCGAAGTTTAGCCAAAATCAGCAGTTAGACTGGTAAAGCGAACCCCCAAATACAAAGCTGAAAAAACAAGCTTCGGATGCGACTGGGATTAACGCTGAGATGATGATGAGTGTCAGTCATCAAGGCCGTTGAGTTAAAACACGATTTTAATTCACACCGCTTTGGAAATATTTGGTAGAATTTTACATAAACACATAATATCGCTCCTATGAACCCCAATTAGACAGGTGTGCCTATAAAACTTGTTGTGTAGAGTTTTATAATCAAACTTTTCCATGATGGCGTTTAAACCCTGTATCTACAAATACGTACGCAAAAAATATACACTACTTATAATAATGACAGTGTAACACCGGACGTAAGATAATGTGCTGTCTAGTTGTTCGTCGTGTTGAATTAACTTGGTATCGGTGCACAATCAGCTAATTATTTGATTCAGCTTATTTGCTTACTCGTTTTTGATTTACGTCCGGGCTAAATTAGGCATGAAAAATTTGAAGATGGTTTCTATTTCGTCTGCGGGGTTATTGCGCAACACTATTCCAGTAGCAATGCCTTTCGTTTTGACAGTTCAACAACATTCATTGCGTTATTTTCATTGGTGAACACATTGTTTGAACATATGGAGTAACTGATTAGCAATAACCCTCAAAATGACTTGGATCCAGAAGGTTACTGTGTTAAGTAATTAAGGTGCAGGCTATATTCATCGTCATCATCAACCTTTTTATCGTCCCACTGCTGGGCACAGGTCTCCTCTTATACAGAGAAGGATTGAGGTAACTAATACATACGGGTAGTAATGAGCGAGATATTAATTATATTTATATTCACTATATCCGTATATGCCCATGTGGTACCGGGCTTAGAATAGTGTATTAACCCATATCCTCCCGTGGGTGTCGTCAGAGGCGAATAAGGGAACTCTCACCAGGGAAGCGCGCAGCAGCGCTTCTCCTGTGGAATATCACATTACTGCGATCTCCAATCCGCCTGCCAAGCGTGGGGATTATGGAAATGCCCCCCAATGGATTGAAGGGGGGAGACCTTTGCCCAGCAGAGGACTTCTATAGGTTGAGAAGAAGAAGAAGATTCACTATACAATTCTCCGGATGCTTTGATTAGATACAAAAGATTTCTTCGTATACTACTAAAAGTGAGAAAGAAAATAAAGCATAAATGTTAGTAATATTTACAATATTCAACATTGTAAAGGCTCATTATTATAGACAGATGTCTGAACATGAATTATTCTATTTGCAATAAAATATTAGAGATGAAAGTACCTATGGAATGGGAAACAATGTAGCTTGAACTTTCTAACCAACGCTTTATCATTATTTTTTTTTTAATAATTATAAACTAGTGCTTGACTGCAGTCCCGCCTGATGGCAAGCAGTGATGCCATAGTTGATGGTAAAGCGCACTAGTTTATTAAGCCTATTCACTTAAAAAACTTAGGAATAGGAAGGATAACGGCAGTTGAGCGAGGTGATGCAATGTTAAACCCAAGATCAACACGACCAACGATGCTGCGCCAGAGGGAGATTGATCTCGAGACTCTCCGTGACCAAACTCCCGACACAACAACATTTGGCGCATCGTACTCGCCACACATCGCAACACAACTGCTCAAATCTGTCCTCCGTACGGCTTCACCAGACCTCATGCTGGAACACGACGAATCGCTTGGCGGCAAGACTTTGTCTGGTGGGTGGTAACTTCTACCGGCAGCCGATGTTATGGCCTACCACCGAGGAGGGTTACAATTCAAAGGTCTTAATTGAAATTTACCATCCACAAAAAAAAAAAAACTAACCAATAGTTTAACTGCTTCCTCCATATCAAAAACGATTATAAGTTCATAGACCTTTTCTCCCGTTTTCGAGTAAATCCATGCTAAGCTCTGGATCATGTGTTACGCATATTTAGCGAGTTATGAAGTCCTTTGGCTGTAAATTCTGTTCACCATTCTCATCTGATTCACCTAACATTAAAGGTTACATTCGTGGGTTGAAGCTACGATTCACAGAATTCAAAGCGGAGTCAATAATCCTTTAATATATATATATAGCGAGAATGGCTGATTTTTCCTTGATAATTGTATTATCGTACATGATATTGTGTTTGTGGTTTCTATGGCTGAACGGTTAATTGTTACAATGAATGGTGCGATTCACTGTTTTTAATTTTGGACATTACTGGACGTGACATTAGAATTTGGTTTAGATACAACAAAAAAAACGAAGCTTGTTCAAAATCAACATCCTATTTTTCCACTGTTTTTTTTCCTTTTTCAAAAAGATGCCTACTGTATTATGGATGTGTATTGAAGTAAAGGATCACTTTACAGTTCTGAAGTCTATTGTATTGATAGGTCATATACTACAAAACCCGTCTATAAGAGGTCGTGCCCTTCTCCATCTCATTATTTAGGTACAGCTTTAACTTTAAAGGTCCGTCTGTGTCCTACTTTTTCGACTTTTTATGAGGCATCAGCTGACCTATAGCTAACCTTTTCTCAGCCGGATACAGCTATGTAAACTAGACACATTGACACTCCTTGACAAGTTGCCAATGTGATCATCTTCGTGAGATAACTATCAATATTGTTGAGCTTATTTAATTGTTATACTTATCTTTCGTGTCTATGTTTTGGTAATAAGTGGTTATCGAATGGACATTGATACTCTAAGACTAGTGCACATTTTTCCTCCTGGATGGAAAGCAATGCGACGTGAACAGGTGACCTACGGGAATATTACATATATAATATATTGTATCAGTAGCAATGGGATTGATGTTGACAGTTCTAGAACATTCATCGTTGTACAGACACATTTTTCGAACATACACCAGCAATATGCTTCAAAATGATTCCAATGAACAGTAATATGGACATAGTGTTTAACACAAGTATTGCGCTGTTTTCTTTGTAGCAGTGTTTTTATTATAGTTGGTAGATGGTTTTTCACTTTTAACATGCAATATATTGTGTCTTTAGAGTGTGGTCTATCACCTATAAACTTTTTGTTTGTATAACCTTAGTAAAATCAGCCTATAATGTAGCCACTTGTTGCCGCTACTGGGAGACAGGCCTCCTCTCGGTGAGGGGGAGTAGGTCGTAATTTACCACGCGAGCCCAATGCGGGTTGATGGGTGCCACATGTTTTTTTTGGCTCTAGCACGTGACGGTTTCCTCACATAGGTTATCCTTCACCGTATTGAGAACAGTGTCTGCTTTGGTCTTGGTCAATCTTCAGTTTGTCGTAACATCTTCGGACTTATTGAATGGAATCGAAGTTTCAACATTGGTTGTTGAGAAATAAAATGTAGCCGTCATCTACCTATAATTACATTTTATTATCGCAGTAATATTCCTTTCATTGGCTTTATATAATTCTTGGGCATTAACTTTTATGATAAGATAAAAATGTGTTCAAATTGGCAGTAAGAAAGTAATTTCAATGATTACATTACTTTGGTACAACGAAGCCTTAGATGGTTTGTTTCTCTATAAATTCATTTCCAATTTGTACAATTACAGGAAACAGGGTTTACTGAAGTTGGACAGTTCAATGACGACTCGAGAGGTTTTGTAGGGTGGCTGGTAGCAGCTGGATCTTATTTGCTGAGAATCTAGCTAAATGGCGTGCAATTAGAGATGTCCATGCCCAGCAGTGGACTTTTGTAGGCTAAAGATGACGTAGAGATGGTTGATAGGTTACTATGATGGTGTGTTCCTTAAAGTTTAGAAACCTAAACCTTTTTGTGTTATTTGGGATCGGAAATCATCAAATGATCTCTCCCCCTCTGGGCGGAGCGGAAGGGCGTGTCAGATTTACTGACCAAAACCCACCCGTGTTCCTTCGCTTGCCTGTAGGAACCTAAACTTGGATTGATTTGTGGCGTAAAGACGTTCAAAATTGACATCTGTGGCTGTTGACAGCGATGCTTAAGATTTTTCTGATGATCTTTGATATTTTTGCATATATTTCACATATACATAACTACTAAAATTTTAAATGATAGATAAAAAAATTAATTCGCCCGAGTCTGACTACGCCTCTCCTTTTGGAGGAAAGTTCTATTCTTCTGGTCGCCATTTGACAACAGGACTGGGTCCTTCTTTTTCCAAACAGTTAGTAGCCAGTCTTCTGGGCATATTTTCATGATCACAGCGATGCGGACGCATACTTTGACGCCTGTCTTTGGGATTTGGTTATAGTTAGAGATTTAAATTAGCCCAGTTAGATTGATAAAGCGGACCCCAGACTACAAAGCCGAAAAAGCTTTGGATGCGACTGGGATTAACGCTGAGGTGAATGATGATGAGGATGATTTAAATTAGTCCTTGGTGTAAATAGTCTGTTTACATATTATAAAAGTTATGGCAGTAATCCAATAAACATATTAGAAAGTGTTTTAAGTCTTCTCATTTCGTAGTTACATGCCCCAATTTGTCATTTTAAAATTTTTATCAATTTCTAGTGTTTAGGTATATAAACTTGTAAATCTTCTAAGAGCTCGTTGATAGTTATACAATCTTTCACATTTCATTCTTATCCTTATTTTCTTGCCCGTGTCCACTAAACACACTAAAGGTCTCTCATGGGTCCAAAATTTACAACGTTCCTCTCTTCGTTATCACGTCCAAACGACTTTTATCAACAGCTTTAAAGCCTTCAACTGTTATCGGCTTTATTTATTGCTCGTGAAAGCCTGGTTTAGCTTGACCACGACTGGAATAGGCAGAAAGGTATTAGCAGAGTTTGGTGTTCACAATTTAGGTAAAACAATATGTGTCAATTTTAAACCCGGCTAGTGTTTAAGAGTTTTTGTTAAAGCTTGCTAGGTATGATAAGGGTGAGGATTATATTAAAGTAATTCAAGTTTCGATCCAATGGGAATATCAGAATATCTGGATAGAAATATCCTATATCTTATATGCTAATCCTGGTTATAATCTATCTGTGTACAAAAAAGTAACAAACATACACAAACACACTCACTGGCAAACTTTCGATATATCTTCAGTAGAATGGTGTATGATGGATCATATTGTTTGTAGGATGTTATCCAAAAAGACCTTCAGATCTAATTACCCTATATTGTTCCACTCCAGGGTAAGATCTTTCTTCTCCCTTTTCCCTAGGGTAGGAGTCAAACTCCTGCTATCTTCGTCTTGGCTTGCGGCGATGTCATCATCGTAAGAAGACATATATTGCAAATATACATAGTAAAAATAAAACGAGGCCGTATAAATGTAACGTAGAACCGTAAACGTCCATGATACATATTCAGGTACACACATACATTTCTATACGTCAAAGAATGCCAGATATTATGCTGCGAGATATTATGCGTGACATCCGATCCGTCTACGTCGGGTTGGTATTAAATATCTTCCTGCTAAGCGGGTTACCTGTCGACACTATGAGGGTATTACCCGCTTTCAGTGGTACTGTACAATATTGATATGGAACAGTTTGGTGTAATGTTTACTTAGCCTTTGGTGTGGTTGAAAATGAATAATTAGCTTCCTTTTTACTTCTCTTCTTCTTAATATTAAGCCTATAGAGGTCCACTGCTGGATAAAGGCCTTTCTCAATACTTTCCACGATGATCGGTCTTGTGCTGCCCGCATCCATCGGCTTCCCGCGACCTTCACCAGGTCATCAGTCCACCTTGTTGGGGGACTCCCTACGCTGCGTCTTCCGGTACGTGGCCGCCACTCCAGAACCTTACCGCCCCATCGGCCATCGGTTCTACGAGCAATGTGCCCCGCCCACTGCCACTTAATTTTAGCGACTCGAAGAGCTATGTTGGTGACTTTGGTTCATTTCTACTTCATAAGGCGCAGTTACTCCTATCTCTTTTGAACTTATATGTCTGAACCGTTTGGGAATTGAATCGGGGTTCGATTGCACACTTACTATTTCGAGTCATTGCCAAGTGGTTAGTCGACTCTCCACGAGGCCGTGCAGAAACCGGGAACACACCACACTCTACTGATACATGACATAAAATGTTTAACAATTTTTGCGACGTCAGTCGCGCGCATACTTATATCGCGCTCATTCTACCCTCAATATATGCACGAAGGAAATCATAAGAGGAAGTTTGGTTTTATCGTTTTTACTCCAGGTAAACTCTTCAGCCAATATCGGTCTAGTAATCCCTTAGTTTTCTACCTTTACGGCACTGGTATAATATTCCCCACATTTGGAATTCCTCTAGAGCGTATTAATCGAGGCCTTCTACGCTTTAAAAGCGATTAAAATAGCTTATTAAGTATGAATTCTAGTACAATGGTCGTCGCAATCGCGAATTTGTTTCGCGTATTATAATAAATTTAAGTATTTTGTGGTTTCTGTTTCTTAAAAATGTATGCTTTTGTTAGTAAATGTTACTGTTATTTATAAAGTAGTTCCGTAAGCAGCTGTTTTTGAGTGTGACAGACGGGAATTGCATTGTTTAATTCCCCCATCTCCGTTCTACCATCGGACGACCCGTCGTAAGGCGAGTTTCCACCCTTACGTTGTTAACACTACTACGATCCGGACGAAGCGTTTCGCCTCCTCCCTTATACCGCGTACATCAAGGGACTGGAACAACTTGCCGGCGGCGGTGTTTCCGTCGGACCACAATTTGAGTGTCTTCAAGGCTAGAGTGAATAGGCTCTTAATAAACTAGTGCGCTTTACCATCAACCATTGCGTCACTGCTTACCATCAGGCAGGATTGCGGTCAAGCGCTAGTTTATAATATATACGTGGCAGACAGCGACGGCAGAGCGGTAGGGTCGACAGCATCTTGGTGTGGTGGTAAGTACTGGTTCCATTTCGTAGGTGAGTTTTGAATTAAAGCACGACGTGTAGATATATCCTCCAGTCTTGACAATCACAATTTAAATCAGCAAACCGACAGTTTCAGTTCGGAGAAGTGCCTTGGTCCTGACTACAATTTGAGTGTCTTCAAGGCTAGAGTGAATAGGCTCTTAATAAACTAGCGCGCTTTACCATCAACGATCGCATCGCTGCTTACCATCAGGCGGGATTGCGGTCAAGCGCTGGTTTATAATTTATAAAAAAAAAAAAACATTGCGACTGGGTTTTTGTTTATATTGCTAGCTGCATCCCATGATTTTACCAGAATAAGTTTCAATTCCGTTGGAATATCTGGACAAAAACTATCATGTGTTCAGTGTGTTTCAAATCTGTTCGATAGTTTTTGCGTGAGAGATTAACAAACATTCATGCATACACACAAATTTACGCGTTTATAATATTAGTAGAATAGGATAGTAGAATTTGTTTGAGGAACTCCAACAAAGGAAACACATACAATACTTGAACGGACGACAGCTTACAGGTCAAGCTACCCGAAGCTGTCAAATATTACCAATGAACCTTGAGCCTTAATGCTTTAAAGATAGAGTAGAAAGTCTAATAAAAATATCTGACAGATTGTAGTAGCTTGATGTACTTACAATAGTAATTTACATTTTTAATTACAGACAACTACAACATGCACATATATACACTACAATTTGAGTGTCTTCAAGGCTAGAGTGAATAGGGCTGAATAGGCAGGCGGGATTGCGGTCAAGCGCTCGTTTATAATATATATATATATAAAAAAGAACTAGGCCTAGATACGTTAAAAATAGAAAAAAATACATTATGAATACAAATTATTGAAAAAAAAACAAATAAAATTAACATATCAAAATTGAATATTCATAATTACAAATGGTGTAGCCAGAATACAAATAAATATTAAGAAAAAAAAAAAACATTTAATAAATTTAAGGAAAATAATAATTTAAAAATGTAACGTGTCAAGGTTTTTCTTTTTAATAATTATAAACTAGTTCTTGACTGCAATCCCGCCCGATGGTAAGCAGTGATGCAATCGTTGATGGTAAAGCGCACTAGTTTATTAAGCCTATTCACTTAAAAAATTAAGGAATAGGAAGGATGACGGCAGTTGAGCGAGGTGAGGTTGATCTGGAGACTCTCCACGACCAAACTCCCGACACAACAACATTTGGCGCATCGTACCCGCCACACATCGTAACACAACTGCTCAGACCCGTCCTCCATACGACTTCACCAGACATCATGCCGGAACACGAAGAATCGCTTGGCGGCAAGACTTTGTCTGGTGGGTGGTAACTTCTGCCGCCAGCCGATGTTATAGCCTACCACCGAGAAAAAAGGTTGAGAATAATAATATAACAAATATTTAGTTTAATGCTAATTAGATTTCATTCACATTTCAGAGGGAAGTAACCTATAGTTATACAGTCCAACACAGAACACAGCCTAAAAATCGGCGAACACATTTTTTTATCAGAATTATATACATAATTATAAGAATTTATACACAATTATATCAACTGTGGTCCAAACGATCCAAACTAGTCGCAATCATTTGACAAAAATGTGTTCGCCGATTAGGCTGCAGATCTTCGGTGGTGTGATGATCTGAAAAAGATGCAGGACCAATATCAGACCGGACAAGAAATCTCACAATAAATTGTTATGGCTGCTCTGGCTTTGTAGTATTTGCAGAAATAATATTAATGGTTTTACTGCTATTAGGGATAGATGCGGCACATCTCTGATGACGCGTGTGCGCGGAAGCACCAACAGTATTCAGGATTTTTTATTTATCAAAACATGAGTATGCATTAAATCAGAAAACATTATAGATCAGTGATGTCTGGCCTTGGTGGCGCACAAATATTTAAATGTCAGTAAATAACATAATAATTGGATGCAAATTTTGCAGACAAAAATAAAATAGTCATAAATACAGTTACAATTATAAGATCTATACTAATATATAAAGCTGAAGAGTTTGTTTGTTTGTGCGCGCTAATCTCAGGAACTACTGGTCCGATTTGAAAAATTCTTACGTTAGATAGCCTATTAATCCAGGAAGGCTTTAGGCTATATAACATCACGCTGTGACCAATAGGAGCAGCGCAGTAACAGAAAATGTTGCTAAAACGGGAGCTAACGCAGACGTACATGATGTAAACTGAAGTCTACGCGGACGAAGTCGCGGGCAACTGCTAGTGTCAAATAAAGTATTAGGCATAAGCATTAATATGTTCGTTTATTATTACGAGTAGCTGATACTCGCTACTTCCTCTGCGATCCGGGATTAAAAGTAGCCGATGTCCTTACTTATGTCATCTACGCAAGGGCAAAATTGCATCTGAAGATCTGAACCCTTTTAATATGTTTGGATTATGTGGAAGATGCATTGAAAATATTGCTTACAAGATATTAAATGTTGTCGATAAGAAATTTTAGAATACTGCTTCCCTTTCAATAACATTCCCAGTTCAGAATATTCTCCGTGATTCCCCGATGTTACGGGTGCTTTGGGGTCCCACCTCCATCTCTGGGACCCAAGTCAACCCCACCTGCCAGACGGTGCACCTGCTGACTCACGAACGGGGCTCTGACGCCGGCTTTCCCTTCGGGGTTGAGTGGTCAGACGGCAGTCGCACTCGTAATTAGCCAAACAAGCCAATCAATCATGGAGAGGAAAATAAGAAATGCACATGTCACAGCTAGGGCGCCGCCGCAAAACGGCGCGCAGGAGCCTCGCCCGACTCCTGTGACCTGTGGGCTAGGGCTACCGTGTCAGAGGCGGACACGGCTGAAGAAGCGAGCCCAATCCATGAAAATCCGTTTCGCGTCGTGGAACGTTGGCACGCTAACTGGACGCGCGAGAGAGCTGGCCGAAACTCTCCACAGGCGGAGGGTGGCCGTGGCGTTCCTGCAGGAGACTCGGTGGAAAGGCAGCAGATCCCGGCTTATTGGGAATGGCTACAAGCTGATCTACACGGGTGCACCTAGTGGGAGAAATGGAGTCGCCGTGGTGTTGTCTGACGAGCTCCAGGATGACGTCTTGGAGGTGAATCGCATCAGCGATCGGCTAATGTCGGTGCGGGTGCTTGTCAATGGGGTTATAACCCACTTGATAAGTGCCTACGCTCCACAGGCCGGGTGCGGTGAAGCCGAAAGGACGCTGTTCTGGACCCAGCTCGAAGGATTGCTTTGCGGGATTCCGTTATCCCAGGGAATCGTTCTGGGTGGTGATTTGAACGGTCATGTGGGTGAGAGGTGTGGCGAGTTTGAGCGTGTTCACGGTGGCTTTGGGTACGGAAGCCGCAACGCGGAAGGAGACAGCATTCTCCGAATGTGTGCGGCTGCGGACCTTGCAATCGTGAACACCTACTTTAAAAAGAAGCCGGAGCACCTTGTCACCTACCGGAGCGGGCGAAGCGCTACCCAGATCGATTTTCTACTAACTAGGAGGCACCACATCGGCAAAGTAGCCAACTGCAAAGTCATACCCGGTGAGAGTCTCACTGCACAACACCGTCTCCTTGTCATGGACCTCTGCGTAAAGGCCCAACGTAGACGTGTAGAGGACTGTCGGCGCCAGATCCGGTGGTGGCTGCTTGATGAAAACAGGTCCCAGGATTTTGCGTCGGTTATTGGCGACAAGTGCGTCGGTACCGACGGAGAACCTGTGCAAGACCACTGGGACAGGATCCAGGCAGCTATTACGGGGGCGGCGCGGGTGGTACTCGGCGTCTCTAAGGGCGGCCGCAAACGTGACAAGGAAACCTGGTGGTGGGACGACACAGTCCAGAGGGAGACTAAGGTGAAGAAAGCCCTCTTCAAAACGTGGCAAGCGACCGGATCTCCTGAAGATCGCGACGCATACAAGGTTGCCAAACGTGCCACCAAAAGAGCTGTAGCCAGAGCCAGACGAGACCACTTGCAGCCTCTCTACGAGAAGTTGGAATCGTCTGAGGGGCAAAAGCTTATTTACAAGTTGGCACGTTCCAGGGTCAAAGCGGCACAGGATATATCCAAGTGCCGTTGTGTAAAAGACCCAAATGGCAACCTGCTATGCGAGGACCTCGCGGTGAAGGAGAGATGGCGCTCGTACTTTCACGAGCTGCTGAACAAGCAGCATCAAGAGGTGCAAACACCGGAACTCCCTCCGAACCTTGGACTAGTGCCTCTGATAACGCCTGAGGAAGTCCAAACGGCTCTTCGTCGTATGGGGAATCGGAAAGCTGTCGGAGCTGACGGAGTCCCCATTGAGGCCTGGAAGGCGATGGGTCCTCGCGGTGTGGGCATGCTAACTAACTTTTTCAATCGCGTGCTCCTGACCGGCAAAATCCCGAGCCAATGGAGGCTGAGTATAATTACTCCAGTCTTTAAAGGCAAGGGCTCGGTTCAGGAGTGTGGCAACTATCGCGGTATCAAGGTCATGTCCCACACCATGAAAATCTTTGAGAGGATCGTAGACTCCCGAATCCGGCAGGAGTGTGCTGTCTCGGAGTGTCAATATGGGTTTCGGCCAGGGTACGGAACCATGGACCCTATCTTCGCACTAAGGATCGCCATGGAGAGATACAGATCGAAGAGCACGCCTCTGCATATGCTCTTTCTAGATATGCAGAAGGCCTTCGACTGTGTCCCTCGAGGGGTGATCTGGTGGGCACTGAGGTCCAAAGGGGTACCTGAAGCCTATGTCGACATAATTCGAGACATGTACCTCAATTCCGATTCCGTTGTCAGGACCGCTGTTGGCGACACTAAACCCTTCCCCATCACCGTCGGAGTCCACCAGGGATCCGTCCTTAGTCCGTTTCTGTTCAGCGTGATATTAGACGTTTTGTCGGCCAGTATCAAGGACTCACATGAGCAGCCTCCCTGGCTACTCATGTATGCTGACGATATCGCGCTGGCGGACGCGGACAGGGAACGGTTGGTGCGGCGTGTGAATGCGTGGAAGGACTCGCTTGAGAACGGAGGTCTGAAACTCAACGTGTCGAAGACCGTATACTTGGCCAGCAACACGACAGACCCCATGTCTGTGCGCATAGGCGGAGACATGGTCGAGCGCACGGACCAGTTTAAATACTTGGGGTCTGTGCTTCACGCGTCCGGCGACATTGATTGCGACGTCAAGGCACGTATTTCCGCAGCTTGGGCGAAATGGCGTGAGGTGACAGGTGTCATTTGTGACCCCAAAATGCCGGTTAAGCTTAAGGGGCAGGTCTATAAAACCATCATTAGACCTGTTCTCCTGTATGGCAGTGAGGCGTGGCCTGTGCTTGAGCGACACAAGCAGGAGCTGCGTGTCACGGAGATGAATATGCTGCGGTGGATGTGTGGAGTTACGCGGAAAGACCGCATCAGGAACTCCCGCATCCGGGGCAGCCTTCGTGTCCGTGACATTGCGGACAAACTGGAGGAGGGTCGCCTACGCTGGTACGGCCACGTCTTACGCAAACCGGCATGTTACGTGGGTAACAAATGTCTTGCCATGGCGCCTCCGCCGGGCCGGAACAAGCGGGGTAGACCAAAGAAGTGCTGGCTTGACGTTGTAAGAGATGACATGCGTGCCAACAAACTCTTACCACAGGACGCTAAAGATCGTGCGAAATGGAGGAGAATGTGCAGGAAAGCGGACCCCGGGCTCCAACGCGAAAGTCGCGGATGCAACCGGGATAAACGCTGAGATGATGATGATGATGATGATTCCCCGATGTTACGATGTTGGATACAGCTTCAACCTCCGCGCTGAGTTTTGTTTGTATGCATTCGTATCTGTATCATAACCTACCAAAACTAGAAGTCAAGTAAAATTGTTACTGACACCACGGACTCACGGAATTAGAATCAAGTTTTGGTAAGATTTCAACTCTATACAACGTTATTTTTTGGTTGTGTGAATCCTGAATATAGTTTGTTCAGAATAAGCAACTGAATCGATTCCAATCCTTTTTATACCATACTAGCAGCCGCCAGCGACTTCGTTCGCGTGGAATTTATTATGCTCCGCTCCTATTGGTCGCAGCGTGATGTTATATAGCCTAAAGCCTTCCTGGATTAATGGGCTATTCAACGCAAAAATAATTTTTCAAATCGGACCAGCAGTTCGCGAGATTAGCGCGAACAAACGAACAAACAATCAAACATACAAACAAACTCTTCAGCTTTATATATTAGTATAGATTATATTTTTTCCTAAATACCTACATTTAGAAATTGTTGCAGTATGAATACCGAGCGTGCGCACGCTGCTTACGATAGATCATAGTAATTGCGCGCGCGCAACAGCTGACGCCAGAGGTCAACGCACCGCACTCGCGCGCCCGAGCAGTGCTTTGACCATATTTTTGTTGGGACAACCAAGTAGAATAGCAAGCTTATAACTTTGTGGTTTTTCATAATATCTTTTTGAAATTTTGTACATAGATTCTTTACTTAAAAATACTGGACACGTGTTTCGGGTTTCGCTTAGACAAAAAATAATGTTGCTTATCTCTTACATCGCAGAAATGGTTTTAAGAATTTTAGTCTCATTCTTAAATACTCGGATAACTTTCAGTATACAATATCAATTGTCATTCTATCCGGTAATCGAATATAAAACTTGTGCCACAGAACGCTATCAGTACATTGCTGCCTTAAATAAGTATAAGAATTATGCTAATTCTCTTAAACTTAGTACTTGGTGTGCCAAGGTAAAAATCTTTGATACGCAATAAGCAATGATTGTAATACCAGAATACACTCGATAATCGACAATGGCCAGTGCGGGGCCAATCAGGAATGCCAAGGTCGCACATTTTCTTCACCAGTCAGTAGATTAAAACAATATAAAATCGCCATTCGATTAATAGCCCATAGTAACACTATGCAAGTTATTAATACATCGTAGGTTATTCATTAAAATGTATAATATACAACGTTTTTTTTTGTATATGCGAAACCCGGAACACGTGTCCAGTATTTTTAAATAAAGAATCTATGTACAAAATTTCAAAAAGATATCATGAAAAGCCTCAAAGTTGTGAGTTTGTTAGTTAGTATTTTTGTTGACTACTAGCTATAGTAGGATAACAAGTATCCTACTTGGTTGTCCCAACAAAAATATGGTCCACGCTCCGCTCAGGCGGGTGACCGGTGCGTTGATCTCCGGCGTCAGCTGTTGCGCGGGCGGCGCAGTACTATCGTAAGCTCCGTGGGACGTTAGGTAACAACACTGCAACAATTTCTGAATGTCATCATCATCCCAGCGTTAATGCCAGTCGCATCCGAAGCATTTTTCAGCTTTGGAGTCTGGGGTCCGCTTTACCAGTCCAACTGCTGATATGGCTAAACTTCGACATTTTCCGTGAAGCGACTGCCGTCTGACCTCCACAACCCGAAGGCGACATCGAAGCATTGCAGTTAGACCAATTGTTGGACTTTTGAGGGCTCCAACAACCCGTAACGACTGCCACTAGATGTTCGTATGGCAACCGGGACCAACGGCTTAACGTGCTTTCCGAGGCGCGACCAGACCAGTGCAAACATTCATATTCATGCATACAAATACTTGCACTGTGCGGGGATCGAACCCGCGCCACCTTGCGCAGCGGCCGCGTCCGCTACCGCTACGCCACGGAGGCTGTCCAACAATTTCTGAATGTATTTGGGAAAAAATATAACATGGCGTAAACATTATTGGAATTCTTATTCTGAACAAACTATATTCAGGTTTCGCTTTTATACAAAATATAACGTTGTTATACACACATTGTGTGTAATAGAAATTGTGTAAGCAGAAGTGTACAGATTGAACTTGAGACAGATGTACGAAGACTTGTCAGTACTTATTGCACCTATGATGACACTATTGATTACGTAGTTAGAGGTAATTTTGGATTGCTAACTTAAAGGTAACTTGTATTATTAGTAGTGGTGGGTAGGATCCATGCTGATGTTGATGATAATGATACTATAGTTAATGTAGTTAGCGATAACTATCAAATCCATTTGTCTTTAAGGACACATTCTTTGTGTAGCTTGAAGTTCCAAGAATTTCCTTTTAGGATTTCAGGGATTTAGCGATGACGTTTTATTGTTAAGCTCGTTACCTAGACAGAGCACATATACTCGTGTAGTACAAATCTCATAGAAAATATATTCGCGTTGAAGGATCAATAGTACCTAGTAAAAGTAGAACAAATTGCGGAATATAATATAAAAGTTAAATCGACATCAATGCGCAACGGAAAATTTTTAATATCAGTGTTCTGATTTTCTTGGGTAAACAATCAAGACACACATGACTTTATACAAATAAAGTAAATGTGTTTTTTTAAATGAAGAGTCTGCTGTGTTCCTGGGGAGTTTCGTCCGCCCCTTCTTCCCAGCGAAAGCAATGGGCAGTGGCGTGGGGCGGGGTTTTGGGGGACTGTCAGTAATATTGACTTTCAAAAAGTGCTGACACCCAAATACAACTATTAAAAAAACCGGTCAAGTGCGAGTTGAATTAGCTCATGGAGGTTTATATAAAGTTATCTGTCTTTTTTGTTAGTAGCGACAACAGAAATACATACATTTTCTGTGAAAAATGATGATAGACAGACAGACAGACAATGGAGTGGATCCCATTTTCACCATTGGGGTATGGAGACCGTAAAAACGTGCCTATAAAGGAACTAGAGCATAAAGATAATAATACCAAGGTAAAATATAATTATGTTAACAAAAGAAATAATTAAACTAACCAAATAGTTATTAACCAATTTGAAGGAAAACCCCCGCGGGTGAGTCAACGTTGATGTTTGTGGTAGAAAAACATCCGTTAAGAACTATATCTTAGGGAGGACATTACAACAAACAGACTGTGTGTGTAATTAATAGATTTAGTTTACCTAAACTAAATTTATTAATTAGTTTCTTATTTGCTTGGATAAATAATAGAACTTTTATATTAATGTTACATTTATATTACAGACACAAAGGCAATGGGCGGTCGTATCGCTAAAATTTATCTTTTGGATGGGTTAAAAAGGGGACGGAAGGACCATGTCGGCACTGCAACTTTTTTTAATGTCGCATTTCATTTCAGCATTATGCTGAGATACTTTTTGGACTCGGATAGGAATTTCTGATTATTTGCCCTGATTTTCTTTCTGTTTTTTACATAATTTGTTTTGTTTACTTTTATGATTTCATTTTCTTTAACTAGCTGTATATTCAAATCTATACTAATATATAAAGCTGAAGAGTTTGTTTGTGCGTGTGTTTGTTTGAACGCGCTAATCTCCGGAACTACTGGTCCGATTTGAAATAAAAAATATTTTTTGCGTTGAATAGCTCATTAATCCAGGAAGGCTTTAGGCTATATAACATCACGCTGTGACCAATAGGAGCGAAGCGTAACTAAACCACGCGAACGAAGTCGCTGGCGGTCGCTAGTTTAATATATAATGTATGTTTCAATTGAATGTTATTTCAAGTAGAACAAATATCCTCTGTATTTTATACTTTCATGATGAATTGCACTATTGAAAAAGTTATGAAAATCTCTGAAGTTATAAGAGTACCTAACCTGAACTTAATGTTGTAGGTATTAAAGTTACTTTTCCATAAACTCATATTTGTTTACATTTGTGGCGAATATCATCATCCCAGCGTTAATCCCAGTCGCATCCGAAGCTTTTTCAGCTTTGTAGGCTGGGGTCCGTTTTACCAAACTCTCTAACTGCTGATTTAGATTAAACTTCGATATTTTCCGTGAAGCGACTGCCGTCTAACCTCCACATCCCAAAGGTGATATCGAAGCAGTGCAGTTAGACCAATTGTTGGACTTTTGAGGGCTCCAACAACCCGTAACGACTGCCATTAGATGTTCGTATGGTAAGCGGGGCCAACGGCTTAACGTGCTTTCCGAGGCACGACCAGACCAGTGCAAATATTCAGGATCAAATCCGCGCCTCTTTTAGGCTGTCGCAACACAACAACATTTGTGGCGAATATGTGGCCATATTATTTTGGGCAACACTTGTCGTGTCAACTGTAAACCTGCTTACTATATTACCTGGACAATAGTATAGTCCTATATCAACGAAACCCTTTTCACTTCACTTTCTTTGGAGGTATATTTAACTTCCATTACGAGTTTTCTCTAAAGCTAAGAAACACGGTTTTATAGAATTGGTTGTTATTTTAGTTAATCCCTCGGCGTTGGTCTTTCCCTTATTTCTATTTATCTTTCATTTTCCTCCTTGTCAAAGTGTTGATGGATTCTAACACTCCGGTAATGTCAGACCTGACATGTCCTCAGAGACTCTCTAGGGACATCATCACCACTCCTGCCTTAATCCTTAAATTAGGATAACCTAATTTACGGGGACGACACGGTTGGTGCAGTTGAGCGATCGACTGCTGCGTTGCGTGTGGCGGGTTCGATTCCCGAATGGAACAAATATTCATATTCCTAATCCATTGCTCTTTATCGTTGAAAAAAGCATGTGCTGAACAACGTAAATAACGAATTGGTTTTTTTTGAACTGTAAAATAAAACCCATTGCTACTGATAGCGTATTAGTCAATTACTCTGCTATTCCTCTTTAAAATTAAAAGCTCAGTCTCAAGGCGGTATCTTCATAGACATTACATACAGATCACCGACCTCAACACGTCGGGAAACTAAGGATAAAAGAGAAATGAAGTAATTTCATTGCAACAATATTGCAAGGGAACGACTGATGAATACAAGCGTTCAAACATAGTCATTCATTTAATGTTCACAAGCATTGTGAGAAGTTGCTTTATTTATTGTAGTTATAGAACTGTTTGACATGCGACTGTAACACGCGGTTGAGATTCTTCCGGTGTCAATTTGCTGGTATTCTTTCCACGGCTTTGTTTCTCTGTTATATTACAGTTTTAAGAATGTTTTCTGTTTTAGGTTTAATTAATTTGTGTTATAAATTGTTTTTTTTTTAATAAAGCGGTTGATGTTAAGATAGTTATATTATATAACGTTATTTTTACTTTAGGTATACCAAATCAGCAGGGTAATTGCGTAACATACTGTCAGTAGCAATGGGTTTCACTTTGACAGTTCAACAACATTCATTGCGCTATTTACGTTGTTGAGCAGACACACGTTCCGAGCATATGGAGCAATAGATTAGCAATTGGCTTAATTCCAATTGGTAGTAACAGTGTGATACTCAATTAGGTTGCTGAATATAGTTTGTTCAGAATAAACAACTGAATCGATTACAATCATTTTTAAACCGTTTTACATTTTTTCCTAAATATATTTAGAAATTGTTGCGATGTGGTCACCGAGCGCACACAGCTAATGATAGATGCTAGTACTAGGAGCACAGTGAGACAGGGTCCCACGCGTCGCGCCTATACGGGCGTGGATGGGCAAGCGCTGCGTTGATAATCTTTTTTTTGGAACAACCAAGGAAGATAACAAGCTCATTACTTTGTGGTTTTTCATGATATCTTTTTGAAACTTTGTAGGTACATAGATTCTTTACTTAAAAATACTGGACACCAGTTTCAAGTTTTGCATAAAAAAAATACCTAACGTTGTATATGATAGTCGCACGGTAAACTCTGCTTGCGAGATGTAGAATTCGTGCGTGTGACGTCAGTAAGTATGTCGCGATGTTCGCATGTAGCGTTTGTAGAGACCGCTACAATCATCATCAACCTTTTTATCGTCCCACTGCTGGGCACAGATCTCCTCTCATACAGAGAAGGATCCGATCTGAGACCGCTACAATAATATATTTTATTTGCTTAAAACACGTATACAAAGATTGCGAAAATCATGTTTTGCCAATATAATAATGAGTATGCAAATATTCAGAATATAACTGAGATTAACATTTTTTGTCAATGACACAAATAACATTATAAGAACTCAATTCTTTATTGCGTACACTAATGTATAGTATAAGTACAGTTGGTAGAGTAATCATTACAATATAATAGTCATAACTATGGACCTTGTCGGGCAAAAAGAAGATCAGGTAGGAGAGAGGTGGAAGACCACTAGGTGTTTAATGTGATAATTTTTGATATTAGTTAAGTCGTTAGTATATGAGTAGGTAATGTTAGTAAATTCCCGAATTGAATTAAAAAAATGTGTTTATTTAAATTATTTATATTTTTTTTTCGTCGTAGAAAAAAGCATTTAAATTTCAAATTATTTATTACTGTTATGGAATTATTTTCCCACTTCTAGCCACAGGCCTCCTCTCGGTGAGGTGGTGTGGGCCGTAATCTACTACACGCTACGCGGGCGCAGTACGAGTTGTTAGATGTCACATATTATCTACGAAGTCGCGGCCACCGCTGCTCCTCAGTATACCACTTACAAATCCTTACTATCCTTACTAATATTATATACTAGCTTTCCGCCCGCGGCTTCGCCCGCGTGGAGTTCGGTTATATCGTGCTCTTTAGATTTCCCGCGGGAACATCAATTTTTTCCGGGATAAAAGGTAGCCTATGTCCTTTCTCAGGGTATGGATGGGAAAGTGAGTTTGTTTGTTTGTTCCGCTTTCACGTCGTAACTACTGAACCGATTGCTTTGAAATTTTGCAGACGTAAAGTTGGAAGTCGGAATTAAGTAATAGAGTACTTTTTATCCGAAAAAAAATTGATGTTCCAGAGGGAAATCTAAAAAGCGCGACATAACCGAACTCCACGCGGGCGAAGGCGCGGTCGGAAAGCTAGTACTAAAATAATGAATTCAGGATAACTGTTTTTTTTTACATATTATAAACTAGCGCTTGACCGCAATCCCGCCTGATGGTAAGCAGTGAATCAATCGTTGATGGTAAAGCGCACTAGTTTATTAAGAGCCTATTCACTCTAGCCTTGAAGACACTCAAATTGTAGTCCGACGGAAACGCCGCCGCTGGCAAACTGTTCATGATAGCAATTTGCACATCTTATGTCAGGAGTGGTGAAACCGCGCCGAAAGTGGTGTAATACGAATCTATAACCGAACCATTTTTAAAGGTTAAACAAGACCCATTCAAGTCCTAATCGATTCCACAGACAGCCTACAAGAAACCTTTCACAATGAGACCCAACTAGACCCTGTCTGACCCAATACTTTGGAACCTAAAATTGTGTGCTTACTTGCCTATACAAGAGTTTGATAACAAACGTGTTATACTAAGTTAGTGCGTGTTTACCGCTGGAAAAGCGTGGGTGTAAAGTGCCAATATGGCTGATAAACATGTGTTAAATCAATACTTGAGGTAGGAAGATCCACTTGTTTATGTTGTGTTGTTTTCTATATTTTAATTAAATGTCTGATTGATTAAGGCAGCTGTGAAGGGAGTTGTAATTGCTGTTCAAGATGGCTATCAGGTTTATTGTCTGAACGATCAAGTCACGCAGATTCTGGTGCCTTTTTCTTCTTAGCCGATCTTCATTTGTCTCTTAGTTCGCTCCGGGATTCAAGGATCACTTTGGAACGAGGTATATTTTTTAAACTGTTATTTTTATAGTAGATACATACAGTAGCGGTTACAATTGTTTTCTTAGATCCTGAAACGTAAGATAAAGTTATCTTTTGAATAGTAAATATTGCTGAATTGTTATTCTAACCAAAGATGAGTAAGGCTATGGCAAAATGGTGTTCAAGGACAGAAATGCGATCGCAGACGACATCGTTGCCATCGCGAAAATTTTGGTTGAGGTTTGTACAGGTGCGTTAGGATAGGCACAAGAAAAGAGGGAGGTTATGTCCAGCAATGGACAAAGAGGAGCCGTGAATGATAATTATGAAACCGAAAGCAGTGAAGCCTACTTATACCTACATATTAGTACTAGAATATTCCACATAGGTATGTAGAATGGCACTTTGTCATCAACACGAGTGTTGCACAGACAGGATGTTAGCGTGGGTGTCATATCTTATCTCCTACGTTTTAGAACACCTATTGAATATTTGTGACGAATATCTATCTATGTAGGTGGTTGGTACTGTTTATGTAAATAGGCTGCTAGTATATAGAGCTTGAAGTGCAAAAATAAAAACGAAAATTTGTTCAGGACAACACGCCTGCCTGCGACGTGGAGGCCCCAGGATCGATCCCCGGCCAGGTCATGATGGAAAACGATCTTTTCCTGATTGGCCTGGGTCTTTGGTTGTTTATCTATATATGTATCTATTATAAATATAGTATCGTTGAGTTAGTATCCCATAACACAAGTCTCGAACTTACTTTGGGGCTAGCTCAAACTGTGTGACTTGTCCGTATATATTTATTGTATATGTATTTATTTACAGACGACTTTGCTTTGGAGTATGTAGGCTATTGGTCCGCAAACGATAGAACCCCTAATATCTTGTCCTGCGTGACTTGTCACCTGTTGATGAAACAAATAAAGAATGTATTGAAAGCGATCCGCTGGGAAAAAGAAGTGCTAAAAGAGGATTATCAACCCCTTCTTTGAATTCTTCTTGAATCAACACCTACTTTAAAACCTACCACCTCTTTCTCAAGATCACATGTTCAAAGGAACATGATGTTTTTGAGAAGTAATTAAAACCCAACCAGTCTTACTAGAATACTTCACAGGGTTCAAAATACAAGAATGTACATTAGGTAGAGACGACAGCACATCAAGCTACTACAATCTGTTAGGTCTCTTTATCCGATTTTCAACTTTATCTCTAAAGTGTTAAGGCTCAAGGTTGATTGGGAATATTTGACAGTTTGGGATAGCTTAACATGCTGCCATCCGTAGATTACATCAATAAAAAAGAGATAAGTAATATGACCTCTCCAAGGGTTTTAAAGTCGGTTATTATTTGTCATTTTGAATAATCTTTAGTAGGTACTTATTTACAAAGCACTCTTCTTAAAATACGTATCATTATACAGCACATTCAAAAATGCATATACATTCACGAATGCGATTCATGTTTTAAATGTTTTTGTATGAGAAGTTTTTACACGAGACATTATTGAGGACAAATTACTACTGATAACCTGGCAACCACAGTGTCTCAAGACTAAAGTCTTTGACCTGTGTGTGCCAGTGATGACTTACGGTACTGAAACGTGGTCGCTCACAATGGGCCTCATACGAAGGCTCAGTCACACAAAGGGCAATGGAAAGAACTATGCTCGGAGTTTCTCTGCGTGATCGAATCAGAAATGAGGAGATCTGCAGAAGAACCAAAGTCACCGATATAGCTCTTCGAGTCGCTAAAATGAAGTGGCAGTGGGCAGGACATTGCTCGTAGAACCGATGACGGATGGGACAGTTATGTTCTGGAGTGGCGGCCACGTACCGGAAGACGCATCGTAGGGAGTGGCCCCCCACAAGGTGGACCGATGACCTGGTGAAGGTCGCGGGAACCCGATGGATGCTGGCAGCACAAAACTGGTCATCATGGAAAGCCTAGGGGGAGGCCTTTGTCCAGCAGTGGACATCTATAGGCTGAAGAAGAAGAAGAACTGGCAAAACGAATACTAGACAATGAGAGGACAATATCGACATTAATTTATTCAAATTAGGCTGAGGATCGGTTACATGGAAGACTCAAACATTTCGGAAGTCGAAATTAGTTTGTCGACAAACCCATGTTAAAGTACTTACACAAAAAAAAAAATAAAAAGGAAAAATTTGCTTTAAAATATTAAAGTAAATTCTATTAAACTGACTGACTGACTGAATTGAACAAAATGGGTGACAGGAACATCCGACTTATTGGGCGACTTGCAAGAGAATGTGAAACCGTCCTTTTAAATTTAGAATGTGACAGCGAGAAAATATGAAAAATATTGAACTGTGAGTTAAGTATATGTTTTTAAAAACAATTTCATAATCAATTGACACCTGCAAACGGTCGCAATCAGCATTTGCCCTATCCTACATCAACAAACAATTGGATTGTATCGTAAAAAATAATGTAATGTCCATCAGATAAGTTTATAAAAAATATTGCACACGTATTTTTTATTTTTTCTTTCATTCAAATACTTAGGAAGATATATTGATTTTAAATGTGGCATGACGTCACGCCGTGGAACAAAATATACCACGGGGTGACATAATTAGCCCCACTCCGTAACTTTAATACGCTATATTTCAGTAGTTTTTGGTAATTTCGACAAAATAAAAAATACGGGTCTTAATTTTTTTATTATCTATAAGACGGACTAATTATTTTTTTGATATTCATACCTTGGATACATCCCTATTGTTGTTATTCAAATTTATATAATATGTAAGCATCGTTTGAATAACTCACAGAAAACAAACGAATAAATACCGGATTATTTTAAAATTGAAACTCATAAATTGAATTCGGTCAGCGTAGAAAATTATTAATTATCGTATTGAACGCACGCTCCGTACATTTAATCGATTGGGACACGCATATTATCGCTCCGGTAATACTCTGACAGCGGTGTTTCAGTTTCAGTTCATTTTGATCTTCAAAGTTGTTTTTGTAGTAGATCTTATTAATTTTTAATATTATTAATAATGTACAGTTTATTTTACTTCATCCGGAAAACTTACCTATAGGTAATAACAAAAATGGAAACAGTTTTTAGTAGAATTATAAAATCTAAAGAAATTGGAAGTAATATCCGACTACCCTCTTTATAGAAAAAAGGTCTCTAATTTGTAATCTATACTAATATATAAAGCTGAAGAGTTTGTTTGTTTTGTTGTTTGTTTGAACGCGCTAATCTCAGGAACTACTGGTCTGAATTGAAAAAATATTCTTGCGTTGGATAGCCCACTAATACAGGAAGGCTTTAGGCTATATCATATCACGCTATGACCAATAGGAGTGGAGCATAACTAAACTATTTTTTTTTTTTGTTAAAAATAAGTTAAAATGTTATTTATTTATTTATTTATTTATTTATTTATTTATTTTACTATTACAGAAAGCTTACAGACTAATATTACAATAAACTTCATTATTTACAACACAAATTGCTAATTACAAGCTTCCACATATATATGTCTAGATACAAAAACATAACTTCGTTACATACCTACGTACGTTAAAAGCGATTTTCAAAACAAGAGACAAATTTAAAAACAAAAATAACAAAATAAATAACTGATTATAAAGGAATAAAAAAAACTAATAAAAAAAAACTAATTAAAGAGCATTATAAAAGATAAAAGATTGTGCAATATCAAATCAGTTAAACCATTTAGTAGTTCAATTAGTATACTGAACCACTAAACAGCTCAACCTAATCGTGACTGTCCCCAAAATATTCCTTGTTAAGAATCTTTCTAATGTTATGTGCGTTGGTACAAAATAAATCAATATCCAGGTGCGATGGTAAACAATTAAAGGCTTTTACACTACGAACCATAAAGGCGTTGCGTCTGTAATTAGTTGATGCGCGTGGCGCCTGTAACAGAGGTCGTTTGCGTAGGTTGTTTTGATTGGCTCGAAGAAGTATTCTAGTGAGCAGTTCCGGACAATCAATTGAGCCATTTGCTATGCTTGCCAAAAAACATATGTCAGCAATATTGCGTCGTATGTTTAATGGCAAGAAATGATATTGCTTGCAACGGTGTTCATAGTCTAGCGAGAAATGCCCCGCCTTAAAATCCAAGTAGCGCAAAAACTTTTCCTGAACGGATTCAATACGAGATTTGTAACTCTCGTATTGGGGATTCCAGACTTGGGAAGCGTACTCGAGACGCGTAGCGTTATCACAGTTCCAAGTTTGCAGGTAGATCAGTTTATTAGCTGTCCTGTGAATAACAACTGATACGCTCGGTATTAGCTGTTACTTTAGTAGTCACTCCTTTCTACACTGTCTTTCGAGTCTATGCCCAGTTTTAAGGATCAGTTTGAATGCAACAATACCAATTAAACAATATTCGCCGGAGGAAAGAAATAACATAATTTCACTAAACAGCTTTTTTTTTGGTAAAAAATTACAACCGGAGGAAGAAAGCACAGTACCAGTGTTAGTTCTTTCTTTCTTTTGTGGCTTCGCACGGTTTGTGCATTTAGCCAATGTCACGTAATGAATTATTCATTTCGAAAAAGACGGCCGCGTGAACCGTCTTACGAGGGAGGTTTGAGGCAGTCATGATGTGGCCACTATGCTCCGATATTTCAATGTTCTTTATGAATTATTTACTGAACACTGACACTATAAATAATTTTAAAAGTCCAATGAAAAATGCCGTCTTTTTCAACTGTCATTGGCGATATCCGCCATTATTGCGAAATAAAATTTTCAAAGAATTTCTATAATTTATTACAAGCGTTATTGGCAAAATTGTGGTATCTATTCCACAGAAGCTTTGAAAATAGAAGAAGTAGATTTTGAACGTGTAAATTTTTGAGTATTGGGTTCCAGTTGAACCTGGACGACAATCTATCAGCGTAGCAACAAGCGGCGGGCCACGTGATTAGTAACACACACATATTACTAATTGTACTAGTTACTCATACTTAATAAACGTTGCTTCAAGTAATGATCACATTGTGTGTAGGTATGACGGAGTTTCGTAATGCTGTTATGTTATGGTATGCCACTTTATTTATTTATGTTGCGTTCAAGTATTTTGTAGTGTCCGAAACTAGTTTTACGATAGAAACCGAAAACGAATTTCGGCAACGGTCTCTCGGTTTCGGCCGGAACCGAAACCTAAACTTTCTTACAAAGATCATATTTTGAGGGAAAAATAAAGAAAAGGTTATTATAATCAGTCAGTTTTTATTGTTTTCTCTTTAAATTACACAGATAAGCAGTGATCGACATTTTCATTTATTTATAATTAGCGATCCGCCCCGGATTTGCACGGGTGCAATGCTGGTTCTAAATACACTACGGAAAAACTGTGAAGGTTGTAAAAAAAAACAAAGCGGCCCGCCGATCACGCCGCCCCAGGCGGTGGGTACCGCCGCAAACGCAACGCCCCGCAATTTTTAAATCTGTAATATCTTCGAAAATAATAATTTAAAACATATACTGTAAAGGGCGATATAGATCTACCTATATTAAATCAACAACGTATTTAACTTATTAAATAGGATAAGGATTAATGCTATATTGGTTAAAATCGCACCGAAAATTAGCCAGTATTTGTCGTAAAACCTATCTCTCGTAGCTAGAACGCAACGCACCTTAGAAATACATTCAACAAAACTCAGAAACACGCCTCACAAACTCAAAAGCCACACAGACGCAGGAGTTAAAACAACTGAAGGCCGTCTAACAAAAACCGCAACAGTTAGTAAAGGGCGAACAAGTAGCGCGAAGGGCCCGCAACATGTACCTAGCTGTAGATAAACACGTGCACCAATCAGCTGTCGTGTAACTTTCACTGCGCTGCGCTGACGCAACGCTCAGACACACCGCACCACTACATGAACAGGTGGAAAAGGATTATTTCCCAAAAAAAACTATGGCAAAAACTAAGCCTAAAACACCGGATCTTACTATGTTTACATAATGGATTCAGTGGAGTAGAACTTCTAATCCAAAAAATGCAGAATCTTACAAAAACATGAACCGCTTTTCTCTTTTCTTTTCCTTTCTCCTTCGTCATTTTTTTTTTGTGAACTATCACCACAGCTGACTTTGGTTCTTTTTGGTTCACCTTTTTTTTTTTTTTTTTACAATATATAAACCAGCGCTTGACCGCAATCCTGCCTGATGGTAAGCAGTGACGCAATCGTTGATGGTAAAGCGCACCAGTTTATTAAGAGCCTATTCACTCTAGCCTTGAAGACACTCAAATTGTAGTCCGACGGAAACACCGCCGCTGGCAAATTATTCCAGTCCCTCGATGTACGCGGTATAAAGGAGGAGGCGAAACGCTTCGTCCGGGTCGTAGTGGTGTTAACAACGTAAGGGTGGAAACCAGCCGTACGACGGGTCGTCCGCTGGTGGAACGGAGATGGGGGAATTAAATCATGCAATTCCCTCGCACACTCCCCGAAATGCATCCTATAGAACACCGAAAGGTTGGCTACTCTACGCCTGTGCTCTAGGCTTTGGAGACCAACTCGAGTTAGATCAGGGTCACCAATCAGCCTCTTTGCACGTCTCTCCACTGAATCCAAAGTGGCCAGGTGACACTTGGCAGCACCAGCCCAAATGTGGCTGCAGTACTCCACACACGAACGGACCTGTGTTTTGTATAACATTAGAAGCTGCCCAGGTGTGAAGTACTGCCGGACCTTTGCGATAACACCAAGTTTCCTGGCAGCCACCTTGGCCTTGGACTCAATGAACCGCCCAAAGTTAAGGTTCGAGGAAATCTCAACTCCCAAAAGCTGAAGGCGGTCGGAACACGCCAAGGACACATTCCGAAAAGTAGGGGCCAAGGAGAACGGGCTCCTTTTTGGCGGTGAAAAGACACGCCTGTGTTTTGGCGGCATTGAATGCTACAAGATTGGCATTGCCCCATTCGGAGACCGCCTGCAGTGCAACACTCGTTCGCTCAACCATGGCCTCCCTTTCAGACCGGATTGATTCCATACTAGCCTGAGCATCCGGCAGGTATCTCTCTACAACTGTGCTGTCATCTGCATACCCATAGATACCGGGCATCAGCAGATCGTTAATATGCAGCAGAAACAGAGTTGCAGAGAGAACAGACCCCTGAGGAACACCGGCATTAGTTGTCATGGGCTCAGAAGAGCATCCGTCGACAACAACTCGGAGGGACCGTTCAATCAGGAAGTCTTTTACCCAGCCAGTCAGGCTAGGGGAAATGCCGTAAGCTGGAAGCTTACTCAAAAGGCCAGCGTGCCATACCCGGTCGAAGGCCTTCGAGACATCAAGGGAGACAGCAATCGCTTTCCCATTCTTCTCGAGAGCCTCGCCCCACAAGTGAGTGGCATACACTAGTAGGTCCCCAGTTGACCGATTGCGGCGAAACCCGTACTGTCGGTCACTGAGGAGATCGTTACCTTCCAGGTATGCCAAGAGGCGCGAGTTCAATACACGCTCCATAATTTTGCAAAGTATGGAGGTGATCGAAATCGGCCGATAGTTGGCAGGATCGGCACGACTACCCTTCTTGGGCACGGGCTGCACGTTAGCAAGCTTCCAGGACTTGGGCACTATACCAGTCCTAAATGAGAGGCGATACAAGCGCGTCAATACAGGAGACAACTCGGGCGCACATGCACCTAGCATCTTATGTGAGTTCACGGTTCGCCAATGTAGCCCCATGTTGGAGTTTTCTTCACTAGGGTATCCCTGCGTTGAGTTGGTAAAAAATACTATCATAGGAGTCACAGCCAGAGATCGTAAACCCTGTATAATAAGCCATTGTCTCGACGTCATGTCGCCTACGAAGATTAACTAATTTGAGGTTTGAGATATCTTTATTTCCCACTAGCGGCCGCCAGCGACTTCGTTCGCATGGTTTAGTTATGCTCCGCTCCTATTAATCGGAGCGTGATGTTATATAGCCTAAAGCCTTCCTGGATTAATGGGCTATCCAACGCAACAAGAATTTTTCAAAACGGACCCGTAGTTAATGAGATTAGCGCGTTCAAACAAACTAACAAACTCTCTCTTCAGCTTTATATATTAGTATAGATAAGAAATAATTCACGTAGGTACATGAGAAAATTTTAAATAACAAAAATAAAAAAAAATTAATATGTAGGGTAGAATGAGAATATGGAGCACGCACAACTAGATGTGGCATATCCTAAGGTGCGCCGCTTGCTTGATTGAATATATGCAATTTTAAATGTCTTTTAAAAATTGACATAGACTTTGCATTTTTATTTTTTTGGTAATATATTGTACAATGCTGCACCTTCGTACATTACACTTTTTTGCCATAGTTAATCCGTGGTGAGTATAATTGTATCCCCTCTCTGAATAATTATATCCTTCTCTGTATGAGAGGAGACCTGGGCCCAGCAGTGGGCCGATAAAAAGGTTGATGATGATAATTGTATTTCATTAGCATTTCTAAGCCCAATTTTGTGTATTTGATGTTTATGGTACTTCCAGTGCTCATAGTTTTAAGATGAAAGATGTCACACAGGGAAGAAATTTCTCAATTTTTTTTAGAAAAACTTGGGTAATAACTGGAGAATCTTTCTTGACATCGCTTGATAATGTATAAGTAACCTTAACTACTTCTTTTTTAGGTGCTGGACTAATTTCGTTACATTTTCTTGTTAGGAATGAGCCTTCTACATATCTCTTCCCCTCACTGTTGGAGTTGATCGAGTTTTGTCAAGGGACGCACAACTTTATTTATGAAATTATTTAAACTTTCAATTGGAACTGAAGGTAGTTAGTAGGAATACATATGGAACAGTCTCGTTCTCGTAATAGTGTTCCTTTTCCATAATGAACGCTCTTAGCGTACAATATATTTCTGCATCGTTCTCACACGGTTGATTTCAAAACGAATGATGTAATCAAATATTTGTATCAATAGCTTGACAATTTAAAAGAGTGTCCATGGAGTTTCTTTTCCATAGGTACCTACTCCTTGGAATGGGCGACTAGCTTCACCTTACTGACTGACCGACCTTCTGACAATTCAAAAGTGCCTGTAACTGCTTGATTTGATTTGATTTAAGTAGAAAATGGCCCGTATTTCTTGTTCACAAACTAATCAAAATTTAAGTTTACTGCATCTTTTTCATTCGTTCATTACGAAAAGGACAGAAGATAAATATTAATTTAGTCGGCGCGGACTAAATTGATAGGACTAAACTAAAATTTACGTGAAGCGCGGACTTATTAGATAGTTTAGTCCTATCTAATTAGTCCGCGCCTGACGTAAATTTTAGTTTAGTCCTATAAAGTTAATCCGCGCCTGAGGTAAATGAACGTATTTTTAGACGCCATGTTTTTAATCGCGTCTAAATTGTCTATGGAGTAAATCAATTTGATAGAACTAACCTAATACGTTATCTTTTATTCTTTTTTTAATGAAATAGAAAGTAAACTTAAATTAAGTTCATTGCATCTTATTCTCTCTATTTCAATCAGAAAAGGGCAGAAGATAAATTTTAGTTTGGAATATACAGTATGTTAAATAACAGAGGGCGTTCCCTTAAACTCGTTAATATATATCATTAATAGATTAAAATAAAAATATCAGCATAGAAAAATAAGCATAAAAAAATCCGAATAAAAAAAAATTCTAATTGGAAATAAATTTGAAACCTCCTGTTTTAAATCAAAATAGTCGTCTTTCAAGTTCGCGTGTACAGTGTGTTTCTTTTACATGTCAATTTAAAATTTTTATTGAATATTTTCATATTGGAAAAATTTTAAAAACATTTTGTTTTCGAATGGAAATATTTTTTTTAGCATGTATGTATGCTATACTATTTCGGGTTAACGGGAACGCCCTCTGTTAGTTAACATACTGTATATCTTTCTCTTGCTGGTGGTCGTTTTCCATGATTAACTTTTCCAGAATCAGGATAATTTGTTATGAAGGAGTCAAGCATATCCCGCTTCACTTATTTTCAGTATTTTTTTTTACTTATGTTAAAAGTTCAAACCTAGCGACGTCTCCACGTAGGATATTATTTACGTACGGACGACGGCAGATCAAGCTACCCCAAACTGTCAGATATTCCCAATCAACCTTAAGCCTTAATGCTTTAGAGATAAAGTTGAAAATCTAATAAGGAAATCTGACAGATTGTAGTAGCGCGATGTGCATCCGACATACGACATATTTCTCCAGAACTGCACCAATTAATCTCTTCGTACATATTCCTAGGAAATATTGCCATTATGATGTATCGTTGTATGCAATTATATAGCGTTTAATTGCTTCTTAAATCTACCGAAGCCATGTACGTTGTAAGACATCTGTCAAAAAACGATTACCGTAATGGATCGTACTTGAAATAATATCAGAACCTATTCGAGTTTAAATAATAGTTAAATGACACCTTTATAAAAATGCATTAACGTATACTTTGAAAAGGAAAATCCGTAAAACCTAGAAAATGACGAATCACATTATCTGTCGAATTGGTTTTCCCAAATCTGAAACCGAAATTCAAGGCAACATTGCATTCATTCATAAATCAGACGAATTTGACCGATTAAATATCAATTGATACAAATACATTAATTGTCAATAAATACATTTCATATTTAGGTATGTATTTTTTCTTTACAATATGTAAAGAAAACCCCGTCCGATCCGTGAAGGTATTGTTAGGTATCGAAAACTGATTCTACTAATGCCTACAAAGCCGGGTCAAACTTAAGAAAGGTGAAGGGGGGCAGAGCACGTGGCACGCGATCGCATCGCTATTCGCTCATAATAATACCGTCAAAAATGGTGTTATCACTTTTTTTTGAGAAAATTGGAATTAATTCGCGGCAAAAAAAAGATTATTTACCTGTCAAAAAATAAATATAACTGAGAATTTGCTAGTATTTATATACCATATTTGTTGGTAGTCTCCATAGATCGATATCCGCTCTTATAAACTAGTGAAACTTTGCAGTAAAGATGTTTTAAACCGTATTATTATAACAAAGGACTTTTAAACAAAGTGATTTTATACAATGTTATCATTATAAACGGTGCCATAGACTTTTGGGACTGAATCAATATTTACAATTTTACGTAGTACATTCGTGCCATTTTTAATTGCTCCCAATAGAACAGTGACGTGCTTATTTTTGTCTTTTCTAGTCCTATGTAATTTATACTATGGAAGTATTTTTTTTTTTACATATTATAAACCAGCGCTTGACCGCAATCCTGCCTGATGGTAAGCAGTGACGCAATCGTTGATGGTAAAGCGCACTAGTTTATTAAGAGCCTATTCACTCTAGCCTTGAAGACACTCAAATTGTAGTCCGACGGAAACACCGCCGCTGGCAAATTGTTCCAGTCCCTCGATGTACGCGGTATAAAGGAGGAGGCGAAACGCTTCGTCCGGATCGTAGTAGTGTTAACAACGTAAGGGTGGAAACGGAGGTGGGGGAATTAAATCATGCAATTCCCTCGCACACTCCCCGAAATGCATCCTATAGAACACCGAAAGGCTGGCTACTCTACGCCTGTGCTCTAGGCTTTGGAGACCAACTCGAGTTAGATCAGGGTCAACAATCAGCCTCTTTGCACGTCTCTCCACTGAATCCAAAGTGGCCAGGTAACACTTGGCAGCACCAGCCCAAATGTGGCTGCAGTACTCCACACACGAACTGACCTGTGCTTTGTATAACATTAGAAGTATAGAGAGAGTATCTTAATTTGACAAGATTAAATTAAGATTTATAATGAGATAGAGAGAAAAGAACGCACTGTACTTTTTTAGTTTTTGAACTCCGATCGGCGTATATCTGAGTCTCAACATTTAAATGATGATCATGAAATCAAATCAGCTGCAGCAGCCTAATCGGCGAACACATTTTTGTCAAATGATTGCGACTTATAGTTGGGATCGTTTGGACCGCAGTTGATATTACATTCGAACACGGTACGCGGTCAGGTTGTTTCCTCCCTCTGTAGCCCCATAGTATGAGCGCATGAAGTAAAATTATATCAACTGCGGTCCAAACGATCCCAACTAGTCGCAATCATTTGACAAAAATGTGTTCGCCGATTAGGCTGCAGTTCTGGCTATGCTTTATAACTACTGTTAGAACCATGTTTAAGTAAACTGGAATATTGTTACCATCATCAATTGTTTTGGTTTGACGTTGCTGTTACAAAGTCAAGAATAATCCACCACAAACTCAGGAAAAGATAGCCAAGACCTTAGTCAGAAACCACGAAACGAAATAAATGCCTTTTATTTTATTTATCAATGATTTCAGGCATATATATAATTAAAGGGATATAATAAGATATTGTAGCTTGACACCTATGCAATAATTACATTGTATTACAACTTCAAATTGTTAGTTATTTACTTAATGATCGAGTAAAACAAAAGAATCTAACACAGCAAAATAACTGCTTAACTTGATTTTAAAATGTCAATCAATATTGGCCTACATATTTACAATTATCCTGTCTAAATTAGCAATTTTCAACTCTTTGTCTTTATAATGAAGGGTTGTATGAACTGCACAAATAATGTTGCCGTTCTACAAATCAGTATTCATAATAAATAAAATAGTTATATACAAAAGTGAGTGTACCAAGGCTGACTGGTGTTCATTCTACTATCGTGTGCTTAAGTTTTTACCATCAAACTAATATACACCTTGTTCTAATACTTCTAAGGTTCAAATATCTCTTGTAGGTTACCCTGTAGGTTTTTGTCTACCACGATAGTTCGTTGCCTTTTATGGAGGTAGCTTTCCTTGCCGGTCTTTGTATTTGATTTATAACTACAAAACTTTGCTTCAAATATATTTTTTCTGGATTAAAATTATGGATTTGGAGTAACTGGCTGTAGTAACTTTTTAATTAAAACAATTGCTGTTTTCTGGGTTTAGTTTAAATTGCTTTTGACCATTTAGAAAAATGGTCTAATTACTTTTAGAGTATGATTTACAACGTTTGAATCGAAGCAAGAAATTCTTTGATCTTTACTATTAAACCAGAACGGAATATAATAGACAACAAACGACTAAAATATAGTATCATAGTAAAACTGCGCAGATCTATAATCGGCTAAAGGAAATGGATAATTCTGTTGATTGTTGGCGATCACAAGCAATTTGTCACTCATCATCATTTGATAAAGATCAAGTCTTGCAATTCAGAGCGACCAACTCCACCGAGTAAACACTTAGTAAAACTAACTCCTTCACTGGAATTTTCTCGTCTAGTAGCTAACAATAAACTTCTAGAGGGTTGTACAAATAATTGGATTAAGAAAAAAGTCTCTAGTCTGGAAGGTATGCCACCCGTCAGCGTAACTAGCAAAGCAATGTAAAAGTGTGGACAATATACTTAATTCGGTTGAAACTGTCTGTGGGTTATGGAAAGATAGAAACACCATAATAAAGATTAACTAAGTTTATTTTCTGGTTTTCTTCATTGTCGTTTAGTTAGAAGTAGTCACTTCTAACTAAACGACGTTTAGTGTGATTATTTGAAACATTTATTTATGTATGCACAAAGAAATGTACAGAGGCGGACTTTAATGGCTTAGGCATTCTCTACCAGTCAACCATGGGTGGTGAAGAGAATGATGGCAGGCGCTTTAGTTGAAAACGATGATAAGGAAAATAAAAAAAAAACATCAATGCAACAATATCACGTGATCAATATTGTACGTTAATACCTCATACACGTGATATTTTATGGGGTTTTCTTGTCATGTTTTCTGTTTGACCAAAACATGCCAGTCATCTTGACTTGACAGTCGGTCGACTGTCTAGGCAAATGTCTTTCTTTATATAAGACGGTGGATCGATCTAGAACGGTTTTCTTGAAACCAGACTGGGTCCAAAATATTCTATGCGATGCAGATGGTTCCACCCCAGAATGTTCTAGAGTATTCCAGCTGAGTCTAGAAGGTTCCGGCCAAGTGTAGAATGTTACAGAAAGTTCCATCCGATTTTAGAATGTTCCAGAAGGTTCCATCAGAGTCTAGAATATATCACGAGGGTTCCCGAAATTTCCCGACGAGTCTGGAATGTTCTTACTACATGATATTTCTTTATATCTTTTGAATGCCTTTAGAGAAGACAGATAACAGTTTCATACTTTGTCATTTGATACTTTGTAATAACTTGATGAGATAGATTGAGATATCATTGTCAAATGTCCGTGAATTTTTATTGTACAAAGAGTCAAAATATTTGGGTACAGTTCTTTCTTAAGGATTACATGACCTTTGATTATTAAGCGTTCAGTGTGATTATTTGAAATATTTATTTATTTATACATTCACAAAAAGAAATGTACACAGGAGGACTTAATGCCTTAGGCATTCTATACCAGTCAACCTCGGGTGGTGAAGAGATTGGATGGCAGGTGCTTTAGTTGAAAACAATGATAAGGAAAAAAACAAACAAACATCTATGCAACAAAATGTCAAGCGATCAACATTAATTGTTAATACCTCATACACGTGATATTTTATGGGGTTTTGTCTTGTAATGTTTTCTGTTCGACCAAAATCGCAGGGAAGCGCTGGATGCAGGCCGCGTCTAGCCGTTCTTTTTTAAATCCTTGGGGGAGGCCTATGTCCAGCAATGGAGTTCATGTGGCTGAGATGATGATGATGTTTTCTGTTTGATTTGTTTTTGTCTATTGCTTTATATAGGTTTCATGAGAAGGGGCCATTTTGAGAATGGCCGACATATAGTTCCGCTACAAACGTTTAAAGTACTTTTTGATTGCGCGGACTACCTTAGCGTATCCCCATAATATTATATAATTCTCTAACATTAACTAAGCTTGTATGTGTGAATTGACTTTCATTGTATGTAACTAACGGATGAGCATAATCGCTGGTTTACCCCGAGCAACATTGTAATCTTCTATAATCATTTCTAAGTGGTTCAGTTCCGAGCATTTCAGGTTATTTTAAAATACCTACTAATTTTACCTGGTAGTGATCAAATGATACATCAGTCGGTTGTTACCTGTCAATGATTATGTCATTTTTTCTGTACATGCCAGTCATCTTGACTTGGCATAGTTTTTGTATGTTTCCATGAAGCTTGTGGACTATGTCAGTAGGGACTGTTTACAATAATGTGTATACGTGCGTGTGATATTTTTTCTCATCTCATCTTATGGACGTCATAATCATCATCATCATCATCAGCCTTTTCTCGTCCACTGCTGGACATAGGCCTCTTCTATGGCACGCCAACAAGCTCGCTTCTGAGCAGTTCTCCGCCAGCCACTACCAGCCACCTTTTTGATGTTGTCGCTCCATCTCGCCCAAGGGCGTCCTACGCTACGTTTGCCGAGACGCGGTCTCCACTCGAGGACTCGTTTACCCCAACGGTATCATTAGCGGTAGCATCTTATGGACATTAAGAGTGAAATTTTTCCTGCCAGTAGTGTTTTTGTGCGAATAATTTAAGATGGTACATTTATACGTTATACTTTAACAGATAATAAATAGCAGATCACGCCGACATGACAGTCGCTGAAATCAGCGCTGGGTCTCTGTTTTTTAAGGTTTTTCATTATGCTGAGAGACCTTTTTGCGTGGATCTAACGCATTTTTCCCCCGACTTATATTTTTTTTGTGTTTATTTGCTTTTTATGCGTCATGTATGCCACAACTTAACGTTTTTCTTTCTTTCATTCAGATATACATAATCAGTTTATAATGTTCCCAAAGTTGGGACAAAGGCCTCCTCTCGGTGAGAGGGAGTGGGCCGTAATCTACCACGCGGGCCCAGTGTGGGTTGGTAGATGTCACATGTCTTCGAAGTTTTTGTCTCTATTCAGATATAATGAAAATAAATTAACAGATTCCTTGAAAACAAAAACATTATTCGCTATATTATTAGTCTATCTAAATGTTGAATGTAAACCTTATAAAATGGTAACATCCCACATCCAAACGCCCAAAACAATGCGTTAGCATATTTAATGAACTTTGATTATTCAAATGAACTGTTAAAGTCATTACGTCTGCATTTCTACTCATGTGTCATATTTATCGCCAGCATGCACTAAACCGCGGCGCGTGTCCGAATGGTTGCTGCTTTGCTCCATATTTCAGGGTTATTGCTTCGAAATCAGTTTATTACCTCTATCTAAATTTAGCTACTTAGTAATTAATAATTGACCGTTGCTTTTCAAGAATTATGCTTTATACCTTTTAATTACTATGAAATCAATGAAGCATTTCTTTAACCCGCATTATTTCAATTTAAAATTTTTGTTGACCTTTACGTTGAATTTTTTAGTGTTATCTTTTAATTTAATTAAAATTGTTGTGTTATCACAGATATGGTTTGTCAATCTAATGATAATAGATTTAGTGTGATTGTATCAATTAACTGATACATGTTTATTTTGATACAGGAAGACTTACTTAAATTATAGAGAGCTATCGACAACTGGTTATTCAGGTAAAATATTAATATTTTTTTTTTATTTAATAAATGTATAAACTAGTGCTTGACTGCAATCCCGCCTGATGGTAAGCAGTGATGCAATCGTTGAGTGTAAAGCGCACTAGTTTATTAAGCCCATTCACTTAAAAAACTTAGGAATAGGAAGGATGACGGCAGTTGAGCGAGGTTATGCAATGTTAAACCCAAGACCAACACGACCAAACGATGCTGCGCTAGAGGGAGATTGAACTGGAGACTCTCCACGACCAAATTCCCGAGACAACAACATTTGGCGCATCGTACCCGCCACACATCGCAACACAACTGCTCAGACCCGTCCTTCGTACGGCTTCACCAGACATCATGCCGGAACACGACGAATCGCTTGGCGGCAAGACTTTGTCTGGTGGGTGGTAACTTCCGCCGGCAGCCGATGTTATGGCCTACCACCGAGAAAAATATTGTACAAATATTGCTGCCCAGCCGTCCTCCCTGACTTATTACAGGTTTCCTCATTAAATTAGTTAGCCAGTGATCAATATCATAGTATAGTATTTAGTACACTGTGTGTGTTAGTACTTTATTTATACGTGTTGAGTTATTGACACATTATGCTACATGAGTCATCATCATCTCAGCGTTAATCCCAGTTGCATCCAAAGCATTTTCTGCTTTGAAGTCTGGGGTCGCTTTTACCAGTCTTGTAGTTAGACTGGTAAAAGCGGACCCTATACTCCAGATTTTGGCTAAACTTCTTATTTTCCGTGAAGCGACTCCCGTCTGACCTCCGCAACCCGAAGGCGATATTGAAGCATTGCAGTTAGACCAATTGTTGAACTTTTGATGGCTCCAACAACCTATAACGACTGCTATTAGATGTTCGTATGGCAACCGGGACCAACGGCTTAACTTGTTTTTCCGAGGCACGACTTGACCAGTGCAAATATTCATGCATATTGTTATTTGCACTGCATGGGGATCGAATCCGCGCCTCCTTGTGTAGCGGCCGCGTCCGCTACTTGAGAGATACAATATTATGGCTAATTCTGTTGTTGTTTCCAAATATCTTTTCGTATCCTTAATCCGTCCTTCCACTTACATCCCATAAAGATGATTAGGTATCATTCGTAATCTTCTTCTATATTTTCGGGTATTTCCCTTGTGAGCAGTAGAACAAAATGCTACTTTACTGTCATTCAAACGAGGCTATGAATCGATCGGTGGGTCGAAACCTTTCATAACAAAAGGCAATGGTGCTATAGTGCTTTTGTGTGGGTATAAAGTTAAATTGGTCGTGACGGAAAATGTGATATATTTTACAGGCCGGAACTACCAGGCGATCCTACATACCAGCCGATTGATTTTGTAAAATCTTACTATGAAAAAGTTGGGTGAGTTTTGAGTGGCGCTGTTAATAGTGTCAATCTCTTAGAATTAGTTCGAATGGACAGCTCTTTTTTTATAAACTAGTGATTGACCGCAATCCCGCCTAGTGGTAAACAGTAATGCAATCGTTGATGGTAAAGCGCGCTAGTTTATTAAGAGTCTACTCTAGCCTTGAAGATACTTAAATTGTAGTCCGACGGGTACCTACACCGCCGCTGACAAATTGTTCCAGTCCGGATCGTAGGGGTGTCAACAAAGTACTGGTGGAAACTCGTCGTATGATGAGTCGTCCGATGATGGAACGGAGATGGGGGAATTAAATCATGCAATTCCCTCGTACACTCTCTAAAATGCATCCCATAGAACACCGATAAGCTGGCTACTCTACGCCTATGCTCCAGGCTTTTTAGACCGTTTAACGATCACGGTAAGATGGTTACACAAACGTACTGCTGTTCTGTATGTCTGCTACTGTTGTATACAAGGCTCATTGTGATTATTAATTACTAAAATTCTGTTTTAAGAAAGATTAATGTTAAAATGACGTTGTTTGATCGCCAAGTTTCTGGGCTGGACTTTTAAAAATGATATGGTTTGAAAGTGGGTGACTACGATGACTAATAGACTATTGTGATGATTAATTAAATGAAGAAGTATAAAAGAAAAATACATGTTGTACTGACTTTAAGTTAATTGGAATAGGTAAGGGCAGGCGAATTATATTATCTTGAATATTTTTATCGTTATAGCGGTAACTATAAACGTCACTAAAACAAACAACGCGTCATACTGACGTCAGATGGATTCTACATCTCGCAAGTAGAGTTTACCGTATAACTAGCATCTATATACAACTTCCCAACATCAACCGTTGGACAAATGCCTGCCAGACATAACACCTGTCTGGTCGTAGGATCCTCCTTTCCTATGGAGAATGAGTGAACTTTACATCCTGTGTTTCATACGTCCACAACTTCAATCCTTCTACTAAAAGTTACATTGCATACATGTCGACAGATTTGAAAATAATTTAAAAATATGTGTACCAGTCGAGTTCAAGTCAAACAACAGCTGACGTTTCTTTTAATCATCATCATCTCAGCGTTAATCCCAGTAGCATCCGAAGCTTTATCAGCTTTGGAGTGTGGGGTCCGCTTTAGCAGTCTAACTGCTGATTATGGCTAAACTTCGATATTTTCCGTGAAGCGACTGCCGTCTGACCTCCAAAACCCGAAAGTGATATCGAAGCACTGCAGTTAGACGTTTCTTTTAATAATTTCATACAATAAAATCTTTTTTAATTTCTTCACTAAATCTAATCATGTATTAATGTTATAATACGCTTTCGATCCATGGCATAACACTTTCCTCCATGACAGTATTTATCGTGTTTTTTAAATGGACGTTGGCGCTGATTAAATACGCAGATGTGCCCGTGGAGCGTGACTCGTGACGAATGGGCACGTGTGCTCGCATGTACCTCATGCTTCCGGTTAAATGTGTGGGGCACTGTGGTTACAGAATGGCTTAGTAGGTGAGGAGGCTGATTTGGTAGAGGGAAGGTGAAACGATGGGAGTGTTTTGCAGAAAGCACACATTTTTCATTGTTGTTGTATTTTCTTGTGTTCTTTACACATAGTACTGTATAAATTCATGTGTTTTTTTTAAAAGAACAGACATCTGTGCTGCTAGGTAGTTTGTTCCGCCATTTCTGACTACAATTTAAGTGTCTTCCAGCTGTGCTGCTAGGTAGTTTGTTCCGCCATTTCTGACTACAATTTAAGTGTCTTCCAGCTGTGCTGCTAGGTAGTTTGTTCCGCCATTTCTGACTACAATTTAAGTGTCTTCCAGCTGTGCTGCTAGGTAGTTTGTTCCGCCATTTCTGACTACAATTTAAGTGTCTTCAAGACTAGAGTGAATAGGCTCTTAATAAACTAGCGCGCTTTACCATCAACAATTGCATCACTGCTTACCACCAGGCGTTATTGCTGTCAAGCATTAGTTTATAAGTTAGTTGTTAAGTATAGGTGTGAAGTTCAGATAGGTCGCACTATGTAAAATATTTGTGTTTAAGCAGCATCTGGCTAGACTGGAAGGCGACGACAATATTATATAATAGTTGTGAAAAACTTAAGCAGATGAGTATAAAGTCATTAACCAGTTTCGTTGTGAGCGTTATTGTAAGAAAGGTCTACATTTGCAAGAAACCGTGGCGCACAGGCAAGTGAAGGAACACGGCTGGGTTTTAGTCAGTAAAAGTCTGACACGCCCGTCCGCTCCGCCCAGAGCGGGAGAGATCATTTGATGAATTCTCATCCAAAACAAAAAAGAGTCTACATTAGCCCACAACTTCTGAAAGAAAACATGTTTATGATTTCTTTCCACCACCTTAACAAAGTCCTATGGGAAATTTTGTCATTCTGAATGATTCCATAAAAGGCTCCATAACGGAAAATATTTCAATATGCCATGTTAGTGCTGACCTTGACATCGCCCCCGGAGTTTTGCGTGTAAGTTAACGATTGAAGCACTGGGGTTTACTAGGATAGTAATTTTCTACGTATATTCGAGTTTCCACAGTTGACCTCATGGAAATCTGCCACAGTGTGTTGACACGCAGCAATACAACTTAATTTGATTCTTGAGGACTTCGGTTTACTATCTGACCATTTGATTAATCTGTGTTTTTATCTGCCGCATGCTGCACGCTATTTGATCCTTTGACTTAATTCTTACCTAAGGGAATTTCAAACGCCCCAGATTGGGTTTTCGCCATCAATGCACTGTCATCGGAGAACGCCATTAGGCACGAGGCCTATGGGAAATCATGGAGGATGGCTATTTTTAAGTGAGAAACGGTATTTCGTGTCGCCTTTCGTGAATAAATTTTACGTTTTTCGCCTAATTGGGCACGATACAAGCTATTTTAAGACTATCAAAGAATGACTGCCTATTCAAAGGACTATTTTAATAAGACTACCTTCGTATAAATGTCAAAGATGAGACAATGTAGTGAAATATTATTACCGCCTAGTTTATTTATTATTAAACGTAAATATCATTATAGTCGTCTTGAATTATTAACTATTATATTTATTATTAATGATTCAATAAATTGTGTGTGTAGAATAGAATAGAATACTCTTTATTATAGTAGACCATATAGATTACAAAACATAAATATTTTTTTTTTTACAAAGGGTGACGCAATGTGCGGTCTTATCGCTGAGAGCGATCTTTTACAGACGACCTTTGGATGGAATACTAAGGGGAAGGAGAGAGAAATAATATAGGTAGGAGATACAACAAACAACATTACATATAAACTGACAAGAAAGGTACACAGGTGATGCTTATTTCATAAGAATCTTTTCCAGCATACCTGTGATTAGTTCGCTTTCTTAGTTCGATTAGTGATTAGGTAAGGACCGACCGGGTTGACGGCGCATTGTGATGTTGTCAGCATATCATAACGGGTCCAGTAGGGCCGATGCCTGTCAGGGTCGGGGGTAGTTCGAAAGAGATACCGTCGCACTAGCAAAGGCAAGTAAAGGAATACGGGTGGGTTTTAGTTACTATAACTCTGACACCCTTTCGCTCATTCATCATCAACCTTTTTATCGTCCCACTGCTGGGCACAGGTCTCCTCTCATACAGAGAAAGATGGGCGTAATCACTCATTACGACGATATATGTAATGGAGATTTAACAGCATGTGAAAAGTAAAGGATACAAATTCATAATATAAATAATAAAACAAAATTTGGGAGGAAAACCAATGTTTTTTATAAGATGTTCATAGTATCAATTACTTTTTTTATTCCCTAAGAATCTACGGAAAAATATTGAATATGAGCCGAGTTTCTCCTCGGGGGTTATTCTCAAATTTCGACAAATATTCCAACAAATCAAACAACTTTGTGATCACAAACATTCCAACAATAGGTATGTAATATTAAACAATAACAATTAACATAAATAACTACTTTATTCCCAGCATATCTTGACCTACTGTATCTTCAGCCATGTACTGGGTCCCATCAAATCCACATCATGTCGCCGTAATAATCTCGTATGGCCTTGTTCAGTGTGTGTGAAATAATGGTCTCTTACTAGACCCTACATATCTTTAAATTTCCCAAGGTATCTGTGTAATTTGATGCTTCACGACCTTGCAAATGACACTTTGATAAGGAAAAAGAAGCAATTGGAATCCGCCACAATAAGAACCTTGGAATACGGCCTAGTTTAATAGGCTTTTTTGGATTATAAATTAAGTGGAGTTTCTTGCACGTTCTTCTCCATAGAGATCTACGCTTTGGAACGTGGAATTGAGCTTCACTTTTCTTGGACTGACCGACATTGACTATTCAAAAGTACCAAGTGATGGTTAATTTGAAATAAACAATCTAGATTTTGATTAAGTTTTTAATATCAATTCTTCTAGAAGAATTCAGTTAGTATGAAATTGGCTTTTTATGGACTTTATTTCTGTTCATTTACTTTAAATTAAGTACAGACCTTACGTCTTTCTTTCTGGTCTGGCGGGGTTACGAGTTGTCAACTGTTATTTTTAAACTATAATTACAAATAAGGAACCACTCTGACACAAAATCACCAAAAAACTTCTGGCATTGGTCATCTCCATTAATATTTCGGAAATATTTATATACATACAGGTGGCATACTAAGCTTAATTTATGACCCAATATGTAGAATATTGTGTTTATAAAACTCAGAGCGTGAAATTCCAAGGTTGATTGTCCAATGATCAGAGCCCTACTTCATTTGACAGATATTTCTAATCCATTGATTGATATGCTCGAAAAATTTGTCTGGTCAATAATGTAGATAAAGCAATGAATTTTGTTGAATTGTTAAACTGATTGTCATTGATAATGTGTTACGTAATTACCCTGCATTTGGGGGAATGTCGGGAAGGTCTCAGTTGGGTATAGGAACTCTTGGAAACGAGGTGTTAAAGCTTTATGTGTTAAAGTTTGTCGTGGTGGTCTAGTAGTTTGTCGTGGTGGCCTAGTGGTTAAAACACCAGCCTCTCAAGTATGAGTGCGCGGGTTCGATTTCAGGTCAGGCAAGTACCAATGTGACTTTTCTAAAGTTTCTAAGTATATCTTGGACACCAATGACTGAATGTGAAGGAAAACATCTTGAGGAAACCTGGACTTTAAGTCTGAAATCACCAACCCGAATTGAGCAAGCGTGGTGATTACGCTCAATCCTTCTCTGTATGAGAGGAGACCTGTGCCCAGCAGTGGGACGATAAAAGGTTGATGATGATGAGGGCGCAGCTAGTATTTATATAAATTACAAATAATACGCTAGATTACGGTATTACTTTTAATTTTGTAGGAAACAGTTTTTCTACAAAAGCGCTTTCTAATTAGGTAAATAGGCTTTCGTCATGTTTTGTGAATTTAGCATCGTTCATCATTATTTCTTCCAATTCATAAATTTTGGCCTAATGGGCATTGCTTATCGCTAATGGTACAAAATTAATATTTTGTCAGCATTTCAAGCTATTTCATTGCACAACTTTGCAATGGCAAAAAAAAAATCTTGTAAATTATTTTGGGCTTTGCAATATTTTTTTTATAATTATAAACTAGTGCTTGACTGCAATCCCGACTGATGGTAAGCAGTGATGCAATCATTGATGGTAAAGCGCGCTAGTTTATTAAGAGTCTATTCACTCTAGCCTTGAAGACACTTAAATTGTAGTCAGACGGAAAAACCGTCGCTGGCAAATTGTCCCAGTCCCTCGATGTATAAAAGACCAGGCGAAATGGTTCGGCTAGTATCTAGCCGATGCATTCACAGTATCTTTTCCTTTCTATTTCATTAAGAAACGGACAGAAAATAACATTTTCGTTTAATTCTGTCAAATTAAGATATTCCATAGATATTTTTTTTTTGGTTCAATTCTTTCCGTTCTTTTGAACGGAAAAGGCAAAGGCATAGTACGCCATACAGCCTAGTCTTCAGTAAATATTTTCTTGGGTAAACTTCTATCCTAACTTATCCTAGCTTATCCTAAATTTATCCTAACTAATGTAACTCCTTTCGTTTCCCGCGTGTGGCCGATTAGGAGTGGTTTAGTGTAAAGACATGATGTGGCCACTATGCTACAATATTTCACTGTTCTTTATGAATTATTCACTGAATGCACTTTATACTACATTAAATCACGCGCTTTTATTTTTTATTTACAACACTATAAATAATTTTAAAAGTCCAATGAAATATGAGCGTGACACTCATCTTGACATTCCCGCCAAAAGCTCCCCGCCCAGTGTCTTCCATAGATAGTTTAGACGCGATTATAAACATGGCGACCAAAAATATATCAAGTTACGTCAGGCTCGAACTAATTTGACAGCTAAACTAACATAAATTATCTCCTGTCCTTTTCTTAATGAAATATAAAGAAAAAAATGTACTTAACTTAAATTTAGTTTAGTTTAGTTGTGTACAAGGGAATCGGAGCCAATGGCACAATAGACAGAGAACAGTAGATTATCTAAGGCCGCCCGCCGCGTTATTTGCCTACTCTTGCGTTGATGCCCAGGGTTGTCTATTTACTAGCCCCGCACGATGATATTGCGATTGGCGGCCATCTTGGTGACGTAGTCGAACTCGCACCGTCGGTACCGTTCGCAAGTTCAGTCCGCGCTTACCCACACGCACATCGAATATTTTTGTTAGCTTTTTGTTTTTGTTATCCTGTTTTATTGTTTTTCTTGAGTTTTGTTGTTTAGTTTTGTTAACTGTTACTCGTTAAAATGAGTAAGAAATTAATTAACAGTCGTGCTCGTGAAATTATAATTAAAGTGGACAATTATTTTGTTAAAGAGGAAGAGGACTGTAAGTTAGTTCTTGAAAGTATAAACCGTGCTAAAAAAAAAGTGCTTCGGACACTACTGAGGATATTTTAATACCGAAGCAACTGCTAATAGTTATCAAAAATATTTTGCAAAATTTTACCAAAGTCACGGAGCGTGTGGCATGTGCCACAAGCGTTGCAAAAAATACTGTGACGAAATTGCGACGAGAGCGTGAGTCAGAAACAGCCAGTGGCAGCAAAATGAGAACTCCCTCTAAAGGAAAAAGACAAAAGGAGGAATATTTCGACGGGTGTCCTTAACAGCTTTAAGAAATATTATACATTCAATGTATACGGTGAGGAGAGAAATACCCACAATGCGCAAAATATTCCCATCATCATTACAGCGTTAATCCCAGTCGCATCCGAAGCCTTTTTCAGCTTTGGAGTCTGGGGTCCGCTTTACCAGTCCAACTGCTGAAATGGCTAAACTTCGACATTTTCCGTGAAGCGACTGCCGTCTGACCTCCACAACCCGAAGGCGACATCGAAGCATTGCAGTTAGACCAATTGTTGGACTTTTGAGGGCTCCAACAACCCGTAACGACTGCCACTAGATGTTTGTATGGCAACCGGGACCAACGGCTTAACGTGCTTTCCGAGGCACGACCAGACCAGTGCAAGTATTCATATTCATGCATACAAATATTTGCACTGTGCGGGGATCGAACCCGCGCCACCTTGCGCAGCAGCCGCGTCCGCTACCGCTACGCCACGGAGGCTGTCACAATGCGCAAAATATTGGCGGCTTCAAAAGTAGACCTAATTATATTGGTAGTGAAACTACATTAAGAAAAATAATTATATGTGTTTTAGACTACCAATTTAAACGATGCTACCAAAAAAGACTGGCTCTAATTGAAAGACCCCAAATTCAAGCGTGGAGGGCTAAATATATACGACGTATGAAAGAAAACGACTCGCTTGGTAATAACGATAGACCCTTTATTTATCTCGACGAAATGTGGATACACGCACACTACACGGTAAAAAATGTTGGCAAACAGCAACCGATGTCGGAGTGAGACGGAACGACAGCCCTGGCCGCCGATGGATAATAGTTCACGCGGGAAGTTAAAGCGGTTTTGTTGACAAAGCCCTTTTGATGTTTAAAGCAGACACCAAAACGGGGGATTACTATGATTAAATGAATTTCACCAAGTGGCTTACAGAAAAATCAGTACCCAACATACCACGCAACTCCATAATTGTGATGGACAACGCCCCTTATCACAGTAGGGAAGAGAATAGACCACCAAGTATGAACAATAAAAAACAGTTGATGGTTGAGTGGCTACAAGCTCACAACATCGACTTTCCCAACGACAGTACAAAACCTGAACTGTATTTATTAATTGAACGGCACAGACCGCGGAAAAATTATAAAATTGAAAATTTATTAGCTGGCAATGGCCATAAGGTCGTTACCACCCTACAACTGCGACCTCAACCCCATTGAGTACATCTGTAACCTGGTAAAGATGAGGGTGTCAGAAAAGAATGTGGAGTAGTTGGAAATTCGCATTGAAGCTCTGACGTTGGAGGCGTTGGCGTCAATAACTCCAGATGACTGGCGAAGGAAGTCAATCATGTTAAACGGCTTGAAGAGGAATATTGGAATAAAGATCGAATAACTGACGAGTTATTTGTCATAAATACGGCAGACGACAGTGAATCGGAAACGACAGACACAGAAAGCAGTTCTGATTCGGAAGACTATATGAGTAGGTTAATATTGTTTTGAATTATATATAAACATTTTTTTACATACTATCCTGGTTTTATTTATAAGCTGATAGATGTAAGTAGTAATTAAAACATGACTGCTACATACTGTGGACTCTGGTTCAATTCCCGCTCGCAAATTAACAGAAATGTAATTAGAAAAAATTAGTATACATGTAAGAAAGATATACGAATAAGTATATTTTCTTACGTCTAAAAGAATTATTTCCTTGAAATTTTTAATAAGGAAAGTTTATTTGTCAGAATATGGGTGAGTAGGTATAAAGAGTGTATATACAATAAAATTATAAAATACAAATAAACCCTTAACCCCAGCTTATTAATTTTGCATTTAACATTCTTTTGCTAGCTGTCCTTTTGTGTGACAGATGACGTCACAAAGCTGTTATTGTGACAAGGTTCCATCGCAATATCATCGTGCGGGGCTTATAGCTTTATGTCCCATTTAGCTAAAAGTAAAAGTGGTGGTAACCTTAAGCGTTAGTCGGTCACATCTTACTATAATTTTATTGAGTTAATATCATGATTAAGACGCCATATTTGTATCAAATAATACGTAAGACAATAGAAAAAAAAATAGTAATTTGCAGTAGTAGGTAATTATTGTGAAATTGCCCTTATTATACTATACGCGACAAATACGTTTACCTAAACGATATTTCGTAGTCAATCCTCTGTTTTATTAGAAAACTAGGCTTCTTAAAATAAACTTTAGCTCTAAACATAGTATTCAGAAAGTAAATTTAGGAATACATTTATATGGAAAAATACGACTCGGGTACGCTCTTATTGAAGCAAAGAAACTGTGAAATAAACAAAACTAATATTTTATAATAAGATATAAGTATAAATAGGTACTTATATTTCTGGTTCAGTAGGAATGATGAAGAATGATAAGTCCGGGTTTGCGAAATCGTTATTCAGGCACCCGAAAACATTACAATATTTTTTCCCCTTTTTGTAGTCATGATACTCGTAATAATTAATATTATGGTAAGTGGCCGGCGACAGTTGACCAACGCGAGCGATCATGTAATTTACGCGCGTGCTCACAGTCACGCGGCACAGCCCGTACTGCCGCCATCTTATGCCATCCTATATTATGTCAGCGTGTGCGTGAAATCGCGTACCGACACGGCGCACGGCGCGCACGCAAACATTCAAACCGAGAGCGGCTCGTTTGTATGAAGATGTTTTACTGTTCTCTGTCTATTGTGCCAATGGCGCCGATTCTGTTGTTCACAAACTAAAGTAATTTTAAGTTATGTCCATCTTTTTCTTTCCATTTAATTAAGAGAAGGATAGAAGATAACATTTTAATTTAATCCTGTCAAATTGAGATACTCCATAGACAGTTTAGACGCGATTATAAACATGACGTCTAAAATACGCCAGTTTACGTCAGGAGCGCACTAATTTGACAGATCTAAACTGACATTTTATCTTCTGTCCTTTTCTTAACGAAATGGAAAGAAAAAGATGCACATAACTTAAAATTAGTTTAGTTTGTGAACAACAGAATCGGCGCCAGTATCTCATAAATCAGTTACCTATACGTATAAGTAGGTATGTCAATAGGTACAGTAAGGGTCAAAAATGGAGTGCCACTTTAGACCCTTATTGTTAGTGCAATAAAATTCAAAAGGGATAATGCACTTTTGACCCTTGATTATAAATAAACTCCATCATCATCCCAGCGTTAATCCCAGTCGCATCCGAAGCCTTTTCAGCTTTGGAGTCTGGGGTTCGTCTTACCAGTCCAACTGCTGATATGGCTAAACTTCGACATTTTCTATGAAGCGACTGCCGTCTGACCTACACAACCCGAAGGCGACATCGAAGCATTGCAGTTAGACAAATTGTAGGACTTTTGAGGGCTCCAACAACCCGTAACGACTGCCACTAGATGTTCGTAGGGCAACCGGGACCAACGGCTTAAAATGCTTTCCGAGGCACGACCAGACCAGTACAAATATTCATATTCATGCATACAAATACTTGCACTGTGCGGGGATCGAACCCGCGCCACCTTGCGCAGCGGCCGCGTCCGCTACCGCTACGCCAAGGAGGCTGTCTGTGTGTGATTATAAATAAACTAATCTATACTAATATACAATATGTAACAAAAACCCTGTTGTTCCTTCTGCCTACGTTTTAAGAATCGGTATACGGATATAATAAAACATATCATTTATAAAAATTTGTCAAACAAAAATTATAATTAAAATAAATATTTAATTATTAGTATTTGTAATCTTTAACTAATTTCTTACCTTTGCAATTCTGCATGAAGAAGACATTTAAAGCAGAACGTTCCCGGCAATCTCTTTAACTTATAAAATCAGATATTCTAAACATTTTGTCAAATGTGTCGATTTTAATAGTTATTTGATGTTGACCCCTCGACTAGACAATAATTACTTTTTTTAAATTATAATTTCATTAATGAAGTGCTTGTAAGTAAATTTAAATGTCCCTAAAAGGAACAACAGGGTTTTTGTTACATAGTGTATAAAGCTGAAGAGTTTGTTTGTTTGTTTCAACGCGCTAATCTCAGGAAGTACTGGTCCGACTTGATAAATTATTTTAGCGTTGGATAGTCCATTAATCCAGGAAGGCTTTAGGCTATGTAACATCACGCTGCGACCAATAGGAGCGGAGCATATAAAAAAAATAAACATATCCAAACCTACGCGGGTGAAACCAGGCGAGGTGAGGCGCAGCTTGTGTCAGATATACAAAACATAATGATAAATGTCTAGTTACAGTCAAAGTATATTATTACAGTCAGAGTTAATTCATTCAAAATCGTGCATTTACCTGTTTTAGAACCCATATTATCTATTGCAGTAAATAAAGGGAGAAAGGTATTTGCGATGTTAATTCGGCCGCCTATGTATAGGCTGCACTGAATTATTTCACAACAAACGTACGCGCGATATTATTTCCTTATATTATTTAATAAATTTAGTAGAGCCAGTAAATATTTCGTTTAAGGATTTGTTCACAACTGCTTATTGATTTATGACTGTGGCTTCTGTGTTTGGTACATTAGGGATTGTCCTTAAAGGAAATTCTTTCATTGGAGCATTTATATTTGATGATGATGTCAATGTATTCACAGAAGATTCTTATGCTATCTTTTGCACAGATTCTTCTCGACTGTTTAACACTGGTCTACTTTATCTGGCTCGATTCTTCGTTAGTCTTTAGTTTGTCTATACCAAAACTTTACAACCTCTAGCTGCTAATGCGTGAAAGCAAACGTTGTTTTATTAAAAGTCTTAATTTCTGATGTCGATGTCTTGCTTTATTATTCATCATCATCATCTCAGCGGTAATTCCAGTCGTATCCGAAGATTTTTTCTTCTGGAGTCTGGGGTCCGCGTTACCAGTCTAACTATGGATTTTGGCTAAACTTCGATATTCTTCGGTGAAGCGACTGCCGTCTGACCTCCACAACCCGAAGGCGATACCGAAGCATTGCACTTAGATCAATTATTGGACTTTTGTGGGCACCAACAACCCGTAACGACTGCTATTAGATGTTCGTATGGCAACCAGGACCAACGGCTTAACGTGCTTTCTGAGGCACGACCAGACCAGTGCAAGTTTTCATATACATGCATATAAATATTTGCACTGCCTTTGTCTTACATTACCTATTATTCTCTCACATTACAATCTTCTGGTTTCTATGCAAACATTGTGTTATTTTCCAGTTTGTTTCATCTCCTTGTTTGCTACTTCTTTACCAATGTTTGCTCCATCTTCCACATTCTCAACCAGTACAACATGTTCAAGTTTACCTCAAGTTCTTTCACTTGTGTCCTCAGCCCTACAGGTATCAGTATGTAAAAGTGTACCAATCGTTATATCTGGGCTAGTCGTACGGCCTCGCAGGGTATCAGACACCGATCGCTATGTTTCGTAACTTTCAGCACTGATTGCTAGCGTATCAATTTCTTAATTAAAGGTATTAAATCAGATATGTATTGAATGCTGGTGCTGATTGGTTTGGTGTGAATGAATTAAAGTAATTTCTAAAAGTTTATGCTGTCATAATCACCGTAACTTCAAAGTACTTAATGGTTTAATAGCATTGTTCAAATGTACAAGGTGGCTATATACAATTTAATTTTATGAGGTCAATATTGATGAAACGGATATTATTTATTTATTCTTTATTGTACACCAATAACATACATCAAACAAAATACATTCAACAGAACAAAGCATACAATGGGGGCGGTCTTATCGCCGTTGCAATTTCTTCCAGGCATTAATTTATCTGGCGCAAATTTCTCGGCGGGGTCCAGAATCATATTTATTTATAGGTGTAGACTTCATTGTATATACAGCAGAAAAAAACGTAACGAAACATACGATAATTTAAATATACAATGGGCTTTCTTCTCGCTTTTTGCAATCCTTGTAATCTTCATATAAAAGTTTGATCTATCATTGTTAAATTGTTTTTATTTTATTTATTTTCCCGTTATTTAAAATCTTAACCGAAATAATTATAATTCCATTTTTATTGCGATATAGTTCATATTCTGACTAATAAATATACTTTGTTTACACCTGTCCTCACAATAGTATCGACTTTCGTCTTTAGTTTTCATCTCCTCCATTTACAAGTTTTCCATCACCATCAACCTGTTTGTCGTCCCACTGCTGGGCACAGGTCTCCTCTCATACAGAGAAGGATTGAGCCTAATCACCACGCTTGCTCAATGCGGGTTGGCGATTTCAAACTTATAAAGCCCAGGTTTCCTTTTTTTTTTTTTTTGTTAGGATGGGAAATCATCAAATGACCTCTCCCGCTCTAGGCAGAGCGGAAGGGCGTGTCAGACTTTTACTGACTAAAACCCACCCGTGTTTCTTCACTTGCCTGTGCGACGACGGCCAGGGCCACGGTTTCTTGTTTAACCAACCTGCAACCCTGACCCAAAGTCCAGGTTTCCTCAAGATGTTTTCCTTCACCTTTAGTCATTGGTGTCCAAGATATACTTAGGAAGTACATGTAACTTTAGAAAAGTTACATTGGTACTTGCGTGACCTGGAATCGAACCCGCACACTTATACTTGAGAAGCTGGTGTTTTAACCACTAGACCACCACGACTTATCTTACTTAAGTTTTCCATATCTTATCTTTATTAACCAACCTGTTGATTTGTAACTATTTCTGCCTAGCGTTAAGCTTTACCCTATAAGCTCAATACGAGATACGGACGTCATTAGTGTGTAATCTATTCGGAGTTAAATCCTGTTTTAATGGCCGCCAAGTCGTAAATAAAAATGATTGTAAAAATGTGGCGGTTGAGCGACTCTCGTAAGATTATCTGGACACTAAAACCCATTCAATTGTGATGTTTTTACGTTCATCGTTTGTGGTTGGTTTTATAAAAAATCCTCTGAATCAAGACGTAGAAATCCATACTAATGTTATAAATGCGAAAGTATCTCTGTCTGTCTGTCCGGCTTTCACGTCAAAACTACTGAACCGATTGTAATAAAATTTGGTACACAGATAGTCTAGAGCCTGAGAAAGGACATAGGCTATAACACATCCGGCTATGACCAATAGGAGCAGAGCAGGAACTAAAAAAGTTGCGAAAACGGGAGCAAACGCGGACGTACGTATTGCTCCCATTATTTTAACAGGCGCTCATTTTATATCAACTGAGCTCTTTCGGTTCGAAGCTTACGCGGGTGAAACCATGGAGCAAATTGCTCCATGGGTGAAACTGCGGGGCACAGTTAGTATATAATAAACCAAACACAACAAATACAGAGTCAACAATAGCACAGAGATGGTCCTACAAAACTCATTACGATCAAATCCAAACAATATAAATAATAATTTAATACAGCATGACACAAAGTTAAATTTAAACCCTGAATAAATTACTATCCATAATGAATGGTCTTGTCTGATATTAAAATAGATTTCTAGTAACTGGCTGTGAATTTCCTCGAATTGCCCCAACGGATAGCGGACTGGCGAAACAGGCTTCATTCGCGGTGGTCTGATGCATCGCAATGAAACCGACGCCAAAGTGTAATGAAGCAATGAAGTTGTTATTTCCACGTACAGTTGTAGTTATTGAAGTACAACATTAAACGGGTTTCAAAGATCACTTACGTCAATCAGACTTCACTTCATTCAAAAAATAATTTCAATTGTCTACAAGTTTGCAATGCATATTTCTCGGTGGTAGGCCATACATCGGCTGCCGGCACAAGTTACCACCCACCAGACAAAGTCATCCCACCAAGCGATACGTCGTGTTCCGGGATGACGGGTCTGAGCAGTTGTGTTGCGATGTGTGCCGGGTACGATGCGCCAAATGGTGTTGTGTCGGAGTTTGGTCATAGAATAAAGAGAGGGAAGTACGTTATCTTCATACAAACGGACCGCGCGCGGCTTGTATGTGTGCGCCATAGTATCTATGCGTCGCCGCACGCACACCTAAACACAATATTAGAGTGCCTATGACTGCGCTAGTCGCGGCTAGCACGGAACGAGGTTCGCGCGTCACGGCTTTTCGGCACATTAGCTTTTAAAAAATGATCACATAAACTGCAAAGTTGGTATGTCTATTTATGAACAAATAAAAGACTTATATTTTTCAAATTATATTTCTAAAAGTTATTTACAAGGATACGGATATATTACACATTAAAGTTTAATAACAACGCGTTTCGTAATAGTCGAAACCGAAGAAAGTAGGTATTTTTCTGTAGCTAATTTGTAATTTTGTATTAAATGTGTGATTCAATAGATGTTATGTTTGTATTATTTATATTTGTATTAATTAAAAATAAAAATAAATATGGTTCTATATGTGTACAAAACTAAAAATAAAAATTACAAAAAAAAAACTGACTAGTGTATGTAAACTAAATACTAAGCAAATAATTTAAACATAAGCTCTTAGTCTATAAATATTTGTTAGCGGTTTGGGCGACAACCGTAACCGACGACGCGCGGACAGTCGTCAACCCTAAGACAGTAGGCAATTAAATCGCGGATTGGGTCGCAGATAACCTACTTCCCCTCTTTATTCTATGGTTTGGTCGTGGTGGGTCTCCAGATCAAAATCCCTCTTTCGCAATCGTTGGTCGTGTTGTTGGGTTTAACATTGCATCACCTTGCTCAACTAGCGTCTTCCTTCCTATTCACTCAGTTTTTTTGAGTGAAGAGGCACTTAATAAACTAGCGCGCTTTACTATCAACTATTGCATTACTGCTTACCATCAGACGGGATTGCGGTCAATCACTAGTTTATAATTATTTTAAAAAGAAAAACTGTCACATTAATACTAGCCTAAAACATTTGTCAATGATTGATATGAAGTGACGTTATTGATGTTAATGACATTGACAGGGGGTGACAAATCGAAATGGCGGCGTTCTTTTTTCATATTTTGGTCACGGGGCAACCATCAGGCGGGATTGCAGTTTAAAATTAAAAAAAAAAAAAAAGAATACTTAATCACGCCGACGTAATATAAATTATATTTCACATGACTTCTGCAAACACTTGACGAACTCAGATCAAAAATCTGGACCTCAGAAGCAGGTCGTATGTATAGGTCCGAAGACCTACACTTACGGCCTAATGCTTCTAAGATCGAGAAATATTTTCGCCTTAGGCACTCGATGTCTTCCATATTCCGTGGCACAGCCATCGAATCAACTAACACGTCTAGCTTAGAGCCTGTCAAGCATGTTATCTCTCCTGGTCTAAACTGGTATGCGGAATGTACATTGACAGTAATTAAATTAAATAATTGCATGGCAAACGTGTGAGCACAATGTACGAATGTGCTGTAAGGCATTTTTTTGTTGGGTTAGTCTTTTTTATTGACTTGATAGTGCTCTGGCTGTTGAGAGTATGTCATGCTCACTCAAATGTCTCGCTGATGGTGGCGTGTGTGTTGGGTCATTAGGTTCCCTTCAATATGGTTGAGCTGAATGATGCTGATCCATTCGTCTTGTTCGTGAACGGACGCCGTCGGAGGGGACTGGTCATCTCTTAGCTGCCACGGCGTATTTTAATTTCTGAATTGATTTTTGTGTGTTTTCCATTATGGACGCTCTCGGCGTACAATTTATTTCTGCATCGTTCTCACACGGTTGATTTCAACATGAATGATGTAATCAAATATTTGTAAAATTAGCTTGAAAATTTAAAAGAGTGTCCATGGAGTTTCTTGCCCGTTCTCCTCCATAGGTACCTACTCTTTGGAATGGGCGACTAGCTTCATCTTATTGACTGACCGACCTTCTGACAATTCAAAAGTGCCTGTAACTGGTTTATTTGAAATAAATGCTTTGATTTTGATTTTGAGTAAGGCATGCGCGAAATCGCATGCAAATAGATGTGAAAAATGATCATAAGACAGCCAGTTAAATTATTATTTTTTTCTTCTGTCCTTTTCTGAATTAATTAGAAAGAAAAAGATGCACTGAAATTAATTTTAGTTTAGTTTGTAACAAGAGTCTGACGTCATTATTTAGTTTTTGCAGCTCTTTCATCTCAGCGTTTAAGTGTCAGTACTTTGGATGGAAAGGTTAGCTCTGAATTTTTTAGATGTTAATCTTTTAAGACTAGTTCTTACGTACCGTTTGGGATTTGGCACTGTTTGAGATTACAATGTGTTACAGGATGGCAGACAATGATTACTTGACAAATGATTGGCTAGAGGGGTAATTGTGTACCACATTAGTAGTTCAATTTGAAATTTCAACAACGTTGATTGCATTGTTGAGTATATGTATATACATTTTTCGAACCTATGAAGGAATACATTAACAATATCCTTCAAAATGATTTAGATTGATATAATAGAATAAACTATTATCTATTATGTACACCATAAAAACATAAATATAGAAATTTCACATAGGATGACACATAGGCAGTCTTATCGCTTTAGAGCGAGTGATAGTGTTGACGCAATTAGGATGTTGTTTTATAGATTTTCGAAAGATATCATATATGTATAGTAAAAGTGCATAGTGCTGCAGCCTAATTCACGTTAAACAAATATCTATTTTATTCCAATGACTATTAAGTTGATTTCAGAGAGATTAGCAGTATTGAATGAATTCTTGAAAATGCATGAAGTTGTAAAGTGAAATGGACTTTATTGTGAACGAGTTAAAGTTATTTGTCGATAAACTTGTATTAGTTCATATTTTTGGCTAAATGACGATTGCAGATTAGTTATCTAACTTAGTACTTGGTTTAGATACTTTCTGCAAAAGTAAAGAATAGTGTCGACAAGTCTGACCGGATTCAACTAAATACCAATATAATATTTTTCACGAAGTAACTACCTAAGTGGTATCCTGATGTTGTCAGACTTTCTGGCGTCTTCTACTTCTTCAGGTCTTACCTAGTTGCATAAAACTAATTCGGATGGATGAGCTTATCCATTATTTGTTAAGTGATTTCTGAGAAGAACAATTCTTCGATTGTTAAAAGTTTTTTTTTTTTAATAATTATAAACTAGTGCTTGACTGATGGTAAGCAGTGATGCAATCGTTGATGGCAAAGTGCACTAGTTTATTAAGCCTATTCACTTAAAAAACTAAGGAATAGGAAGGATGACGGCAGTTGAGCGAGGTGATGCAATGTTTAAACCCAAGACCAAACAATGCTGCGCTAGAGGGAGATTGATCTGGAGACTCTCCACGACCAAACTCCCCACACAACAACATTTGGCGCATCGTACCCGCCACACAACGCAACATAACTGCTCAGAACCGTCCTCCGTACGCTTCACCAGACATCATACCGAATCGCTTGGCGGCAAGACTTTGTCTGGTGGGTGGTAACTTCTGCCGGCAGCCGATGTTATGGTCTACCACCGAGAAATTTTTTTATGTACATAATGTTATAAACTAGTGCTTTACTGCAATCCCGCCTGACGGTAAGCAGTGATACAATCGTTGATGCTAAAGCGCGCTAGTCTATTAAGAGTCTATTTACTCTAGCCTTGAAGACACTTAAATTTTAGTCAGACGGAAACACCGCTGCTGGCAAGTTGTTTCAGTCCTACAATGTACGCCGTATAAACGATACGGGGCATAGATTGCAACTAAACTTTCTGGTTACAGTACTTACCTGTATCTAATATATTCTCAAAAACGGCATATAAGGTAAATTTCATTGTAAACACAATATGATACCAAAATCCTAGATCTACTGGAATCCTCAATTAAGTTTGCTTTAACCAGCGATAGTGGGGAATGCCGAATGAATGGTCGGCGTACTTGAAATATTGGGCCGTCGCCAGGCAGACTTACTGGACAACCTTGGCTTTGAATGCAATTCATTAAATTGTTAATTGGTGGTTCGTCCGATTGTATTTTTTTGTCGCAATTGAATATATTGGTTGACAGCCGCCGTGGCGTAGCGGCAATGAACGCGGCCACTGCGCAAGGAGGCCCGCGTTCGATCCCCGCGCAGTGCGAATATTTGTATCCATGAATATGAATATTTGTACTGGTCTAGTCGTGCCTCGAAAAGCACGTTCAGCCGTTGGTCCTGGTTCATACATATGGCAATCGTTACGGGTTGTTGAAGCCCTCAAAAGTCCAACAATTGGTCTAATTGCAATGCTTTGAAATCGCCATCGGGTTGTCGAGGTCAGATCGCTTCACGGAACATGTCGATGTTTAGCCAAAATCGTTAGACTGGTACTAACGTACTGGCGGACCCCAGACTCCAAAGCTGAAAAGCTTCGGATGCGACTGGGATTAACGCTGAGATAATGATGATGATGAATACATCAGTACTTTTTTGTAGATCAAAATTGTAACACAACTCCAAAACATTGTTGCAAAATCTATGTTGGAAATAGCAGTCTAATTACCTGGATAAGCGATATATACCATTAAATATAACCATTGGTTATAATACATATTACCTGTGGATGGACCTTAAATAAAATAGGTGCAAGCTCCCTTCTTTTAATAATTTTGAAGCATATTATTAATCCATTGCTCCATATGTCCGAAAAATCTGTTTGCTGAACAACGTCAATAACGCAATGAAAGTTGTTGAACTGTCAAAAGGAAACCCTTTACTGATAGTGTGTTACGCAATTACTCCTCAAATATAGGGTTTCAAATTCAAACGATGAGATGGTGAAATGCTCCGGTTCTCAAATGTCACAATGAATGTCTCCATTCATTGATATTACGGGGAATATGGGAGTATTTAAGTGCATGCTAAACTACGGAAGCCTAAAAGCTAACAAAACAATTGCCACTGTATGCAACAGGTGGCGCCTTGCCAAATCTGAATGCGTTTGCATTCATCTCACCTCAAAATTAACTCCTAATTCAACACCTTAAAGTCTATGTTCCTATAGAATAGGGAATGGTTCATTTTACTTTGTGTAATGGGAGTGCGACTGTTGTCAAAATGACAACGAACTCATTTTGGCAAGTGGCCAAGTCGCAAAAGATAAAAGAGTATTTTTAGTTTTATCGAGTGTTACACATTATTTGTCCGATTTACTTAATGAGGATGTAAGAATTGTGTCAGATACAGTGACACAATTCTTACATTACACATTACTTCATTACATTCTTACATTACATTATTTCACATTCACTTTTACATCAACACAATAGGTAGATTGATTTTATTATTAAGTTACTAGCGCCTAAACTTACATCTGATGCAAGAAGAATCGTTAATGTAGATAATAATTATAAGTAGAAAATTGTAAATATGAAGAAAAATGTACTTAAAAGAAATAAGAAGACAAATAATGTAACTGGGTAAAGAGCGACCCAAAAACTGGCCAATACCGCAAAAAAACACTAAGCGGAAAAAAATTAATTGGCGGAAAAAACAAACACAACAAAAATTCTTGCCAAGCAAGCAGTAAAAGACAGCAAAAAAAAAAACTTATTCATGCACATATTGCACATAGTGTCCACAATTGCGTCTTTAAGCAAACAAAAAAGATTATTTTTAGGTCGATTAGTAATATACGTTGCAAGCAGAAATAGTCCATACGGTGGTCAGATGGTGGCGATAGTAGCGACTGCTATTCAGTGGTTGAGAATTTAATTGTGGTTCATTAAGGTGTAATATGTGTTTTATCTTCAATGCTTAGGATTGCATTTTGGAGGCCTTTGTCCAGCAGTGAAACTGAAGAAGAAGAAGGATTGCGACTACATACGGGTCGACTTCTAGCCTGCCTATTTGGCCTCCACAACCCAATTCCTGGATAAGATGACACCAGATGATTAGTCCGATTTTCAGGATTCTGACGTCCTGTAACGATTGTTAAAGTTCCACGATTGACAGCCGGGAGTAACACTTTCCTAAGCACGGAGACATCTCAATATATAAATATGAACACTCATCCAAGAACCGACCGTGGTGACAGTAGCTTAACCTATCCAACAACCCCAGTTGTTACTCAATAATCACCCAATAACTTTAAACCAAAAATCTCTCACCACAGGATGCTAAAGATCGCGCGAAATGGAGGAGAATGTGCAGGAAAGCGGACCCCGGGCTCCAACACGAAAACCGCGTATGCAACCGGGATAAACACTGAGATCATGATGAACTCTGAACCAAAAAAAGCAATCAAGAATTGTATATTGATTGTTTTTGGAGGCCCCCAACAAGGTGAACTCATGACCTGGTGAAAGGCGTGGGAAAACGATGTATGCGGGCAGTAGAAGACCGCTCATCTTGGAAAGCCTTGCGGGAGGCTTTTGTCCTGCAGTAGACCAAAGGAAAGAATATAAGGTGAAGGAAAACATCATGAGGAAACCTGGACTTTAAGTAGGCCTCTATGTATGTCGTGGTGGCCTAGTGGTTAAAATACCAGCCTCTCAAGTATGAGTGTGCGGGGTCGATTCCAGGTCAGGCAAGTACCAATGTAACTTTTCTAAAGTTATATGTACTTTCTAATTATATCTTGGACACCAATGACTGATGGTGAAGGAAAATATCTTGAGGAAACCTGGACTTAAGTCTGAAATCGCCAACCCGCATTGAGCAAGCGTGGTGATTACGCTCAATCCATCTCTGTATGAGAGGAGACCTGTGCCCAGCAGTGGGACGACAAACAGGTTGATGGTGATGAGGCTGAAGAAGATTGTTTTTTGGTTCAGAGTTGTTGCCCAATCGTGGCAATACCCAATCAACATTCCACAGAACATTGTTCCAACAGACACGAATGACGAGGAGCAAGGAACGTCCATAACTTTTTATTTTCACGGATTGCCGGGCTCGAGGCGGCCGATGAAGTTGGATGAAACTTTTTCCAATCAATATGGATTTTTCACTACATCTGTCCGTTAGAATTTGCACGCAGATATAAATATTGAGGCTCGGATGGTATATTAGATGCTTCTTTTTGTTAGGTTGTCTGTTTATTTGGCTTTTGGTTTATAGTGTTTGTTAGTTTAGAAAATTGTTAGACAGATGTCAGGTATTCACATCTAGCTACTTTTCTTGTTTGATAGATTTTCATTTGTATCACTATAGTATTCACGGTTATATACAGTATGTTAAATAACAGAGGGCGTTCCCTTAAACTCGTTAATATATATCATTAATAGATTAAAATAAAAATATCAGCATAGAAAAATAAGCATAAAAAATCCGAATAAAAAAAATTCTAATTGGAAATAAATTTGAAACCTCCTGTTTTAAATCAAAATAGTAGTCGTCATGTATAAATAAATTGCGACGTTGCCGTTTTTCTTGTTCGCGTGTACAGTGTGTTTTGTTTTACAATATTTTACAATATTTTCTTATTGGAAAAAAATTTAAAACATTTTGTTTTCGAATGGAAATATTTTTTTTAGCATGTATGTATGCTATACTATTTCGGGTTAACGGGAACGCCCTCTGTTAGTTAACATACTGTATATAGTCGTGGTGGCCTAGTGGTTAAAACATCAGCCTCTCAAGTATGAGTGTACGAGTTAGATTCCAGGTCAAGCAATACCAATGTAATTTTTCTAAGTTTTATGTACTTTCTAAGTATATCTTGGACACCAATGACTGAATAGTGAATACAAGTTGAAGGAAAACATCTTGAGGAAACCTGGACTTTAAGTCTGAAATCGTCAAACCGCATTGAGCAAGCGTGGTGATTACGCTTAATTCTTCTCTGTATGAAAGGAGACCTGTGCCCAGTAGTGGGACGATAAAAAAGGTTGATGATGATGATAATTCACGGTTGATTGGGCAAATTTTACAATTCCAGGTAGCTTGACGTGCTGACGTGTGCACTATTTTAATGTTGAAGGGTGTTTTTTGTGTCACTGCCCTTAGCAGGCTGCAGAATAATCATAATCATTTCTGTAACATAACAATATTTAAAAAAAAAATCTCCTCTTTTTCACTCTTTCGAACATTGTCATAAAATATTTTCACTTGACTTTCTTCAAGTAGAAGCTGTTTCCTTTTAATGCCTCCATTAAAACTTCCTAGAACTGGAACATGAAATATACACATTGAAAGGAAGAATCAACGAATCCTCAAGAATATGGAATATCTATTCTTTAAAAACATCACCCACACAACTGAAAACATTACACCGTCTCCAATAATTCAAGGTTCTCCCCAATATCGATAAGAAAGCCATTATGCAACAAGTGGTAACTTTAGCTACTGATACTAAAACGCACAGAAGGATTACTTCTGCACACTTTTCTCAACATATCTTACTTGGTATGCCCTTATAAAGAATAATACAGGAACCCCAAGTTGCTGTATTATTCTTCTTTCATGCCTCTAACGATCTTTGTTATCCGTAATTTATGTGTTAACATACTTTAGAAAACAATCTTAACTTAGTAAGTGTAACGCTACAAGCGTATTTTGCCCCGTGACTACAATATGAAAAAAGAACGCCGCCATTTTGTTTGGTCACCTCCTGTCAATGTCATTAACGTCAATGACGTCACTTCATCAATCATTGACAAAAGTTTTACGCTAGTATAGCTTGGAACGTCATTAGTCATTAATATGACCGATTAAAAATATTATAATTGTATAGACATTGTTCTAAGCTATGGGAGGGGCCTGTAGCTAAATAACAACAGCAGCACAGCAGGGTAATTGCATAATATACTCTTAATAGCAATGGGTTTCATTTTGACAGATTAACAACATTCATTGCGGCATTTACGTTGTTGAGCAGAAACATTTTTCGAAAATATGGCTCAATGTATTTATTAGCTGTAAGCTTCAAAATGACTCCAACTGGTAATAATGGTGTGTTACGCAATCAGGTCCAGGTCGATCGAGCAGGTTAAGCTATGCTTGCCATGATTGGTTTGTGCATGGGTGACTAGATACATACTGAGACCCCGCCGTACCTTGCAGCATGCCCGCTGGAAGCAAATTGATCCAGTCCTTCGATTTATTGGGTTCTGGAGTGGCGGCCACGCACCGGAAGACGCAGCGTAGGGAGGCCCCCAACAAGGTGGACCGATGACCTGGTGAATGCGATGATGCGGTAATGCGGGCAGCACAAAACCGGTCATTGTGGAAAGCCTTGGGGAGGCTTTTGTCCAGCAGTGGACCTCTATAGGCTGAAAATTCCCACGCACACTCTGCAATATGCATCCTTTAGAATACTGGCTGCCAACTCATTTGTTCTATTGAAACTTCTGGCCATATTTTCCTATGGATGGTGTAAGCTGCTGTGACCCAGTTTCCGTGTCAAGGTTGCCTCCCGGAGCAACAAGTAGGGCCCTACATACGCTCCCGGTGAAAGTGTTCGTGATAATCAAACATGGCTATATAACTTTTATTGGGTTAGAACAATAAGATTATTTGTTAAGGAAAGATTGTTCCAACTGTGATTTCTGGGCCGGACTTTAACACGAGAAAATGCTTTAGTTTCACAAATAATTGATTTAATATTTTCCTTGTCTCCACCCGTTTGTGAGACCTTTCTATACTGTGACAAAGTAGTTTATTTTTCATTTTTCCTTTCCCAGATCTGTTGAAAGAAATTTCTTAAATAATCTGTATCCATTTCACTGTGTGTTCAGATGACAGCAGGTCAATCTAAAACTGTCAAATATTCCCATTCAACCTTGAGCCTTAATGCTTTGGCGATAAAGTTAAATACATAAATTTTATTTATTGTAGTAGCTCGATGTGGTCTTGTCTGTACTTTAATGATTAAATAAATAAGAGAAGCTTCCCCAGCCTATAGAGGTCCACTGTTGGACAAAGGCCTCCCCCAAGGCTTTCCGCAATGACTGGTCCTGATATGTCCATCGATTCCCCGCGACCTTCACTAGGGCATATGTCCACCTTGTTGGGTCAATCGATCAGCTGAACCCGATTTTATCCTTCAGGAGTCTTTGAACCGTGGATGAAGACCATACTTATAACTGTAGAGTCTTCCATGCATCGGACTTCACGTTAAGCTTTAGGAACCAACTGTCATACGTGGATGTTAGACAGTCATTACAGAAACCCGAAAGTCTGATAACCATTCTTACCAATGGGTATCGTTGTACCAGTACCATGGTTGTGGAAGCCAGGTAGGCAGTTCCCTCCATGTAAAATACTCGTATTCAGCTAGCTAAATGCAGCTAGACTTGAAGCCCATCCAAATATATGTATTTAGATAAGGCTAGGTTATGACATAAATGATAAATAAATAAAACTTTCTAAACAGACTTAAAACGTCTTTAGATTAGAAATGTTAAACTATAGAAATATGGTCATCACAAAAAAAAAAAACATTAACCCTGAATGTCATTGACCTATCATTTATAAATGTTGGTAGTAAAAACTGGCACAGTTCTTATTAATTACAATTAAATTGTGGTGAGTTTATAATTGTGGTTTCTTTGGGAAACAAGCATTAGTCATGCGACGAATTGATTGAATTATAGGTAATTTTTAGGTTCTGAGTTGATTAATGATTACTCATATAAATAAGTCACTTTTTTTTAGTTCTGTTCTGTCTCCTGCTTGTTATGGAGGGAAGTGGAAAAAATATCTTTTTTCTTACTCCTCTGCAATTTTTTTCTGATTAATTTCGTTGCGGGACCCAAGACAGTTGAATCGTTTCTCCGGGATTCGTTGAGCTTCATTGCTCGGCGTTTTTCTGGCGGTCTCCACTGTTGATTCTGGCTTTCAGGAGTTGCAGTGGGTTGGGAACAGTGTGGCGGGTTAAGTCACTTTTTGACATTTACTAACAGTTGGTGGTCAAGTAATTGTGATGTAGTATTATGTTTTATAATATTGAGTTAACCATTAATTCAGCGCATGCATAAAATAATGTTGTAACATATTCGAAAACGGTTGATGACGATGATGATATTCGATAGACTGTAATCAAATATAAGTTTAACAAAAAATAACTTTAAGTCTTATACAATAAAGTTGAATTTACGCTACAACTACAAAAATGTTTCGTCTTTTACCTAAATTCTAATTAATTATTGAGAACTAGGTAGTTCTTCTTTATAAAAAATAACAAAAAAAAAAAAATAGTGCTAGTCAGACAGTGAAATCAAATTAATTAGGTACCACTTAAAAAAATTTGTTGAAATAACGTCAATTTGAAAAGTAAATTTTATAATATTTGTATTCCTTCTAATAAAATTTTTATAAAATTTTGCTTCAGTTATATATAAAAAAAAAAACGGAAATTTCGGGATTCAGAATCATGTACTGATTCGGGCAGCGATGACGACGGGCATCTGGTATTCAAATATTTTAACCAAAGCAAGCAAATATTAAAACATATTCTGTTTCCGATAATCTATTAAGATTATCGGAAGCCTATTAGCTATTAAGCTAATAGGCATCTTTCGTGGTTATTACATAAATGTTAAGAAAATCGAGGCTGGCTACCTTTGAGGTAACGTTGAATTAACAACCTTTCTAAATTCCGTCCGATCTTATTACAATCATCCCCACTTTTAATATTACATAACGTAACATGTTCTAACATAATAAGATGTATTCATTCACTTATAGAAGCGTAGCTAAAAACGGTGAAGATATTAAGAATTTATAATGAATAAACATGATTGAATCGGCAATCATTCGCTAGCATTCCACGCTGTTGGAAAAATAAAGGCCTTATAATGCGTATTAGAAATTGAATTCTAAGCTAATGTCCTCGTTTAAGTTTGCAAAATAACTTAGGTTTCAAAAATCAACTTAAGTCGTATATAATAAAGAAACTAAAGAAAAAAAGTATTTGATTTCAGTCGTTCTAAATTGCATGATTTAATTCCCCCGTCTCCGTTCCACCATCGGACGACCCGACGTACGGCGACTTTCCACCCTTACGCTGTGACACCACTACGATCCTGACGAAGCGTTTCGCTTCATCTTTTATTCCGCGTACATCGAGGGGCTGAAACAATTTGCCGGCGGCGGTGTTTCCGTCACACTACAATTTGAGTGTCTTCAAGGCTAGAGTGAATAGGCTCTTAATAAACTAGCGTGCTTTACCATAAACGATTGCATCACTGCTTACCATCAGGCGGGATTGCGGTCAAGTACTAGTTTATAATTTATAAAAAAAAAAAAACTAATACATTAATTTCTTTGTCAGTACACTGCCATGGATGCCACATCTAGTAAAACATTTATATTTCACTTTAAATCCGTGTTTTCTCGATTGGTGTTTAGTTGACATTTACTAATTTTAAAGCTACCCTCGAATTTAGTATTAATTTATTACTTTTTTAGACGATCTTCTATATATGCTTGACAAACATTTTATGTTTTAGTTTCTCAGTAAGTGAAATGGTGTTAATTCTTAATGAGAAATAATAAAGTTCTAAAAAAACACGAAAGAAAAGCATAACATTTCATATTTTCACACATAACCTCTAAAATCTTCTACTCAAGAAGTCTACTACGAGAATATCGTAGAGCATTCCGGTTCGCCCCAAATCGTAGCAGTGTGCCGATGACCCCGTGCCGCGAGGTCACTTGTTGCGGCGCAGAGCGAAAGTGACCCTGCTTGTCTGCCGTAACATTAGTGGACCATCGAAACTGAAAGTACTACGACAGAATATTGTTATGCTGTTTTTTTGGGAGATAGTATTCATGCAAATCGTTTGTTTTTGTCGTTCGGTTCGTGAGAACTAGTTTGTGACTCAGTTTGTATTGATATTATACCATCTTGATGTATGTTATAGTTAAAACAGGATAGCGTTCGGTTGATTTCTTCCTGGGGAAGAAAAAAGAAGGGGAGATTTCCCCTTCTTTTTTCTAACTAGGTGTCTAACACAAAATTTGACGTATTATAAAATGGATTTAGTAATTTTATTTATAGGGAAGAAGTAAGCACCTACCTATGATTACCTATGATTTTTTTTTTTAAATACATTTAAAATCTAAAGCTTGACCGCAATCCCGCTTTATGGTAAGCAGTGATGCAATCATTGATAGTAAAGCGCACTAGTTTATTAAGAGCCTATTTACCTTGAAGACAATTAAATTTTAGTCCGACAGAAACACTGCCGCTGGCAAATTGTTCCAGTCCCTCGATAAACGCGGTATAAAAGAAGAGGTGAAACGCTTCGTTCGGATCGTTGTGGTGTTAACAACGTAAGGGTGGAAACTCGCTGGACGACGGGTCGTTAGATGTTGTTTTACTTTATATTGTGTGTTTGGTTTGATTTGATAATCCTTCAAAGATAGAATACATTTTCAGTTTATTATGTGCGTCATGTATGTCGCCACTGTGCTTTTATTGCGAACGCTATCATAACAGTATAAAGACCTCCTTGCAAAAACTCTTCACATATTAAAATATCTATGCATAAAATTGTCTATGACATACGTCAGTCGATGTTACATATTATGTTGATAAACTCTTTGGGATGTTGTTTACTTTGCCTCGTGTTGTTGTAATACATATACAAATAAGTAATAACAGGCTTCAGTGATGGGCTGTGTTCAATATTTGCAACAGATTGTTATATGGTATGTATGCCTACATTAATGTATAGGCATTATTAATGAATTATACACATTCATCCTTTTACAAACAAAATATAAATCTAAAAGTCTTACTGGAACATATGGACAAATATATAAAAAGTAATAAATAAATAATCAATAAGATTAAAAATATTCATCTGCTGTCAATAGACATCGTGCCCAAAAGGCTGGCACCATTGCCACACAACGTGGATTCTTTCATAAAATATGCATTATTTTTTGGTGATACGAAACCCGAAACACGAGTCCAGTATTTTTAAGTAAAGATGTATGTATCTATGTACAAAATTTCAAAAAGATATAATGAAAACACACAAAATGATGAGCTTGCTATTCTTCTTGATTGTCCTAACAAAAACATGTGCAAAGCTCCGTTCGGACGGGTGAACGCGGTGCGTTGACTTCTAGCATTAGCTGTTGCACGCGCGAAGTACTATTGTCTATCGTAAGCTGTGTGAGGGCCCTCGGTACCTACACTGCAACAATTTGTAAATGTATTTGGGTAAATATAACATGTTGTAAAAATGATTGGAATCGATTGAGTTGCTTATTCTGAACAAACTATATTCAGGTTTCGCGTAAACAAAAAGTAATGTTGTATATAGGCCAGACCTCTTGCCACGTGAAGAGTATCATCACTTAGATTGCTTGTGGATCGTAGATTGTTAAGCTTCTTTTGAGCGTATTACTAAACTAATGGACGACTGTGCCCATCGATCTCCACGTAGTAACGTATTTGCTCTACAAGATCCTCCTTTGTACCGCGTACATCGGACTGGAACAATTTGCCAGCGGCGGTGTTTCCGTCGGACTACAATTTGAGTGTCTTCAAGGCTAGAGTGAGTAGGCTCTTAATAAACTAGTGCGCTTTACCATCAACGATTGCGTCACTGCTTACCATCAGGCAGGATTGCGGTCAAGCGCTAGTTTATAATATAGATATATAAAAACAAACAAGATACTATTTATAAATCTGTCACTATATGAAGTAGCCAATAATATTAATTATTCCCACCGACAGGACACCGACCCTTCTCTGTGAGGGGAGACACTTGGCACATGTCCCAACACAAAAGTACATGATGGTCTCCTAAGCCTCTTTTGTGTAGAGTAAAATGTAACTATACCACAAACGGATCTCTTGAGTCTATTTCATTACAAACCTTATGGAAAAAAAGTATCGCCATACTTTGGTGTATTTCGGCATGATGTCTCGAATAACCGTCGTTATTGACTTGTCTGGTGAAACCGTACGGAGGACGTGTCTGAGCAGTTGTGTGCCGGGTACGATGCGCCAAATGTTGTTGTGTCGGGAGTTTGGTCATGGAGGGTCTCTAGATCAATCTCCCTCTGGCGCAGCATCGTTGCTAGTGTTGTTGGGTTTAACATTACGTCACCTCGCTCAATTACTTACTCTACTACTCTTCATTTTTTCATCGCTGCTTAACATCAGGCGGGATTGCAGTCAAGCACTCGTTTATAATTATAAAAAAAAATTGCGACTATTTAAAGCGTAAAACGTTTATTGAGGACGATATTCTCTCAGCATATAATTTATCCTTTCTATAAAAATATTTTTAAATTAATTTAAAAATAAAATAAATAATTTAATTTTAAATTAAAATAATATTATTTTTCTTTAAGTACAGTGTTCCAATAATTGTTCGCTGCACCGAAAGACGTCATTAAACCAGCGCTGGCTTTAGCTGGGAAGCAGCGCTGCGGTTTTGTCTTGCATAGGGTCGCAGTATTATGCTGAGCGACAGCCGTTTTGCGTAGATATGACACATAATATTTCCTACAAACATTTCTTTGTTTTTTATGTTCTTTTTTTGAAAGCATGTTTACCGTCACCAAACTATTTTTTCTCTTTCCTTTCTTTCTTCACACTGTCCTATACCAGGAGTATATAAAACGAAGATTATGTCAAGACGGGTCGGACTAGGTACAGATTGCCCATTGATCACAGCTTAACCTGATTCAACCTCAGCGATATATTTACCTTATTTCTTTGATGTTTTTTTTCTTTCGGTCCCTTGGACGTTGGATCAGATTATCCTTATAGCCTTCGATAAAATAAACTTCGTAGTTTTCTTCACTTCACATGGCCGTGTATAATGTATCTTTGAAGATCCTTCATATTAGGTCCTATATCGACTTTCAAAAAGAGCTTTCAAAAAGTCACCATTTCTCACTTTATTTTGAAGATGGGAAGAATAAGCAGTGTCTTGTCTCCTAATAAAAACAGACTGCGATCATCAATTTGTCTGGCAAGTGTAATGTACATGGAAATGTACTTGTTGACCCTTTCTTACGAGAGCATTAGAGGGCTTATGATATAGAATAATAGCCTTTTAAGGGTAAACATTAAGAACTCATCTTATGTTTCGGGTAAAACTTAAAACCTCGTTCTAGATACTTTGCATGTTCAGTACTCTACATTAATTCCTCATTCTGCAATGGATTGGACATTTCCGTTTGGTTGCGATGAATTTGTAAAGGAATTGTCTGCGAATTGGTCCCAATTTGTCTTTGGGTCATCTTTGTGTCATTGGAGTTGGCTTATTGGCTGATTTGCCAAATGTTTGCCAAACGTGGGTGTGGTTTGTTGCTTAGTTTCTGTTTATTTGTTCGTCTGTTTTTTGTATAGAACTTAGTTCCGTGACTAGTTGTGACATCAATTTTGAACAGGTTATGCATGTTTGATGCGTTTATATATTGTGTTACTAGCTGATCTGGCGAACATTGTTTGCCATATATGCAGGTATATTATTTCTAGGAAATATTTTATTAAAATCGTCATTAAAACAGGGCTTGATCGTGGAAGCGTGAAAATTGAAGTTGTATATATTTTTCAATGCTAAACCATCATAATAAAGTTAAGTATGGGGTGGACATTTGGACAATCCTTATCGCTTATTGGTTAGGTTACTACTCTCTGATCTTAGACCTACTGAATATACGATATACTTATATGTATAAAATTTTATAAAATTCGGTCAAGTCTTTTCGGAGGAATATGGTAACTAACATTGTAACACGAGGATTTTATGTAACGTGACCATTTATTCTTTGAATCAAAACGGAACATTAGTTACTCAAATTGGAACATTAGGTAATCAAATTTTAGCGCTGTTTCTGAAAACGGGACAATTTTGCATCCTAGAGTTCGTTTCGGGGACACCGGCACTCCTAATTATAAAAAGGGACATTCCATTACACATTAGGAAATCAAATTTTCGCTCTCTCTCTGAAAACAGGACAATTTTGCACATAAAAGTTCGTTTCGGAGACACCGGGACTCTTAATTATAAAAAGGAACATTCCCGTTCAAAACGGGTCTTCTGGTCATATCTATACTAATATATAAAGCTGAAGAGTTTGTTTGTTTCTTTGTTTGTTCGCGCTAATCTCTGGAACTACTGGTCCGATTTGAAAAATTCTTTTTGCGTTGGATAGCCCATTAATTCAGGAAGGCTTTAGGCTATATAACATCACGCTGCGACCACTAGGAGCGGAGCATAACTAACTCCACGCGAACGAAGTCGCTGGCGGCCGCTAGTTAGTTATAATGTAACATAATTAGACAGGTGTGTTATTTTGACGTGGGCGTTTAATTATGTAAAATATACTTACTTAAATACGGCTGCGCTTATGCTTGCTAATACAATAATTACAACAATAAGTTTAATAGACTATAGTACTTACAATGTTGTTTTGTTCACAGGGCGCTATCAGTGATCAAGGCTCCCGTACCAGCATGTAGTAGTCAGTGAACGATAAAATCATTAAAATTTTCACTCGCGTTCTAACTTATAACAAGATGGCCGACGTACTCGAAATCGACCCCGTGGACGATGACCTCGGTTACGATTATGATACAACAAAGATCCCAGACATCATTGCGCCGGACGAAATGATTGAATCTGGGTACCAGGAGGGGTCTGAACAAAGTTACGGGGATCGTAGGGACTCGAAGGAGGGTTTCGGGGGCGAAGGAGACTCTGACAGTGGAGTGGACGGTGTGAGCAGTGGCTGCAGTGTCGCCGATGACTGTCCCGTGGTGTCGATCAATGATGTAGTGGCATATTATGATGACATTCGTCCGAGGAGGCGGCATGTTCCTCAACTCAGCTTCTACAATGTGGACATCGAGCGACTGGCCATGGATGCTCTTATTCAGGTGAGTTTAGCAAATAGTTTTATTTATCCCTTTGAGTCGTTCCTTATATTAGGATTAGGATCGAGATCGGGATCCTCTTATGGATCTACAATCTAAATGAACGTAAAAACATACTGTTTAAGTACCCGGAAACCTTAGTGTTAGATGGAAGCAGTATTTCTTTACATAATGTCGGGCTTTGTTTTTGCCAATTTATCTAGGGAAATAATAGGCTCCCCATTTGTCTTACCCCAGCTATCTGAACGACCTTTATAATGAAGGTTACAAGATTAATATGCACTTAGGCCTTTGATGATATCACTATTTAACCCAAGACAGAGAAGAAGAAATATATAATATATTGCTTTTATATATACTTAAATCAATTATTGTTGCCATAGAGATAAAAATTATTCTCTTGGCGACTCATAATAGACGAAAAATGTCTCCTCTTGAAAAACCTTTAGGTGAATTTAAAGCTACGTTTTCGCACTGATTAAAATTGTTTTCTGTGTAAACAAAACAAAAATATAGGATTGCTTAATCATGTACCAGGAGAGCATAGGTATGTAGCAAGCGATCTCGCTAATGCTCACTTTAATATGCAATACATATGCTCTCTTAATTAGAACGAAGCTGTTTCCGTACGATCTCTTGGCGATGACAGAATAAGAAATACGGAACTAGCCAACACTACTGGAATTACAATATGGAAAGAAGTTTCGTATTCTGTATATGTAATCAGATTACAGTACAAAGGTAACGTTGTTGTTCAAATGCTATTGGAATGGATTCCCAATTCGTGAAATATTTGATATCCTAACTACAATATAGTAGAAGTATTATGAATTCGAAAGTGTGTCAGTTATAGCTTACACGCTAAAATGACAACGGATTTTTATGAAATTTCAGTTCATGACCTCTAGACGGAAATAGGATACTTACTTTTTATTCTAGATCACATATGAAGTCGCGAACAATAGCAATACCTACATAAATAATGAAAACCAAGAGTTATTTATTCAAATTAGGTTGAAATGATGAAGAATGTGTTTTTAAAATAAAAAACATAGATACTTCTACTTTCATATACATATAATGATAAATTAATATATTAATAGCAGATTAGAGTATGTAGTGTATTTTAAAGGCAATCTTGTAGGAAACCACATTCAAGTCATTAACATAAAACGGCACTATTGTGTAAGAGGCAGCTAGTATTTTATTTGTTCTCCAGGAAGTTTAGGAGCTTCATATAATGCGAATAATGGACTGGTATAGCGAGTCTTATGAAATATTTGGTAAGCATTTATTGTTTTAGGTTTTACGCATACGATTACATCTTTGTGGTAACTTCCTAAAATTTATCAATAAAGGAATACGTAAGATAATACTTTAAGATAAAAATATACATAAATATCACATTAACGATATTAATAAGAAAATTAATTAGGATTGCAAAGAATATGATTGCGTATATTTTTAAATCCGGCCTCGGCAAATTACGATATTGCTATTTTTTCTTTTAAATAAACTTCTTTCTGCAGTGGAATGACCTCTTAGGTTATAAATGTATTGAGAAATTTTTAATCTTAATATTGCCATAAGTTATCGTTTAATTATACAAATGATCTTTTCTGTTGGTTTTGCAAGTATGTTTGCCTCGTAAGGTTTTTAGTTTTTTAGTCAATTACACAATCGTTTCTGGAAGTTTAATCAAGAAACTCATAAGTAACTAAAACCAATAAAAGTTGATCTATGGTTTGAAGGAGGCAGGATAAAGTATTACAACGGCGGCATTGGATGATAGCTTGTTACTGTAGCTGTGGGGTATTTATACGTCAAAATCGTGTCCAGTTGTTTAGGAGATTAGTCGGAACAAACTGCCGAAATTAAAAAATCAATCGACTTAGCCTACTGCCGTCGATTACTGGACCCCTAGACCTCTTCCAGCCTGCGTCACAAGAACGTGCTTTCCGCCTTCTACATCTAGTCCTAACTCCTTAGCTCGTCTTATCTAGCTGGGACGTCCCATATTACGCTCGCCAATACGCGGTCTCCACTCCCGCAATCTTCATGTCCAATCCACTACATACGCAATTAAAAAAAAGTTGTTGATTTTGAAACTACAAACAGACATTTCAGTAATTGCACAGATACACTATTTCATTATTGTATGTATGCTCAAATAATTAACAAAACTGTCGAAACAATTCTCGTCTTCATCCTTAGAAACTCCTTTCATGTTATATTCTCTCCGCTGCCACAACAGTGAGAGAATATAATTTGAAATAGTTATATAAGTCTAACTAACATTGTTACAAAACGTATGTTCAGTTCAGTTAGATCGGTACCTTTCTCTTAATGTAGTGTGCTGTGTCGAGACGGATTTTATTAGTATTACATAACATTAGCTTTTGTTACCGCTTAATTTTGAGGCTCTAGATCGGTTCAATTGAATTTGATTGAGGAAAATGTTGCTAAAAATGTTCACTGGTTAATAAAAGATTTGATATGTCATCGTTATTTAAACACATCATTCTGTTTCATGCTCTATGAGTTCTGTAGTAGGTTGTCTCCCTTTTGTACAGATGGCGGCACATCAAGCTACTACAATCTGTCGGATTTCTTTATTAGATTTTAAACTTTATCTGTAAGTCATTAAGGCTCATGGTAGTTTGGGAATATATGACAGTTTCAGATAGCTTGATATGCTGTCGTCTGTACTATGTTTCCTAGTCTGGACGCAAACACAAAACGTTTATTGCGAATTGAGAAAACCATTTTACTTAGCTGCCTTTACAAAAATGATCGCACTAGTTCGTCAACTTCTTTTAACATGAGCCTTCAAGCTAATCTTTTATACGTCTTTTGATCTTCTACCACTGAAGGAATGCAAAACAGAATAGTATCAACAATTTAAACTTTATTTTTTCATAATCTTGTCCATCTGACAGGTATCAGTAACGCTCGGTGACCGGAATCTAACTTGATTTCTAACTAAAACAACGTAGGTAAATAGTTATTATTCAAATGATCATGGACAGTAAAATGGCCCTAAGTTATTACCAGAGACAGAACTCAGTCATTATTCTAACAGTCTGACGTAGATAATGACGAACTTACAGATGTAGCGTCATTTTAAGAGTGAAAGTGGCATCAAAGTTACCTCATTTAATATAATACAGCTAACTTCGCCCGCGTGGAATTCGGTTATATCGTGCTTTTTTAATTTTCCTCGGGAATATCGAATTTTTCCGGGATGAAAAGTAGGTACCCTATTATTTAATCCGGACTTCTAACTTTACGTTTGCAAAATTTCAAAGCAATCGGTTCAGTAGTTACAGCGTGAAAGCGGAACAAACAAACACACAAACTTATTTTCCTATTTATAAGGATAGTTGTGTGCGAAAAACCTACTTGTGAAAGACGCGGCCAGGTATTTAAATCTACAGAGTTTTTTCTTTTCCTTTTCATTGTTTCTGTAACTAAAGCACCTGCCATCTCATTTCTTCACCACTGCCTAAGGCATTAAGTCCGCCTCTGTACATTTTCTTTGTGCGAAAATATAAATAAATAAATAGTTTATCCCGATATTCCCACGGAATATAATTATTTGCGGGTAGAACCTCAGCTAGTATTTCTTTATTTAATATACCCATGAAAATTGAAGTCAGTTTATTGTATTATTTTATTCTAATGTTGTTGTACGACTTGACATTGGCTAAGTCAACGAATATTACTTCACATAAAAACTTGACATTAATCGACGGTTAGTAAACGCTGACTGTCCTTGTTGTATCATCAGTCAGTATCTAAGTATAGTTAATATCTACTAACCGCACAAGATTGATATAAAAAGGTCCAATGTATGCATTTTTTTGTTTTTAGTTTATATTATTATCATTTCCTAAAGTACACTCTTGCTTCTTCGATCCACTTATAATATTTGCAGAATCATCGACATATACTGCCGTACCCGTATAATCTGTAGTATTTTTTTTGGTTTGAAAAGAAAGAGATGGCCTATGCTTTCGGTCTAGCATTATCTCTTTCCTCATAGATGACTGATGATTTTGAGAGATATAAAGATAGACTGAAACTTCGTTTCCTCTCGTTCTTTTGGAGTGCTACAATTCTCATCTCTAAGGCATGTCCATTATTTTATGTCGATGGGCAGAATAGTCGACATCGGCTTCACTTGACATAAAAAAAAAATAGAATAAGTTAAGATGGCGTTTTGAATGTTAAACAATGTAATAATGGCGTCGATTCCCTTGTTCACAAGTGAAACTTTAGTTCAGAACATTTTTTCTTTTATATTTCATTAAGAAAAAGACGGTAAATAAATGTATAGTTAAATCTTGTCAAATAAGTCCGCGGCTGATGTAAATCGACGTATTTTTAGACGCCATGTTTTTAATCGCGTCTGAACTGTCTATGGAGCATTGATAAAATATTAAACTAAGGTAGATAAGTCACTAGCGCACTGAAAATGAAGCGTACAAAAGGAGGTAAGTCCAGTATCTCGCTTTAGTCACTCTCGATAAACTCGTAAAAACAAACGACAAACACTAACAGCGCAAACGACAAACACTAGCCATCTTTTTCTTCTCTATGCTTTAGATTGCGCCCCATCTCATTCACACTGTACCAACGTGTGAAATGTACGCAGAATAAAAAAATTGCATGTGTGTGCTGTTGCTCCGATCGGCACATTCATTTTGGTTAATTTGTTAGAGCGAGTCGCTAAACTTAAAGTGGCAGTGGGCAGGGCACATTGCTCGTAGAACCTATGGCCGATGGGGCAGCAAGGTTCTGGAGTGGCGGCCACGTACTGGAAGACGCAGCGTAGGGAGACCCCCAACAAGGTGGACCGATGACCTGGTGAAGGTCGCGGGAAGCCGATGGATGCGGGCAGCACAAGACCGGTCATCGTGGAAAGCCTTGGGGGAGGCCTTTGTCCAGCAGTGGACATCTATAGGCTGAGGAAGAAGAAGAAGAATTTGTTAGAGCATATCATATCTGTTTAATATTATATCAATGCTATGGAGTATATTAATTTGACAGAACTAAACTAATATGATATCTTATATTCTTTTCCTAACGAAATAGAAAGAAAAAGACGCATTGAACTACAATTAAATTAGTTTAGTTTGTGAATAAGAGAATTGACACCAATATCCTATTGAACATTAACAGAAACTTTTTAGAATTAACGACAATCGGTAAGGTGTAAAAATCAGGCTTAAGAGCGAACTCTAGTGGTGCTTTCTCTGTTTTCTTCGTGGATAATGCTTTTAGAGCAATTATTTTTTTTTCTACAATTTATACCGGGATTATACCTGCCCCTATCATTTGTTTTTTTCCGAAACTTAATTAATAAAAGAAATATGATGCTTCAAAATCGCGAAAAATAATCCTTTTTTACCGCGTTGTTCAGACGACTATTAGACAAATGTGATAAGTTTTTGACGAAAAAGAAAATAATAGAAGCATAGGTATACTTTTGCTCTAAATTTTGATATAAAAATAATTCAGATCTGTTGTCTTTTGAAAAAGAAAACCGCGGAATACGAAACATCTTTTGGTCAACGTTTTTGTGGGTAAAATCAGCCTGCGCTGCGACTGTCCTTTTCGCACCTTACCGGGAGAGGTTGGAAGCAGCGCGACGACAATAGTTTCTTCAAATACCTATTTTCCAAATTCCTCGGCACTAGAGCCTCTTCTTAACAGTACAAATCGTCTCCTGCATCCTCGAGATGTAGATTTTCTGGTTTTACGTCGAGCGTCTGCTCTCGGTGTTAAAACCAGTTCTTTGTAATATGATGTCATTAAACTACAGGTGGACGTTGATTCACTTTTGTTGTTGTGTTTGTAACATAATAATATAAAAGTACAAGTCTCTTATTAAATAATGCCGTAGTATCTATCCTAATTAGTTGGTTGTTGCTGAATGTCGCTGCCAGGTAGCAAAAGCCAGTCCTATGAACATTATTTTCAGTTGTAGGTCCTTCGGCACATTGACACTTTCTTGTATATTCTTGTTGCAGTAAATATTTCTTTAGTTCTTTCTAATTATAATAGCAACTCATTTGAGTATCACTTCATCGTCTTCTGCCCTGTGAAAGGTGAAGAAATAAAGTACGTTATACCCTTCTCCGGGTTCAGAGGTCTGAAATGAAATTGTTTAATCCGTAGATACTTTCAGTCACTTTACCAAGTTATGACGCAGTCGTCGTTTAAAATAAATGCTAGATGAAGTCGGTGTTTCTTTCTGGCTACTCTGAGAAAAAAGCAGAAACAAATCCAGACTTATCTTTGATCGCCTCTTTTTTAACTCCAAACATAAACTTGGTTAGATTGTATGAAATGATTGATATTGAATGTGAATAGCTTCATATCTAAACTGGTCTGATTTCTAGATTAACACACGTCTACCGTAATCTACGAGTCAGATCATTTCAGACAGCTGCCACTATTTTATGCCAAAGTATAAATACAACACCACAGAATATAATTCTAGACAACAACCTTCATAGGAAAGCTTCTCAAGTCTTTCGTCAAACCTTTTAATAAAAACCGTTGCTAACTCACCCGACAGCCGTTGAGACTTACCTATAAGACATTAAACCGATGGCGTTAGCTAAGATGTAACATGGAACTAGGGCATAATATTACGTCATCTCCTTTCAACATTCTAGTACCAATGTGGTTTAGCTTAAGAGAATAGGAACCAATAATGTATAGTGTAAATATTGCTTCAAACACAGACTTTTGTAATCTAAATAAAACGTTGATTGGTGAATGGTAATGTGTGAAAGATGATGTAGCCGTGAAAGGTGAATCTGTATATGTTTAATGTCTTGTAACGTTATTTATTTTACATATCTAGTATTATATACGATCAAGTGCCTTTCGGTGTTCTATAGAATGCATTTCGGGGAGTGTGCGAGGGAATTGCAATTAAATCAATTGCAATTGATTTAATTCCCCCATCTCCGTTCCACCAGCGGACGACCTGTCGTACAGCTGGTTTCCACCCTTACGTTGTTAACACCACTACGATCCGGACGAAGCGTTTTACCTCCTCCTTTATATCGCGTACATCGAGGGACTGGAACAATTTGCCAGCGGCGGTGTTTCCGTCGGACTACAATTTGAGTGTCTTCAAGGCTAGAGTGAATAGGCTCTTAATAAACTAGTGCGCTTTACCATCAACGATTGCGTCACTGCTTACCATCAGGCAGGATTGCGGTCAAGCGCTGGTTTATAATATGTAAAAAAAAAAGTATTTCTAAGTAAACAGTCAGTTGTGTTGCTGGGGAGTTGCGCCACTTCATTCCAGCGAAAGCACTAGGAAATAGTGAAGGGCGGGCGTTTTGTGTAAATGGCGCCGAGTCTTTTGTCCACAAACTAAACTAATTTTAAGTTAAGTGCATCTTTTTCTTTATATTTCACTAGCTTTCCGCCCGCGGCTTCGCCCGCGTGGAGTTCGGTTATATCGCGCTTTTTAGATTTCCCTAGGGAACATCATTTTTTTCCCGGATAAAATGTAGCCTATGTTCTTTTTCAGGGTCTAAAGATTGTCTGTGCCAAATTTCATCAAAATCGGTTGAGAGGTTTAAGCGGGAAAGCGTAACAGACAGACAGACAGAGTTACTTTCGCATTTATAATATTAGTATGGATTAAGAAGAGGATATAGATAACATTTCAGTATAATCCTGTCTGGATACGGCACACGTCCTCACATCCAGAGGAGGCTTATATCCCTACAGTGGGAAGGATATAATCTGATTATAGGATGATTTCTTTGTTTTTCTGGTCACCAACATCAAACTTTGTATCGTCCCACTACTGGGCACAGATCTCTCATACAGAGAAGGATTGAGTGTAATCACCACGCTTGCTCAATGCGGGTTGGCTATTTCAGACTTAAAGTCCAGGTTTGCCGGTAACGGCGTATATAAATATTAGTGGAATTAAAAACAGGCATACAAAAGTACAATTGAATTATGTTAAAAATGATGTTACAAGCTTACAGAGCTAAATTATAACTAATTTCCTAAAAAACTCCTGCTTGTCATGCTTTTCTCTTTTGTTCAAGGTTAGAAAATTTAAGTATGAGATTAACAATACTTTTTAAAAATTTAGTTTTAATACCTACTTAGTAGTGTAGTTTTAATACTTATTTAAAAGTTTAGGCATTCGAAAGTTTTTCTTAAGACCATAATGAATCTGAATTAAAAGAATAATGGTGAAGGTGCGAAATAATTTGGAAACAATTGAAGTTGTTTAAATATATAATTTACATATAGAATTCACTTGTTGTTAAGCAACTGAGATGTTACAACGGAGAATGTACTTATCTTATGCAATGGCGGGCAATCGCGATGCATCATACGGCCGAGTTTACAACGTAGTTTGCCGAATATCGACAAAGATTACGAGAGGCTCCATTTTTTTCTTTAGTTAGATTCTAAGAACAAAAAACAGGAGGTTTTCTGGACATGGTAATGGTTAGTTTCAGACCATCGTTGAATTTTTCCAAAACCTATTGACAATTAACTATTATCATTAATAAAACAAATGGATCTTTGTTTGAATAATATTGGTCAATATTTTTTATTTAGTTTTTCATATAATTGACTGATATTGTTTCCGTATAATAAAAAAAAAACATAACAAATCTTGCATTGTACCTTCGTATCCAAATCGATTTAGAATTTTTAACCGACTTCAAAAAGGAGGAGGTTACTCAATTCGACCGTATATATGCTTTTTTTTTATGTTTGTTCGTGCATAACTTCGTCGTTTATGAACCGATTTTGATAATTCTTTTTCTGTTGGAAAGAAGACGTTACCAAGGTGGTCCCATGATAAGGATATCAGGGTTTGATGGTGGAAGACCAGAGAAAACAAGGGGAACTTTAAAAAATTGCAGGGGCGACAAGTGCATTTCTTAGCATTTCATTAAGTATTTTAAAGCACTACAATTTAATAAAGGTCTGGAGTAGATCTGATGATGGAGCCGGGAGACAGTCGAAGGAACTCCTCAACAATTCACAGCAGCTACCTTGTGTTTGGGCTCGATTAATTTGTATTGATAAGAACTTTACACCTAGATGAGTTGTGACTGTCATAAGAGCTCTGATGATGAAGACAAAGGCCAGTTCCGGGAACTCCTCAACGGTTTACAGTAGCTACTTTGTGGTTGGACTTCATTCATTTCAAACATAGACACACACTAATTAAACCCACTCACATGACTACACAGCCACGCACGCTTTCACAGCAGCTTGCTTACACACACTTACTCATTCATACACTTATGCATTCACCATACACGACACACGCACACTCACACACATACTCACACACAAACAATATCTGTTATACAAAAATGATATTTGTTAAGCATTTTACGTAAGATAAGTTTTTTAAAATGAAATTGTTATTATCCAACTCGAGGGGATAGGCACTGTTACTTCTTAATACAGGCTATTTCATAGCCTAGCAAGGAGAACAGTACGTCACCCACTTGATTGTCAGAAATGTAAAACTACCCACTATGTAAAAAATGTAAAATGTACTACAATCTGTCTTCTATATAAATAAAGATTATTATTATTATTTATATTGATGAGACCTTTGCACCCATTGGGTTAAAATAATGGTCTGCAGTAAATTTGATGATGAAGATCATAGGCAGTTGAGGGAATACTTACGGGTAAAAATTAAAGTAAACAAAATTACGTCGTTTCCCAACTATATTGGCGCCAGCTTCCAGTCTGACGGATGCAACTGAATACATAGTATTTTAACAACTAAAAAGTGTAAAATAAAAACTTTTTTACAAAAAAATAACCGACTTCCAAAAACCACTACAAAGTGAAAAATAACTAATTTCGGAAGTCGGTGTCAAAAAAGGAATATACAAAACCAAAGACACCGATTTCCGAAATTAGTTATTTTTCACTTTGTAGTGGTTTTTGGAAGTCGGTTATTTTTTTGTAAAAAAGTTTTTATATTTAACTTAAATTTCTTTAGTTGCTATGTTCGCTAATTCTATGCTAAAAGCAAATCGATAAACTCGTCACTGTTGTTGCAAAAAGTATGCGGGTGTAATCGCAGCAATCTCTCTTTAATTTATTCGATGTAGTCGTTTACCGACTTTCGACATTCAATAATGTACTCGCGGCCTTAGAATCTTTGTTCTTTATAACAATCTCTTTGACTACTAGTCTTTTTAGGATTTTATACCCAAAGAGTGCCAATGCGAGCCTATTACTAAGATTCCGCTGTTTGTCCGTTAGTCACAGGGCTGTATTTTTTTAACCGGAATAGGTAAACATAAGGAATTCACTAGGCCGCCGTTTTAATAACAATAATAAAAATAAAAATTATGTACAAAAAAATTAAATTGATTCGCCTTAATATTTTGTAACTTATTTTTTTTATGTTAACATATATTTTATAGATAGGTACAAGAAACATATTTTTTTTAACTAAAATGCAAAAAATAGTGTTTAATTTTTTACGGTGGTAGGCACGAGTCTGACTCGCACTTGACCGCTTTTTTCATTTTAACAATCTCTTTGGCTATTCGTCGTTTTACAATTTCGTAATTTAAAGTGACTTGTTGAAGTGTTTCTGTGTCAATTTGTTACTATATCGATTTGGAAGTTCTACTTAATATGGTATGTAGGTGGTAAAGGTCGCGGTTTCGTCACCTAAAAGGTATTTGGATTGAAAAGCTATTCAGTTATTTACTAACTTGTGAAATAGACAATCAGACGTTCAACAATGATTTTTAGAATTATGTTTAAAAAGTAAGAATCATTGCGCAAAATAAATTGAAATGAAATGTTTATTTCTTTAATAGGTTTTTTAAACGTCAATATTTTGTTGGTCTATGTTTTAAAAGTAGACGAAACCCGAAGAATTGTCGAACTTTAGTGGCAGTGGTTTTGTTTGGATGAGAAATGATCAAATGACTCCTCCCGCTCTGGGCGGAGAGGAAGGGCGTGTCAAACTTTTACTGACTAAATCCACCCGTGTTTCTTCACTAGCCTGTGCACCAGGGCCGCGGTTTCTGTTTTAACCAATCCGCAACCCTGACATAGGAGGCATCGGTCCTCGTGGAGCCCGTCTCGATGTGCTGACATTTCTTTGAGGCGTGCGTGAAACACAACGCGCCGTCGACCCGGGCCTGGTCATTACCGGGCTGCGAGCTGCCCATCGCTCGCCTCGAATCGGTGGCCTGGAGTTCGATATTGTCTCTCGACCAGGGAGTCTCTTGCGGCGGCTAGAGGCGTGGCGGCGCTGGGATTCCCGCTCCTTCTTTGCCAACATCACTGCTTCGCAGAAGGGGGTGACGGCTTACCATGCACTCTCGCTCCGGACCATGGCCTGGACCAGGGTCGGATACGAGATATCGCCGCCGATTGCAACCAATGTGCTCTGCCACATTGGTTACAAAACCCGAAACGTTCTGGAGTGCCGATCATGTACCGGAAGACGTAGCTTAGGCCTCCCACAAGATGGACCGACGACCTTGTTAAAGCTGCAGGGAATGTGAGAAACAGTAGCAGAAGTGCTTTGGAGATGCTTAGGTTCTGCAGTGGACTTCTTGGGTGAAATAATTATGATAAAATGGCGTTAGCATTTCCTACCTGACTGATACCTGAGAAGGAAGGCTGAAACAGGGTCAGAAGGCATGGTCTCTTTTAAAGTACAAATATTATATTATTAGGATTTTATGTTAGTCTAAAAATTCATGCGGTAAGGCTTTTAATGAAATGTGTAAGCAATAAGAGGTTTAATATGCTCTTATATCTTGCGATTGGGCGTTTGTCTTATGTAAGTTCATGTTCTAAAAGTTTCGACTCTCATTGTGAAGTGTTTTTTCAACGAAAACATTGAATTTGAATAATGTAATAGTTTGTGGCTTAATTGAATATATCAATTCTCTTTTCATTCTTGAATCGGCATCACTTGACCCGGACAAGAGGTAACTAAAGGCTTATATTAATTTAATCTTCCTGGAAGCTCGTCCTGAATATTTCTTATGAATGATGTCAAAATGTTGGACCGTTTTCAATCTGTAGTCATAAAATTAAATACAGAAATACCACCCTACAAAAATTGGACATAATACAAATAATAACATCCGGACTACTTTTATTTAACCTTTTATTTAACTGCAATATTTACCTATTATATTAAAAATAACGTTCTTATAGTAAGTCGATCTCTGCTACTCTGCACTACAACACAATGTCGTCTGCCTTCAAATCCAGTCTACCTCAGCCACCTTCTTCAGGTTGTTCTTCCGTGTAGCTGGAGGACGTCTCACACAACACCTGTCGAACCGCGGTCTCCACTCTAGTACTAGTTTACTCCACCGGTCATTATTCTATCATCCTTCGATAGTCATGACTCTGCCGCTTCAAGTTGCTTCCAGTCTTCTGGGTAAGGGATGCAGATATTTGTAGTATTCTGATTTAAACTATCACGATTTCCACTACCCCGCTTCTTAGCTCTGTTACACAGCCTAATTAGCAATGTGCATGGGCAATTGGTTTTGTAGGGCACGTTGGGAGTCAGCAGCCGACCCCCAGCTATAGCAGCTTGCGGGCGGCGAACAATGGGTATCTCACCACCTGGAAAGGACCAGGCCCGGGTTGATCCGTTGTGTTCCATGCGCGCCTCAAAGAGATTTCTGTATATTGCGACGGGACCCACTAGGGCCGGTGCTTGCCAGGGCTGCAAATTCATTTGATTGGGCAAGTAATCACGGGTGAGTTTTACTCAGTAAAAGTCTCGAGTCCATTCCAGTCACTTTCGTATCAGCTATTCCGAATGCTTATCCCATGGAATTTATGTCTTCCGCCTGAGCTAGTTTGGGTTTACCGCATACAATTAATGTTACAGACGAGAATTGTTTTCCTCTGAATATTGATTAAAAGCCTAATACAACGCTATGAAACAATACAATTTGATACGAGGTGAGGCTACAGATTCAAATGTAGCCTTTCTGAAACGTATTTTTCCAGTGTCAGGTCGAGAACATGAAGACCTCTTGTCTAACAATTCCTTTGTATTCGACCTATTCATAGGACATTGTTCAATAATTTGGGACAATAGAACTGCTTGTACTTAGTAGGCTTTTAGTACCTCCTGTTATTTAGATGGTTCTTTTTTTTTAGTAATTATAATCTAGTGCTTGACCACAATCCCGCCTGATGGTAAACATGCAATCGTTGATGGTAAAGCGCGCTCGTTTATAAAGCCTATTCACTCAAAAAAAAAAACTGAGTAAATAGTAAGGAAGACTGCAGTTATGCGAGGTGATGCAATGTTAAACCCAACAACATGACCAACGATGCTGCGCCAGAGGGAGATTGATCTGGAGACCCTCCACGACCAAACTCCCGACACTACAACATTTGGCGCATCATACCCGGCACACATCGCAACACAACTGCTCAGACACACCCTCCACACGGCTTCACCAGACAAATCGCTTGGCGGCAAGACTCTGTCTCTTATTCAGATACGTGGACATAATGGCACGACATAATTATGTCATCACATTATCTCGTGCTGCAAGGAGAATGAGCCCAACAGGGTAATTCATTTATTTATCCATTTATTTCAGGCATCAAGGCCCATATACACATATACAATACTATATTACCATTAAAACTTAAAAATACTATAAATACATATGGCATAATTAACTACTGCAACTGTACACGCAATACACCAATGGGTTTAATTTTGACAGTTCAACAACATTCATTGCGTTTTTACACTATTGAGTTGACACATTTTTCGTTAATATGAAGCAACGAATTAGCAATATGCTTCAAAATTATTCAAATTGATAATAATAGTTGTGTTACGCACTTAAGGTGCTGTTTTAATAAACGCATGTCTTGTTTCGACGCGAGAAAGTATTGACAAAATTTTGTCTCTTTAGCCGAGAGTGTTGCGGTGATGCATTTTGATGATGTACCTACTATTTGTTGCTATAGCGGGAACTGGCAGAAATACAACATCTGTGAGAATTTCAAGAATAGAATAGAATATTCTTTATTATGAACATCATATAGATTACAGAAACAAAGATTTTACAAAGGGTGACACAATAGGCAGTCTTATCGATAAGAACTTTTACAGACAACCTTTGAATGGATTACTAAGGGGAAGGGGAGAGAAATATTGTAGGTAGTCTACAGTGTACTATTTACGTAGATTATACATATTATGTAAAGAAAACCCTGTCCGATCCGTGAAGGTATTGTTAGGTATCGATAACTGATTCTACTAATGGATACAAAGCCGGGCTAAACATAAAAAAAATCCCCCTAAAAAAAATATTATTTCGCAAAAAGAGGTAACTTAATACATTTGCGGTAAGCAACCCTTCCGCGCAGGCGGCGGGGGGCAGGGCACGCGGAACCTGTGACGTAGTCGCGTCGCTATTCGCTCATAATAATACCGGTGGTCACTTTTTTTAAAAATGACCAAATTTCGGGGAAATTGGAATTAATTCCCGGAAAAAAAGATTATTTCAAAATTCATTAGTATTGTTACTATGATGATTATGTAAATTATATTATATTTGGTCAAGTGTTACCTTACCTTTATTATCTTTATGGGTCGGACAGGGTTTTCTTTACATATTGTATAATAAATGTGTCCGCAAGTGTAGCTAGGTGTCACGGTTCATGAGATGCGGCCTGGTGACAGACAGACGGATATAGGAGTCTCAGAAATAGGCTTCCATTTTGTTCCTTTGGATACGCAACCCAAAAATAATTTAACTGTTATTTTTTCCTTTATACGAAGAAGCCACGTGTAAGTTCTAAAGATAAAAATACAAGTAATGAGACTGAATAAAAACAAGCCTTATTGTTTTTAATCTTATATGCAACATAGTTTTTTTACTCTGAGGTAAATGCATTCTATTGTCATATTTTTTGCAGTAAAACGTAGTTTGATCTTAACATGAATGAGTTCTGGTGTTAGAGTACGAATCATACAAGCTATATACAGAGTAGTGCTGACAATACGATAATAAATTAAACATCGTGTACCTCAACATATTCTCAGTCTACCCATAAAAAATCATATAAATATGTCCATTAGTTTAGTCACAGGGAATTATTTTTCATTTTTCACATTTTCTACATGATGTACATGTTGATAAGGAAGCGCATCCAGCGGTACTAAACTTTAATAATAATGGCGCGAAAAAGCAAGTCGATACAGGAACGCGCTGTCGCCCGCTGATCGGAGGTCATTGAACCAATATTTTAAATGATGTTCTAATCCGTTTGCAATTTTATGCGATTTAGTTTGTTTGAAATTTTCATTTTTTTTATTTTTGATGCTAGCTTTTTTTTTATGGTTCCGGATTATTCCTATGAACGAGCATGGTCTGTGTTTTCATTTATTGTCGTATTGTCAGCACCACTCTGTGTAATATGTAAATGGAGCTTAGTGAACATTGTTAACAAACAACAAACAACATTCCGCAGAAGAACGAGAGTAACCGACATAGCCCGAAGAATTGCAGCTTATGTGGCAATTGGCCGGACATATTACCTGTAGGACCGATGCCCGATGGGGCCGACGGGTTCTCGAGTGGCGACCATGCACCGGAAGACGCAGCGTGGGTAGGCCCTCGACAAGGTGGACCGACGACCTGGTGAAGGTCGCGGGATACTTCCGGATACGGATGAGATCCTTGGGGGAGGCCTATATCCAGCAGTCTTTCGGCTGAAATGATGATGATGTTGAACATTGTTACTGTGGTAATATTAAGTCTTTGTTACTTGTTAATTATCATTGATCACTGGAGTCGCTTTTTGTGTCTTGATTTTCTAATAAACTATGCAACGGATTTTGATGTGGTTTTCAAAATCAGAGAAAAATTAAAAAATATTGAATAATGTTAATGTCAGATTATTATTAAACAATATTAATATTAGAGAAAATATAAAACAAATGTATTTTTCATTTAATTTAGAGATTTAATATGAAGAGGTGTTTTTATAAAAGTAATTTATAACAACTTAGATGTAAAGCAATCTTAATGTTTTGTCACAATATTATAAAAACTATGCATGGCAGAAAATCGCAATAAATGAATTGCAGATGTAACTTAGCCTCATAATGTTTGCAAACACATCTATACCAGCATTTTTATATTACGTGTACCAGTTTCGAAACTAGCACGTGTTTCACCTGCCAGGCTGCGGTAACTTCCGCTTAATACATTTATAATACCTCATCATGATCGAATCAACCTACAATATGTTCTATCTGTCAATGACAAGGTTGAAAATTGTCTCACCGTTAATTGATTTTAGTTATTTTTCCGCTGGTTCAAGAGTTGAAGAAACTCTTTGTGTACCCGTGGCCTAGATTCTATTACAAAAATAAATAAACAACAATGTGTTGAGTTTATAATAACAATACAGGGTGGCCAGCTTTCAGTGATGGAAATGCAAGAAGCCATTTAGTGCTAAGTATTCTAAGAAGCTTTTAATAAGTTGGGGCGACAATTATAGCATCTTGCAACGACAATTGATGTTTATACCTCGTTACATTTATTTATTTATTTATTCACCAATCAAAAGTATAAAACAACATAAAACATAGTAACTATATTATAATACACTAGCTGCCGCCAGCGACTTCGTTCGCGTGGAGTTAGTTATGCTCCGCTCCCATTAGCCGCAGCGTGATGTTATATAGCCTAAAGCCTTCCTGGATTAATAGGCTATCCAACGCAAAAAGATTTTTTTATATCGGACGAGTAGTTCCCGAGATTAGCGCGAACAAACATACAAACAAACTCTTCAGCTTTATATATTAGTATAAATAGGCGGCCGCCCGCGACTACGTTCGGGTTGAGTTATTTATTTGAAACCCAAAAGAGTAAATTTTTATAGATAGATTATTACACTTCTGAAACATAATATACAGCATACATTTAAAATTTTTGATATGTTCCGCTCCTATTGGTCGCAGCGTGTTATATAGCCTAAAACCTTCATGGATTAATGGGCTATCCAACGCAAACATATTTTTTCTAATCGGACCAGTAGCTCCTGAGATTAGCGTGTTCAAACAAACAAACTAAGCTTAAAGCTGCAAAATAGGAGCATCTGCAACCGAACTAGGTAAAACCTGTATTTTCGCGTGCAGTAACTATTATTGACACATGGTCTTATTAATACTTTAAAGTTGTAAGGAATCAGTTGGACCCATCATTCATGTTTATAACGATGTTCATTATTCAGTTTTTAACAAACGTTTTTGTATCATATTGTTCATTATGTTTGTTTTTGAAGGTGACAATTAGAATTAAAGTTTTTGTCATGAGTTGGCAATGAAAGAGCGTTATACTGACGTCATATTGTAGGTAGGTAACATACGAGGCGACAGATCAACGATATTGATCTGTTCGTAGTTGACCTGATTCAAGGGCGTTTAAAGAGACCAGTTTTACGCTGAATACCATTATAGTGAGCGTTTGACAGCCTCCGTGGCGTAGCGGTAACGGACGCGGCCGCTGCGCAAGGTGGCGCGGGTTCGATCCCCGCACAGTGCAAATATTTGTATGCATGAATATGAATATTTGCACTGGTCTGGTCGTGCCTCGGAAAGCACGTTAAGCAGTTGGTCCCGGTTGCCATACGAACATCTAGTGGCAGTCGTTAAAGGGTTGTTGGAGCCCTCAAAAAGTCCAACAATTGGTCAGCTGCAATGCTTCGATGTCGCCTTCGGGTTGTGGAGGTCAGACGGCAGTCGCTTCACGGAAAATGTCGAAGTTTAGCCATATCAGCAGTTAGACTGGTAAAAGCGGACCTCAGACTCCAAAGCTGAAAAAGCTTCGGATGCGACTGGGATAAACGCTGAGATGATGATGACCATTATAGTGAGCGTCAAAACTACGAGACTGTTATTACTATATTATAGACGGCCTGCCATGCACCCTCGCTCCGGATCATGGCTTGGACCAGGGTCGGACGCGAGAGATCGCCGCCGATAGCCGCCACGAGGACACGGTGGTGCTCTACCTAAGCCGGGCAGACCGCCACCGTATGCTCCATTGAGTCCTCAGAGCGATCCATACCGTGGTGACACCCCGGCGTTTCCTCCCGCCTTATTCGGAACAGGTACCTCCCGAATCAACCGTGTCCGGTAAGGACCTGCGTCAGGCGGAAGGTGAGGGCGCTGTGGAGCCTCTCTAGCCACTCCTCAAAGAGGGGACTTACGGAAGTTATTGTGGCGTGCCCATACAGGCTCAAACTATAATAAGTTAGGTACAACTAAGGAAAACTTTACCAAAGTCAGTTTACGACGAATAGAACTTTATTGAATCTAGTGACTTAATGTGTGGAAAGACAGAAAATACAATTTTATTTGCGATAAATAATATTCTTTACATCAACACAAAGCGGCCGTGGTTTAGCACAATTCTGCAAAACAAAAACATGGAGATAGTTTTCACTAACAGTCGACTTGATGTGATGGCGTTACCCGATGTACAATAACATACGATAAGATAAAAATAATCATGCAAAAACTACTGAACGGATTTGGATGAAATTTGCCACACATATGGTTCACAACCAGGATGAATATAGAGGATATTTTATCTGGATACTGCCACAGGATCGTAACTTATGCGCTTGAACCACGAGGTGCAGCTAGTTAAAATAAAATTTATTTATACATAGCATATTACACAAATTTGTTTCGCCTGGCTTGAGTTGCATCTTTTTTCTCAATAATACTGATATCTTAGAAGCGGTAATTGCATCCTCTCATTACGTAAATTAGGTAATTCAAATACCTTTCCTAGTTAAAGCATCTGTTTAGTTTCTCATTTAAAATGTAAATGCTGAACTAATCCGTCTAAAGGGATATGTAAAGGGATATGTAAACGACGTGCCGGTAATCTGCTCAAGCGCATTCTGAGCGAAGCTTAGGTTTACATCCTGTCAAAGGAGATGTTTCAGAAATGTATGGAGCCTGGGCCATCACATTGTACATTTAATGCTAAGTATAGTTACGCTATAGTTTACTGTTTTTAATGTTAATTTCCTATATTTTGGCTTAGTTTTTGTACAGATTCAATTTAACTCGGCCAAGGAGTGCCACACAACTACTAATAAATATGGTAGTCAACAATAAGCGAAATAAGATTTTGACAGTGACATTTGATTGACGTGTCATGTATCTAAGGCTATCGTATCTATATTATCTAACATATGACTGCGAAAAAAAGAAAACATGAATTCCGAACCTACGGTCCATTAAATAAACACAATCAAGTCAAATGGACCCGAACACAATGGGAAAATAGAACTGTCAAAGTCACCAATCAAACGTCATAACCACTGTCAAGGCTATCTTAATAAAGGGTTATCTCACTAAAAACGTTTCAAATAAGTAATTATACATATATACTTGTATTTTTATTCAAATTAATTTAGTAGTATTTTTCTGAAAATCTTTTATTTTTTTCCTTTTTATCTATATAGCGTACATAGTGGTGGCCCAAAATGAAACATCTCCTTTAGATACTGTATAGCAAGCTTAAACGTGCCTAAAAACATGGATACGTACAATTTACGCCAGGCACTGAATATCCTTTTATAAAAAAAAATAAATGAAAGAAAAACATGTATTTAATTTAAATTTAGAACGTATAGTTTTTAATATGGGAATTGGCGCTCATGTCATAATATTGTTTCTGGACCCATTTTCCAATATGGCGCCGCAAGCGACGATGATACGAGGTGGCAAAATGAGAATTGAAAAAGAGAACGTACGAAAAATAAAGGTTAAAATGGTAAAAAACAAAGGTGTAATATCAGAAACGAATATAGCCGTAAACATCCATCAATAAGTGCGTGTAAAAGTCAATAATCGATAGCATTATACATTTTCTAAACTCTCGAAAACTTTTCAGAAAAATCCTCATTTGGGATCATCAAATGATTTATTTCAAAATTTAGCAACTTTCAGTTGCGATTTTTCCGTAAAATAACTAATGCTATGTACACATAAGTGTTCGAAAATGCTATGTTCCTAACAAGATAAAATTTATTTTAAATAATAAAGGAGAAAATCGCTTTTGAATAAAAACAAGTGTATATTTACTCGTGACTGCAATGCTTATCGAATATCATTCAAAACATAAAACATAAAGTTGTGTCAAAACTTCAGGTATTCGCCAGTCGGAGATCCGCTGAAGGTCACTACTAAATGCCTGATAAAATCTACATAAATCGATAAATACTCTAGAGAAATCCTCTCGCAACCAAATGCTATTTTTACATGCTTTTTATTAGCTTCACTTGTATGTTTGCTTCCTTGCTTGTTTGTTTGTTTGTCCGTGTCTAACTCTTTGTACTCTCTTTTGCTTTAACCGTTTTCAATACGTTCGTTTTTTTTTTAGAAAAGAATATCGAACTAAAAAGTTGAAAATAAATATACTTAGTTTAAAAAACTAAAAAAACATGTTTTTAAAAAATATCAAAGTGAAAAACTAAAAATAATTTAAAAAATAGCCTAATGCGCTTAATATACAAAAATTAAGCACTAAGCGCCTCGCGCTTTTTTTTTTAATTAGTTTTAGTTTGATATTTTTTAAAAGCATGTTTTTTTTAGTTTTTGAACTATATTTTTATTTACTATCACGCCGAGTAAACAGTACGTTGTCCTGAGGTGTCTCTAAAGACTGCTTATTTTAAAATAACATCTGAATACGTAAAGTCTTCCGCAGATAAGCATTATGCGACAAGACTTGACTTTAGCCATTGGATGAAATATTTTTTTTATGAAAACTTCATAGAAATTGTTTTACAAGAATCTCGTCGTACCGTCATGTAAGGTCTCGGCAGCTCAGTGTTTACATTTGATATCGTATTTGTATCTAATAAATATTAATTCCTTGTTGACTTACAACCCTTTTAGAATAACCCAAGAGACGCTAGTTCACGATATGTGTTTTAGTAAGTCTAGGTATGCTTTATCGTATGTAACTCGTAACAAATTAGAACTACTCATTGGTTTTCTTTCTTCTCCAGAAGTAATAGGTCCCTCATCAAGGAAAGTTCACCAACAAACATCTTTCCTGTAAACAATTACGCGTAGAATTCGAATCTTACTTACACAAGGTCATATGTGAGAGTACTAATGCCTATACTTAATTAATGTTGCTCGGTCACAACTTAGTAAGTGCTACGGGTAGATTACCATGATACGTCTTATCCGACAAAATTCTTCCATACAAAAATTTACTCTATCCCCGAGCTGTAAGGTAGGTTTTCCATTGAGTATGAACAAGAGATAAGTTAAATGTTGTATTACAAACATTGTGGACAGTGAAGCCTTATTGTAAATGAATCTATGTACGTAAAAATCGATATTGCGTTGGCGGATACTCGCCCAAGGGCGAAACGTATTAAGTACTCTTCAATCGAGCGGTTTGGATGCCCTATCAGTAGCTAACGTGCGTACGTTTCCTATCAGTTCAATATACATTACTCGTAAAGTTAGGTCTTTCGATAGTACTGGTAAAATTCGGGCAAGAAAAACAGTAATGTATTGATTTTTCTGGGTATTGATTTTTCGTCCTTTTGTTATGTTTCTATTTTTAGGTACGTGTCTTAGTGACGATCGTGGACTATTCGTCGGTTATTTCGGGTAGAGTTGATTACTGTCTATACCATAGAAGGCTATTGAAGTACCTAAAATTTATTATTACCCTTACAAATATCAATGTTCACATGTCATCATCAGCATATCAGCCGAAAGACGTCCACTGCTGGACATAGCCTCCCTCAAGGATCGCCACGACGACTGGTCCTGTGCATCCCGCATCTAGCGGTTTCCTGCGACTTTCACCAGGTCGTCGGTCCACCTTGTCGAGGACCATACATACACAGATGAATAATAAAAGAACCAAGGAACTTATTAGAACGGCATTAACTAGGTTCCCTCTAAAATCTAGGTGCTGTTATTCAGTTGGTAATGCTGGATTGAGAATAGCTACCGGATCTTTTTTAAGCACAACTGTTTATTCCTATAAATACTATGGATTTTATCCGATAACTTTAGTTTATATTCTACAAGTAAAACTAATACAATAAGTCGTCAGATATGTGGTCAAAAAATTCATAGTTTCGAAGATATAAGGTGTGTGTAGGTATCTGAGTTTCATTGATAAATACTATTAATTAATTTTCATACATAGCAATGATTCATGTTTGAAGCTAATAAAGTGCTAAGTCGTCTTATATCATGTAAGGTGTTTTAAGTTATTAATCTTGAGTTTGAATTGCATGATTTAATTCCCCCATCTCCGTTCCACCATCGGACGACCCGCCGTACGGCGAGTTACCACCCTTACGTTGTTAACACCACTACGATCCGGACGCAGTTTTTCGCTACTTCCTTTATACCGCGTACACCGAGGGACTGGAACAATTTGCCGGCGGCGGTGTTTCCGTCATAGTACAATTTGAGTTCTTCAAGGCTAGAGTGATTAGGCTCTTAATAAACTAGCGCGCTTTACCATTAACGATCGCATCACTGCTTACCATCAGGCGGGATTGCGGTAAAGCACTAGGTTATAATTTATGTAAAAAAATTGGCATCATTTATATACTAAAGTTAACAACATCTTCTATGTTCTTTACTTTTCTCCGATCGTAGAAGGCCTGTACATAATTTCAGATTATTTCGTTGCCTCACTTGTATAAAAGTCTGTTTAAGTGAGAACATCTTACAACATTTAGCTATCAAGGTCCACATCTTCAAATGTTCACCAAAACAGCTAATTCAATGAAAACCCACAAGCACCATTGACCTTGAGGTAACGCCGCGCCGGGCGGATCCCGTCGTGATTACTCCACGTAGTTCGCTACCTTATACATAATGGCAGTCGCTAATAGGATTACGTTTCGTTGTCATTAGGCCATTTTTAGAACACGTTTGTTTTAGTAATAATTGGAGCTATTAATATTTGGGGAGAATGAAGACGAGATATAATATGTAGAGGCGATTTTTTCATTGTATCAGAAGTAGGTAATGAAGATGTCGCAGTCATCGACGAAGAATTTAAAAATAAACTTATGTAATGAGTGTGCTAAGCAATGTTGCAGTAGCTAAGTCTGATGGATATCTCGCAGTCAACTGTTTTTATTAGCCGTTTAGTCAATCGCCTGGTCTTTGGTAGTTGGGCTCACCTTGCTTCGTTCTCTCGACTCGCATGCGCCTTTTCACAGTTTTAACATCAACCATCTGGACGGAGTCCTCTGGGTTAATTACTGCAACCATTTCGTTATGTTAGTTATAAGGCCAAGCAATTGATTAAACGTCTAATGACGCTGCCACAGAGTGAGCTGTCAATAGTGTCAATCCCTAGCATTAGTAGGTATGACAGCTTACTCCCAGCTTGCTTCGCATAAGTTTTAACAGTGAGAGTTACATAATCGCACTGCAGTTTGTCACTAGTTTGACACAAGTAAAATGTCTCCAACTTAACACTTCATTTAAAATAATTATCATCATCATCATCACCTTCAACCTTTTTTATCGTCCCACTGCTGGGCACAAGTCTCCTCTCATAAAGAGAAGGATTGAGCGTAATCATCACGCTTGCTCAATGCGGGTTGGCGATTTCAGACGTACAAGTCCAGGTTTCCTCAAGATGTTTTCCTTCACCTTGTAATCAGTCATTGGTGTCTAAGATACACTTAGAAAGTACAGACCTGGAATCGAACCCGCACACTCATACTTAAGAGGCTGGTGTTTTAACCACTAGGCCACCAAGACAATCAATATTTATTTAAAACTAGCTTTCCGCCCGCGACTTCGACCGCGTGGAATTCGGTTATATCGCGTTTTTTAGATTTTCCTCGGGAATATCAAATAAAAGGTAAATTTTTCAATAAAAGGTATCCTATGTCCTTTCTTAGGGTCTAAAGATTGTCAGTGCCAAATTTCATCAAAATCGGTTGAGAGGTTTAAGCGGGAAAGCGTAACAGACAGACAGAGAGAGTTACTTTAGCATTTATAATATTAGTAGAGTTGGTTATGCTCCGCTCCTATTGATCGCAGTGTAATATAGCCTAGCTTTCCTGGATTAATAGGCTATCCAACGCAAAAATAATTTTTCAAATCGGACTAGTAGTTCCTGAGATTAGCGCGTTCAAACTATAAAACATAGATACTATATATACAAATAATCGATACATAATACATCTATATATAACATGAAAACCGGTTCCAGTGTCATCATATCCTGTCTCACAATTACAGTTTGACAGTCAGTAAGGTCAAACACTCGTCAGGCGACCTCTAGCCAACAGAAAAATAAAGTGACATAATTCCGTCATTGTATAAGAGCAATTTATTTTAATAATCAACTTCTGAGATTTGTTTATTATGGTTTTTGTCGGAACTGCAATTGGTTTTTTAATACTTGACCATTAGTAAAAATGATGAGTGGCCATCTTGTTTTTTTGTGACGTCATACGGCCTATAAAACGCGCGAAAGCATTTGTCAAAATACGATAATCCAAGCTTTGTTCAAAGGCATATTATTCTGTAAATGATTATTTAAATGATAAGAATAGCTGGTCGCTCTGATTAACTCAGGACAATGTTTGTGTTCTTTCTCCGGAATTAGCTTACTGACACGTTATATGAGTTCTCATATAAGTTTAGGAGTTATAAGTGAAGTTCCATACCCCTATGTTAAAATCTCTTAATCAATCCTCTGCGTTCATACAATTCAGCCAATCTTAGTTCACTGCTGAACTTAATTAAGCCTCTTCCATTTTTGCTGCACAAGATCCGTTTATCTGCCTTCTGTATCCAGTCTGTCCTAGGCATCTTCTATAAGCCCAGCCAAGTCCATCTATCTGAAGGTCGTCCCACACTACGCTTGGTAATACACGGTTTCCATTCTAGGACTCGTCTGCCTTATCATCCATCGATTCTCGGACAGACATGGCCAGCCCACTGCTACTTGAGTTTGTTCTTCCTGCAACCTATGCTATTTTCCGGATAATCTCATTCTTGATTTTATCTTTTAGGATGCATTTCTAAATAATCTTTTCCATAACTCGTTTTCGTTATTCTGTATTAGCAACCCTTGTGCAAAATTTTATGCTTTTAGATCCAGCCTTTATGCGTCGTCTGTCAATGAATTTATTATTTAATCGGGTCTCCTTCCTATACTTATTTTAAAAAAAGCCCCACACTAGGAACTTCTCCTGTATCGTGGGTGCGTTTACAAACATATAAAGTCACATACACAAACAGCCAGACCCGGAACAACTAGGTACTTGTAGGTCATACAAATATCCTACCCTATTGCTGATTCCGCTGTCTATGTCATATGTATACCAGAATATATCTCATGAATAAATAGCAAAATTTTTGTCATTTTTCAGTTGATATACAGTATGTTAACTAACAGAGGGCGTTCCCGTTAACCCGAAATAGTATAGCATACATACATGCTAAAAAAAATATTTCCATTCGAAAACAAAATGTTTTAATTCTTTTTCAATATGAAAATATTCAATAAAAATTTTAAATTGACATGTAAAAGAAACACACTGTACACGCGAACATGAAAGACGGCAACGTCGCAATTTATTTATGAATGACGAGCCGCGTACGCGGCGGCGATCTAAGATCTAAATACGCGGCGATCTAATTGATTGATGTGTGTTGGTTGATGTGTGTTGGGCAATGCAACGTTAGGTAGATACTATTCCGCGCTAATATTTTGATTTAAACCAGGAGGTTTCAAATTTATTTTCAATTATAATTTCTTTTTATTCGGATTATTTTATGCTTATTTTTCTATGCTGATATTTTTATTTTAATCTATTAATGATATATATTAAACAGTTTAAGGGAACGCCCTCTGTTATTTAACATACTGTATTTCTGTTACCTCTTTAATAAGTAATACTAATAAGGGTTTTTTTTCTATGTATAATAGTTACCCTTTGTGCAATTGTGCGCAAGTCCGACTCGCACTTGGCTGGTTTAACTAATATTTTTCTACAGCAACGGACTTTTTCAGGATGTGAAACAATGTTTACAAAAGTATGTTGCAACCTGTAAAACTATGAACTAACTAAACCATATTACAGTGTTAAGGTGCTGTAACCGTCAAGTTAGTAAATAGCTGCTTTTACGGCTTTTCCCATTTACCTTTGTAAAGAATCATCTATCTCTATTACGTAGAGATGTAATTCTGAACGGTCAACAAGGTTGCAAAGATAAAAAAGCAAAATATATGTAAGTACTTGCGGCATATGTAGTAGCTTGACGGGCTGTCGTCTGTACATAGATTCTTTACTTAAAAATACTGGACACGTGTTTCGCTTATACAAAAAATAACCTTGTATATAGCTCCTAATACAGAAACGTATTAACCTTCCAATTTCACACAAAACCCTATGGAACCTTTGTCAACAATACACCACACGATTATTTCGCAAAGAGACTTCCAATTATCATCCTCGCTGCGGTCCCCGATAGCTGTGTGATCATTTCAGACCTCTTTTGTGATACAGAACGACCAACCTTTTATTATATTTCATTGAAAAATAAAACCGAACCTTTACAGAACAACACCGATTAAAATTATACCCTGTTATTGTGAAGTTAAGGTTGGTTCAGCTATAGGGTTTGAAGGACTTAAGTCTTTTTAGAATTAGGCATTGATGTGTTCAGTAATAAAGTGTATGGTAAAAGGATAGTGTGAATCACGATGTCTGCATTATATTGAACAGTTCGTGATCGAGCTGCTTTGATTTTGCGCATTCAGTATGACACTATAAATATAAGGGACAGTATGGCAATGCTAAACGATGTTACAGAAGAAAAAGACGACATCAGTTGCCAGCGCGAATTCACGCTAAACCAGTATGCTTGGTAACTTCGAAATGACAGTATTGTATTTGCAGATCCAGGGTTATATAATAACGTATCTAAGTAATAGGCCTAAAGCTGGCTTGCCTTTAAATACTGAAAAGACTAATAATACGTTTTTTAAAACCAGCACCCTTATTACGTAACAGACTATAATCGGAATCTGAATCATTTTGAAGCTTTCTAAACAATTTGTGTGAAAATGTACCTTAGTAATATTATAAATCGGAAAGTGAGTTTGTTTGTTTGTTCTTCTTTCACGCCGTAACTACTCAATCGATTGCTTTGAAATTTTGCAGACGTAAAGTTAAAAGTCCGGTTTAAATAATGGGGTACTTTTATCCCGAAATAATTTGATATTCCCGAGGAAAATCTAAAAAGCACGATATAACCGAATTCCACGCAGGCGAAGCCGCGGGCGTAAAGCTAGTTGCTTCATCAGTTCGAAAAATTTGTCTACACAGCACTTAAATAACACAATTAATATTGTTAACCTGTCAAATTGAAATCGATTCCGATTAATAATGTGTTACGTAATTGCCCCGCAAAGGCTGATTCTCGTATTTAAAACATTCAAAATCTAGTCAGTCTCATATTAGTATCAAAAACTTGCCAAAATATAGGAAAATTAGAGATATTTTTGACAGATTGGGACATACTCTAGTCTGCTATTACAATAGTGTCAGAATGATCGATCAGTGACCTCATAATAATCGATTTTGGCAAGTTTCTAATCTATTAACAAGATGGTTTCATTATGACTTTCTAGTGGTCAGTCACTGACACTTCACTCCATATTAATATGTAAATTTTCAAATTGAGTAGGTAGTAGTTTTCAGAAAATGATTTCTACTAACGTGTTTTATAATAATGGCAATACGGCATTGTCATTATATCACCACTTCATTACGAGACGACTGCCCGATAATTGATTGATCATTATGAATTTAGCATGTTACGAACTTTTAGCACAATGACAATGGGGTCGTGTTTGAATGACAAATTTGTAAAAATAACAGACTAGTGCCCTCCCCTGACTGTGTACGTTTTTAGAATTTCGAGAATTACCCCTCACGAGTTTGCTCTATATTATTCTAGAATTTACTCTTAATCCTGCTACATTTTATTCCCGTACACGGTCTACTGCGGCTATTATAACTCAAACCAAACTGTCTGGGAATACAATATCGAAAACGGATTATGACAAGTGGCCAGAAAAATGCTTAGTAAAATAATTGTGTAAGGCTTCTGCCCAAAAAACGAAAGAAACGAGAATAGTATTGCTATTGAAGGTTTCTTTTAGTAAGTGATCTACTAACACATATTTACGTACGTCGTATTCGGGCCGTTGACGGTGCCATGGTGCACAGCGCATGCACTGCAATTTCTTTGCCGGCCCGGGCACGGCTCATACGCATATATTAATAATAATACAGCTTTATTATATTCCACAATAAATGAAGTGATATTAACATAATTTCATTTATAACTCCAATTCATTAAATAAAAAAACAACACAAACTTGCTTGAATTCAGATAGTGTGGACCCCCGTAGGGTAAAAGCCTCCTCCAAAGAATTCCATTTACCTTTGTCTCTGGCGGTGGACATCCAGTCTCTTCTTGCGGTGGCCACAATCTCATCCTTCCACCGAGCACTTTGTCGCATACGCATATACTTACTCTTATACATCTATATCACACTTGACTTACTTAAAGCCCCTGATGGACTACAGTCTGAAATAACTTACTTAATGTGTTTTGACCTCCAACTCGTAAATTTACATTGCATTGCACGGTTTCAGCAACTATCGACAAACAAAGACAATTCGCCTTTACGTTCACTTTCTGTATATTCCTATCACCCCCCTCACAGTGCTGCCTCGTGCCTCATTTGTGTAATAGTCACATTTATAATAAATAAAGGTACATTACATGATACCAAGTACATAAAGAAAAAATGTAGCTTAGATTTTGAAAAATACTTTAAGATGACTCATAATGTAGAAATACTGATTTAAATAAAGAAAATAGGGCGATATTAGAATGGAATGAATTTTTGAAGAAGAGCTGAACAAGGTAGGCGAAAAACAGGAATAAGTTTCCTGCTTTTTCTCTAAGGACGAAAAAGCTGTGGATAATACTAATGATGTCCTGAAAATAATAGTCTTTAAAATGTTCGAAGTTACTGTAAAAAGAAACAAGTCAAACCCAAATAAGTTAAACAAATAAATCACATAACAAAGTCACTAAGCACTGCCTGCCTCAATGCAAATCAAATTACTGCAAAAATATAACAGAGTAGCTACGCAACGGAGCAGTGTGCCAACGTACTTGGCTAGAATCCAGATCTTCATCAGAATCTCTGCCGCATTACGAATTAGGTGGAGGTAGGTTAGTTTCATATCAACCGATACGCAAGGAAAGGTACGCCTAAGAAATTGTAGTAATCATTCGTTACTTTGTAAATTATGTTCTAATGTTACTACGTTTTGAAGTTGTTCTGTTTTGCTCATTTCCGCCATCATAGTTCCATCATCGACCCGTTGTATGACGAGGTAGTATCCCTATCCACCCATACATTGTTGCCACCGCTACGATCCGTATGAAGCATTTCGCTTCGCCTTTTATACCGCGTACATCAAAGGATATTCCGCTTAATGTTATCAACCCATATTGAACTCTCCGATGTTTTGTTACCTGAATTAAATATTTCAAATGAATAATTACATTTTACGTTTTCTTAGAAATGTTTTATAATTGTCATCTTGTGGTCCAAGGGCTTCCAGGGTGTGATTGCAGTTGAATAACCTTTTAGGCAAAGGCAAAGGGCAATGGATTCTCTGCGTGATCGAATCAGAAATGAGGAGATTCGCAGAAGAACCAAAGCCACCGACATAGCTCTGCGAGTCGCTAAACTTAAGTGGCAGTGGGCAGGGCACATTGCTCGTAGAACCGATGGCCGATGGGGCAGTAAGGTTCGGGAGTGGCGGCCACGTACTGGAAGACGCAGCGTAGGGAGGCCCCCAACAAGGTGGACCGATGACCTGGTGAAGGTCGCGGGAAGCCGATGGATGCGGGCAGCACAAGACCGGTCAGCGTGGAAAGCCTTGGGGGAAGCCTTTGTCCAGCAGTGGACATCTATAGGCTGAAGAAGAAGAAGAAGAACCTTTTAGGGAAATATTGATGCAATTTCACTGGTTCGCGAATGTACTGCTGGATTGTCCTGTGTTTGTTGTACCTATGTCATACGCAGCATAGAAGGACTCACCCTTCTAAATGTAATATTTTCGTTGCCTTTGCCTATGTTCGAGCCCATCGAGGCCTATATTGGGATAATGTTATAATTAAGTTTAAGTAAAGAGTTAGCGCCCTCTTCTTGGTCTTGCGCATTCCTTTCCTCTTTCTCTTCTCATTTGCTAACCTAAAATAAAAAAATAATATCTTTTGTTATTTCATGATCATTTATTCCCAAATCAATCAATCAATGAATGCATTATCTAAATCAGTGTGACAATAAGTAATAAGTATTATGTAATGGCTAGTCCAACAATAGTGCGATTTAGTTTTATGAACAACCTTGACATATGCAAACGACGCCAATCCTGTCAGGAACTTTTTACAATATTGTTATTTTAGGGTTTTTTTTATTATGTAACCTCTGTGTTGACACTTGTATGTATTCATATTTGTACGCTCTGTGTAGTTACGTAGTAAGTAGATGTATTTTTTTAATTTTTTTTTTCTCACCAAATAAGCAGAGGTGTAGAGTATGTAGTTAGTAATAAGAGTTTAGAAGCTGAAGATAACGTGTAAGATACCCGAAGGACTGGTGAAACATTTTTAATACAAAATACAGCCATTTTGTATTGAGAATGTCATTACTGGATATTTGCATTTTTCCGAATGATTAAGCGCGGTTCTTATTACCATTCGCTCCGAACATTCCATTGCAAAGGCCAAAGATCAAATGCGACCCCAATTCGCAATTAATATCCAATTTTGAATGGAGGAATATCAGGTGAAAATGTAAGCAATTTTGTGCTTGTATTCCGACCTGACATTACCATCATAAACGGACTCTTTTTTGTGACAAATAAAGCACCCACGCGCGATGGCCGTCATACTTACGATATCTATACATGTAAATGCATATATGTATGTAAGTATTGAGCGTAATACTCTTATGATTTTCCGGGTCAACAAACTTTCGTAAGAAAATAAAAGTGTATGCAACAAGTCAAGAGGTTAAGGACCTGATCGAAAGGTTGTGTTACTCTTTTACGTTTTATTTTTTATGCTCAGAATAACATATTGAGTAATGCGAGTAATATGCAGGATATAGATTGACTGCAGATATTGTTTGACATTGGCAGCCACAAGAATTGATGGGAGTTGTCTTTGAGTGTGATTAGCAGGACTAATGATACAGTACAGGTTATGTCTTCGTGAAGTTTAATGAGCCTGTATTGTTCTCACCCCAGGAACCCTGATCTCCTCTATTCGAGAGGCAGTGGGCTGTAAACGGCACCGCCAACGGTGTGTGCGGCTCTATGCTAATTGGTACACATATCAAGTCTTGGAATTTTTGATTTTTAGATATGTTCTTCGGCTACTTTGGTTTTTCACAATTTTGAGAGCACAATTTTATGTGAGAAGTCCATTGCTAAATACAACTGAATAGGTCGAAGAACTAAAGTCACCGACATAGCTCTTCGAGTCGCTAAACTTAATGGCAATGGGCAGGGCACATTTTTCGTAAGACCGATGGCCGATGGGGCAGTAAGGTTCTGGAGAGGCGACCACGTATTGGAAGACGCAGCATAGGGAGGTGTCCCCAACAAGGTGGACCGATGAACTGGTGAAGGTCGCGGGAAGCCGATGGATGCGGGCAACACAAGACCGGTCATTGTGGAAAGCCTTGGGGGAGGCCTTTGTCCAGCAGTGGTCCTCTATAGGCTAAAGAAGAAGAAGAAGGTCGATCGATCAGGTTAGGCTACGCTGGCCACAGTTGGAAGCACTGGCTTCATTAAGCCGTTGATCCCAGCAAATAAGCGCTGGGCTCTGTTTTGAATAGGGTCGCAGCATAATGCTGAGCGACAGCCGTTTTGCGTGGATGTGACGCATATTTCCCTCAACTATTTTTTTGTGTTTTTGTAAACTTGTGCGTCATGTTTACCGCAAATAAACGTTTTTCCTGTCTTTCCTTTCAAATAAGCATTTCAATTCAATTTATTTGGCGCAAAATTCTTACTTTTTAAACATAATTCTAAAAATCATTGTTGAACGTCTGATTGTCAACTTCACAAGTTAGTTAATAACTTAACAGCTTTTTACGTTTATCGTAGTCCTGCTATCGATAATGTTAATAATTTTGTTCAAGTTTCACTACAATGTTATGTAATGATAAATGTATGTTATCTTTTACAGCCTGTGAAAAATGCACCTATAATTTGTCTACATTATTTGGAACACTAAGCTTAGTGGTTTTCAACCTTTTTTATGACCCAATAAATTTTTGGCGTAACCCTTTCCTCTGCTGCTTCTAACTTAGACTTCAGCCTATCGCTTTGGGGTACTTTTGGTTATACAGAATTCCCTTAACCTTATTGGTATAAAATTGCAAATTTTCTTTAATTATTTATTTATTTACAATTTCGCGCAAATAAATGTACAGAGGCGGGCTATGCCTTAAGCATTCTCTACGAGTCCACCACGGGTGGTGAAGAGATTAAAATTTCTTTTCCGCTCCGACCTGGCCCGTACTGCTGAGCTTCAAATTCGTCCCAAAGTGATCAGACCCAGCCTATCCTTTGCTGCCTTCCTTCAACGATGCCTTAATCCGAGCCACCTACAGAAAGACAAGAAAGTTAGAATAATTATGTATTGTGTTTTTTAGTGTCCTTAGCGTGTAGTTGCTATGTTTTAAAGATTTTTAGCATAGTTAGAGGACTTAAATTATTGAGGAAACCACAGGTGCGATAAAGCAACCGGACAGCCGGCACCTCCTGGGTTGACATACGAGAAACCGCTTAGAAGAAATAAATATTTTCGTTCTACGGACGACACATCAAGCTACTATGTGTGAAAAAAGTTAAAGATGATTTGCTGATATTTGGCAGCAACAAACAGATCACAAGGTTACCATAACTTTTAAGTTGATAAGAATGCAGCCGACATAGCCCAAAGAATTGCAACACTAGTGGGCCGGGCACATTGGCCGTAGGACCGATGCCCGAAGGGGCCGCCGGGTTCCCGAGTAGCGACCACGCACTGGAAGACAAGACGCAGCGTGGGTAGGCCCCCGACAAGGTGGACCGACCGACGACCTGGTGAAGGTTGCGGGAAACCGCTGGATGTATGAAGCGCAGGACAGGTCGTCGTGGAGATCCTTAGGGGAGGCCTCTGTCCAGCAGTGGACGTCTTTCGGCTGAAATGATTATGATGATGTTGAAGAATGCAGAAACAGTATAGAGCCATTGTTCACGTTTATTATCGGATCTTACGCCCTGAAGCTTGGCAACTGCGCTTGCAAAGAATTTTCTGGTATTTTTTGCGACCGGTAGTAAGCTTTCTAATGTTTGTAGTGGGTACGATAAAGAACTTAGCTTATTAATTACTAAGTAATTAGAATTTTTTGGGGAAGTGTTGTTCATGGGTTGGCCTTGAATTGTCAGTTGTGGTAGACAAAAATTTTACATGGATTAGTCGCCTTTATTACGTTGATATCCGGCTGTAGGCTTTCACTACCAGTTAGTAAAATGTCATTTAGAACACGGTGATTCAGTGATAGTGCCTCCCGCTTCAGTTGTGAGGTTAGCCGAGTGGGTTCAAACCCAGACGGGCGTTTTACTTTATCTGGCTCTCAAAACGACGAAGGAAATCATCGTGAGGAAACCGGCCTGCCGTAGAACATGTACATAACATAATCAGCCTATATTGGTCCCACTGTTGGGATTCACAAATAGATAGTCCATCATGCTAGGAAGCAAAGACAGGACACTATTGTTGCTACCCCTAACCCACGCACCAGACACACAGCGCTAATACATAAAAACGGCCTTGATACGTGTATTACAAAATGGTTCTGACACGTGTAAGCGGTGGCGCTCAACAAAATTATAATTTTATAAAAATAACCGTATACGATTTGAATACAGACGGACACGTGCAAAATCTCCATAAATAATACAATCGACTCCTAAATATTGGAGCAAAAACGTCACTGACCTTAAAGTTATGTAGTAAAATACGTAAACAGGAAAATTATTAATTAAAACGTTTGGAGTGTTATGTAATGATTGTCTGTTTTCACTTTTTATTCGCGTTTTGCTCGTTTTTATAATCTTGAACGGAATATTGTTTATGTAGATACGTTGTACAAGGGTATTCGAGGGTTTCGTTTTTTTTGCCAAATAGTGCGGAATTTGAGCTCTTTTTGGTCCTAACGCTGACTATCGGATACCAGCGCTGGGGTTCTATCCCTTATAGGGTTTTAGCACTATGCTGAACGATAGCCGTTTTGCGTGGATGTGACACACGTTTACCCCCCAACTAGTTTTTCTTCTTCAGCCTGTACAGGTCCACTGCTGGATAAAGGCCACCTCCAAGGCTTTCTACAATGACTGGTTTTGTGCTGCCCGCATCCATCGGCTTCCCGCGAACTTCACCATTTCATCGGTCCAACCTGATCACTTTTACGATACCTTTTTATACATTATGTTTTTCCGCAAATACTCATTTTGTTTTGTATCGTAGTATGTATGTTCTCTTGTTGATTGAACTGGTTTAAAATAATGGTTAATTGCTCTCAAAATGCTAGGGAAAACATTGTGAACAACAAGAAATCTGGTTTTGTGATGGTTTTAAATCGTTTTAGTGATAGAAATAAATAATGACTAACAGAATTGTTAATGTAACATGCAATTCTTTGAATTATCTCCCTCTCATCTCGATGTTTTTCATAAATTCAGATTTCAATATTGTTGATGATATTTTAAAGCGGCTTGAGAACGCGAGGATAACTTCTGTATCGCGCTTTCCGCTTGAAAAATGTGAAGGATTTTCATTTCAGACATTTCTGTAAGTGAATTTATTTTTTGTATGAGTGGATCCTTTTTTTATGGCATTTTATGGATGCTTTTTACGTCGATTTTCCACCTAATATCAGTTCGTGGGACCTAATTCCGTGCGGTAATCTTCATCTTTTACATAAAATTACTTTCAGAAATATCGTGATGTAATTCTTTGTAATAAAGAATGTTATACAACGTCTTTTTTTCAGGTCCAATAAGTGTAGGGTACGAAATTAATAATTTCAATGATAATATAAGGTTCAAAATCATAGTTATGTGTAGTCACTAGCTGGATAAACACGAGTGTCTAATTCATTGACATGCAAAACAGTTTTGAAACCCAATTTTTTATTTAATGATACATTGATAAAATATTAAACTAAGGTAGATATGTCACTAGCGGACTAAAAATGAAGCGTACAAAAGGAGGTAAGTCCTGTATCTCGCTTTAGTCACTCTCGATACACTCGTAAAAACAAACGACAAACACTAGCCATCTTTTTCTTCTCTATGCTTTAGATTGCGCCCCATCTCACTCACACTGTACCAATGTATGCCGAATAAAAATATGCATGTGTGCTGCTGCTGTGTTCGGCATATTTTTTTTGGTCAGTTTGTTAGAATATATCGTATCTGTTTAATATTTTATCAATGTAATGATAATAAAATACGACGTTGTGATATTTAAACTAATTATTTTAATATTAATTAAAAGGTGATTTTAATAAATGTGATATTGTCGAATTATGTTGAATAAATAATGTAAACAAAATAACAATATTTATATACAAAGAACACGGTATATATTTACTAAACGTGTTGTTATGTTACCCATTTAAATGAGAAAGCTCCTGTATTTTCTTCCTGTTACACCCGCTAGGAAATATTATGTGAGCAGGAAAATGACGAAATGATTAGGAATCGTTTTATCATTTTTCTGCCTTTCTTCCAATTTATTTAGGAAGCGCACAACGTGTTTTTTTCTTTTATATTTCTCTATAAGTCGTGAGAGCTTCGCGTTTAAGTAATTACAGTAACATAGGTCGATCCATCAGGGTAGGCTGCGCTTGCCTCAGTCGGTCCCTGGTTAGGTCACCAGCCATTACAAATTAATACCGTTCCTTGTCTCTGAAAGCCGTGATAGACCCGGATGACATATATGGATCTTTGACAGTCATCACGGGTAGTCGGTGGTTTGAAAGTCTGAGAGCCAGTCTTCACAAATGTATAAGGAGACGGACTCATGGTTAAATAATAAAGGTGTGTAGAAGAATCTACCATGCCATCCAGCATCCGCTGCAAGTCCTGCACCGAGAAGGCAGTTGCTCCAAGCAAAATACTGCAACCACACCAACATCAACAGCATCAACTGCATCCGGTGTGACTAGAAGCTGACTCCAATATAATTTTTAATCCTAATTTAAAATTATAATGTAATGTTAGTAGTCAGTTTGACAGCCTCTGTGGCGTAGCGGTAGCGAACGCGGCCGTTGCGCAGGGAGGCGCGGGTTCGATCCCCGCACAGTGCAAATATTTGTATGCATGAATATGAATATTTGCACTGGTCTGGTCGTGCCTCGGAAAGCACGTTAAGCCGTTGGTCCCGGTTGCCATACGAACATCTAGTGGCAGTCGTTACGGGTTGTTGGAGCCCTCAAAAGTCTCACAATAGGGTATTTGACTAAAAAAACTAATTAGTTCGTCAGTCAGATTTCCAAAAAATACTAGACACGTATTTTTTCTTTTTTCATATAAACAAAAACTGAAGACGACACAGCGCGTTGAAAACTCGTGTGACGTCACTGCACCCTACACTTTTTAGTGACCAGTGACGTCACCAGCCACCACTCCTGTTCTTTGATACCTTTTATATTTGTCAATTTTTATTAATTTGATAAAACAAAATATACGTATCCAATATTTTTCTACAATCTGAATGACGGACTAAATAGAATCATTTTTTTTTTCCCAGTAAACTTCCATATTGGTCTAACTGCAATGCTTCGATATCGACTTCGGGTTGTGGAGGTCAAACGGCAGTCGTTTCACAAAAAGTGTCGAAGTTTAGCCAAAATTAACAGTTAGACTGGTAAAGCGGACCCCAGACTCCAAAGCTGAAAAAGCTGCGGTTGCGACTGGGATTAACGCTGAGATGATGATGATGATAAAGTTAGTGGTCACAGGATAAAAGCAGAAGAAAGCCTATGTTATGAGTCCATTATGTACAAACGCTTGCAGATCAAGTTACCCAAAACTGTAGATTTTCTCAATCAAACATGAACCTTAATGCTTTAGGGAAAAGTACAGAATTCTATACAGTACTATGTCAGAAATGTATTTGAACGCAAACCCTACTTTCTGCAGCAGATCAGACACACGTATCTGCTCATAAAGATGCAACATTACCCAAGCAGTTACAAAACGGTCCCCACACGTGAGCGATGGCGCTCTCCGTGGCGTTAGTAAAGAGGGTTCCTCTAAGTTATGCGTTCTTATCTGAAAACACACATTATGAAGGTAAGAAATAAATGGACCCTTCTTACAGCGGAGGTTAAATGAGCGTACAGAGAACTGTTATTCCAATTAATGCTAGCGATTGCCACCATTGAGAACTCACTTTACCCAACTTTTCATGATACGATTTTTAGAGAATGCACCGGCTTGACGATAAGCGATGTTACTGCCAACTGCTACTTTTTTATTCCTTGGCTAGAACTAGAGATGAGTCCAGGCATCGATCTAGGTTTTAGCTCATTACCAGCATATTGCCACGTGTTATGTAGAATAGTACCTACTAAGCTTTTGTAAATAAAATATTATTATTATTTATTTATAAAGGGTTCTAATTCCCACTTGCTGGGATATAGGCTGCTTCTGTGTGAGAGTTGATGGGCCGTAATTCATCACATAGGCCCAGTGCGAGTTGATACCTATAATTGCAACATAATAATGGATACTCCCCGTACGACGTGACGGGTCGACCGATGATGGAACAGAGATGGGAAATTAAGTCATGCAATTCCCTCGGGCGCTTTCTAAAATGCATCCTATAGAAGACCGACAGGCTGGCTACACTTCGCGCCTGAACTCCATGCTTTGGATACCGTTTTGAACCAAATCTGGATTGCCAATTAGCCTCTTCGCACGCCTCTCCACCGAATCCAAAGTTGCCAAGTGGCATTTTGCAGCACCAGCAGTCAAGAATTAATAGAAACAAACAGAAGTCTTCCTTCTCAATCAGTGACCACGGTAATCCGAGAATTTCTGTTCGGAACAACTAACTAAACAAGGAAATAAATGACGACAATGATATTAATATACTAACATTAGGTATACGATGGAAATTTAGTTCGGCAGGGATCCGATACCGATCTGGACAGCGCTCGACATCGAAAGTACATACATAGTTCATACAGCGCCGGCGCACGAAATGCACGTCCACTCTGAGTTATTGTTATGCTGCTTTGGTTAGGGCTGTCTGGTTTGAAGATTGGCAATTTTTATTAATTTATCTCTTATTAGTGTCTCGAGAAACGTTATAGCTAGACAGTTGAAATTTTCTCAGATAATGTGATTCTGTTGAATACTAAAAACAAAATAGATTTTTTTTTTGTACGGAACCCTTCGGGCGTAGGTCCGCTCCGCACCTGGCCGGTTTATTTTTATAATCGGTACCTACCAGCCATTTATTTTACCACTGCAGAGTACAGGTCTCTTCATATGCAAATGGTGCATGAGCACTAATCACCAAGCTTGCATAAGACGGGTTGGTGACTTCAGACTAGCATCTGTTCGCGAAATCCGGGAAAAATTTTGGCCCATTTCTCGCTCGTGCTAATAATTTATTTTAGCTTAATGTTCTTTCTGATTCTTTTTCCTTTTGCTCAGCTCCTATATGTCGCTGCTTGAGATTAGCTAACCTATAGCCTTCCTCAAAAATTGGGCTATCAATTGCATGCAGTCAATCAATACAGTTTTTTTTTTTTTAAATCTGACTGATATTTCCGGAGTAAGTTTAGCCCCTGCATACATACAAACAAATTCTTTATAATATTAGTAAAGATAACTCACAAAGCGGAACCCTATTTCTAGCTCGATTAAAAATATGTCAAACCGTAATTTTTATTCCTCAAATAAAAATTGTCTCTATTGGAAAATCAGCTTTTAGTAGTATGTATTTATTATCTAAGTTACCACTAAATTGTATTCAACATGACGCTTTTTCGATCGTATTTCGCTCTTAGCGTCAACATTTGCGTCTGATGTAATTTAATGCTCGTGTGTAATTGAATTGTTCAAAACGTATTGAAAAACCTACCCAATTTTGATGAGAGTGTATAAAAACACAAATAATTCCCTGATGGAAATTTTGTTTGTGATAACTTTTTGTACTGAAGCCTAAAGGTTAATTACAAAAGTGGTTGGCTGCACTGGAAACCCAATTGTATGTGAGATATATTTCAACACACTTGTGAGTGATTTGATTGTATACATGTGTTATTGTGTGTCATGTGTGTGTTATCTTTTCAATTAATTTGTTATCTAGGAAGGGTAAATAATGCTTTTCGCACACAGATACCTTTTGTTTACAATATTTTGTGCACTTCGGTGATCTAGTTATACACATAATTCAATATTATTTGAAATCCTCATATGATGGCCACCGCCCTGGGGTGGGCGACGGGATCTGTCAGACTCTTACTGACTAAAACCACCCCGGTGTCTCTTCTATCACGAGCGCGCGTGGGGCCGCGGCAGTCTAAATTCTTCCACGGCCCCACAACCTCGTGCTGGCCCGATCGGTCCGGGTCTCGTCTCCTGCACGGGGTAGTGGGATGTTAAACTACCCCGTGCATCGCTTCAGAGGCGCGCGTCGACTCTCCCGCATGCCTCCGCCTCGGGGGCCATCAGATAGAGGGCGGGGACTTCCCCATGTCCCACGCCCCTGGAAACATTCATGGGGGGTGACAGGGGGCGTTATCCGCCCTTCCTCGGCGCCCGGTGCGTCTTCTGCGGCCCGCGAAGGGAGTCGAGATCTCCTTCCCCTTTCTGCAGCTTCCTTCTGCGACATCACGTCCTCGCTTCGCCTCGGATACCACTGCGTCAGCTGTGGCACGGGGCGCAAGTACTATGATCTATCGTAACCGCTCGGTAACCGTTCTGCGGTCTCACCTATTTGGGAAAAAATATATCATGATGTAAAAATGATTGGAATCGATTCAGTTGCTTATTCTGAACAAACTGTATTCAGGTTTTGCATAAAGAAAAAATAACGTTGTATACTCATAATACATATGTAATTATATATATATATATATATATATATATATATATATATATATATATATATAATTACATATGTATAGTTCATTGTGGCGAAGCGTCTTCGCGTCGTCTTCTAAACCGCGTAAATTGGGGGTCTGGGACAATTTGTCGGCGGTCTTCCCATCTGATCACAATTTAAGTGTTTCAAGGCTGGAGTGAATAGGCTCTTAATAAATTTACCATTAGAGATTGTATTACTCCTTACCATAAAAAAACATGCGTGTTTAGTTTGTAGGTCTTGTCTTTTATCTGTTTGCTGCATCGGACGGCGTCGTTATGTCATCGGCGCCGGCTGTCTCTGAAAACGACGAGACGACTGTGGCTCTTTCTTGCACAGGATCGCAGCATAATGCTGAGCATAGCTGTTTTTCATGGACACGACGCATGCTCCCCTCATACGTTTGAAGTACATCATATTTTTGCGTCATGTTTTCCGCAAATAAAGGTATATCTAATTTCTTTCTTTTCCATAAATGTTCTGGAATTAATTTTCTAAATGATAGTTAAAATCATATCAATATGGTTATGACATAAACAATAGTGATTTTGTTTTAATCCATACTAATATTATAAATGCGAAAGTAACTCTGTCTGTCTGTCTGTCTGTCTGTCTGTCTGTTACGCTTTCCCGCTTAAACCTCTCAACCGATTTTGATGAAATTTGGCACAGACAATCTTTAGACTCTGAGAAAGAACATAGGCTACCTTTTATCCCGGAAAAATTTGATGTTCCCGAGGGAAATTGAAAAAGCGCGATATAACCGACCTCCACGCGGGCGAAGCCGCGGGCGGAAAGCTAGTTGTTTTATAAAATTAATTGGGTGTTTATACCAAGATACATTTCTTCCTTCCCAGAAACGGGCAGGTCAGTTAGGAAGGTAGTTGCTACACGTAAAATACAGGTATTCACAACCCTAACATAGAACAGGACAGGCTAATGATGTACTGATCTTCCTTCAGATAAAATTACATGCGTGACGTCATTTATATATTACTAGCTTTCCGCCCGCGGCTTCGCCCGCGTGGAGTTCGGTTATATCGCGCTTTTTAGGTTTCCCTCGGGAACATCAAATTTTTCCGGGATAAAAGGTAGCCTATGTTCTTTCTCGGGGTCCAAAGATTATCTGTGCCAAATTTCATCAAAATCGGTTGAGAGGTTTAAGCGGGAAAGCGTAACAGACAGACAGACAGACAGACAGACAGACAGACAGAGTTACTTTCGCATTTATAATATTAGTATGGATGAAAAGTGTTAATTCATTATGAAGTTTCGTAAGGATCGTCGCCAAAGGTGGAGATGCTGAAAGCTTATAAAGGTTTAATATTGTCATCCATAATCTTTGCCCTGAAACTCCTCGGAAGTTATAGATATATTTCTAAATCTGTACCAGCCCTAAGTGTGAAGGTGTGTATTAGAATTTTGAAGGACTTTTAATTGTCTTTGTGAGTCGTCAGCACGAGATACCGTAATATATTCCGTAATCCCGTCTTCTTTGCCAAAAATATAAATTTATTTAAAATAACTTTTATCTCCTATATAATAAAGTTCACGCTACAACTTAAACATTCTTATAACTTTTTCAAGAGTTTTAGACTATTAGGGTCCTAGTACATTAATCTTAAACAAAGCATGTGAAACTCTGTCGATCCCACCGAGGGGTACAGGATTGATGTTATGCTCGGTTATACCTAGTCAGCTTATTTTATAGTACTAGCGGCCGCCAGCGACTTCGTTCGCGTGGAGTTATATAGTTAGTGTTATATAGCCTAAAGCCTTCCTGGTTTAATAGTCTATCCAAGGCGAAAAGATTTTTTCAAATCGGATTTAGTTCCTGAGATTAGCGCGTTAAAACAAACGAATTGCGAATTGCAGGATTGCGGTCAAGCGCTGGTTTATAATATGTAAAAAAAAAAAATCTTCAGCTTTATATATTAGTATTGATTAAAGTAATGTATATGTACGATATTTCTGTCAAATCTTATTAAAAAAAACTGCTCAGAAATCGTATTTGTAGAAGTAATAAGCCAAGCCAATGCAACAGTGCAACCCTATACTGGTGTTAGCTAAGCCAATCGCCTTTCACGGAACTGTGCACAAGGCCGCGCGTCGCGTGCGCATGCGTGGTCGCGCCGCGCGCCGGCCGCTCTCCCCGCGCCTGCGCAGCGCGTTGACACTTGCCTGTTGTTGTTTGGCGTATTGTTTGTTAGCGTCTAAAACTGCTACTGGGATTTTATTTCATCATAATTTACCAAACCGGTGAAGGATAGCATAGTGGGGAAACTGGCATGTCTTAGAACCGTGGGTCGGCATCCAGTCCAAGCTGATACAGCTGCCATTCATGTATTCAGCTAATAGGTACCTATAGGTACTATTGAAATTAGTCGATCGATCGCTAGCCTAAATGGAACGTGCCGTTTGTTTTGCTTATAATCCATACTAATATTATAAATGCGAAAGTAACTCTGTCTGTCTGTCTGTCGGTCTGTCTGTCTGTCTGTCTGTCTGTCTGTCTGTCTGTCTGTCTGTCTGTTACGCTTTCCCGCTTAAACCTCTCAACCGATTTTGATGAAATTTGGCACAGACAATCTTTAGACCCTGAGAAAGAACATAGGCTACCTTTTATCCCGGAAAAATTTGATATTCCCGAGGGACATCTAAAAAGCGCGATATAACCGAACTCCACGCGGGCGAAGCCGCGGGCGGAAAGCTAGTGAGTTATAATTAAGTAATTTCCAGTAAATTGTTATTGAAATTACATATGTGTAAGCATTAAAATGAAAGTGTGTCGCGTGTTCATTTAAACACTAACCTACGTATTGCATTAGCAATTAACAAAATCATATAGGCCAGTGTTACTGTATTGTATATGGCAAGTTAAGGATCTAGCTCGTTTGGCCTGTTGTTAAAGCCAGGCCTTCCACCGATAGGGGGAAGTGGGGCACCTTGATACAGTTTTTACTTAGACCCAATAAAAGACGATCTAATGATAGTTACATCCAATTTAATAACCATAATATATTCAATATATATTCAGTTAACTTGTTACATACAAATTAACCGATAGATTGAATCACAAAACGTATTAGAGCCTATTTACTAAAAAATGAAATTTGTATCAATGTACCCCACATGCGGGATACATTGGTACATACACTGGTACTGTGGTTCATAGAAATATTCCTATAAATTAAACAAGTTTTATTGATTTTTCTAACCTTTATTTATTGATTTTTTTTAAATTATATTTATTCGCTGCTTTTGCTATTAATAATTTTTCTTCCAACACATCAGATATCGCAGAAGCCACGGAAATTTCATTGATGGAACTTCTATTCATCTTGCGTTTAAATGTTCAAACCATTTTTCTATAAAGAAAATAAAATATATTACCTAAGTCTCACATACATGTATATTCAACAAAATATTGGGGTATCAATGTGCCCCAAGACCACTTGTATCTATGTGCCCCTGCCTACTACAATCGAAATCAACATTTTATAAAAATTAAAGCAATAAATAATTAAATAATTTAAGTCTATTTAATGTGATAATAGATATGTACTTACCAAATGTCTTAATATAACACAGGTAACACTAAATAAATTAGAAGAATTACATTCTAAAGAAAAGTACGAAAATTTTGTTGCGAACATCAGAAACAGTTTTTTATGTGCTAGTCGCTAGTCGTCGAGTGAACGTTGCTCTGCGCTAGTGTGCGTGTAGGCTTTACTATATACCTCCTTATCAGTGGCGTATGGCTCTTCTAACGCGTTTTGTTTTCGACGAATATTGACTGTATCTATGTGCCCCTTGTATCAATGTACCCCGCCTCCCCCTACCAACTGAATGAACCAACTTCATACCTCCACCAGCGCTCACGAAGCTTGTCTTGAATTCAGAAATGTATGAGCATAATAGTCTTATCTTGAACGAAGTGTGTAATATACTAGCGGAGGGAACAATGAACTTCAAACAGAATCTCCGTGTGACCAACTTATGTCGTAAAGTGACTAGTGGGACATCTTAGATGACTATCTTGTATCAGTCTTAGACCCATTGAACATTTACAAGAACAACAGGCAGTTGCAAAATCACTTCGGCAATACAAAGTGGTCGCAAAAAGTAAAATGAAGCCTGCAGAAACTACTTTTGGTGAAGCCCTCGTCCACAAAATCATTTCTCCTGAAAAACGCAAATTTCATGTTCGAGGTCTTGGAAAAGTGAGAAACGGAGGAGTCAGCATCAGCACCAAAGAGATCAGTCGTTGAAAACCTTATCGTTGAAGAACCAACCAAGCGCCGTCCGTTGCAGTGTAACACTACACTGCAACTCTAGGACGGCGCTTGGTTGGTTCAAAAATCATTAAATTTGATGATTTTTTGAGAAAAATCAATCTTGGAAGCTGCTGAACACGACCCAACTCTAAATGTGCGACACACAATCGCTTCAAGCACAGATGTGACCATCAAACTGATGATGTTAGTAGTATGAAGGCGCCTAAGAGCGCTACAGATGACATATCTTTTTAAGCACGCTAATAAAAGTTTAATTTTATTGTTTATGTTTTTAAATAATACCTAAGTATAATCAATAATTTGCTATTTTACTTAGATATTTTTTCTGTGTCTATACAACCAAATATCTTTAATTTGGAACCAACCAAAACATTTATTACCGATTCTTCGCACTAATCATAATGCAATTTGACCAACTTAACAAATATCTTTCTCTAGAAAAAACTGCAAGCGCAGCTATAACGAAGTCAATATCGTAAAACTTCAAATTGTCATACACAGCATAATTTTGACCTAGTTTACGACTCATGCGATGCAGGTACGCAGGTCTTAATCACAGGCTCACAACAACATGGAATAATTACAAAAATGCCTAAACATTGTAGCCTAGCCGCCAAGCGATTCGTCGTGTTCCGGCATGATGTCTGGTGAAGCCGTACGGAAAACGGCTCTGAGCAGTTGTATTGCGATGTGTGCCGTGCCGGGTACGATGCGCCAAATGTTATTGTGTCGGGAGTTTGGTCGTGGAGGATCTCCAGATCAGTCCCCTTCTGGAGCATCGTTGGTCATATTGTTGGGTTTAACATTGTATCACCTCGCTCAACTGCTATCTTCCTTCCTGTCCACTCAGTTTTTTTGAGTGAATAGGCTCTTAAAAAATACGCGTGTTTACCATCAACCATTGCATCACTTTATCAATTCATAAGGCAAATCAGTCAAATCAATTTGCACTAGATTCTTCAATAATATTTTACTTGTCAGTACTGGCCATATTTCTTTATTTTTTTTTAAAGTAGGTTAGTAATATTTCAATAACACGTTTATTGTAATAAACTGATTGCTTAGTCTGAAACACAGGTTCTACCATTACGGCATTGCACCGTCCGTAGATGTTTAAAATATAATATATAGTTAAATTAAAATATAGGTTATATATATATTTAAGCCAATCGGTTAAAAACTGCATATTTAGTTACTGCTTATTTAAACATACTTTATTTCCCAACCCATATCCGTAAGGGCGTACTTTCCGTACTAAATTAAACAATAACTTGGAAACTAACTCTGTCGATATGTTATTGGAATATGGAGTAATTTGGAAAAGAAATAGTTGGCATACGGGGAAGGGATTTTGAATTACCACTTAGCCGAAGCCGTGGGCTGAAGCCAGAAGGTAATCTATAAATGTTTGCTTTACCCAGCTCACCTGATAACCACAGCCTAGAAAAAAAGCAAAGCGATTATTCTATCATCATCATCATCATCATCAGCCTTTACTCGTCCACTGCTGGACATAGGCCTCTTTCATGGCACGCCAACAAGCTCGATCCTGAGCAGTTCTCCGCCAGCTACTACCAGCCACGTTTTTGATGTCGTCGCTCCATCTCGCCCAAGGGCGTCCCACGCTACGTTTGCCAAGACGCGGTCTCCACTCAAGGACTCGTTTACCCCAACGGTTGTCGGTTCTGCGGCCGGCATATGTGACCAGCCCATTGCCACTTCAGCTTGCTAATCCTTTCAGCTATGTCGGTAACTCTGGTCCTCTGTCGGATCACCTCATTTCTGATGCGGTTCTTCAGAGAGACGCCCAACATAGCCCGCTCCATATCTCGCTGAGCGACTTTAAACTTATGGACTAGTCTGACCGTTAGTGTCCACGTCTTATTCTAACTACGTCGCAAACCACAGTCATCCGATCACACATAATATGTATGAAGAGAGAAAACCTGTCATATACAGACATATTATATTATGTAGGTAGATATTAAAATAATTTCCATTGAAATGTTTTTCAGTACGGTCAAACGCATATCAATGATAACGATGTTGTACTATGGTTTGTATGAAAACAATCTGATGACAGTGTAAACAAACACCGCGGAGTTATTGCGTAACACAATATCAATGATAGGTAATTGATTTTATTTTGTAAGTAGGTTTGTACCCAATATACTTTTACATGTCAAAACCCGCCACACATTATCCCACCCACGGCAACTCCTGAAAGCCAGAATCAACAATGGAGACCGCCAGAAAAACGCCGAGCAATGAAGCTCGATGAGTCCCGGAGAAACGATTCTACTGTCTTGGGTTCCGCAACGAAATTAATCTGAAAAGAATAGTGGAGGAGTAAGAAAAAACAAATTTTTTCCACTTCCCTCCAGAACAAGCAGGAGACAGAACAGAACTAGGCCAATCGGAACAAAGCGGCATTATTGCAACTGGGAGAAGCCCAGATTGCCAAGCACCACGGAATAAAATTTGATTAAGTTAATGGGTCCTAAGTAGGTATGTGCTGTTACAATTGATTCCAATAATACTTTTACATGTCAATCATATTTAAAAAAACTAGATGTGATCTTCTCCTTCAGCCTATAGAGGTCCACTGCTGGACAAAGGCCTCCTCCAAGGCTTTCCACGATGACCGGTCTTATGCTGCCCGCATCTATCGGCTTCCCGTGACCTTCTCCAGGTGATCGGTCAGATGTGGTCGGCGTTTCCCATCTGAATTGTCTGAGAAGGACCGAAACAAGCTCAGAGGTGACGGTATCTTAAAAGTTCAGACGTCACTATCAACATTTTTATCGTCCCACTGCTGGGTGGAAGCCTCCTCTCATACTGAGAAAGAACGTATGAAGCAATGCTTAGTAATCATCATCATCATCATCAACCTTTTTTATCGTCCCACTGCTGGGTACAGGTCTCCTCTCATTCAGAGAAGGATCTTAGGAGGGTAATAGACGGATATTAGTAATGATCCGTCCCAATTGACTTTATACTTACGAGTGAATAGACATACAAAAAGTCTGAGCAGACTGGGAGAAATGCGCTTGATCGCGCTATGGCTCCTGAAATGGAGAGACCGCCGAAATCGCTTAACATGTATTCAGTTTTGGTTATGCTGAATTTCACGACAACATTCTCCAGTTTCGGTTTCCATTTCTCCAATATGCTCCAGACCTCAGGTCCATCTTCATCGACAAGAACAATGGCATCGGCAAACGGCATGCATCTTATTCCAATGGCTAGGCCAAAGCGAGAGTGGGCCGGACACGTCTTATGAATGCGCTCGGATAGATGGGCAAAGATTGTCACTCACTGGACACCTGAAGGTGGACATCGCCAACGATGTAGGCAACGGCGAAGGTGATGTGACGATCTAATTTCATTTGCAGGGCCAGAGATCCCCAAAGACTGGTTTGGAAGAAAAACGGGAGGAGGCCTTTGCCCAGCAATGGGACCAAAATAGGCTAACAGAAAAAAAATAGGGTATGAAAGTAACCTCAATCATTGATACTCGAAAAAAATCTTAGGTTATTTCAAATTAAAATTTTGGGTTAAGTATTTAAACTATCAAATCAAAATTAAATAACGTTTTGACCTTACCAAGAGAAATCAATAAAAGTCAAAAGTTACCTTAGAAGTGCAGTTGTCAGTACATCAGTAAGTGCGCAGGCAACGGGGGCCTATTAATGTGTTCAGAAGCGTGACATTGTCAAGGTCGGACGTCGATGCGACACTCGATATATTTCGTGTAATCAAGGATTGTTTATGTAATTGGAGTCGACATTGTTGAATGTGGTTCGTGATTACTACTTTCACGTGATTCTGATGGACAGTTTACCAGTTTTTGTTATTTTTTGATTTATTGTTATCTTATGTGTTGTATTCGTTTAATTTCAGAAAGATGGTTTCATTAGGATGGATGATTTCACTTTGTGTTCTTTCTCCGGAATTAGCTTACTGACACGTTACATATGTATATGAGTTCATATAATTGACTTTTTTATAACGCATAAATATGTGAGCTGTCACGCCCTTTATACCTGTGACTTTTATTTAGGTAATAAGTTTTTACTTATTTACCTTTCCATTTTAATTATATTTTTGTTTTGTTTTGCTTTGCGGCATATGGTAAATAATTTTATTGTTATTGTATTTTCTTGTGTTCATCACATACATACATTTTTAAATGAACAGACAGCTCTGCTGCTGCGGAGTTTGTTCCGTCACTTCTTCTTCCCAGCGAAAGCACTAGGAAGTGTCGATGGGTGGGGGTTTGGGTGATTCTCAGCCTAATTTGAATAAATGACTTTTGATTTTAGTTAAACTTTTGAGTATTCATCAGAGACTTGTCCTTGATTGCGGAGTAATAGATTTTTTTTTTATAAAATGTGAGTTTACAACCCTGTGTTGGTTATGTTTGTCTATATTTTTGTGTGTATAGTTGCGAGGTTGATTATATTACAAGATTTTATCTATAAATAAAAACCGGCAAGTCGAACTTGCCCACGAAGGGTTGCCTACCATTATCTAAAAAAAAAAATCACATATGATGTATGCGAGCCCTTTAAACGTCTATTTTATTCTGTCTTTAGTCTGCTGATAGAGCAATAACAAATGTTTTAAATTCATGAAATTATACAATTGATATATATCCCTGTCTATAACAACATTTTAACTACATAATTATTTGTTTATAATACGTACCTATTGACCTACAAAGCATAACTTTAAAAATTAATGATTTTTTCATAATTAGCTGATTGAACCATAACGTTCATCGACTCAAATAATAATCAACAATTAAGTTGTTGTGTGTTAGCTAAGCTAGTGCTTGACCGCAATCCTGCCTGATGGTAAGCAGTGATGCAATCGTTAATGGTAAAGCTCGCTAGTTTATTAAGAGCCTATTCACTCTAGCCTTGAAGACACTTAATTTGTAGTCCGACGGAAACACCGTCGCTGGCAAATTATTCCATTCCCTCGACGTAAGCGGTATAAAAGACGAAGTGTAACGCTTCGGCTTCAAAATGCATCCTATAGAACACTAACAGGCTGGCTACCCTTCGCCTATGCTCCAAAATTTGGAGACTGTTTTGAGCTAAATCTGGGTCGTTAATCAGCGTCTTCGCACGCCTCTCCATTGAATCCATTTTTTGTTTTTGTACTAACTTGTTTACAGAAATAATAATAATTATCGTGTTTGATTTAGCGATTAAATTAGGTACCATAGATTATTCATGTTTCATCTGAAAGGTATTTATAGTTTTAATAGTAGCGGACCGCGTTTTAAGTCAGGCAAAACATTGTTGGGTGATTTGATTAACCTCTTTGAATTTGTTAGTAGCAGCTAGCCTAGATTATGCATTTGTGCCCGATTGGTGGCAAAATAGACTTAGTCCATGGGACTTAAACTTACCTGTCAAACGTACTGAACCCCACGGGCAATACAAGCGTATTGTTATGTAAGTTTTAGGTAAGTCATAAATAGGATCGGTCAGCGACAAAAGTCGATAAACATGATAGGATTCGATAAGAAAATTAAAGAAGAGAGTGAAAGAAACAGAGTCATCATCATCATCATTTCAACCAAAAGACATCCACTGCTGGACATAGCCTCCCCCAAGGATCTCCATGACGAAGCTGTAAAGAACCAGGTTGCTGTTATATAATTAAATGAAACTTTGATTAGTAATTAAGATATCGAAAAAAAATTTCCTAATGGAATGTTATTGCTAACTGTATCTATTTTTCACAGAATCTTTTCACCTGTTAGAGCTGTTATTGAGTGACTTTTAATAGGATCAAAAATCGAATGAGTTTTTTTTTTAAATTTGACTTTGAAGTCAAGCACCAGTAATGTTATAACATTACAAAAAAAAAGATAAGTCTTGTCATCTTGCGGTATGTAATCATTGTTATAATTATTGTATCTACATCCAAGGAAAAGAGTTTATTTTTATAGAACATCTTCATAAAACTGTAGCTATATTTATGGTGCACAGTTCATACTTATCACTATCAGTGACGTATTGCACACTATTAATCTCAATCCGAATCATTTTGGAGAATATTGCTAATTCATTACTTCATATTTTATCAAAATGTGTCTATTCAACAATGCAAATAACGCTATGAATGATGTTGAACTGTCAAAATGAAACCCATTGCTACAGCTAGTGTGTTACGCCATTACCCCGTTGCTATGAGAAAGTAGGTGTAATAATAATTATTATTACCTTGCCTTCTACATCTCTTATCGCAGCAAAACTGGTATTTGTAGATTAAATTTATGAAATAATAAGTAATAAACGAAATTTTACTATTACAAAGTAAAAAAGTAAGCAATATTTAATTCCCTTATTATTTAAAATAATATAGACATAAGTAGTGCTCCAAAATTGCGCAGCATGACGATCAACACCGTACATACTCATGAAATTCAAACAATGCAGTCAAACATCCTAAAACGCGCTAAAAAATCACGCGGTACAAAAAACTACGCAAATTGTAAAGCAAACGTTATTATTTTGTTCGCTCGGAACACAATACTTAGTACAAATAATGGTGATTCTGTACAAACACCGATCGATATAATCGTGACTCGCTAATCGTTATGTTTGTCGAGTGATTGTCATAATTGGAACCTCTGCTATTGACGTTGTATTGTGTTTCGGTAAAAGGATATTGTAAGCGGGATCTGGAAATGAAGAAATAGTAAATAATGTTAATGCCACCCACCAGACAAAGTCTTGCCGCCAAGCGATTCGTCGTGTTCGATGTTGTCCGGTGAAGCCGTACGGAGGACGGGTCTGAGCAGTTGTGTTGCGATGTGTGCCGGTTAGGTATGATGCACCAAATGTTGTTGTGTCGAGAGTTTGGTCGTGGAGGGTCTCTGTTATGATTTTTTAGGAATAAGATTAGATATTTAGATTTTAGACAAACCTTTTTTTCAGTTCGTCCAACCGAATTTGAATTCTATTGCGTTAATATCATAACAAACGGTAGCTGTAAAATATAGTTGTTGTTACCACTTTTTGCTTTTAAATGCCATCCTTACTGTCACCCTCACAGTGCAGGGAGGCCATGAGGAATTCCAGAAGAATAAAGTTAGGTAAAGTTACATTAATGAGTACGCACGGCTATACATCAAGCTATGTATATAGTATAAGTTGTCTTCTGATTCTACAAACAACCCATCTATACAATGCAAGGTTAACGCAAACAACACAGGTACAGACGACAGCCTGCAAATCAAGTTACTACAATCTGTCAGATTTCCTTATTAGATTTTCAACTTTATCTCTAAAGCATTAAGGCTCAAGGTTGATTGGGAATATCTGACAGTTTGGGGTAGCTTGACCTGCTGTCATCTGTAACATAAACATCTTTGAATTATTCGTATTCTTTATCTTTTTATTCATTGATAAAATATTAAACTAAGGTAGATAAGTCACTAGCGCACTGAAAATGAAGCGTACAAAAGGAGGTAAGTCCAGTATCTCGCTTTAGTCACTCTCGATACACTCGTAAAAACAAACGACAAATACTAACAGCGAAAACGACAAACACTAGCCATCTTTTTCTTCTCTATGCTTTAGATTGCGCCCCATCTCATTCACACTGTACCAACGTGTGAATTGTACGCAGAATAAAAAAATTGCATGTGTGTGCTGTTGCTCCGATCGGCACATTTATTTTGGTTAATTTGTTAGAGCATATCATATCTGTTTAATATTATATCAATGTTTTTATTGTTCATATTCGCGTGAAGAAGCGTAACGCTCTTTTAAAGTAATTTTTTCATGCAGCAACAGGGTAATTGTGAGTAGCAATGGGTTGCATTTTGACAGTTCGGTTACATTCCTTGCGTAGTTTGTGTTGTTGAGCAAACACGTTTTTGGAACATATAAAGCAATGGATTAGCAAGATACTTCAAAATTATTAAAATTGACAGTAATAGTATGTTAGGTACGCTATCAGGGCGCAGTTCTCCTGCAGATCCCATTAAAAATCTTACGATATGGTTTAAAAAGTAGCATTGATTGAAGCCTTTCCTTTTTTGACTTTCTTCATCTACTTCTCAGACTATAGCGGTCCACTGCTGGACAAAGGCCTCCCCCAAGGCTTTCATTCCATTGGGGGGCATTGCCATAATCCCCACGTTTGACATGCGGGTTGCGGATCGCAGTAATTTGTTACTCCACAGGAAGAGCGCTGCTGCCTGCTTCCCTGGTGAGAGTTCCCTTAGTCGCCTCTTACTACACCCACAGGAGGTTATGGGTTGGTACTATTCTAAGCCCAATACCACACGGGGTTGTTACTTGGTTATTGACTTTACCTACATTAAAAACAAATCAGCCAATTTATAGATAACCATCAATTTGACAGCTGTCCAAAACTAGGTACTATCAGCTTTTAACTTTCTTTTGTGCGTATTAATGTAACATGGTTATGTTCCAGATTAGTCATAGTTTAAATTGGTTTTGTGTTGTTCTTTTTCTTTCTTTCTCTTATGGCTTCGCACGGTTTGTGCATTTAGCCAATGTCACGTAATGTATTATTCATGTCGAAAAAGACGGCCGCGCGGACCGAACACGGAGGAAGATTTGGTTCAAAGCCATGATGTGGCCACTATGCTACAATATTTCACTGTTCTTTATGAATTATTCACTGGATGCACTTTTTACTACATAAATCACGCGTTTTTATTTAGTAAACGACACTATAAATAATTTAAAAGTCCAATGAAAAATGAGCGTGACACTCATCTTAGCTTCCCACCAAAACTCCGTTTTGTGTTGTTTCCGCTCACCATTATTTTTCTAATTCTTTTAATGACGCTAATCATCTTATTCTCAATTAAGTTCAGTTCTTCTTTTTTATATTTCATCAAGAAAAGGACAGAAGAATAGTTTAGTCCCGTCTACTTTACATAGTTTTTCTTTTCCTAGTGCTTCACCGCAATCCCACCTTATGGTAAGCATTGATGCAGTCGTTGATGGCAGAGCGCGCTACTGGTGTGATGATGATAGGTGATGAAAGGCTAGAGTGATTAGGCCCTGAATAAAAGAGCATATTCGCTATAGCCTTTCATCATAATCATTTCAGCCGAAAGACGTTCACTGCTGGACATAGGCCTCTCCCTAGGATCTCCACGACGACAGGTCCGACGACCTTCATCAGGTCGTCGGTTCACCTTGTTCGGGGGCCTACCCACGCTGCGTCTTCTGGTGCGTAGTTGCCACTCGAGAACCCGGTGTGCCCGGCCCACTGCCACTTAAGTGTTGCAATTCTTTGGGCTATGTCGGTTACTCTCGTTCTGCTGCAGATCTCCTCATTTCTGATTTGATCATTGTAGCCTTGAAGACATTTAAATTGTAATCAGACGGAAATACCGCCTCTGGCAAATTATTCCAGTCTCCCGATATACACGGTACCTATAAAAGATGTGGCGACACGCTTCGTCCGGATCTTAGTGGTGTCAACAACGTAAGGGTGGTTACCTGCCGTACGACGGGTTGTCCGATAATGACCAGCTCATACGTGACTGCATTTTTTTCGTAAATTGATTCTATACCAGCTATAATTATCTATAATGCTATAGGATAGCAATAGGTTTTCTGTTACACAAAGTAGTTTACAAATCAAACGTCTCTATCAATGTACAATCATTAAAGCAGTTTATAAACTAATCAAGCAACTTATCAAGTATCGTAGTTCACCGGACGCGACCAACTTGCCCCGCAATTATAAACCACTTAAATGTCCCAACAACAATTATCCCAATCTTGGCAACTTCTCAAAACTTGTCCCACGACGGTAGATGGCGCCACGATCAATAGAACCTGTTGCGGAGGGTGGGAATGATCCACTGACCTTAAGCAACACCTCCAATGCAAAAACTACTCTAACTAACAAACTATAAAGAACAAATTCCAATGGGAAAATCCTTAAGAATATTTTATGCTATATGGTGGAGAAAATAGAGTTGGTTTTCTATTGCAGGATTGTTATCTTAATGTGAATAAATAGGAGACGTCTGGAAAGAAAATTGTTCTGATATGGCGGCTAGGTCATTTGGGGTCCCGTGGTCTGGGGACCCGCGTCGTGTTTGTTACAGCACTTGTATCTCAATTAGGAGTTAATAAAGTTGAAAGTGGCTCTTCGTTTCCTCCTTTATTTTAGTAATTGGAATGTTGAACTGGAGTGAAAAGTTCTAGATTGAATGTAATAGGTAATTATATTCAGGGTTTTGGTGTCCGGAGTTTTTTCAAGAATAGTAAACAAGATATGAATGGTCTCAAAATGGTACTTTGAAGAAATATAACCTGCACTGTTATTGCGAAACACACTATTAGTCTAAATCTGAATCATTTTGAAGGGTATTGCCAATCTATTGGTTCTTCTTCTTCAGCTTATAAAAGGTCCACATCTGGCACAAAGGCCTCCCGGAAGGCTTTCATTGCATTGGTTGGGTTTGCTGTCCGCCGCCTCACGCTTAGCAGGCGGGTTGGAGATCGCAGTAATTTGATATTCCACAGGAGAAGCGCTGCTGCACTCATCCCATTCGCTGCCGAATGTATTGAAAAATCTGGAAAAATGAAAACCTTTGATACTGATAGTGTGTTACGTAATTACCTCGGTGTTCTTATTATAACGTGTTATGTATTTTACTAAAGCATTGAATCAAGGTGTGCCAAAAAAAAGAAATTGATTTTGGGCCATACCTATTGTTAACAAAATAAGTTCAGAAGAATTCATGTAATATTAAAAATTAATAAAATTTATAGTTTGATATCAATGTAAATCTGTCAAAACTGCCTGTAATTTTCTTAAATTTTTGACAAGTTTTTAACGTGATATGGCTAAACTTCGACATTTTCCGTGAAGCGACTGCGTCCGACCTCCACAACCCAAAGGCGACGTCGAAGCATTGCAGTTAGACCAATTGTTGGACTTTTGAGGGCACCAACAACCCGTAACGACTGCCACTAGATGTTCGTATGGCAACCGGGACCAACGGCTTAACGTGCTTTTCGAGGCACGACCATACCAGTGCAAATATTCATATTCATGCAGACAATTACTTGCACTGTGCGGGGATCGAACCCGCGCCACCTTGCGCAGCGGCCGCGTCCGCTACCGCTACGCCACGGAGGCTGTCAACTTATCTAAAAGAAAAACTCATTGTAGCCGATTTCCTTGATCACAATATTCTCGTCTCTCTTCTTCTTTCTACTTAATATAGAAAAGGGCAGAAGATAAGATATTAGTTTAGACAAAATACTCCATACACATAAACTGTCTATGGATTGTCTCATGGAGAATACACTCATGGCGAAATATTGCTTTAGGTTTACGATTACCTAACCATAGGGAAAGAAAAGGCATGATGTAATGTTCGTCTGTTGTTGTTTTCATATAATTATGAGATTAGTCCATTTTCATATTCAGTTAAAGGTCAGTGGGGAAACTCGTTAAAGAAAATTCAAGGAAAAATTTACTTTTAAATCCAAAGTTAGGAAGTACCTATTAGGTGTTTACAGAGGGTCTCTCTTCTGAGAAATGGTTGAGGGTTTTCTAATATAAATGACAAGCCGGCGTTTCTATTTCCTCTTTAGCTTCTCGCTTTAGCTTTTCTCATTCTAAATTTGAATCATATTGAAGCGTATTGCTAATACATTGCTCTATATGTTCGTAAAATGTGTTTGCTCAACTATATGAACCGCGTAATGAATGTTGATGAACTGTCAAAATGAAATGTATTACCACTGGTAGTGTTACGCAATTAATCTGCTATTCTATGCTTATTACAAAACTAAGGTTTAATGTAATCATTGTTTATCATTGATTTTTTGTAACACTAAAAACAAAGGAAAGTCTTTGAAATTAGGTACGCTGAATTGTGTTGTCTCATTGTTTAACGATTTAGGAAACCTAAGCATTGTTTGTTTTTGAATTAAAGACCTGAATTGTGTCTGATCGATTTGGAAGCGTTTTGCCTAGTTTCGAAAAGAGAGCTTAATTTTCTCAGCCAGTGACGACGGTTGGCCAAGCTGGAGGTTACCAGCACCGAGGTGACGTAAAACGGATGATAGTTTTGCCTGCCATTGACGTAATTCACAGACACCTGCGGTTTAATTGCGTAACACACTATCAGTAGCAATTTGACAGCCTCCGTGGCGTAGCGGTAGCGGACGCGGCCGCTGCGCAAGGTGGCGCGGGTTCGATCCCCGCACAGTGCAAGTATTTTTATGCAGGAATATGAATATTTGCACTGGTCGGGTCGTGCCTCGGAAAGTACGTTAAGCCGTTGGTCCCGGTTGCCATACGAACATCTAGTGGCAGTCGTTACGGGTTGTTGGAGCCCTCAAAAATCCAACAATTGGTCTAACTGCAATGCTTCGGTTCGGCAATGTCGCCTTCGGGTTGTGGAGGTCAGACGGCGGTCGCTTCTCGGAAAAAGTCGAAGTTTAGCCATATCAGCAGTTGGACTGGTAAAGCGGACCCCAGACTCCAATGCTGAAAAGGCTTCGGGTGCGACTGGGATTAACGCTGGGATGATGATGACTATTAGTAGCAATGGGTGTCATTTTGACAGTTCAACAACATTCATTGCGTTATTTACGTTGTTAAGCAGACAGACTTTCCGAATATATGGAGCAGTAGATTAGCAATTTGCTTCAGAATGATACCAATTCATAGTAATAGTAAATAAATAAATTTGGTAATTTTTAAAGAAGTGACAACACCGGTATTATTATAAGCGAATAGCGACGCGGGACACGTCACAGGTGCCGCGTGCCCTGCCCCCCTGCCTCTTTTTGCGAAATGATATTTATTTTTTTAGGGGATGTTTTTTTTAAGTTTAGCCGGTCTTTTTGAGCATTAGTAGAATCAGTTATCGATACCTAACAATACCTTCACGGATCGGATAGGGTTTTCTTTACATATTGTATACGGACAAATCACAGAGATTGAGCTAGCCCCAAAGTAAGTTCGAGACTTGTGTTATGGGATACTAACTCAACGATACTATATTTATAATAGATACATAATTATATAGATAAACATCCAAGACCCGGGCCAGTCAGGAAAAGATCGTTTTCCATCATGACCTGGCCGGGGATCGAACCCGGCGCCTCTACTTTACAGGCAGGCGTGTTGACTGCTGCGCCACGGAGGACGACAAATAACTACTAAAAGCAACTAAAAACCAGGATAAAATAGTTATTAAAGGCCCATATAACAGAGCCATTCTCTCCAATCTTCAGTCCCTTTTACCTTCTTGTTTTCGTCTAGGTATATATAAGCTTGTGATATTTATAGATAATAGCGGATAATATTTGTTCGCATGGATAATATCCTAATTGATTGATGGATTAATAACAGACGCCATCTCAAATCCCATAATCTTAATTAATGTCATCGAATTATATTAAGTATCTACAGATGTAAATACCTAAAATACAAATTCCCACTTTGAATCTGTACAAGTTTGTGGTGAAGAATTATTATGAATCTTGGAGCGTTGAAATTAGATTGTTAACATCACTACGATCCGGACGAAGCGTTTCGCCTCCTCTTTTATACCGCGTACATCGAGGGACTGGAACAATTTGCCAGCGGCGGTGTTTCCGTCGGACTACAATTTGAGCGTCTTCAAGGCTAGAGTGAATAGGCTCTTAATAAACTGGCGCGCTTTACCATCACGATTGCATCACTGCTTACCATCAGGCGGGATTTGCAGTCAAGCACTAGTTTATAATTTATAAAAATAAAGGTTCTTAATTACTGTAGTGATTCATCGTCAACCTTTTTATCATCCCACTACTGGGCACAGGTCTCCTCTCAAACAGAGAAGGATTGAGCGTAATCACCACGCCTGCTCAATGCGGGTTGGCGATTTCAAACTTAAAATCCAGCCCCCTAATCTGCGAAGACATTTTTGTCAAATGATTGCGACTAGTTGGGATCGTTTGGACCGCCCATTGGTCCGTTTGGTCCAAACGATCCCAACTAGTCGTAAACAGGGTTAGGTTTCCTCGAGATGTTTTTCTTCACCTTGTAATCAGTCATTGGTGTTCAAGATATTCTTAGAAAGTACATAATATATAACTTAGGAAAGTTACATTGGTACTTGCCTGACCTGGAATCGCACCCGCACACTCACACGTGAGAGGCTGGTGTTTTAACCACTAGGCCACCGCGACTTACTTCAGTGATTGGTAATCTAAAATACATACTTATTGCATATAATGTGAAGGACCGTTGGCCACTCTCCGTTTCAAAGTTCCTATAAAAGGGCGTTGGGTTATTAGTAATTTATGGCTCCATAATATCTGCTGGTACTCATTAGAAGTACTTAACTTACCTATAGTGGAGGTAAAGGTTCTAACGTTGACGCACGATGTCTTTCATAAAGGTTGTAATTAAAGTTTATAGTTGGGAATCTGGAATTTGCAATGGAAATCTGAAACTTAAGGAGAAAGTTTCTAACTATGATAGTGAGAATTTTAATTGAGTTATTCTAAGAGAAGCTCAATAGCTATCTCGGGAAATGTTGTATTGTTTGTTCTATTAAATTGTGTTTTTTTTTCTGTAGCTTTCGATTCGGCCTAAATTATTTGGCATATTTAGAAATGACGAGTTAATTTGTGTAAATAGACTAATAAATCAGAATAGACAGCCTCCGTGGCGTAGCGGTAGCGAACGCAGTCGCTGCGCAATGAGGTGCAAATACTTGTACGCAAGAATATAAATATTTGCACTGGTCTGGTCGTGCCTCGGAAAGCACGTTAACCCGTTGGTCCCGGTTGCCATACGAACATCTAATGTCAGTCGTTGCTCGTTGTTGGAGCCTTCAAAAGTCCAACAATTGGTCTAACTATAATGCTTGTATATCGCCTTCGGGTTGTGTAGGTCAGACGGCAGTCGCTTCACGAAAAATATCGAAGTTTAGCCAAAATTAGCAGTTAGACTGGTAAAGCGGACCCCAGACTGGGATTAACGCTGAGATGATGATGATGAGACTAATAAACCAAAACATTACTCTCAAAATTGTAAAGGAAGACATCGTGAGGAAACCGGCATGTTCTAGAAGCAAAACTTCGAAGACATGTGTCCCAGGAGCGGGAACAGTACCTATACTTTGTATACTTTACTAGAAGTTCGGTTATATCGCGCTTTTTAGATTTCCCTCGGGAACATCAAACTTTTCCGGGATAAAAGGTAGCCTATGTCCTTTCTCAGGGTCTAAAGATTGTCTGTGCCAAATTTCATCAAAATCGGTTAAGAGGTTTAAGCGGGAAAGCGTAACAGACAGACAGACAGACAGAGTTACTTTCGCATTTATAATATTAGTATGGATTATGTTATTATACAATATGTTAAGAAAACCCTGTCCGACCCGTAAGGATAATAAAGGTTAGGTAAACACATGACCAAATATAATATAAAATTTTATATAATCAGCATAGTAACAATATTAGTGAATTTTGAAATAACCTCTTTTTCCCGCGAATTAATTCCAACTTCCCCAAAATTTGGTAATTTTTAAAAAGTGACAACATTATTTTTGGCGGTATAATTTTGAGCGAATAGCGACGCGGCCGCGTGCCGCGTGCCCTTCCCCTCTTCACCCGCGCCTGTATGGCATACTGCACATGTTTTAAGTTACCTCTTTTTGCGAAATACTATTATTTTTTTTAGGGAGTTTTTTTTTTAAGTTTAGCGCGGGTTTGTAGGCATTAGTAGAATCAGTTATCGCTACCTAACAATACCTTCACGGATCGGACAGGGTTTTCTTTACATATTGTATAAAAGTACACATTAAAAAACGAATAAGTACTTATGTACTGCTACACTAAATAAATCTATGAATAGTTTATTAATCCATAACAAATAATACAAGCAAGTTAATTGGGTAGCACCCTATCAGTGCACTGGCTGTTATTTAGACAGTTTAGCACATAAATGTAAACAGCAATGGATTAGAAATTGGCAGATTCATCCCACATGCAATGTATTATTTATCTCTCTCTACTGTTTATATTTTGTATGTATGTATTTAAAAAAATTTTTGTTCTCTTTTACCTTCAATTAATTTGCACCTACCATGTTAGTCTCTGCATCGCCTTAAGATAGACTGGTAGAAAATGCCTAAGGCAGTAAGTCCGCCATTGTGCAATGTTTGTGCATAAGATTTTAATAAATAAATAATTAATAGTGTGTTACGCGATTAGGGTCTTCCTTAATAATAATTTCAAATATCCAAAACAATAAACAAAAATAAATAATTAGCCTACCTTCACTAAATAATCTTTGACTAAATAACCGTTAAATTCAAACATAGATTAACGTCTATTAATACCTCTATATGGCTTCATTATTCAAATGCTTTAACCTTTGTTAATTGCGTGTTGGTGATTGGTTGAAATAATCGTACAAATTGTATTATCTGTAACACGTTGACCGTTGGTAAAACAACTGACATTTGATGTAGGATATTAATGCAAGTGCTAAGTATGATAATCTAGGATTTGTCATTTAAGATCTTATTTGAGTATTCATTTGAATATCACTTGGGACTGGCCTGTTCTGTTAGCTAACATAATTGGTATTGATGTTGAGGAACTTTATAACTTAATAATTGGATTTATATGGCTTGTTATTTGCCCGACAATTCTTGTAATTCGTGCTATGATTCCGGTCTCAGAAGTCAATCCATTTTGTCAACATATCTTTAACTAGCGGCCGCCAGCGACTTCGATCGCGTGGAGTTAGTTATGCTCCGTTCCTATTGGTCGCAGCGTGATGTTATATAGCCCTAAAGCCTTCCTGGATTAATGAGCTATCCAACGCAAAAAAAAAAAAATTCAAATCGGACCAGTAGTTCCTGAGATTAGCGCGTTCAAACAAACAAACTCTTCTGCTTTATATATTAGTATAGATTTACCTACATTTAAAAAAAAAATGTCATTTTGTATCCCTGGTAAACACGCTGGGCACAGTCTCATTGCACCTAGATTGTTCATGTTTTAAATTACTATTGTAGAATTGGCCTTTTGATTAAAATTGAGAAAAGCTATCCTTTGATCGCTCCAGTAGTTAGCGCAGATAATTTGTACTGATTTGGAGGATCTATACATGTTAATAATTGGGTTTATATGTTTTGATAGCCGGTCTTAAACTTTTCGAAGGATATTTAACCGTAAATTAAATTGTTTACTATTCTTGAATACAACTGCTATCAACAAAATTTCTATGCCATCTGTGAAATTGCGAAAGCAGAATGCCTTAGACGAGGTAGGGCGCGACAATCTTATTAGGGTGGTTGGTAACAGTTGCATAATAGTTCAATAGGGCAATAGGGTCGTCATTAAAACTCTTTGTTAACGATTGAGGTCTAAAAAAAGATTAATCAATGCAAATTATTAACACACAGGAAAGTTTAATAAAGAAGTTGGTACATAAATACTTGTCTACTATGACCCTTATAGACAAACTAGCGACCCGCCCGGCTTCGCATGGGTGCAATGCTGATACTAAATACATTTATGGCCCGCCGCCCAACCGGCTAAATGCCGGCCGCAAATGCGACACCCTATTTTTAAATTTGCAATATCTTCGAAACTATTTATTTAAATCATGTGCAAAAAAATAATTAGGGGTGGATTACCCTTAACATTTAGGGGATAAAAAAAATAGATGTTCTCCGATTCTCAGACCTACCCAATATGTACACAAAATTTCATGAGAATCGAGAAAGCCGTTTCGGAGGAGTTTAACCACAAACACCGCGACACGAGAATTTTATATATTAGATTAAGCGTACGTTTCGCGCAGTGTAAATATGAACTATGTATTTATTTTATTCTATAATATTTTACATATTTAAGTATACATATATCTTTATGTGTTGTTCTGATTGCTTATGACATCACACTTGCCCCCTAATCGGCGAACACATTTTTGTCAAATGATTGCGACTAGTTGAGATCGTTTGGACCGAACCGACCAATGGGCGGCCCAAACGATCCCAACTGATCCTAACTAGTTGCAATCATTTGACAAAAATGTGTACGCCGATTAGGGGGCAGGTCCTATAACAATACCCACGCTGCCTCATTTATTCTTTAAATTTCGATGCATTATGCTGAGATAGAAGCCTTTTGGCCTCGTAAGGGACTTATGATATTTTGCTTTTAATTGTGTTTAATTAGGTTTAGTTTTATGATCTTCCTGTACGATTTACAAAATATACTTTTTCTTTCTTTCTTGTCTACCTGAGTTCATACTTCCTTTAACCAAACAAATTATGAAGCCATCAAAGAATAATAACAGGCTATGTTACCCGTGATATTTAAGATTCTGCGCATGCCCGACTTGGCTTCATAAACTTAACTAATTAACGTAAACCACCGAATCTTTGCATTGACTTTTAAGTGGATTCAAGTATTCATTGAGCAGTTTCAAGTTATTGGAGCAGAAATTTTAAGAGAGGGTAAGATGCCTGAAGGATGCCAAAAATAGACGCTGTTTTTGTATCTCTGAGGGTTTGTGTTCTTGAATCATGAGCTCGACTAGTTATAGCGATATGCCGCAGCCAAGTGGTTTAATTAGCTGTTTATTTATACCCCCTGGCCTTTGAATCATCATCATCATCATCAACAACCTTTTTATCGTCCCACTGCTGGGCACAGGTATCCTCTCATACAGAGAAGGATTGAGCGGTCGGAATGATGGTCAATAAATCGTAGGTTAGTTTGGATCTGCAATTATCACATGCAACGCGAGTTGGTCTCGGTAACTAAGCCAGCGCACTCCAACCAAATGGGTTAGGTTAGAACTGTGATCAACCCGCTTGCGAGCCGGGACGAATAACGCCTGGCCTTTGCGTTTGACTAAAACTAATTAATTAGTCCCGTGTGGTACCGGGCATAGAATAGGTCCAACCTATATCCATGTCTGTCGTAAGAGGCGACTAAGGGAACTCTCACCAGGGAAGCGGGCAGCAGCGCTTCTCCTGTGGAATATCAAATTACTGCGATCCCCAACCCGCCTGCCAAGAGTGGGGATTATGGCAATGGAATGCAAGCCTTTGGGCCGGCCTTTGTCCAGCAGTGGACCTCTATAGGCGGAGAAGAAGAATAAAAACAATTGGCTACGAAAGATACCGATCGAATTACCTACCTTATAATAAAGGACCTACATAGTTCACAGGATATTTATCATCACATTGGTCTCCTTAGGACCCGAGTAAAAAGAATAAACAAAAAATCGCAAAGAATTTAGGCGGTGTGGTGTGACGAGGATCGGGGGAAAAAACATTCATGCTGACGAAGACGCAGGGAGAGGCTTTAATAGTTGAGGAAACGTGGGTGTGAATTTATTCATGTCCATACCCGCATCTGCCAATTTCTTTCCGAAAAACCTCTGGAGTAAAAAAAAAAACCACGTGACTTTTTTAAACATCTAAAAGTAATACCTGGCACTTCAGCTATCATACTACGATATAGTATTTGTAAGTTGAAAAGTACACAGTTAACTAACTAAACTGATAGAGTATAGTTATAAGTTACGCTAGATGAAACAAACATGTAAGAAGTAATATATATATTTTTTTTATTTATAAACTAGTACTTGACTGCAATCCCGTCTGATGGTAAGCAGTGATGCAATCGTTGATGCTAAAGCGCGCAAGTTTATTAAGCGTATTCAATTAAACATCTTAGTGAGTAGGAAGGAAGACGGTAGTTGAGCCAGGCGAGGCGGAGGTGCGCGCCTCTGAGGCGATGCACTGGTTAGTTTAACAGCCCACTACCCCGTGCAGGAGACGAGGCCCGGACAGACCGGGCCAGCACGAGAGGGTGGGGCCGTGGAAGAATTTAGACTCCCGCGGCTCCACGCGCGGTCGTGATAGAAGAGATACCGGGGTGGTTTTAGTCAGTAAAAGTCGGACAGACCCCGTCGCCCCCTTCAAGGCGGCGGACATCCTATGAGGATTTCCAACCCAAAAAAAAAAAGGTGATGCAATGTTAAATCCAACAACACGACCAACGATGCTGCGCCAGAGGGAGATTAATCTGGAGACCCTCCGCGATCAAACTCGCGACAAAATAACATTTGGCGCATCGTACCCGGCACACATCGCAACACAACTGCTCAGACCCGTCCTCCGTACGGCTTCACCAGACATCACCGTGCCGGAACACGACGAATCGCTTGTCGGCAAGACTTTGTCTGGTGGGTGGTAACTTCTGCCGGCAGTCGATATTATGACCTACCACCGAGAGCTATGTAAGAAAAAGCTCAGATATATTTTTTTAACCCATAAAGCAATGGATTAGTAATAAAATCCTTCATAATGATTCAGGTTGTCTCAAAGGATTACGTAATACAGGTGTCAGTTTTCCTTAGAATTATATTGTCGATATTTTTTCATAAATCTTCACAAAGAACCAGACTCCTATATAAAATTTTCACTTAAAAGTGAAGGCTTTGGCTTGTAATTCTAGCTTTCGAGGGATAATCCATAGAATAACAGTTCCAAGTTACTACTTAGTTGCTTCAATTTTATTAAAACATAATAAGTTTCCACACGCTCAATGTACCGTCTTCATAATGAATGTCCAAAAACACTAAATTAAACAGTATTTTCTGTGAAATACAGTTGTTGTTATTGTTTGTTGTTGCTATTGTTATTGATATATTGTTGTATGATTTTCTATTATGTTATCATTATGTTTGAGTATTCAAAAGGCAATTGTGGTCGACTTAATACGAAGTTAATAGTCTCAGAAAGCTTGCTTTTTAGGGTTTTGTTATCAAAATGTACAAACCAGGGACCCTTTTAGTGAAACTCCTTTAAGTGTTCCAGTCGGGTCTTCAGACATAGAGCTCTTCTTTTCTCGCATTCTTTGAACCGTCATTATCATCATCTTCAACCTTTTTATCGTCCCACTGCTGGGCACAGGTCTCTCCTCATACAGAAAAGGATTGAGCGTAATTACCATAGTTGCTCAATGCGGGTTGGCGATTTCAGACTTAAATTCCAGGTTTCCTCAAGATGTTTTCCTTCACCTTTTAATCAGTCTTTGGTGAAATGAAATGAAATCGTTTATTAAGTAAGTAGGATCACTGATCACTTTACACGTCATACTTTGTCCAAGATATACTTAGAAAGTACATTTAACTTAGAAAAGTTACATTCATACTTGAGAGGCTGGTGTTTTAACCACTAGGACATGACGATGCTTTGAACCGTAATAGTTGGAAATTTTCATAGAGAGTACGTGATAAAAAGGTTGTTTGAGTCATATACGATGGCGAGCTGCTGCTTTTCTCCACCCCTTTATTGTAAGAAATCGTGAGATGGTGTATGTGTGAACTGTGAGGGACCAAGCCCCCTGAGGTATATGGTAGGAATTGAACAACGATCATTATCCCCCAAGACTTTTGCTAACTATGTCGGTGTTGGTCATCTGGCTAGGCATTTCCCAAATACACATCAGCTTCCAATCTCACTGTGTGACTTTTGCTATTTATCCACGGGTTCCTCAACAACGATATGACCACTTTTGTTATTTATCCACGGGTCCCTCAACAACGATATGACCACTTTTGTTATTTATCCACGGGTCCCTCAACAACGATATGACCACTTTTGTTATTTATCCACAGGTCCCTCAACAACGATATGACCACTTTTGTTATTTATCCACGGGTGCCTCAACAACGATATGACCACTTTTGTTATTTATCCACGGGTCCCTCAACAACGATATGACCACTTTTGTTATTTATCCACGGGTCCCTCAACAACGATATGGCCACTTTTGTTATTTATCCACGGGTCCCTCAACAACGATATGACCACTTTTGTTATTTATCCACGGGTCCCTCAACAACGATATGACCACTTTTTTATAATTATAAACTAGTGCTTGAACGCAATCCCGCCTGGTGGTAAGCAGTGTTGCAATCGTTGTTGGTAAAGCGCGCTAATTTATTAAGAGCTTATTGACTCAAAAAAACTGAGTGAATAGGAAGGAAGACGGCAGTTGAGCAAGGTGATGCAATGCTAAACCCAATAACACGACCAACGATTCTGACGTCGACGTCAGAGGGAAATTGATCTGGAGACTCTCCACGACCAAACTCCCGACACAATATTTGGCGCATCGTACCCGGCTCACATCGCAACATAACTGCTCAGACCCGTCCTCCGTACGGCTTCACCAGACATTTATGTTGACAGAACGACTATAAATTTTTCTCACAACTTTTTCGAAACTCGCTTGAGTGTTCGTATGGAACTCGCGCAAAAATTATAGTCCGCCTGCACTACATAAGTTTGCCTTCGGCGAACGACCTTCGGAGTACTGCTATGACCGCTATTTTAATAAAATAAAATAAAAACTAAAACGGGTTCTCATATAAGAAACTTGTTAAAAAATAAGTAGTGTAAAATAGTGCATAGGTACGGTAAGCCCCTAATGGGCATGGCTAATTTTTTATTGTTTTAGGTAGTCGAGGAAGTCTTAGTGGACATTGACCTTGTGTGTTTAGTGACTGGTAGAGTTATAAAGGTCTAGATTATTGCAAATTTAGAATCTAAGGTCTTTAGCACATTCATTGGTTATTAGTTCATGATATATCCACAGGTAGGACAAAGCCTTCCGTTTTTCGGGATAGAGTGGGTCATAATTCACCACACTGGCCCATTGCGGGTTGTTAGATATTACGAGTGTAGAATTATCATGTTAAGTTTTCCTCAGTGCCATGATATCGACTGCCGGCAGAAGCTACCAGACAAAGGCTTGCCGCCAAGTGATTCGTCGTGTTCCGGCATGATGTCTGGTGAAGCCGTGCGGCGGACGGATCTGAGCAGTTGTGTTACGTGTGTGCCGGGTACGATGCACCAAATCTTGTTGTGTCGGGAGTTTGGTCTTGGAGGGCCTCCAGATCAATCTCCCTCTGACGCAGCATCGTTGATCGTGTTGTTGCGTTTTACATTGCCATCACCTCGCTCAACTGCCGTCTTCCTTCCTATTTATTAAATCTTTTTTAGTGAATAAGGCTTAATAAACTAGCGCGCTTTACCATCAACGATTGCATCACTGCGTACAATTAGCGGGTCAGTCAAGCACAAGTTTATAATTATTAAAATAAAAAGTATTACGTTCAACTAAATATATTTTTCTCCACAATACGCCATCTTCAGCACACTAAATAAAATAAATCTAGCTCTTATTCCAACGTGAACTGAAATATCTTTCGCTTCAGCGGAATCGTCTTGTGAGCTAAAGGTGTCTGTTGAAATGTCACAGACACTAAATCTTATTTTTGAAACATTTCAGTTTCCTTAGAGCCGCTGATGTGAAAGCGTTAAATGAAGTATCAGATATTTTTCTGCGAGGATATCGAAAGAGGCAGCCGAGCAAAACAGTTACGTGATTTTTAAATCCGACGCTAACGATTTTTAGACTCACGATAGTTTTTTTTTTTTTTATAAATTATAAACTAGCGCTTGACCGCAATCCCGCCTGATGGTAAGCAGTGACGCAATCGTTGATGGTAAAGCGCACTAGTTTATTAAGAGCCTTTTCACTCTAGCCTTGACGACACTCAAATTGTAGTCCGACGGAAACACCGCCGCTGGCAAATTGTTCCAGTCCCGCGATGTACGCGGTATAAAGGAGGAGGCGAAACGCTTCATCCGGATCGTAGTGGTGTTAACAACGCAAGGGTGGAAACTAGCCGTACGACGGGTCGTCCGATGGTGGAACGGAGACGGGGGAATTAAATCATGCAATTCCCTCGCACACTCCCCAAAATGCATCCTATAGAACACCGAAAGGCTGGCTGCTCTACGCCTATGCTCTAGGCTTTGGAGAACATCGCGAGTTAAATCAGGGTCACCAATCAGCCTTTTCGCACGCCTCTCCACCGAATTTAGAGTGGCCAGGTGACACTTAGCAGCACCAGCCCAAATGTGGCTGCAGTACTCCACACACGACCGGAACATTAAAACATTAGAAGCTGCCCAGGTGTGAAGTACTGCCGGACCTTTGCGATAATGCCAAGTGAGCCGCCTCAATGAACCGCCCAAAGTTAAGGTTCGAGGATATTTCAACTCCCAAAAGCTGAAATTTCCTCGGACCTTAACTTTGGGCGGTTCATTGAGTCCAAGGCCAAGGTGGCTGCCAAGAAACTGGGCATTATCGCAAAGGTCCGGCAGTACTTCACACCTGGGCAGCTAGTTCAATGAATAGGATTTTTTATTTTTATAAACTGGATTATAGATGATAGAAAAACATAATAGTAATTCTATATTAAATCTGTAGAGTTAGTCAGTTTGCTTGATTGAAAGTCCTAATCTCTGGAACCAAAAAATCTTTTGGCGTTTTATAGTCCAATTTTTGAGGAGGGCTACTTTACGTCATGCTAGGCCCCAAAGGAGTCAGGGCAATGTGATTTTCAAGGATTCGATTCGGTTTAAAGGCACAAGAAATGTCATGCGAACGATTTGCGGCCGACAAAAATATGTGTGATGCATTGCTGATTTTTAGAACAAAGTTGAATTATTCTCTCTTCATCATCAAGCAGACTTTTTATAATACTCTTTTAGTCAACCTACATAGTGTCCCACTGTTGAAAACGGCCTCGTATTTTTCCTTAAAAACTTACCCGATCTCTGGTCATGTTGGCCCTGCAAATGTTACCAGGGGCCCTGGCCATAGTAACATCGCTTCATAACGAAACGAAATCTAAATTCGTCATCGGCGACTGCATTAAGCCTATTCACTCAAAAAGAAATTTCCTAGTTTAAAAAATGGCGACCAAAAATATGTCAATTTACAACAGATGTGGACTAGTTTGACAGGTCTTAACTAACATATTATCTTCTGTCCTTTTCTTAATGAATTATAAGGAAAAAATTGCACTGAACGTAAATTTAATTTAGTTTGTAAACTCTTTTTGAGTCATCATCATCATCATTTCAGCCGAAAGACGTCCACTGCTGGACATAGGCCTCCCCCAAGGTTCTCCACGATGACCCGTCCTGCGCCTCCCGCATCCAGTGGTCCCGCGACCTTCGCCAGGTCGTCGGTCCACGTTGTCGGGGGCCTACCCACGCTACGTCTTCCGGTGCGTGGTCGCCACTCGAGAACCCGTCGGCCCCATCGAGCATCGGTCCTACGGGCAATGTGTCCAGCCCACTGCCACTTTAGTGTTACAATTCTTCGGGCCACGTCGGTTGCTTTCGTTCTTCTTTTTGAGTGAATAGGCTTAATTAAGCAGACGATGACGAATTTCGATTTCGTTTCGTTTTGAAGCGATGTTACTTTAGCTAGGGCCCCAGATCTCGCAGGTCACACTGCCTTCGCCGTGGTCAACCGCAATGGCGACTACTTCTACACTTCATATACTTTACTGTACTTCATTCACTAGGCATATTCCGCCCACTCCTACTTTATTTTGACTGTTTATTCATAACATCCGCTATAGAACACAGAACAACATCACCTAAATCAATATTATTCAAGAAGAATTATACAGTCACATATTCTCAAAGATTTATTACTTAGAAATTATTACATTAGCGTCCAGTTGTGCACATAGATAATTATTCAAAACCTATTGACAAGCATAATTTACAAGTATTATAAATCCACCAATAATTGCAACGTCCAAAACCGACCAGTTTTGCAAGATAAGTCGCAACAATTTGTTCAAGTACTAATAACTGTATGGAAATTTCAAAACTTGTTAAGAAACTTAGCCTGTACTTAATTATATAACGTATATAATTTTCTGAGATATTATTAATTGCAGTTAGGTAGTGTGACATGTTAATAAAGATTATTTACCAAAATGTTGTTTCACTAAGTGACTAAGGCTTGTCGGAGTCTATCAAAACTTAGTCTCCACACAACATAAGGCCTTTCCTCGTAATTTATAACGACCACCATCTAGCAGTCTCATATCGGTAACAAACAAATGTCAATAACTTTACAAAATGTAGAATCAGATTATGAATATTCTTGAAATTACTAGAATGGTGTGGATGGGAAATCATCAAATGACCTCTCCCGCTCTGGGCGCAGCGGAAGGGCGGGTCAGACTGAGTAAAACTCACCCGTGTTCCTTCACTTATCATTACTCTTTCAACCAACCCGCAGTTCTGGGTCAGGCATTCGTCTTCGCCTTCACATAACTGCTGTAATTGAGTGAATGTGTGATCCGAGTTTGTTCATCAGTGTCCAAGTTTAGGTCTTTAGGGCCTTCATTTTGTAACTTCCAAAAAAATGCTACCAACTGAAGTCGATGTTTTTGACTTGTCTTTTTGCTTTTTGCCAACGACTTCCATTGTCCGCATAAAAGTAATTTTTCATCGATTGTGTTTTTGGGAAGTCAATTGTTATATTTAATTTTCTTTACTGCGTATTGGCGATTTCACTGTGTACTTATGATAGGTCTATGTTTTCCCATGATATTATCCTAGTAATCTCACTAGTCTTTGAAGATATTGCATCTGTTTTTGGCTAAAACTCGTGCAGAACTCATTACAAAGATGTATCGCTTGACATCGTTATTATACAATAGAAGTCTTCTAAGTCCTGAGTAACTAGGTGGCTTTTGGATCAAAAACAAGCTTGCCAAGAACAATATTTCTGTAGTTCCAAGAACTTCAGTCTATAAATAAAGGTTATATCAGTTACTGCACGCACTTCATAAACACTATTTATTCTGGAACATGTCATGTGCCTGTTTCTTCATTTTACGCATCAACTGTTACGATCTTACGCACGCTGCATCCACCCACGCCCTATATGTCTTATCATAAAGACTCTTACTACCTTGTACTTACGTTGAGATTCCTTCAACTTAAATGCACCTATAAGATTGTACCACAGAAGATCAAATACCAATATTGTTTGGTTCACTTGTTCAAGTAGTCGTTATTAGCGTATAGGTCATGTTATATTGGTCGTATATGAGTCATAATGCATTATTATGGTAGGACGCATGCAACGAAGTCTTACATAATGAGGGCTCAATGAGGGGGGTGCAGAGGGGGGAGGACATCTAACAAGTTTACCGAAGACCTTGGCCGGGTCACGTGGTTGTGGATGACACGCTGGTTTTTTATGCCCACAGTTTTAATGACGACTTACGACGTACTTAACAATAGTAGTGTTTAGGAGCGATATTTGTTTGATGACAGGTTGTTGAAAGCCACTGACGTAAAATGGTAGCTGCGTTTAGCCTTAGTGACATTGGCCTCGATTTTTGCAGAGTTCGTCAAGTTGCAGTGTTTTTCTTGCAAAATAAACTAGGAAGACACAAAAGTAGTTTTCAAGTGGTCGAAGGTTTTATCTAAGACTTAATACAAGTTGGAGAGATAGGTTTTGCCACATATGATACCGAGGGTAATTGCGTAATATCATATCAGTGGCAATGGGTTTCATTTTGACAGTTCAACAACATTCATTGTAATGTTTTGCAGAAACATTTTTTGAAAATATGTAGCAATGGATTATAAATACCGTTCAAAATTAATCAGGTTGAGATTGATAATGTATAGCGCAAATAAGATGCTGGTCATAGCAATATTCTTGCTATAGATTAGGGTTTAACAACAATGATGACATACAATGATGATGAGATACTCTGTTCTTTTAAAAAGTGTCTCATTATTATTAACACGTTTTAATTAGCTTCACCTGTATGTATGTATGTAACGTAATTTTTAACTTCAACTTCTGTTTCACCTACTTCTACGAATCTGATGAATCTCTTCTGAACTTGAAAATTTGTACAGGCGTCAAAGGATGATGACAAAACAACAAAAAAAAAGAAAACAAAAGAAAATTATGTTTTTAAGTACTTTTTGGTTCGATCATTACCATAGTATGGATTTAAGTATGGAAGTATCGATTACTTTCGGTTCCTTAAAGTGTGATGTATAAATATTCCTATACACATATACCTTTCGCGCTTAGGCGGTTTACCTTCGTGGTGGGTGCATCTCAAAGTGCAGTCATATCCGACAGCCGATGTTCACGTCAAGGCTGATATCTTAAGAATGCGGAGAGATCGCTTCGTGGCGCAACTCTATTTTGCAAACCTTCCTCTTGTTTCGAACTTAGGTGTAATATTTGTGAGTGGAATATGGTTTTTATTGCCTGGTTGGTTGAGCATAACCGGTTTGCTGCATTTCAGGAAAATAATGAATTGAAATCGAAACTGGCTCTCCTCCTTCTGTGTTTGTAATTTCTCACAATCTTTGCGTGTACACTATTTTTTTTAATATATACAGTATGTTAACTAACAGAGGGCGTTCCCGTTAACCCGAAATAGTATAGCATACATACATGCTAAAAAAAATATTTCCATTCGAAAACAAAATGTTTTAAATTTTTTTCCAATATGAAAATATTCAATAAAATTTTTAAATTGACATGTAAAAGAAACACACTGTACACGCGAACATGAAAGACGGCAACGTCGCAATTTATTTATACATGACTACTACTATTTTGATTTAAAACAGGAGGGTTCAAATTTATTTCCAATTAGATTTTTTTTTATTCGGATTTTTTTATGCTTATGTTTCTATGCTGATATTTTTATTTTAATCTATTAATGATATGTATTAACGAGTTTAAGGGAACGCCCTCTGTTATTTAACATACTGTATTATAAACTAGCGCTTGACCGCAATACCGCCTGATGGTAAGCAGTGACGCAATCGTTGATGGTAAGGCGCACTAGTTTATTAAGAGCCTATTCACTCTAGCCTTGACGACACTTAAATTGTAGTCCGACGGAAACACCGCCGGTGGCAAATTGTTCCAATCCCTGGATGTACGCGGTATAAAGGAGGAGGAGAAACGCTTCGTCCGGATCGTAGTGCTGACAACATAAGGGTGGAGACTGGCCGTACGACGGGTCGTCCGATGTTGGAACGGAGATGAGGGAATTAAATCATGCAATTCCATCGCACACTCCCCAAAATGCATTTTGGCTCAACATCCAACGTGGAAATCCAACATTGATATCCAACGAGTTATTGCCGCTAGCCTTTCGGGTACTTATCCTATTGACAGCAATACCAACGAATTTTTTGATGCCCAATGAGGTCATGTCTATTTTAAGTGCCATTAATTACTTATTGATTCGTGTTTCAGAGAAAATTTTATGAAAATAGCCTTAAAAACAATTTCCTTTTCAAAGTTTGCTCTAAAAAAAAGTTGAGGTTCTTAGAATCCTTTATATTCTGTTACGCCACAGCATAACGTAACGAGCTGTTCTATATTTAGTCGGGAACAGCTCGCAAGACTAATTTAAAGCAACCATAAAAGCAGCGACTAATCAGAAGGAAAACGCATAAATGCAAAATTCAACGAACTTTTAAAACGCAATCATTCACGACAGTCTGATTTATAGTATTCCTACTTCCATACTGACTGGAAAATGAAACTGTTTGCTGCGACTTTTTGCTGTTTTACTTCTAAACAGAAATTGTGGCCCATTCATCATTTGATGTTTCGATGCGATTTTTCTTTTGAGCCATAAATATTGCTAAATGAATTTTAATATGCAAATAAAGCGTGCTATTTACGTCACGATCGGAATGGACAACTTTGTAGTGTCGTTTTAATGCAGATTTGTAGTTCCATTTGGAATTTTATGACTTTTGGAAAGCATTTTTGCTGTGATTTACTGACACGCAAATCAGAATATTGACTGTAAACTGTTGAACTTTAATTAGATTATTTATTGTTAGTTTAAATAGCAGTCTTTTGAGATTACGGTGTGCCTTTTAACAATAAAATAGCCCTTCTTTTTTTATCTAAATTGAAATATGTATCTCTATTGTAGGGCGAAAATCACCAAACTAATTTGTATCTACAATAATTTATGTTGAGAATAAATTAGAAATTTTTGACAGTTTTTCTCTGATGGCAATTTTATACCTCGAATAAAAGATGATCTGACTTAGGTCAAATCAACCCATCCTAAACTAAACTTTGAAAATAAACAAAATTAGTAGGTAAAGATTTTAATCTTAATACGGTACAAAATTCTATCACCCACAAGATTTCCGACAAGTTAGACGCGTGTGCATTGTCTGCCCTTATGCAATATAAAATAAATAGTATCGGATGAAAATTTTCAATTATCGAGTCGCGCCGTCGGCGTCGTCCGTACTGGGTTAATTAAGAAACTATAACGTAGGTACGTTACCTAAGGAAGTTCAACTAATGAAGATATTTTTCTTTCATTTTGAAATTGCGGAACAGTTCTTACGGTAATTATTTTATATTAGTGGTCTTTTCTGTAATAAGTTGCTTGCTATCACTGTCAAGTCTGTCAAAGTGAAGATCTTTATTGTCATTGCAATACGGTTGCTATTCAGTAGCTACTCTCAGAAGTAAAATACATAAATACTAAACGGCTTTAGTAGCTAAATGTTAGTCTTTTTTTTTCGAAGCATGCAGAAACATAGCTAATTGTATGGCTTTGGGAAACAGGAAAACTTTCTGATGAAGTTGTGAAAGTTCCAAGGCTGTTTTTAGGGGATATAATTATTTGAAATTGAATCATATAAAAGGATTCCTGATCCGCCATCTTCGAATTTGTTTGTGTAAGACCGTATGGATGATATTTGAGGCGTTTGTTCGTGGTTCTTCTTTTACAAGAGATACGTACATGTCAAAATTTTGTATTGTGTATGTTATTATTATCAGCTTGTGTTGTCCGTCTATAGGCTAAAGGCATCTCTTTTCACCTTTTCATCTGTTTTGACTTCTACGGTCTACTGCAATTGTGGGCCAATCCTTTAAGGAGTTCAGCTCATTCAGCCAACTCTTTTTGGGACGTTTTCTTTTTTTTTGGGACAAAACCCTCCACACATTTCCCACCCACTGCAACTCCTGAAAGCCAGAATCAACAGTGGAGACCGCCAGAAAAACGCCGAGCAATGAAGCTCGACGAGCCCCGGAGAAACGATTAACTGTCTTTTTGGGCCTGTCATTTGGGATCCATAGAGTACGCTAGGCTAGGAGGGACCAATAGGCTTTTGCATATTGCTGACTCTGAGATGCAACAACTCTGGCCAACCCAGTATAACATGATTTATATTATCTTTGTTTACATATAAAATGATTCTATTCAAAAATGCAGCCATCTTTACCACAAAAGGGAGTCATCGTTAACTACCAAGTTTTCAAAGTTCTTTCTAGTCATGATACACTTCTTTGTGCGAGAGACTACTTATATATAAAGCGTAAGCGCAAAGCGTAACGCGTAAGTAGCGCGATGCGGCGCCGGCGCAGCCTGCCCTTTGTGAGTGCTACGCGTCGCCGACCACACATCGACGTATTAGGCTTTTAGACAGACTGCTTTATGACAGGTCTGACAAAGACAATAACGGTTGGTACAAGATAGAATTTTGGAACGCTTAGGTTTTTGATTTTGACATACCTAAGTTATTAGTTATCTAAGTTACTTCATATAGGTAATATTATTTATTGAAGTTTCTTGAAATATTTATCAATACAATTATATTATAGAGGGTCGATTGATGATTGCAAAAAAAGAAATTTCTATAGCACAGGCTATAATAAACACAATAGATCAGATAACAACAGAAAAAAGCAACCAAAAAATAAAAAGTGAGAAGTCTTTTTTTAACGAATTATTGTCTGTGTGCTTCAAATATTCACAAAATATTTGGTTCTATATCTACTTATCTTTTCTATAGGTAATGGTACTATCGGTAATGGTTTTGTTTATTATCCGACGAATAGAAATATGTGTAGAATTATGCACTTCAAATTCATCAAAGTTATGGCAACAGTTTGCACATCGAGTTTCCCTTTCACCCATATTTCAATAAGAATATATATTACTGGGAATAAAAAGATCCCGAAATTCTAACAACGAATCTTACCAAGGGGTGTCTTGTTACCCACCAACTGGGTTGTGGATTACTACTAACTTTAACTATTGGAGTAACTAGTGGTCTATTGTGGAGGTTAAATGCGCAGTCGCTCCACCTAAAATATTGAATTTTAGCTGCATACCGTTAGCATGGATGCTGACCCCAATATAGTTGGGAAAAGGCTAGTCAGATGATACATGAAACATCGTGAAGGTCGCGGGAAACCGATGGATGCGGGCATCACAAGACCGGTCATCGTGGAAAGCCTTGGGGGGGCCTTTGTCCAGCAGCAGACCTCTATAGGCTGAAGAAGAAGATACATGTATATGAGCAGGACGTTCTTTTAATTTCGTAGTACATTACATTTTGCCTACAACTGCCAATGCCGACTATGTAAGTATGACTTTACAACTGCCTAAATCGGGAACTACCTAAACTGAACTGCGTTTTTCCTCAACAATTTCACAGTACTGAATTCCATGTAACTATCAACAATATCCGTAGAAAATCCCACATTTCCTATTTAAAAATCTGCATGAATCATTGCCAATCACAAAAACTAAACTTATCCAACTTTGACAGAAAAAGTGTCAATCGATTAGTTAACGTGCACAGTCATTGTTTTGATATGAATTCACATTAATATAAGCTATTGGTTATTTTTTGTTTGTCAAGGTCGGACAAGGACGTATGTTAATTGGTTGTGTTGCTCTCAATGAGTGACAACATCCGCGTATTTAAAAAGGCTTGTGCTGGACAGATTGGTTCCGCGTTTGACAAAAAAGAGTTGAGACGAGATCGTTCTTATTAAATTCTGAGAAAGAGACTATGAGCATTTTAAAAACATTCTATTTCTAATTTACAAAATAAAATAAACCTATTTTTTTGTTAATTAAATATTGGTGCCGATTTTCTTGTACACAAACTAAACTAAGTCAATCTTTTTCTTTCCATTTCAGACAAAAGATAAATAAAGATAAATTATTCGATTGATCCTGTCAAATTAAAATACTCCATAGACAATATAGATCACGTCTATTAAAAACGCGGTGACCAAAAATACGTCAGGCGCGAACTAATTTGACAAACTAAAATACGTCAGGCGCGAACTAATTTGACAAACTAAAATACGTCAGGCGCGAACTAATTTGACAAACTAAAATGTTTATTTTCTGTCACTTTCTTAATTAAATAGAAAGAATAATTGAAAATAAATTTAGTTTCACTTGTGAACAGGGGAATCGGGGCTATTTACTATGTTATTAGGAAAAACTATCATCATCATCAGCCCCTACTCGTCCACTGCTGGACATAGGCCTCCTTCATGGCACGCCAACAAGCTCGATCCTGAGCAGTTCTCCGCCAGCCACTACCAGCCACCTTTTTGATGTCGTCGCACCATCTCGCCCAAGGGCGTCCCACGCTACGTTTGCCGAGACGCGGTCTCCACTCGAGGACTCGTTTACCCCAACGGTTGTCGGTTCTGCGGCATATGTGACCAGCCCATTGCCACTTCAGCTTGCTAATCCTCTCAGCTAAGTCGGTGACTCTGGTCCTCTGTCGGATCACCTCATTTCTGATGCGGTTCTTCAGAGAGACGCCCAACATAGTCCGCTCCATAGCTCGCTGAGCGACTTTAAACTTATGGACTAGTCTGACCGTTAGTGTCCACGTCTCGGCTCCGTAAGTCATGACGGGTAGGACAAACTATGGAGCAACTGTATTATAGGTTTTGTTATTCTTTTCTGTTACATCGAGTATTTTGCCTGGTAAGCACCAATTTATTGAGTCAGTTAATCTTACAGGTCTTGGCTGTAAACAACATTTTCTTTTTATTTTTAAGTTATAAACTAGTGCTTGACCGAAATCCCGCCTGATGGTAAGCAGTGATGCAATCGTTGATGGTAAAGCGCGTTAGTTTATTGATTTTCAAACTCGTATATTATGATGGACAGTCTCTATTGCATTTTATAATCTAAATTACGTCACAGAATCAATTATTCATTCAGATGAATGCAATTTCCAATATAAATAATAGCTTGGTGAAAGGAGAAATATTATCAGCACGTTGTACTTCTACAGAGTTACCTACCTGTTGCCACCTGATGTAACAACTTATTTGAATCGAAATAATTAAATAATAAAAAATAATAATAAAACTGTTAAGTCGTAAGAACCTGTCCAAATGACATTGAAACCTAGATTTGTCATTTAATCCATTTATATAGGTATTTAAATAAAACCAGATGACCCCAGAGACGAATCTGTCTAGAGATTAAGGAATTTAAAGCTTTTAATTTTATACGTTAAGGAAATATTAAGGAGTTGGACGATAAATAAAATGCCTGTTTTATTTTCTATTGCTTTTTTACTAATTAAAATCAAAAGTCATTCACATTAGGCTGAAAATCAGTACTTTTCGAACGTTAAGATGACAATACGGGACACCTTTTACCACTTCCTAGTTCTTTCATCCATTTGTTAAACAATATTATTACGTAATAACAATCAATTTAGCAAAACCAGAGATAGAGCTAATTCTAACGATAATATTTATTTATTTAGGCAACCAACAGCGATACATAATAAATATATTTTACAAGTATGAGTATTACATTATAATATTATGGCCAATTATAGGTTTCCCTGTGTAACTGGAAAGTATAATTTTATGGCATGCGAACAGACTAATATCAAATACACACATACGCAATTAAAAATAACAAAACAATACAGATTATTATACAATACATATCATAGTTAACAATTATATAAACATTATTATTTATTTAACGTTATTTTTTTTTTAATATTTTATCAAAATGGCACTTCCACAATCATAATTTTCGTTCTTTGATAGTTGTATGAAATGACTATATAACCACGAAAAACTTAACGTCTTGGGGCTAATACCCTACCTACACCGTTCCCTTCTTACTGAGACAGGCTCCTGGCCTCATGGCGCGTGGTGAATAACAGCCGGCTCAGTGCGGGTAGGTGATATCACTTCTTTGTCTAATTTTTGATTACGAACTTGCCGTACGTTAGACCGCTTCCACTGGGCTACTGTTTATTTCTTGATTGTAGCGATGTTAATGAACAAGATATTAAGAGATGCAATGCAAGAGATGCAATATTTCATTATCTATCTAATTGTTTTAATGCAAATGAAGAATAGGGTATTTGACTAAAAAAAACTAATTAGTCCGTCAGTCAGATTTCCAAAAAAATACTAGACACGTATTTTTTCTTTTTTCATATAATCAAAAAATGAAGACGACACAGTGCAATGAAAACTCGTGTGACGTCACTGCACGCTACACTTTTTAGCGACTAGTGACGTCACCAGCCACCACTCCTGATCTTTGATGCCTTTTATATTTGTCAATTTTTATTGATTTGATAAAACAAAATATACGTATCCAATATTTTTCTATAATCTGAATGACGGACTAAATAGAATCAATTTTTTTTTACCCAGGTAACATCTCTATTCAATCTAATGGACTGTTCTATTCATAGTTTTTATGTGCGGCTGTATTCACATGAACGGAATGGTACAGTGTAAGCAAAGACATTAAGGGTCCGTCCTGTTAATCTGCTCATTTTGATCAATTTTGTTCCATGATTGTGAGAATATGTTACATAATATTAGTAAAATTATGTATGATATGGATAGTACAACTCTTCATCTAGGTGCTAGCTTGACTACTTTTTTCAAGAAACTTCATAATTAGTAGTAAATCTACAATTTCCAATACTCTTTTTTTCAAATTTCACGTTCGAGTGAAGTTTGACCATAGTTTCTGAAGAAACTACAAGCGATTTTGCCCATAAAAAAGTACTATTCACATCAGCATATAACTATCTTGGTGCTAGCTTGACCACTTATTCGAGTTTATTTCATAATTCAGCCAAAAAAGAAGACAGAAATTAAGAAATTCAAGGGAAAACTGCAGGCAAACAAGTATGTTTTTTCTATAATAAAGCAACTTTTTTTAAAAATTAAAAAATGCCTCATTAATTTTAAGGTATTTTTATAATAGAAACAAAAGTTTATTTTCTAAAAAAAAATTTTTTTCATCATGAAAATCAATGTCAAAATCTACTATATTTACGAGCGCGCAAACGCCGCCGGCTCAGTGGTAACACGGCTAGCGCAAAGAGAGGACGTATCACTTTGTGTCGCCAAGAGCTCGCGAGGTTTACGTAGGTTTATGTAAAAAATGTACTGCGACTACCACAACTTGGTCCTTTAATTATTTTTCTTTCTTAGTAATATTATATTAGTTGTGAATTATATTAGGATATTTACGACTTATCCCTTGGATTGCTTTAACTAATTTTTAACCGACTTTAAAAACGAAGGAGTATATTTTTTTTGAGTTCGTAGATTTTTCCATCATTTGTGAACCAATTTAAAAATATCTTGGGTTTTTTAGTTCTCTATTAAAGTCAATTCACATAATGCTTTTGTTATACCTAAACTCATTTTTTTTTTTAAGATAATGGGGCGAAACAAGGGAGCACATTACCAATGTAACAATAAAAAAAAGAGGAATAGAGAGAGAATGGCAAGAGCCAGACAAGTGCTTAAAGAACGTACTTTTAATCAACTGGATACCACTTCGTCATCTACTATGAGTGTCGAAGTTGATGTAGGCACAGTACGTTTCTGCTATCTCATTTTTTTAATAGCCTACTGTGTCTCCCTCTTCTGGGCAAAGGCCTCCCCTTTTTACTTCCAAACCAACCATAACCTACAACCACCAATACCACAATAACCTACAATTATTTATTAATTTTATTTCACAAGTCTTTCAATCAAATACAGCTTGTTACTGTTTTCTTTATATAATCATATGCTATTTATTGCAGAGTAAAGAAAATAATCCAAAGGAAGTAAGTTATTTATTTAGAAACATACAATTATAGCACTATTACAGAGCATTCCAATTCAGTGCTATAAGTAAGAATAAATTATACAAAAAAAAAAAAAAACATTACATACATAAAGTCAGAATAACTATTAAAGAAACATTTATAATATATTTACATTATATACTTAGACTATAATAAACAGGAACAATACCTATATCATTAATTATTATTAGTTGTTTGGCAACAAATTTATTTTCAAGCGATGTCTTTGAAACTGAGTCAAACAAGGTATGTACTGGATGTACTAACTATGCTGCATTTAATGCACATTAAGTAATAATAATTAATTTAATTCACCAGAAACACACATAAGTTTGAATTTTTGTTGTTTCAGCAGTCACCAGTTTCGTTGTTGGTTATAGAAGGACGAAGAGTAGTTGATTTTCAGTATTTTTTTGACCAATTTATTAACATATTAAGTCACAATTCACAATTTGGATGCAATGCATCAAACCTCGTTATAATTGAAGAAAAATTGCAAGGGTTTTGTTCAACATTTTCATTGTCATGTGCAATGTGTGGAAGTCAATTCCTGCTAAAGACGTGTCAAATTAAAACAAACAAACTGGACGTTAACCAAAGCGCTGTTTCGGGAGTTATAAGTATCGGATGTGGTCGAACCAACTTAAATGAGCTAGCTGCTTCCATAGATTGACCACTTATGAATAAATCCATTTATGAAAAATGTCACGTCAATTTATTTAACTGGTGGAAAACTACAGCCGAAGCCACAATGATAGAAGCTGGTAAGGAAGAGGCTTCTATAGCTCTCGAAAGTGGCAATGTAAGTCCATCAGGTATACCAACTATAGCCGTAACAGCTGATGCTGCTTGGGGAAAACGTTCATATAAAACAAATTTTTCTTCCGCAGCAGGCGTTGGAGCTAGCTAATAGGGGTGAAAACTGGCAAATTATTACATGTTGGTATTAAAAATAAATACTGTGTTACATGTTCCCGTGCAGCTAATAAAAATATTACACCCCTGAAACACCGGTGTAATAAAAATCATACTGGCTCTTCCACTAGTATGGAGAAATCAATAATCGTTGAGGGATTTAGAGAATCTGTGAAAACACATAATTTAGTGTATGCAAAACTTATTGCTGATGGTGACTCAAGTGTGTATAAAAACATATTGGAAAGCAGGCCATATTCAAACGTTACGGTCGAAAAAGTGGAGTGTTCCAATCACTTAATGCGCAATTATAATGGGAAAAATTTAAGTTTGATGAAAGATACGTCCATCCCATTAAACGAACGCAAGCTACTACATTCTGATCGAGTGAACCGATTACGAATTGCTGTGAAAGCAGCAGTAAGATTCCGAGGAACTCAAAATGTTCCATTTACTGAGCAAATCAAAAACTTACAAAAAGACATTATCAACAGCCCACAACATATTTATGGAGACCATTCACAATGTGAAAACTATTACTGCACAGACGAAAAACCAACTTTTGCCTATTGCCCGAAATTGTCGATCCAAGAAAATCTCGTTCAATGCCTCTACGAGACACTTCATTTTCAAATAATAGGAGGCTAATGCCGGCAGCTAGGTCCTGAAGTTCATCTAAGAGATTTCTTTAAGGTATTCTTACGGTTGCTTTAAAATTCTTTGTTAAATAATATTTTAAACATGTTTTTGTTTTATATATCGTTTACCTAAATACTGGAAATCTGTCTAACTGGAGGTATCTATCGTAATCCTAAATGCTGCATCCGGTTAGACTGGAAGCCGGTCCGAACATAGTTGGGAAAAAGGCTAGGCAGATGATTATGATATTGTATATATAGGTACTTACACTACACTTTAATATTGGTATCCATAAACTAATTATTTAGTTATTGCAAAAACTCAAAAGGAAAATTAATTTATTTATATATACTTACTACAGTAGGTAGGACATAGATATCGACGCTTGAAAGGCAATCATATCTTCTTCTTCTTCTACAGCCTATAGATGTCCACTGCTGGACAAAGGCCTCCCCCAAGGCTTTCCACGCTGACCGGTCTTGTGCTGCCCGCATCCATCGGCTTCCCGCGACCTTCACCAGGTCATCAGTCCACCTTGTTGGGGGCCTCCCTACGCTGCGTCTTCCAGTACGTGGCCGCCACTCCAGAACCTTACTGCCCCATCGGCCATCGGTTCTACGAGCAATGTGCCCTGCCCACTGCCACTTAAGTTTAGCGACTCGCAGAGCTATGTCGGTGACTTTGGTTCTTCTGCGGATCTCCTCATTTCTGATTCGATCACGCACAGAAACTCCTAGCGCTCTTTTCATTGCCCTTTGTGTGACTCTGAGCCTTCGTATGAGGCCCATTGTGAGCGACCACGTTTCAGTTCCGTAAGTCATCACTGGCAACACACACTGGTCAAAGACTTTAGTCTTGAGACACTGTTGTATCTTGGACGACGAGAAGATGTAGCGTAGCTTCCCGAACGCTGCCCAACCGAGCTGGATTCACCGAGACACCTCTTTCTCGAAGTATCGATCGGCAATCTTACAGGTGCTGTTTAATAAAGTCTCTGCAACCATATAATGCTTGCAAAGCCCCGGTGCTTCAATGGTGCTTGGTACCCAGACGTTTTATCCTAAACAGGTGCAGTTGACAGCCTCCGTGGCGTAGCGGTAGCGGACGCGGCCGCTGCGCAGGGTGGCGCGGGTTCGATCCCCGCACAGTGCAAGTATTTGTATGCATGAATATGAATATTTGCACTGGTCTGGTCGTGCCTCGGAAAGCACGTTAAGCCGTTGGTCCCGGTTGCCATACGAACATCTAGTGGCAGTCGTTACGGGTTGTTGGAGCCCTCAAAAGTCCAACAATTGGTCTAACTGTAATGCTTCGATGTCGCCTTCGGGTTGTGGAGGTCAGACGGCAGTCGCTTCACGGAAAATGTCGAAGTTTAGCCATATCAGCAGTTGGACTGGTAAAGCGGACCCCAGACTCCAAAGCTGAAAAAGGCTTCGGATGCGACTGGGAATAACGCTGGGATGATGACCTCTTTCTCGAGGTTGAACCTACCTAGTTGGACTGTTTGTCCCAGGTATACATACTCGTCAACAACTTCGAGTGCAGAGCAACCAACTACAATTGCAGTGGGTGCGACATGAGAGTTCGACATGATCTTCGTCTTATCCATGTTCATTTTTAGACCCACTTGTTGGGAAGCTCTGCTGAGGTCATTGAGCATTTTGCCCAAGTCTTCCAGGGTCTCAGCCATGACCACGATATCATCTGCGAAACGGAGATTAGTGATGTACTCGCCGTTGATGTTGACGCCAAGTCCTTTCCAGTCCAGGAGCTTGAAGACATCTTCCAACGCAGCAGTGAACAATTTAGGAGATATGACATCTCCTTGTCTCACTCCACGCTGCAGTTGGATCGGTTTCGAGTCCTGATCCTGGAGACGGACTGACATGGTGGCGTTTTTGTACAAACACTTTATCACCTCAATGTATCGATGGTCAATTTGGCACCGCTGGAGAGACTGTAGCACCGCCCAAGTCTCAATCGAATCGAAGGCCTTCTCATAGTCCACAAACGCCAGCATAGTGGTTTGTTATACTCCTCGGACTTCTGTATAACTTGCCGCAGCGTATGAATGTGGTCTATGGTGCTAAAGCCTTTTCGGAAGCCTGCTTGTTCGGGAGGCTGGAAGTCGTCGAACCTGCGAGCGAGACGATTCGTGATGACCCTAGAAATCATATCTAAGCGACAAAAGTTCGTAAATTGAGTTATATACACCATTCGAACCGCCAGATTTTTCTGCGTCGTTTGGTGTATAATTGTATATAACTCAATTTACGAATTTTTGTCGCTTAGATATGATTGCCTTTCAAGCGTCGATATATTATCGCGTAATAATTATGTTAACCCTAAAATTTTGTTAATAGATTTTAGATTGTTTAGGGTTTTTAGATTGTTTTTTTTTTGTTTTCTGTCGACCTCCGTGGCGCAGCGGTCAACACGCCTGCCTGCGACGCGGAGGCCCCGGGTTCGATCCCCGGCCATGTCATGATGAAAAACGATCTTTTCCTGATTGACCTGGGTCTTGAATGTTTATCTATATATGTATTTCTTATAAATATAGTATCGTTGAGTTAGTATCCCATATCACAAGTCTCGAACTTACTTTGGGGCTAGCTCAAGCTGTGTGATTTGTCAGTATATATTTATTTATTTATTTTAGATTTCTAGATAATATTATATTAAAGAAGAATATTAAATTAAACTGATTACTTATTCTAATATTTCATTTTACCGTATATGTTTTTATTTCTTAAATTGCCTATGTAATAAACTATCATTACACCATATTTTTTTAATTTCAAAATGTATCAATATTCATCTAAATTGTGATAAATATACAATGTGCACTCGTTTCCGACTATTCACAAATCATACTTTATATAATTTAGAATAATATCTTCTAAAGGATCAAAAATGTTTAAGCGTTCACTAAGCTCGATATTTACGCGCGTGTGCGTCTAGCTGCTAGAACGATGCACACAAAGGTAACATCGCAACGATTTTACCTAAACTGTAGCGAGAGAATTTTGTGCACGGACTCTTAAAATTATATTTACAAATTTTATTTACTCTTTGAGTAATTATACATATAAGCAACTAAGATTCCAGATTGAAATATTCTATGTACTTTAATTTATTTTCTCAGTAAGTGAATTAGTATTAATTTTTAATGTGAAATAATAAAGTCTTTAAACCACATTATTATTGACCTTTGTTTAGCTCCAGTTTCTGAACACAACTGTGCTTAAAGTTTGAGTAAATATTTTACTAAACCTATTACACCCACATTATTTTATTCTGTGGGTGTTTTCGAAAGGTTTGTTTGAACAATAGCATGTTTTTATTCATAGTAATCAGCTTATAATTTTCCCACTGTTGGGACACAGCCCTCCCCTCATGGAGAGGGCGTGGGTGTAGGCATGGGCGTGTGGGTTATGCTTTATTTTCTTGCTCAAAAATACATCGTTATTCCCACATGGATGATTAGGTTCTTACGTTTCCCGACTAAATTACTGTAAGGATTTCGATAGAATTTGTCAAGAAGATAGATGACACATAGGTACATGGGAGTGAGTACCTAAACATGATTATGTAGGTTATATTTTGTATCAATAGTGCGTTTTTGTGGCATGTGCACAGGCAAACCGTCTGCAGAATCGACTGTTTTATAAAGCAAAAAATTTCTATGGATAAAAGGTTTACTTTCGGAGTCCAATTTTCCACCTAAACATAAACTGAGAAACGCATACTTACGCCTTACCATAAGGAATAAAAGCCAGTACTTATCCAGTTTCTGATTCTTATATAATGTTCACAGGCTTTTAGGCAAATGGAAGAGTGAGATCATTTAGTTGACGGGGTTGTGAACCTAAGACCGCGTTATTGTTAAGGGTAATTGCTATCGTTTCATCGTTTGTAGCCTCTTTTACAACTGTTTGTTTTTATAAGTAATAACTTCTACATGTGTGTCTGCGAATCTGTGTGGCCCCTTCACAAATGGCTGAACAATCTTTGTTTTCCTTTTTACTGGAGTTAGACTATGTATGTCCAATAGTTTTAAATAAAAGAAGGAAAGAAATACCGTTACTCGCGGTATCCCTGAATAAGTTTTTGTTTTTGTGCCTGCAGCACATTTCCTTTTTAGTACGATGAGATCACAAGACTCTCGTTACTCAATTACAGATAGGTAGATTTATAAGTCAGTCGACCAAATACCTCTCTACAGATTGTATGTCTTTCAAATATAAATAGTTATGTGTTTATGGAGTTTCATTGAAGGACCCTTGGAACACAACTTACACTAATATAAGAGGACACAACACTGCACAAACCATAATCTGGGCTGATCACACCAAAATTCAGGGATCCTGGAGGAGACCGTTACCGTCGCCAACTCGCCAGCTTCATGATGGGACGTTGTAGCACTCGCCGTCCTGATTTGTTGATGTACAACGCAATTTGGATTACTCATGGTACCTTCTGTTGAGTCGACCTTGTATATAGTCTTCAATCTTCCTCTTAAGGATGTCGGTTGTGGTGGTCACCAGTGTTGTGTCCTCTTATATTAGTGTAAGTTGTGTTCCAAGGGTCCTTCGATGAAACTCCATAAACGCATAACTATTTATATTTGAAAGACATACAATCTGTACAGAGGTATTTGGTCGACTGACTTATAAATCTACCTATCTGTAATTGAGTAACGAGAGTCTTGTGATCTCATCGTACTAAAAAAGGAAATGTGCTGCAGGCACATTTTGTTTTTATCAAACAAAGCATTATGATATTTGTCAAAAGTAGACAAACTTTTGTACATGTTACAAAAGTTTTAGACTACAACATAAATAAGGGTTGAAAGTATAAAGTCCCACCCTCTCGGAGGCGACGCATCATAATATGCACAATGGTCATACTGTTTGCATATTTATTGGAGATTTTCTGCCGAACGCCTTTGTAGATTCGATTCAGTTGCGATAAATTTTAATCCTAGTTCGGAGGAGCACTGGGCAACAACAAGTTTATGGGCTTCAATGGACTAAGCTTTTTATGCCTGGGAAAATGATGGGAATATTTTGAATTTCTTAGTAAAATGGTATTTTAATCTATTTGTAACGTTTGATACGGTTCTTTAGAAATCTGTTATTATAGGTTCTCCTTAATCTTATTGAAAATATTTCTTTTTTTTTTTAATATTATAAAGAAAGTGAGTTTCTTAGTTTATAATACTTACGCTACAACGGCTGATTGAATATGGGTGAAATTATTTGGCACACAGATACATTATGACCTAAAAAAATAGGATATTTTTATTCTCGATCGCATAGAAAGTCACAAGCAACAGCTAGTGGATTAATTATTAAAACTGTAGTACTATATTGGCAATAGGAAATATTGTTGATTTAGATATTTTATTAATAACTAGCGGCCGCCTACGCGCCTACGCCTAGCGACTTCGTTCGCGTGGAGTTAGTTATGTGCCGCTCCTATTGGTCGCAGCGTGATATTAATTATATAGCCTAAAGCCTTCCCGGATCAATGGGCTATTCAACGCAAAAATATTTTTTTCTAATCGGACTTAGAATCCTGAGATTAGCGCGTTTAAACAAATAAACAAACTCTTCAGCTTTATACAACGTGTAACATAAAGGGTATATACATAACAAAGGCATGGCATCTTTACATGATATCAAACGATATTGGAAGGGTTTTTTAATCCTATCTCTTTATGTTAGGAAGTTATGAGGAAAAACACCGCCTGTGATAGGCTACTATCATATTAGTCGCACAGAGATATTGAAGACATTTATCGGATTTTGGCAAGTAACGTGACGGGTAACGAGTAGTTATTAGCGTATGTAGTGTGCTGCCACATTTGTTATGATTTGATTTTAAGAAACACATGAGACCGAAAATTTGCTACCAATTTTTTGAGTATTTTATTTTGAGTTGAAACCCTTCCGATATCGTTTGATATCATGTAAAGATGCCATGCCCTTGGTATGTATATACCCTTTTTGTTACACGTTGTATAGATATGCCAGCTAGCCAAAATACTAGCAAAGCAAAAACAAAAAATAAAATATCATTAAAATGTAAATAAGTAAAAACTTATAACCTAAATAAAAGCCCCAGGTATAAAGGGCTCACATATTTATGCATTGTAAATAAGCAAATTATATGAACTCATATAACAATAGACAAGAATTTAGACAAACCTTGTTTTAGAGTCCATTCAACCGATTATGACTTCAATTGCGATATTGGCATGACAAATAGTACATAGTTGGAATTGTAATATTTTTTTAAAGCCTTCCTTAATTCGAAATAGAATTCAAAATTGGTTAAACGTAAACAAACCTTATTTACAGACCGTTTACCTTATTCTGAATTGCCCGTTTATCTTATTGTGTGAATTGAGTAAAGCTAGTGTAATGAAATCATTGCCTTCAGAGAGGTGTTACTTGGTTAACCGCTTGTCAAATATATTGTGGTTACAATGTAACACCATACTACAATTTTGTCTCATATTCTAAACTAGACACTGGCCGTCATTCCCTTGTTCAAAACTAAACTAAATTTAAGTAAAGTTTTTTTCAACCGACTTCAAAAAGGAGGAGGTTACTCAATTCGACCGTATGTTTTTTTTTTCTTTTTTATGTTTGCTCACGCATAACTTCGTCATTTATGAACCGATTTTGATAATTCTTTTTCTGTTGGAAAGAAGACGTTCCCGGGGTGGTCCCATGATAAAGATATCAGGGTTTGGTGGTGGAAGACCAGAGAAAACAAGGGGAACTTTCAAAAATTTCAGGGGCGACTAGTGCATTTCTTAGCATTTTCATTAACTGTTTTAAAGCACTACAATTTAATAAAGGTCTGGAGTAGATCTGATGATGGAGCCGGGAGACAGTCGGAGGAACTCCTCAACAATTCACAGCAGCTACCTTGTGTTTGGGCTCGTTTAATATGTATTGTTATAACTTTACACCTAGATGGGTGGTGACTGTCATAAGAGCTCTGATGATGCAAACAAAGGCCAGTTCCGGGAACTCCTCAACGGTTTACAGTAGCTACTTTATGGTTGGACTTAATTTATTTATATCGATGAGACCAGTTGAGCAGTTGATGGTAAAGCGCACTAGTTTATTAAGAGCCTATTCACTCTAGCCTTGAAGATACTCAAATTGTAGTCCGACGGAAATACCGCCGTTGGTAAATTGTTCCAGTCCCTCGATGTACGCGGTATAAAATTGGAGGCGTAGCGCGTCGTCCGGATCGTAGTAGTGTTTGTAGTAAAGTGCATCTTTTTCTTTTTCTTTCGTTATAAAAAGGACAAAAGTTAACTATTAATTTAGTTTTATCAAATTAAGATGGCTGGTCCTCCAACAAGGTGGACCGATGACCTGGTGAAGGTCGCGGGAAACCGATAGATGCGGACAGCACAAGCCCGGTCGGCGTGGAAAGCCTTCGGGGAGGCCTTTGTCCAGCAGTGGACATCTATAGGCTGAGGAAGAAGAAGAGAAATTAAGATGCTCCTATAAATGTCACATCTATATTACACTACACAGTTTAAACGTAATCGAAAAATTTCAACCTATAAATATATCAATTTACGTCAGGCGTTAACTAAGTAGTTTGACAGAATTGAACTGGCATTTATCTACTATTCTTGTTATTAAAAAATGTCTGCTGTTTCATTTCGATGATTTAAAATTCTGGTTGGTGGTTGGCGGGTTGGGTAAATTCTGGTTTCTCTTGGTTTTAAATTTCTGGTGAAGGTCGCGGGAAACCGCTGGATGCGGGAGGCGCAGGACCGCTCGTCGTGGAGAACCTTGGGAGAGGCCTATGTCCAGCAGTGGACGTCTTTCGGCTGAAATGATGATGATGATGAAAATCTCGATAATTCTTTTGATACAGGCATCATTTCTTTTGGTATAAATGTCTTCTACATATAGGAGTGTAGTTTTTAATTTCGCACCTGGTAAAAGCAGGCAAATGGAGTTAACAAACAAGTAAATATTATAGATTTATCTGGCGTGTTAAAGTTTGTAAATTCAGATAAAAATCCTCTATGATATATCATAATTTGGCCACCCCAGTACTCGCAATATGCACGTGAGTGAAGTTATCCATCCATACTAATATAATAAATGCGAAAGTAACTCTGTTTGTATGTTACGCTTTCCCGCTTAAACCTCTCAACCGATTTTTGAGAAATTTGGCACAGACAATCATTAGACCCTGAGAAAAAACATAGGCTACTTTTTATCCCGGAAAAAGTTGATATTCCCGAGGGAAATCTAAAAAGCGCGATATAAACGAACTCCTCGCGGGCGAAGCCGCGGGCGGAAAGCTGACTATAAAATTTATGGATAGTTAAAAATTATCTGAGTTTTATCTATTAGTATAATTATTCGCCTGTCGCCATTTACCTTAAAATTTGTGCGGTATTAATGTATTATTTTGTTGTTTTCAGGTATGGCTAACAGTATATTGGGTCACACACACCACTGATGTCTGGTAAGTTTAGTCTATAATACAAAATGGTTAATGAGAAAGAAATAAAAGACTATACAACTTGTTGGGTAGGATCGAGGTAGCTCTGAACGGGCTGTCTGGAAGGATTTTGGGGAGGCCTTGCTAAGCAGTGGTACAGTAAAGGCTGAGTAAAAATCAAATAAATCAACTTGCATTTTTTGTACTCTTGCGTACATACCCGTATATTTTCATACCATTTTTAATCCTAAGTATATAAAGAATTTGTGTATCAGCGTACGTTTTCCATTATGACTTTTTGCACTATATACCTTCTCAATCACGTCCAGATCTAAAGAAAACAACTTAAAACTTTCGAACTCCGCGAACAACACCGCAATGAAAATTTAGTTCACCGTTCTATCATCCTCCCTTTGAGATTTCACAATAAAAGCTTTCCTAAGAACAACGTTGTCACCTATGTTACAAATAGGTTGAAACGACAGTTTCCCGATGAAGATAACTGCTTATGCAAGCCTAGGCTTCGTATGTTCCGCGTAGACTAAATTACACCTTTATTTTTTTCGTTTTTTTTTTTTTATTTATTTCATTTATGTTTTGCCATTTATAAGGTGTACATAATAAAGGGAATACGTGTTGGTGATACGTTTTTGAAGTGAAATCGTCTTTAGAAACACTTTACGGTGTCCGAATAGTGAACGAAACTCTACTCTGGTCGGTAACGATGAATCGGGTATATTCGGAATTTCGAATACAATAGGGGTTGGCGCTGCTAAATTGCCTGTATTCGGATAAAGTCGGTTGGTGATGCTGAATCGCGTATATTCGGAATTTCGGATACAGTCGGCCAGTGCTGCTTAATCTCGTATATTCGGATACAAGCGGTCGGTGATGCTGATTCGTGTGTAGCGTTTTACGTAGGTATATTCGAATCCAGTTGTATGTTTTTTTTTTCTGTGAGAGTACCTAAATCAGTTTCTTTTCTTGTCATTAAATTCCATGAATTTTTCTTTCAACTTAAAATTCTATCTTGTTATCTTATTGAATCCTAGATAAGTGGTCGTCTAAGACAAATAGAATTTACAAGTTGTGGATATTTGAAAAGTCTTACTTAAACTATAAACATATTAAGTCCTCGACGAATACAATAAGTACTTACTCCTATTAGTCGCAGCGCAGTTATATAGCCTAAAGCCTTCCTGGATTAATGGACTATCCAACGCAAAAATATTTTTTCTAATCGGACCAGTAGTTCCTGAGATTAGGGCGTTCAAACAAACAAACTCTTCAGGTTTATATATAAGTATAAATAGGTAGGTGTCGAGAGTGGGTTTGTCTGTAACAATTAACTCTAAAAATAACATCTTGCTTTTGAAGACTAGGTATAGGTTTATCACATTTAAGCACCTTTATTTTTTAGTAATATTAAACTAGTGATTGACTGTAATCCCGCCTGATGGTAAGCAGTGATGCAATCGTTGATGGTAAAGCGCGGTAGTTTATTAAGGCTATTCACTGAAAAAACTTTTTGAATAGGAAGGAAGACGGCAGTTGAGCGAGATGATATAATGTTAAACCCAATAACACGACCAACGATGCTGCGTCAGAGGGAGATTGATCTGGAGACCCTCCACGGCCAAACTCCCGACACAACAACTTTTGGCGCATCGTACCCGGTACTCATCGCAACACAACTGCTCAGACCCCTCCTCCGTACGGCTTCTTCGTACGGTACATGACGAATCGCTTGGCAGCATAAATACTTACCTAAAACTCCGAAAAAAAAAACACCCTCACGTCAAGCCGACGTCGTTTTATAAAATCTTGAACCATCTCCCCTATAAATGCGAAACAACGCCTTGTCACTGCGAAAATTGCTTTCACATTACCCTAAGCTGTTGGATTCTCTAAACCGTTGACGCCAATTACAACCGCCCACGTCGAGCGTTTATGTCTAGCGCGAGCGACGCGTTATAGAAACTTGACCCTTATTTTATCACAGAATTTTCTTTGTCTGGTAACTCGTGAATTTTATTGGGTGATAGCAAAAAGTGTGGTATTCGAGATTTTATTTTAGGGATCATTTATTGTATTTTAAAAACTTACTTATGTCAAAATCGAAGTACGCGTCAAAGTGACATTTCATGATTAACTTTTGTCAATGAAATAAAAATGTTTGGTGTTGTCAGTTTAAAAAACAATGATCAAATAAAAGAAATATCAAATACAAAAATTACGTATAATTTTGTTCTTGTCGATCAAGAACAAAATTATAATTATGTAATTTTTTATTTGATCATTTTTGATTGAATGTGTTAAAATATTTTTAACACCCTTGCTCGTAAAGCTGATGTAATTCCACCGCTTTTAAATATGTAAAGCGGGCCATAACAAACGCGTGTGTTATCAAAGCAAATAGTTAAGTTATAGTCCATACAAATTCCATAACAGCATTATTTTCCATTTCAAGTAAATATGGAACTGATCGCCGCCGCACGACTCGCGCTGCGCGCTGTTCCATATTTGAAATGGCAAATAATAATACTAATGGCGGGAAAGCAACAGTGTGCATTCACAGATTGAGTTTATTTAAAATGAACAAAATATAAAATACTTTTTTTTCTGTTTCCTCGCAAGTGTGTTAAAAAACGTCGTACGATATACGTGCGTATTGGTTATAACATGCTCGGCTCAATTACACCCTCGCCTTCGGCTCGGGCTGAAATTCCGCCTCGCATGTTATAACCATCATTACGCACTAATATCGCAATGTACTATAATCTCAATTCCTCAATCAACTCAATTTAATTTTTTTTCCGTGTCGATCAGTAATGTGGCACCTAATATCTACACGTACTTTCCGTTAGTCGCATTTCCCGGTGAGTAACATATAGGGAAAGATCGTCATTCGAAATAATTGTAGTCCTGTTTGCGAGTGTACCTACAGATGACAGCTCATCAAACTACTACAATATGTCAGATTTCTTTATTAGATTTTCAACTTTTTCTCTAAAGCAATTAGGCTCAAGGATGATTGGGAATATTTGACAGTTTCGGGTAGCTTGCCCTGCTGTCGTCCGTATCTTCGATATTAATTAACGTAGACAATCACAATGTATGATTTTTTCAAACGATTCCAAACGCTGCCAAAGACTACTTTATGAAAGGAGTCCAGCCGATCGATTCTCTAAATATCTCATTGTGAAAAGTTGGTTGAAGTGAGCTTATAGCGAGCTACAGTGTCAATACTTTAGCATTAGCTGTCAATAGAGTCAATCCTTTAGCATTTGCTGTCAGTAGTGTCAATCCGTTAGCATTAGCTGTCAATAGTGTCAATCCATTAGCATTACCTGTCAAAAGAGTCAATCCTTTAGCATTAGCTGTCAATAATGTCAATCCTTTAGCATTAGCTGTCAATAGTGTCAATCCTTCAGCCATTAGTTGGAATGACATCTCACTCCATGCTCAGTTTTCACGGTGAGATGGTTACAGACTTACACTGCTGGACATCCCACCATTTAAGTTTAACGATTAATTAAAACTTAAAATGTTTTTAGAGTTACAATTTTTAACTGAGTTTTTGGTGTACTTCAAAAAACACATTTTTTTCAATTAAAAATAATTGCCTTGACAGCTGTTTTTTGCGTTATCTGTTGTTAACGAATTGTTGAAACAGAGTGATTCATTTTTTTTATAGTTATTATTTATATTTCATAAAAATGTTTTAAATTAACATCATACAGTTTTGTGAACACATTTAATGTGGGCACGCGTGAGAAAATTTATTTAGTTTACTATTAAAAAAAAAAAAACTACAATTATCATGACAGGCTTATTTAATATAATAGTGTAGGTATAGCATTGTAGTGTATTGTGTAGTCGTCATATTTCATCATCATCATCATCATCACGTCATCAGCCTCTACTCGTCCACTGCTGGACATAGGCCTCCTTCATGGCACGCCAACAAGCTCAATCCTGAGCAGTTCTCCGCCAGAACATATTTATGTTTCGTAATTTATATAGAGTACTTACTTAATAAAGATTAATTCTATCTATTCTCTCTTTCCTTTCCCGCAATCGGACAAAAACAGATCTCTATTTCAAATATACCTATGACCTATTTTTCTATACCTAACCTTTGTCTCACGTACATAGACCTAATATTGTCCTTATTCACACCTACCTCTCTTTCTTCTTCCATTTGTTGGAAAGGGACAGCTGGTCTATAAAGCTGCAGATTAGTATGGTGAGTGATGTAGTCTCCGTACAGCGTCCAAGCCATTAATTACAATGTTGTCTGTTAGTCGCAGCACGTACTACGAGCTGACAAATGACCATAAGGACAGCGGTTGAAATGTAATTATTTGGCTAAGAATGAGGGGCTAGTGTAGTGAGATTACCTGAGGATGATGTCGTGATGACCTCGTAGATTCAAATTTGGGTCAGCACACCTAGCTACCCGCAACCTTAGCCTAATGGTTTAGCGATATAAAGTTGAAAATGTATTAAAGAAATTTGACAATAAGGATGTGTATCCAAGGTATGAATATCAAAAAAAAAAAATTAGTCCGTCTTAAAGATAATAAAAAAAATTAAGAGACGTATTTTTATTTTGTTGAAATTACCAAAAACTACTGAGATATAGCGTATTAAAGTTACGGAGTGGAGGCTATTTACGTCACGCCGTGGTATATTTTGTTGCGTGGTAAATTTCAAATCAATGTATCTGCCTAAGTATTTGAACGAAAGAAAAAATAAAAAATACGTGTTCAATATTTTTTATAAATCTATCTGATGGACATTAAATATTTGTTTAGGATACAACCCAATTAGTGTGTATCACTTTGTCTATTAAACTACATTTAATTAAGCGGGGATATAACCAGGTAAGGAAGATAGTGAAAGTATTAACTATAGTGGATACCACGACCTATTATACCGTTTTAATGTTCAGATACTTTGTATGTATGACCTAATTTCAAAACTAAAGTCATATAACGTAATAGGAAACTAATTGCGTTTAGTTTAATATTTGTTCAAATTAAACGGAGCATGCGTCAACTTTGATTGAGCATGGTTAATACGTCATCAAACCATATTAAGTATCAAAACCATTTAGTCGCAGTATACTTGGTATATTAATTATGACGTCAGAGTAACAGCTTGTGCATCACTTGGAAATTCTTAGCATACTTAAGGAATGACGTAAGAAACGTCATTAACAGGATTAATCTTGATTGGCCGCCTTAGGAAGTGCGTAGCCAATGAGGTTAGCTGTGAATGACGTCTGTAACTGTCTCCTATAATAAAAATAAATGTAAATACAATTATGTGTAAGTTTTTCCTGTACGCTTAGCTACACATCAAGCTATAACGTAACCAGCAAAAGCTAACTTCTGATTGTACATCATCATCATCAACCTTTTTTTTTATGGTCCCACTGCTGGGCACAGGTCTTCTCTCATAGAGAGAAGGACTGAGCGTTATCACCACGCTTGTTCAATACGGTTTGACATTGTTCAGACTTTTAAGTCCAGGTTTCCTCAAAATGTTTTCTTTCACCTTGTCCAATCAGTCATTGGTGTCCAAGATATACTTAGAAAGTACAAAATACTTTTTCTGATTGTTCTGTCAATAGGTAATTCGTTTCGGCCGTAACTATGATGCTTGCCATATAGTTATGGATATAGAAAATTCTAAGCTTCATTGACAACACATCAATTTATTTGAACAGGCCCTTTATTTTGATGCTAACTATCTATATACTAATATATAAAGTTGGAGAGTTTTGTTCGTTTGAACGCGCTAATGTCAGGAACTACTGGTCCGATTTGAAAAATATTTTTTGCGTTGGATAGCCCATTAATCCAGGAAGGCTTTAGACTATATATAACATCATGCTGTGATCAATAGAAGCGGAGCATAACCAACTCCACGCGAACGACCGTCGCTGGCGACCGCTAGTTTTAATATAAAATAGTATTGTATTTACGCTTTGTATCATACTCAATGGCTCCCTGAGACTCAGCCTGAAGAATGTCCCGTTCAAACGTGAGTTTATTTAGTGTCGTGAAGCAGAAATCTCGTCTTCAAATCTCTACCGAAAAATGAGTTTTTACAAAGATTCCATTCTAAGACAAAACTTTTTTGACGCCCTCTTTTGGATTCTCAATGCACAGCTCAACTCTGTTGAAAATCTAGAGCGCGATAAAATGAAATCATCAAAATAGGTTGAGCTTAAAAAGAAAAACAAAAAACAAATCCCGTCATGATATATTTACGTTCGTACGAATTTGGGCTTAATCTTTTCGTCTGTTGTATAAAACAAGGTTTCTGTAAGTATATTCTTCTGCTTGACTTCTAAAGAAGGGTGATTAATTGTCTCGGTGTCGCGTCGGCAACGTCGGCAACAAGTGGGGTGTTTCTATTTCACAGAAAACTGCCTCTGCTTCGTCTGGCGATATTTTTTGGCACGAGCCATAATGGCCCTGTTAGTCTTGATAGAGCAATTTTATTTTCCGTTGAAACTGTGAATAGTAAATTGAAATGAAGTATTATTAGAGTATAAATCTTGCAAAACTGTAGTGAATGAGTTTGTTTGTATAAATACCCGTATCGGTTTGATAGGATTTTGTCTTTTAGCATATAAGTCAATCATTTTTTTTGCGCTCGTCGTTTGTTATTGGACTACTTCGAGAAGAGTGAAAGAGAAACCAACGCAAAAAACCAACTGAAGAAGAACAGTCTCTTTTCAAGTCCACACATATCTTCTCACTGTATTCATACAATCTTGGTCAGGACATATAAAGACTGAAAATCGGTGTCAAATTAGACAGGAAAAAACCCCACAGATTGAGATGACCTGTCCAATCAGCGCACATATTTGTCAAAACTCGTGCAGCTCAACTTAGAAATTGACGAGCTCAACCATTCGACGAAAACGTATCCTATATATAGTTTTAAATGGCAATTACAAACTTTAGATTAGTTCAGTTAGATATCACCGAGAGTCATGATGACCTGTAGAAAACATCCATTCCGAAGAAAGGTTTAGAAGCCCCAAAAGGAAATTGGCACTTCAACCTTCATGTCCTATTACTAGGTCAACGCGCAATCGAAGAGGCTAACATTTTACACGTGTAAGCTGGATATATTGAGACGAATGTTTGCAAGAAATTTGTACGTTATTTCACGTTAAGAATCTCGTTCTTCTGACATGCGAAAGTAATAAAAAAATGTTTATTCTGCACAAACAAAAGGCAAAGTATAAAGAAAAATAAATATAAAGTAGCTGAGGGTTAATTCTCGTAGTTCTAAGAATGTTTATAATCTGACCTTAGTCTCAATCTGACAAAATCTTCTTCTGTTATATAAAACACAGACAGCCTTCGTGGCGTAGCGGTAGTGAATAAAGCCGCTGCGCAAGGAGGCGCCGGTTCGATCCCCGCGCAGTGCAAATATTTGTATGCATGAATATGAATATTTGTCCTAGTCTGGTCGTGCCTCGGAAAACACGTTAAGCCGTTGGTCCCAGTTGCCATACGAAAATATATTGCAGTCGTTACGGGTTGTTGGAGCCCTCAAAAGTCCAACAATTGGTCTAACTGCAATGCTTCGATATCGCTCTGGGGTTGTGGAGGTCAGACGGCAGCCGCTTCACGGAAATGATCGAAATTTAGCCAAAATCAGCAGTTAGACTGGTAAAGCGGACCCCAGACTCCAAAGCTGAAAATGCTTCGAATGTAAATGGGATTTACGTTTGATGAGAATGAGAGGTCCTTTTCCTAACAAGACAGCTTGTTATAAACATATTACAACATTCATGTCGTGGGTGTCTATCAATCAACTCTGGTTGACATTCAACCGACCTTTTAATTCACAATTTATTTTCGTCTAAGATTTGGGAAAGAAGCCTTTTTATTGAACTCTGTGAAAGCTGTAGTCACTCTAAATCTATATCTATACTAATATATAAAGCTGAAGAGTTTCTTTGTTTGTATGTTTGTTTGAACTTGCTAATCTCAGGAACTACTGGTCCGATTTGAAAAATTCTTTTTGATTTGTATAGCCCATTAATCCAGGAAGGCTTCAGGCTATATAATATATCGCTGCAACCAATAGGAGCGGAGCATAACGAACTTCACGCGACCGAAGTCGCTGGCGGCCGCTAGTGATTTCCCTAGGTTGATTTTTATTTGTTCCGCACGTTTTGGTAAGGTGAAACGGGTGGCCACGTCTGCTCTTTGCCAATAAGCTATGGGGTAAAATAATAACCATGTGCAACCCTCACACAGGTAGAAGGCATCATGGCAGACCCCGTAATAAATAGCGAAACGAGCTGGAGAAAATAAATGACCTATGTCCAAGTGTCTACTTTAGTCCTGGATCGAAAGAGTTGGAAGCATGGAGCATATTTGCTCCATGGTTGGAAGTCATAGGGGAGGGTTTTACCCAACAGTAAGATCATCAACTTTTTTATCGCCCCACTGCTGGGCTCTGAGTCTCCTTTCATACAGAGAAGGATTGAGCGTAATCACCACGCTTGCTCAATGCGGGTTGGCGATTTCAGACTTGAAACTCCAGGTTTCCTCAAGATGTTTTCCTTCAACTTGTAATCAGTTATTGGTGTCTAAGATATACTTATAAAGTACATATAACTTAGAAAAGTTAAATTAGTACCTACTTGCCTGACCTGGAATCGAACTTGCACATTCATACTTGTGAGGCTGGTAATTTAACCACTAGGCCACCACTACAATAACATTAAGACATGCTAACAACAACGTAATTGTAAATTCATGCGTATAACAGTAAGATGATGCTAGCTAATATCAAAAGTAAAGTTCATTTTAGTCTGTAAATAATAACAAAGTTTTCATTTTTATCGCTAATTATAAGCACTTATCTGAATTCTAACCTATAACTCATAAGTCGGAGCCGTTACCACTTGGCCACCCCTGGTATTGAAATGTTGATAAGAATTGATTTGTCAAAAGAATGCAACAATGGCGGAAGTATTCGTTTAGTTATAGTTCATTTAGGCCTGTATCTACGGGTAGTTCGAAAGGGGTACCGTGGCACACAAGGAAGTAAAGAAACACTGGTGGGTTTTAGTCAGTAAAAGTCTGACACGCCCTTCTGCTCCGTCCAGAGCGGGAGAGGTCATTAGATGATTTCCCATCCAAAAAAAGCCCTGTACCTATTTGCGAGTATTAGTAAAAGCTATTTTTTTAATTCTTTCTTCATGAGAACAATATTATTTATTTATTCCTGAACATAACTTTGACTCACTTATGGGTCTTGAAAGGACGACCCTTTCTAGACCCATTAGTGATTCATCGATGGACCCACGACTCGCATCAAACCCTTGCCGACACGTGGTAATCCATAAACAACACAGACCCGTAACTGAAGACTGTCGTCGGCTATCACTTTACATGAAGTGAAATCATATCTACTCATAGTTTGCGGACGCAGAAAGCGTACACATGCGGGTTTTTATTTGTTGTGCAGACGATAGCACGTCAAGCTACTACAATCTATCAGATTTCTTTATTACATTTTCAACTTTATCTCTAATGTATTAAGGCTTAAGGTTGATTGGGTATATGTGACAGTTTACGTCAAATATTCGTCGTACGTTCGTGTTGTAATAGTGAGGGTAAAATTGTGATGTGATGTTTATTTGTTTACTAGCTTACCGCCCGCGGCTTCGCCCGCGTAAATTTCGGTTATATCGCGCCTTTTAGATTTCCCTCGGGAACATCAAATTTTTCCGGGATAAAAGGTAGCCTATGTCCTTTCTCAGGGTCTAAAGATTGTGTGCTTTCCGCCCGCGTCTTCGCCCGCGTGGAGTTCGATTATATCGCGCTTTTTAGATTTCCCTCGGGAATATCTAATTTTTCCCAGATAAAAGGTAGCCGATGTTTTTTCTCAGGGTCCAAAGATTGTCTGTGCCAAATTTCATCAAAATCGGTTGAGAGGTTTAGGCGGGAAAGCGTAACAGACAGACAGACAGAGTTACTTTCGCATTTATAATATTAGTATGGATAATAACTACTGCACGGGTCGATCGATCTGCGCAATTTTTGTAACTTTATCATAGTTCACAATCTGATCTCAGTCTTGTTCTTCCAAAAATAGCTCTAATATCCCTACATTTTGATAAGTAAGTTTTTAACATTTATTTGTCGCCGAGATGAGACTGCGGCTAGATTTAGAACTTTTTACATTACGTGCATTGGCCTTCAGAATAAGCTATCCTTTTTTTATAAATTATAAACTAGTGCTTGACCACAATCCCGCCTGATGGTAAGCAGTGATGCAATCGTTGATGGTAAAGCGCGCTATCTTATTATGAGCCTATTCACTCTAACCTTGGGACACTTAAATTTTAGTCCGACGGAAACACCGCAGCTGGTAAATTGTTCCAGTCCCTCGATGTACGCGCTAAGAAGGGGCGAAACGCTTTGTCCGGATCGTGGTGATGTTAACAACCTAAGGGTGGATACTCGCTGTAGAATAGAATACTCTTTATTATGTACAACATATAGATTACAAAAACATAAATATAAAAATTTTACAAAGAGTGACACAATGGGCGGTCTTATCGCTAAGAGCGATCTTTTACAGACAACCTTTGGATGGAATAGTAAGGGGAAGGAGAGAGAAATAATGTAGGTAGTCTACAGTGTACTATTTACAATTTTACATAGATTATATAATAAATATACACGTTAAGTGTATCATACTAGTACAATAAATACTTATATACATCTAATTAATAAAAATCATACAAAAGCAAATAAAAAATAATGACATGTTTAAAGAGAGAGGAAATGCTTTTTTACCATGGTTTTAAAAGTGGACGGAGTTTGAGCACGCCTTACAGACACGGGCAAGTCATTCCATAGCCGAACTGCTTGTACAGTAAAGGATTTATCGTAAAAACTAATGGAATGCATCGGCATGTCTAATATCAGGTTTTCCGATGACCTTAGATATCTATTATGTGTGTCATGAAGGAACTTGAATCGTTCTTTAAGATAAGTGAGGGTTTTAGCCCGCCGTATGACGGAATAAGGGAATTAAATCATGCAATACCCTCGCACACTCTCGAAAATGCATCTTATATGTAGAACTTCGGCAGGCTGGCTACTCTTCGCCTGTGCTCCATGCTTTGGAGACAGTTTTATGTATGTAGATGAGTAAATTTATTTACAGCCCGTAAGTAGGTGAAAATCTTTACATTTAAAGAAACCTCCGTGCCCAGGAAACCACCATTACACTACATTAAGCCACTGGTTCAGATTATCATTCTTGGATTTATTGTATTTCAATCATTACCTGTCATCAGAAGCTCGACAGTTTGAACAGCTAACCAGTAAACCAAGAACAACATTATATTAGTTGGTTGATGTTAAAGAAAATATTGGTCTGCTTTAAGATGAATAGAAGGGTGGATTTCTTGCATATAGAAGATGCTAATGACCTCAAGAAGCATAGTAGTTATTCTAAAGTCTTAATAGAAATGTTCCCGATAGCAGAGAACCGGGTGCGGTGATATATGATAGCTATAATCTTCAGTACAAGCAATCCTAATTGAATGTATCCCATTATTAAGCACACATAAAATCCACAATCTTAACCCACATAAAAATGTTAATAACATCAATTCTCTCAAGGAAAATGGGAAATAAAAACAATTACAGCCGTAAGCACAGAAATACGTCGGACTAAGTAAAACTAAGTAATCCCATAAACTAACAATACGGTAATGTCACAAAGGGAACCATTACTTCTCCATTCCCCATTCCCGCTCTATGGGAACGGGGTGAGGTTCCGTAGACAACGTTATTTTAACTTTATACGAGACCTGAATATAGTTTGTTCAGAATAAGCACCTGAATCGATCCTAATCATTTTTACACCATGTTATATTTTTCCCAAAAACATTTAGTAATTCTTGCAGTGTGGTTACCGAGCGCGCAACAGAGCTGACGATAGGCCACAGCGCACAGCGCCGCGCATGCGGGGGAACGGTGTGTTGACCATATTTTTGTTGGGACAATTAAGCAAGATAAAATGCTCATAACTTTGTGATTTTTCATGATATCTTTTTGAAGTTTTGTACATTGATTCTGTACTTAAAATGTTGGACACGTGTTTAGGGGTTGGCATTAACAAAAAATAACTTTGCGTCTAGATTACAACGGTTTACACTTATTGAAGGACTGACTAACTTAAGGCTAATACGTAATTCATACCATTCAAGATCTATTTACTGTGTCATCTCGACGATAAATACAAACAAATGTCAAAAATGTAGGGCTTTTTTCTCTCTTCCGAAACATCAGGTATTATTTTTTGTTTATCTAATTATTTATCGGAAGTAAGTAGGTAGAGGTTTCGTATATACATATGTAATATATAATTATATATATATTTTTTGTGTCAAAGTTGTTAACATCATATGTTCCGCCCTTTATTGTTCAGGCGGAGCAGGCACGCCTGGATAGATTTTTCCTTATACGTACCTAATTAGCCTAGATAGTATCAACGGTTTTGTTAGACCTAATAAGTGTTTGTTTTTATGTATATTGTTGTTTGAATCAGAAACTAAGAGATTCAGAAATCAGAAACTAAATTATAATGATGAATTTTGGCTTTCTTAATAAGGCAAAAAAAAAAAAATACTTTTTCTATTTCTTTTTACCCGACTACGGCAAAGCAAAAGGAGGGTTATGATTTTGACAGGCTATGTATGTATGTATGTATGTATGTATGTATGTATGTATGTTCATCTGTTCCCTTGTAACTTCTAAACTACTTATCAGAACTTGACAAATGACATATCATTAGAAGCGTCTTAATTGTCCGCTGGTTATAGGCTATATGAGGTTTCACAAAAAGTAATGTGGCGCCCTCTAGCGGACAAAACATATAGAGTAAAAAAATAAACTTAAGATAAATATGCCGTGTTTGATATCATTTGAAAGCGCTTTACTTGTACATTATGAATATATATGTATTGCTAGCATTTTCTTGTGACTTTACCTGTATTCATGGGCTGGTTGCATATAATTCACATCTTTTCGTTCATAGTTTCTTTACTACTTATCAGAATAAGACCACTGCAGTACCATTAGAAGGGCCTTGATATTCTGTTAGTTATGAGCTATAAAGCCTGTCACCAAATTTAGTATTGCGCCCTCTAGCGGACAAAAAGTACTATGTTAATATAAAATTAAAATAAATATACCGTGTTTAGTATCTCGTGAAAAAGCTTCTCGAGTACTTTATGCTTGTACATAATTACAAGAATGCTTTCACGGAACGGATCATGGGAACTGTGAATCGCTTTATGCAATGTAGAGCAGTGTGAACATTAATAGAATATGTAATGCACTAATGAAAACGACATAGGCTGAGAGTAACTCCACGCGGTGAAGGCGGAAACAGTTTGATAACTGGCTAAAACCCCCATAAAAATGTCCTCTGCACTATATACCTTCGGACTTATGTTGTTATATATGCGTGTAGATGTAATATGTCAAATACCTAGTTTTTAGTTAATCAATTTAACTTTTGTTAATATTATGCGGCATAAGTACACTTTAACACCACACCAGAGATAAATTTTCATGTTTGGAAAGGCGTAGTCACACGTTACATATACCTACCGTAGCACCTTGACAACGTGTGACTATGCCTTTCCAAACATGAAAATTTATCTCTACATAGTGAATATTGCATACTTCAGAATAGTATTGTATGATATTATTGTCAATTTACAATGAAGGCATCTTGACTGTGTCCATTTACTTGCAACTACATTAGCAACTTTGTTCAGTTCAGTATTCTGAAAATCTTGTTTTATACTTTTTCAGCGTCGTTTTTTGTCGTAGTTGGGTTTTAGTTTTTAACTTTTTATTATTATACACCAGTTAGTGAAACTTTTTTTTATTCCTATAAATATCTTGATGATTTCTTAATTGTTATTTATAAAATTGTATGAGGATTTGCATGATCATATGACGGTAGAATACGGAGTACAAACAAGTAAATGATTTGATTTGAAAAAGAGACTATTTTTATTTCTTATTTACTAATATAAATCAAGGTCTCGCTTTGAAAACATAAGTTTAGTTTGTGGTAGTCTTGAGCAAAGTTATACTCGATCCTTTAGTAAATATTTCAAGTTTACTGCCTCGACTTTCAACTGACTCGGTCCTCGTGTTGCCGCCATAGTTAAAAGTTTGCAAACTAGTTTATAACAGAAAGCTATTCTAAATCAATTTATGAGATTTTAAGATTAAATTTTATTTAGAAACTTCTGAGTTCTAGGTGAAATGTTTAAGGATGGTGTAGACTAGATGCGTATGCCTGACTACGACGTCAGTGCGTCGTATTCATGCGAGTAGATAAGTCGTAACCTGATGTCACACCGGATTACGCATACGTCTGAGCTTACGATTACACAGTCGAGCTGAGTACCTACGCAACGTAGGCCCATTGCGTGCTAGCCTGCACCAGCATTTTGTTTTTTTACTGTTTTTGACGCATATATTGTACACGCTGTCTACCGAAGATTGAGTATATGGATCTAGTACTTGTGCCAGAATGCTTCTGCATGTGCAAAATAAACTTCCTTTAATAAATGTTTAACAGTCCAACTAGGTAGGTCCAACTTCGAGAAAGAGGTGTCTCGGCGAATCCAGCTCGATTGGGCAGCGTTCGGGAAGCTACGCTACATCTTCTCGTCGTCCAAGATACCACAGTGTCTCAAGACTAAAGTCTTTGACCAGTGTGTGTTGTCAGTGATGACTTACGGAACTGAAACGTGGTCGCTCTCAATGGGCCTCATACGAAGGCTCAGAGTCACACAAAGGGCAATGGAAAGAGCTATGCTAGGAGTTTCTCTGCGTGATCGAATCAGAAATGAGGAGATCCGCAGAAGAACCAAAGTCACCGAGATAGCTCTGCGAGTCGCTAAACTTAAGTGGCAGTGGGCAGGGCACATTGCTTGTAGAACCGATGGCCGATGGGGCAGTAAGGTTCTGGAGTGGCGACCACGTACTGGAAGACGCAGCGTAGGGAGGCCCCCAACAAGGTGGACCGATGGCCTGGTGAGGGTCGCGGGAAGCCGATGGATGCGGGCAGCACAAGACCGGTCAGCGTGGAAAGCCTTGGGGGAGGCCTTTGTCCAGCAGTGGACATAAGCTGAAGAAGAGAAGAAGAAGAATAAATGTTTTTGTTTCGCTCATTTCTGTAATCTTATATTTTTGGATTGGAAGTTAGCTGATAGGGCTACGCACAGCAAAGCTACGTGCATGTACAAACTTCTACAGTGTGACGTCCAATATGTCGCGTTATTGAATACAATGTCAACAATACGATGTTGTCGTTTTTCACTGTGTGAGGTACGCCCTAAGTTACGCAGTCTGGGTCTTGGGAGCTGCGTTTCGTAGGGCTACCCATTACATTGATGGACACGTCTACCTTACGCAAGCGGTGTGTCCTGCCCTATACAATTCCATACATTACAACTCAGTGGCACGTGCAAGTCTACTGTCTACGCTTACGTCTACGCATACGCATCCAGTCTGCTCAAACCTTTAGAACAAAATCACGTGAACAATTTCCACTACTCTGTATAATTTTTGTTTTTTGTTTGTGTTGTGCCAAAATGTATTTTCCTTTTCATCAACGTTTCGCGGTTTTCTAACTTTCACTGCAGGACCCCAAACTAGTACAACGCAACATGCCGCGAGTGATAAATAATAAAAGCGGCTGATATAAATGTAGACTGTAGTTTGTACTATCACGCCTCTGCCCAACGGAACTGTGCAGAAACTTTTACTAAATAAGTTATATATATTTTTGGCGTAGAAAAAAGGTTTACATGATGATAAACAGATGGAAACTAAACTGAAAAAAAGCAGATCCAAAGTCTGACAACCATTTTTACCAAGGGGGTGTCGTATTATCTAGTAATCAGTTAGGGAAGGTCAGGTGTATGCTTGAAGTTTCTCTGGGCGATCGAAGCAGAATTGAGGAGATCCGCAGAAGAACCAAAGTCACCGACATAGCTCTTCGAGTCGTTAAAATTAAGTGGCAGTGGGCGGGGCACATTACTCGTAGAACCGATGGCAGATGGGGCAGACCGCAACATAGCACGCATACAAGATCACGACATCAACCCGTGGGCAAGTGCCCGCCAGACAATTCCACTCTGGTCGGAGGATCCTCCCTTTTCTATGTAGGATGAGTGAGCTTTACACGCTCCTCATGCCTCCACACTGGTGACCCCGACGTGATTCCGAAACGACCGACGCGACGGCTGGATGACTCGCCGCTAAAGCTTTCGGGAGGGATGTGATGACGTCACGCTAAAGTTTTTGCACGAAGGCTGCGCTGATGTTCATGCTCGGGGTCACCAGTGTGGAGGCATAAGGAACTGTACTCCCAGTTCCTCATGCCTCCACAATAGTAAAGGCGTGGCGAACGACAAGTCAGTAGAATAAAATCTATACATGGTCCTTTTTGTGGATGGGGAATAATCAATCGATCTCTCCCGTTCTGGGCGAAGAGGAAGGGCGTGTCAGTCTTTTACTGAGTAAAACCCACCCGTGTTCCTTCACTTGCCAGTGCGGCAGGTACCACGGTATTTCTGCCGAACGACCCGGGCATCTATTCAGAATCCTGACCATAACACAGAACATGACAGTTCCTCATTAAAAGTAACACAGAAACCTTGAATGGGGAAAAAGGGGTTCTAATTTTTGAAACCCACTCCTTTAATTTGCATACCGCCGAGATTTACCTTTCTCTAAAATTCGCGCAAGTATTTGGTATACTTTATTACGCATCCCTTTTGACTTAACAACTAAATTCATTTAGAGCCATTTTAAACCTCACTCTAATTTCTAATTATTAAAATCTTGCTTTATTTTGAACAAAATAGCAGTGAAATTTAATATATTTACGGAATAATTTGGGTCATTTGTATTTTCTCAGTGGCCTACATCAGCCAATTTAAAATGAAAACAAAACAATCCATACTAATATTATAAACGCGAAAGTGTCTCTGTCTGTCTGTCTGTCTGTCCGGCTTTCGCGCCAAAACTACTGAACCGATTGTAATGTTTGATACACAGATAGTCTAGAGCCTGAGAAAGGACATAGGCTATATAACATCCCGCTATGACCAATAGGAGCAGAGCAGTAACAAAAAATGTTGCGAAAACGGGAGTGAACGCGGTCGTACATATTGCTCTCATTATTTCAACAGGCGCTTATTTTATATCAATTGAGCTTCTGTAAACTGAAGTCCACGCGGACGGAGTCGCGGGCAAAAACTAGTATATAAATAAATAAAACATATTATACCTAATGTGTAAACAGTAGTCTTTTTTCAGACATCTTTTTTATTTTCATGAAAGAGTATTGCTTAATACTTTAGGCAAAATATTGATAGCGATTTTAAGACTGGGTAATGATCCAAATCTTCTTAGGTTTTTTCTTTTTCGTAGTCAGACGTGTCTCATTTACCGATCCTAGAATATAAGGCAGTATGTGGTTTCACATTATGTAAATAAAATGCTTTTACAAGAGTTGCCTTCCCCGTATCGTTACCTCCCCTGACATAATAAATTTTGATTGGAGTGACGAATTCCAGGCCATCGTCAACATTATATTACGTACTGTTGTGGAAATAAATGGAAAAATCTACATAATTGGAAAGTGGGATCCAATCATTGATGTCTGGAAAAGTAAATTGTACGCAGCTTGCGTGGTGCGATTGCTTTTGCGATTTTTTTCTGTGAAAACATATTGTCGGAGAGATAATGGTCCCGATTTATTTATTAAGTGAAGGACACAAAATGTATTTTATAAAGGCAGGACTGACCGACAGAAGTGAAAACTGAAATCATTATTATGGTAATTAAAAAAAAAAAGTTATAGCGTTGACGCAGTCTATACCATTGTATACACTATGTATACACAGAATACCTCACAGAATATCTCGTTGTAGTGTTTACGGTTTCGGCTCGGTCGCGCTCACGCGAATTCAGAGCTTTTTCACCATCTAATAAAAGTGCTCAACGTTGCTAGTGAACTTATCACATCAAAAAACACTATTTTACACTGAACTTACTGACTGTTGTTATAGTTCATACAATGAATCGCTCTAATTAGTTAAAATCATCATCATCATCTTAGCGATCCCAGTAGCATCCGAAGCTTTTCAGCTTTGGAGTCTGGGGTCCGCTTTACCAGTCTAACTGCTGATTTTGGCTAAACTTCGATATTTTCCGTGAAGCAACTGCTGTCTGACCTCCGCAACCCAAAGGCGATATCGAAGCATTGCAGTTAGACCAATTGTTGGACTTTTGAAGGCTCACAACCCGTAACGACTGCCGTAAGATGTTCGTATGACAACCGGAACCAACGGCTTAACGTGCTTTCGGAGGCACGACCAGACCAATGCAAATATATTCATGCATACAAATATTTGCACAGCGCGGGGATTGATACCGCGCCTCCTTGCGCAACGGTCGCGTTCGCTACCACTACGCCACGGAGGCTCCGATCAGACGAACGCATTAATTAGTCTCTGAAAGATTTAAGACACATCTTAAATCTTTCCAATTTATCACGGAAAATAACGATTTGGCCCATTTCTTGTCAGTTTTTAGTCCCCAGTTAAATATTTAATTTAGTTAACGTCCTTGCGAGACGATCGAGTAGTTGAGTCGAGTGGTCGAGTCGAATGGTCGAGTGGCGAGTGTTCGAGTGTTTGCTGCCCGTTTGGAGAGTACTTGCTATGAGACTTGTGCTGTAATGTCTGAGAGCAGGATTAGTGTCGTAGACATTTTGTTTGTCTTTCTGATTGAAAATTAAGAACTATGGAAATTGTGTAGGCTGAACATTTATATGTAACTAGCTTTCCGCCCGCGGCTTCGCCCGCGTGAAATTCGGTGATATTGCGCTTTTTAGATTTCCCTCGGGAAAATCAAATTTTACAATAAAAGGTAGCCTATGTCCTTTCTCAGAGTCTAAAGATTGTCTGTGCCAAATTTCATCAAAATCGATTGAGAGGTTTAAGCGGGAAAGCGTAACAGACAGACAGAGTTACATTCGCATTTATAATATTAGTATGGATAGTGTTTTTATTCATCCCCAGAAGCTTTGATGGCTGTTAACTTGCCTCTGTTTTAACATAAGGCCGTCCTATCCTATAACTTCTTAACTTCGACTAGGCCCGTTTTTCCTGCAACAATTTGTTTCGCGTACTGAGTTTCCAAAGCACTATCAAGAGCCGAGAGTTGAAAGTCCATATTTTTTGACGTCCTCGGATGCGCTCTGTTGGATACTCTATGCTCGGCTCAACACCAAAGGTTGAAATTCCAGTGCGCGATAAAATCCCGCCGTGATACGTTTACTGCGGTGCGAACGTTGGCTAAGAAACTGGCCTTTTATGACTTGCTGTCTAACTTTGTAACATAAATCTCCTACAAGTACGCTCCTAGCCGACAAAGTGTCAAAAATATGGGTCACCCGAAACACCAAAGCACTGCCTTACTTTATAACTATCATAGTTTTCCAAGCTGACCTTTGTCCAAGCGTGGGTCATCTTACTAATCTTAAAACGTGAAAATTTGTGTGTATGGATAGTTGGAACTTTTTCACGTAAAAACTACTGAGTGGATTACAATAAAATTTGGCGTACAGATAGTTTATTATCATTATCACATAATCATTAGCACATAGGATATCACTTTTTCGCCCGACGTCCCTTCGGTATCGTAACTTATCCATACTAACATTATAAATGCGAAAGTAACTCTGTCTGTGTGTCTGTCTGTCTGTTACGCTTTCCCGCTTAAACCTCTCAACCGATTTTAATGAAATTTGGCACAGACAATCTTTAGACCCTGAGAAAGAACATAGGCTACCTTTTAACCCGGAAAAATTTGATATACCCGAGGGAAATCTAAAAAGCGCGATATAACCAAACTCCACGCGGGCGAAGCTGCGGGCGGAAAGCTAGTACTAATATTATAAATGCGAAAGTAACTCTGTCTGTCTGTATGTCTGTTACGCTTTCCCGCTTAAACCTCTCAACCGATATTAATGAAATTTTGCACAGACAATCTTTAGACCCTGAGAAAGAACATAGGCTACCTTTTATCCCGGAAAAATTTGATGTTCCCGAGGGATATCTAAAAAGCGCGATATAACCGAACTCTACGCGGGCGAAGCCGCGGGCGGAAAGCTAGTGCGAAATAAATCTGAATGGTAGTCTAGCGTAATGCTAATAAATAATCTACTTACAGAAGTAGCTACCATAGCAACTAGAGGAAAATTTGGGTTCTGTTGCAAAGCTGCTGCCTCAGAATCCCCTGTGACATCTAACTAGAGTGTTTGTGTTTCTGGCTTACGTACAACTTATGTTATGATACTAAGTTTGGAGGGGGTGAGTTATGGCGTATTTGGTTATGTTAAGTTTAATGCATAAAGCTTTTGAAGTGACAAGTTTTGTAGCGGCATGGTGCACTTTTTTGAGATGAATTATTTATTCACATGTACAATTCGTATCAGGACACGTGATTTGACTGAAAATTCGAAAGAGGGAGGGAGGCATTAGCGTAGGAGAGGAAGTAATATCTCTCTTCCTTCCTACCACGTGGCCAAAAAAAAAACATATGCCTGTTACTGCTGTTTCATTTATGCGGCGCAGGGCGCTTGAGCGAGTTTACGTGTGTGTTTGTACTATATCCTGCTACTTGCCTTGCAAAATTCGTGTATATGTACTATCTACAGGTTATAAAGGTTAATTTTCATTAGAATCATAACATTCATTCAAAATATTAAAAAAATCACAACACAGCAGGAGTACAACCCGTTGTTTTTTTTTAATTGTGGAAATGGTATTTGTCAAGTGCGTAATCCGTACTAATGTTTTAGATGTCTGTCTGAATTATTTGTCCCGATAGTGCGTTCCCGTAGGATAACCGCCGAGCTCTACACGGAAAAAACGGCTGGTAAAAACTAGGGCGGTATAATATTAACCTTCCGAAGGTTTATATGGATTTACAGGGACATTATAAATATCACTAGATGCTCGATGTACCAGAACTAGAAAGAAAAAATACGTTTGAAATGAAATGAAATCGTTTATTAAGCAAGTAGGATCACTGATCACTTTTACACGTCATGTTTATTTTTTATTTTATTTTTTTAACTAGATGAAGCCGGCATTTCCTAACTGACTACCTCTGAGAAGAAATAGCCGAAACAAACTCAGGGATCATCGTCTTTTTTCAAGTCCAGACATTAAAAATGAAAATGTTTACAATTATTTACCTTATAATTACGCATATTGCTTAATAACAATTAACAATGCTTAACAGAGCGAGCAGCTCAGTCCCAAGCTTTTTTGTCTTCTAAATAATCTAAATAAAATCTAAATAATCTGTGAAGGGTTGTTAAAATCTTTTTAGTATTCTAACATCAACTAATACGGGGTTTCTCTCTAAAATCTTGTCGAATATCTCAAAGTTTATTATTGTGCGTTCTTTCCACAGTGCAATAAGCCAACAGAAGATAAAAATGGCTAGGTACGTCTAAAGAGAAAATGACTCCTTTTCTCGTGTTCAGATCTACTCCTACACACGTAACACTCTTGAAACGTTCATTCATTTCGATTTTCTTGTTTTCTTTTCATCCCATTTTTATTTGTTTCCTCCAATTCCCAGTTCAATCTTAACTTCAGCTTCATTAGAACGGGTTCCGCTTATTTGTAAAATTTGAAATGAGCTATTTTCTATTGGTGAGGAATTTTAAGATTTTGTTCTGTTATGGCTTTGAAAGCACTCTCCTTGGGAGATTTAAAAAAGGCAATTGCCCAATTATGAAAGCATTGAGAGAAGCGAGGACTTATGTTCAAATCACAAAGGCTGATTACTGAATTCAGTCTAAAAAAAAAAAAAAATAAAACAATATTAAAATCATTTCTTTCAAATAAGGCAATTAAAGGTTTTTTTCATGGAATTGGCTAGTCAGAAATATGAATGCTGCTAGTTGTCCACTTCAAAACGTAGAATGAATTCTATGAGCTCTCAGCATCGAGATGGATAGATTAAACGAAGGCTTCTCGTATAACTTCGATAAGTATTTGTTTTTAGATAACCGTTGTACATTTCAATACAATTTTATAATGCTTATCTCTTATTTTTGCCATGAATAACGAACTCGAGGAGTTTGCATGCTACAACCAACGTTGGAGATCTACTTTTCTTTATTTACATTGTCTTAATTTTTGAGCTGTTCTTACAAAACTATTAAGTGAATAAAATTGTAAAAAATAATAAATAAAGGCAACATTTTAAACCATTTCTAAATATGATGTATAATTTACATAAAACTGCAAATAAAACGTACAATAAGTAAATGAATCAATAATCACGAACGTTTATTTTCAGTCAAACATTTGTGCAAATGTTTATACAGAATTGCGCATGTTGGTTATTCAAGGTGATTTCTTTTCAATTTTATATTTAAAATTTACATAAATATTTCATGGTAAATAATGGTTAAGACTTGCTAAAAGGGGACATATGTGCACTAGATTTTAGTAACGTTTTATACAGGGCCGCGCCGACCCCCGGCTGCGCCTGTGTGCGGAACCTATGAAGCGCCTCTTTTTAACCGACTTCTAAAAAAGGAGGAGGTTATCAATTCGTCGAAATATTTTATTTTTTATGTACTCGTATGTTCCCCAATTACTCGATGACGCCTGGGCCGATTTGCAAAATTCTTTTTTTGTTTGAATGAGTATACTTTTCAGTTGGTCCCATAGTCACCAGGTCAGGATCTGATGATGTAAGACCAGAGAAATCAAGAGGAACTTTCAAAAATTGTATGGGTGACTAGTGCATTTCTAAGTATTTTCATTAAGTAATTTAAAGCACTGCGGTGTAATAAAGGTCTGGGGTAGATGTGATGATGGAGCCGGGAGACAGTCGAAGGAAGTCCTCAACGATTCACAGCAGCTACCTAGTGTCTGTGCTTGATTAATTTGTATTGATAAGAGCTTTATACCTTGACGCATGGTGATTGTCATTCGGGGTTTTATGATGAAGACAAAGAACAGTTAAGGGAACTCCTCAACGGTTGACAGTAGCAACATTGTGCTTGCAATTAATTCATTTATATTGATGAGAACTTTGCACCTATATGGGTTAAAATGATGGTTTGCAATAAATCTGATGATGAAGACTTTATAGGCAGTTGAGGCAATTCGCCAAAAATTTACAGCATTGAACTCTAACATAGGACAACCACTACCTACTCGTCACGCTTATGCAACAATCAATTATAATCAAGAGACAGAATTTAAGTTCCGTAATAGCGTCATTGTTCATACTTTGATTTTGGTTTCATAGGAATTTTATAGAAATCGGTTCAATGGCTCCATTTTTAGACTAAAATTACGGGTAAAAATTAAAGTAAACAACATTACGTCATTTGCTCGTCGTGTCAGCATCCAATCTAACCGGATGCAGCTGAACAGTACTTTTCACAACTAAAAAGTGTAAAATAAAAACTTTTTTTTACAAAGAAAACGACCGACTCCTACAAGAAAAAAAAAACACTACAAAGTGAAAAATAACTAATTTCGGAAGTCGGTGGCAAAAATGAATATACAAACACCAAAAACACCATGACCATGAACCGGTATATACAGGGAAGCCGGCTGTCTTTTTTTTAAATAAGTTTTTTTTTATAATAAATGACGTTAATCCAGCGCCAGTTATATCGGTAATTGGGCAGAAAGCTAGGAAATGCTCTCTTGTTTCTAACTTTCTAGTTTCTGTGTTAAAATTGACAAATCTTATACTACTTAATTTGTTCTACTTGTGAAACGTCAGGAGTACAATTTATGTCGAATTAAATAATATTTTTCAATAATACTAGTTATTGAAAAATATTAATTAATTCGACATAAATTTAAAATAAAATGTTGAATTTGGTTGCAATGTAGTATTGTATTTGTATGCAAATTATTTCATTTTGATTTTTATTTCCAAGATAAGTCGGCATATTTTTGAAATCGGTACCTATCATTTGTACGTGAACAATTTTTGTATGTCTGTTCCTTGCGTCTAAGCTCTAAACCGGTCGGAAAAAAGTCAATCTTTCTATTCAAAATTGATAAAAAATATAATTTTTTTTAAATATCCGAAATAGAAGTTATAATTATTTGTATATAAAATCACATAAAAGGTACATACCACTGCATGAAGCGTTTTTTGAATTAGATTTAATAACACTTATCGATAACATGACTGGTTTCTGTCTCTAATGATTGTGTGGAAGTGGATGGTAGTGCCGTAAAATATTTACTTATTTTAATTGCATTTCTATTACGTTCTTCTTCTTGTTTAATTTTCCTTATTAGATTCTGGTGACCAGATAATTTCTTTTTTTTTATCATGATTACTATCACTCATCGTGAAAACACGTTAAAACAATAAGTAATACACAAACTATTATTTTAATAGAAAAATTCAATGCGCACCTTACACACACTTTCAATCAAAATTCAAATGATTGTTCAATCAATTGTTTTATTTTGGCTATCTCTTTCGTTAAAATGCTTCAAAATAACTAATACTTTGTTTGAGTTTGGTTTGAGGTTCAAAAGAACTGCCGCCCTTTTAAAGTTGAGATCGTATGTAATGTAAACTAAAACCCTAAGTGTGAAATGAAACCATAAACGTAAATATTAATAAATATATGAACATTAAGAGACTTGTTCAATAAGCGTAATATAAGTATGTCCCTCTTTATTCTATGGTCTTGTTGTTTACACAAGACCTATGTTGAGCCTATTGTATCTACTTACTTATCGATACTCTACTACAAAAAACAATAATTTAGGAAACAAAAATAATTTAGGTGGCAAAGGCGGCGCGGCGCCCCTATTGACTTGGCGCCTGTGTGCGCCGCACACTTCGCACACAGGGGCGGCGCGGCCCTGGTTTTATAACCCCAACGATTTGACCAAGGATACCAAAAAGGCCAGGTCTTGCAATTCAAAACGATGCGAAGGGCGGGCGTTTTTGGGGGGTCTGTCTTATGTCATATTAAACTTCAAAAAGTGCTGATTCTCAGCTTAATTTGAATAAATGACTTTTGATTTTGAAACGTTCTAAATGTAGTAACAGTCTCATCTTTTTCTTCAGCCTATAGAGGTCCACTCCTGGTCCTCCCCTAAGGCTTTCCACGATGACCGGTTTTGTGCTGCCCGCATCCAACGGCTTTCCGCGACCTTCACCAGGTCATCGGTCCAACTTGTTGGAGGCGTCCCTACGCTGCATCTTCCGGTACATGGCCGCCACTCCAAAACCTTACTGCCACATCGGCCATTGGTTCCACAAGCAACGTGCCCCGCCCACTGCCACTTAATTTTAGCGACCCGAATAGCTATATCGGTGACTTTGGTTCTTCATCAGTTTCATCTTAGCAACAAACAAACGTCAAAAACTTGTTAAAATGAAAATGAAACTTGTGAAACTAGATCAGACTGTGAAACTTTATAATATTCCAAGAATTGCTCTCGGTACATATGTGAGTTATTTCTCGACAACGAATTCAATCGCAAACTAAAGTTAAGAATGTATTGGAGAGAAAAATTCAATTATATTTTTCTTAAAGTAGAATTGAATACAGTAGCGTAAGGCACAAGCTAGTCCGCATACAAGGCCAACAGAAAATGCATTTTAACGCCCGAAACTTTAATATACATATCTCTCAATTGTTCATGAATTGAGAGATATGTATATAAAAGTTACGGGGGCAAAAATTAAAATTAACTGAGTCTTATTTGCACTGACAAGAGTCTTTGAAAATACAACGATCACAATTGAAAACACTGCAAACCACTTTCTTGATGTCGTCTATGTTACCTAAAATCTAAGAAAATAAAATTAATTTATATATAATAAATAATAATACTAGTCTTTATTATTATTCTTTTTTAGTGGTGACTCTAATGTTTGTCTTAATATAACAGTTGCCAGTGAAAGTTTCGTCACAATAGGTCACAATTATGAAGACAAAACAGACTTAAAGACAAAATATTTAGAAATAGTTATTTCATATTCATTTAGTAAAAACCTTTTATTTTGGATTATAAACTGATTCTTCAATTTTATTTAATGTATTTTTCTTTTGAACAGAGATGAAGAGTAATCTCTCCCTCCTGTAAACTCTTTAATATTGTAGAAGTTTCTGCCGTCAAATTAATATATTTTCTTTGAGGTTTCGGCACCAAGTTATATGAAAAATAGACATACTGTCCTCTTCGTCGGTATAAAGTTGGTGTAATGCGGCCTCGGTCATCAATCATCGCTTATTTATTTTTGTGCAAGTTTAGTATGTTCATTAATCATTGTAAATGATTGCTACTTGCTAGCTTGTTTTAAATATTTTTTACATAATCACATAAAAGGTACATTTGTATCTGTTCAAGACTTTTTTTTATACTTTTCCTCAATCGTATATATATTTTTTTAATACGGACTAAATAATAAAAAATAAATCTCAATCCATTAACAATACACGTTTGTTTAAGATAATGCTGATAGAAATATCATTACAATCATCTGCTTTTGCTACTTTGGTAAGCTTAGTGGAAACCGAAATACATTCATTCCATCATTAGTATGAAAATCAATGAATCCAAACACTTTGTACAAATATAAAAGCGCACATCAATCATTAAAAGCGTGGGTGATATGATAAGCCGCGAAATTGATTGGTCTTTATCACTGGGTTGCTGCGGTGACGCCATACCACTTGAACCAATGACGTGCTGTCTGTAGCAGTGACGTCATTAATTGTAGCGCCTACGAAGAATTTTTAGGCTGGCGTTATGAACATAAGGTAGTATATTTATGATGCGTAGGTGGATTTGATGACATGAAGAGAAGAAGTTATAATTACTTATCACAAACGAATAAATTGGGATGGAAAACTACTTAGATATTTAAGAGATATAGAGATCACCGATTAATTGCTACTGAATCTAAATATAAAGTAAATGCTGAATCAGAGTGCATTTAAGAAGATTTTGTTTGGTGATTCTAACCAACAAAAATCTTCTAAAATGCTCTCTCAATTTTATTTTTCGTAATTAAATTCCGGTGCTTCAACAAAGCGTTTGACTGTTGTGAAATTAAAAAAAATCATCTTTAATAATTAATGGGGATGTGGTAAGATATACTTCCGTTTTAATGATCTAGAAAACATTCGTTTCCAACAGAAAATACTGTGAAAATTTCCGTACTGAATACTACACTGGAACAACATTGGAAGTGAGAATGCCGCAAGGATCTATTCTAGGCCAATTTATTTTCTCGGAACAACCGACTTCGTTACTATAGCTTTAGCTACGGAAAAATCCAGTTAACAACAGCAAATTGAGATCAACGTCCCATGATCACAGGCAAGCGTTATCTTGTTCATCCCTACTGGATGTGTCACATTGCAAATGGCGACTGGCGCCATCACGTCGCACCCCTGATTATAGGCAACGTTGAAACAGCGACAATTAACTACGCTTTCTATTATGTATGGTGTTTGTTATTTACTGGCGTTGGTATATAATAGGGCTATATACTAGATTGTACGAGTATGTTGGATAATAATACAATGTGTTGATTTTGGCGTATATAAAAACAAATGGGACAGTCTTAAATCTTAATGCGTAGGCGTGGTTTAGGGTTCCGTACCCAAGTGTGTAAACGTGACCGTAATACTAAAACTCCACTATCTATCTGTCTATTTGTCATCAGGCTGTATCTTATAAACCATAGTGGTTAGATAGTTGAAATTCTTACAGATGATATGTTTCTCCAAGTGGGGTAATACAACAGACCTGATTTTTGTATATTGTAGGCGGTACCTACAATGCTACATGCGAACGCGTCATACTGACGTCACGCTAATCCTGCATTTCGCAATCAGAGTTTTCTTGCAACTAGCACGCATACAAGTTCACAACATCAACCGATGGGCAAGTGCCCGCCAGACGTAACACCCGTCTGGTCGGAGGATCCTCCTTTTTCTATGGAGAATGTGTGAGTAAAGTGTATGTGGTATGCCCGGTGTTCCCCTGATGGAAAATGTTTCGTGCAGAGTCCACACGCAGTTCCTAATGCCAATATCTAAATTGATTATTTTATATCACTCAGAATTTTATTCCGAACTATTCTCATATTTGAAATATGACAAATATAGTCACCATGTGACAGATTATACACCTAACGGCCAGTAGCGTTCTACAGGAACCAAGCTCGAACATCCCCAAACAATATAATGGTACGGAACCCTGTTTCACTTGAAAGTCAGTTTCGCACTTGGCCGGATTTTGTTAGTGGATAAATACACTACTTACGTAAACTGAGTAGGCGTAAAAACGCGATATAAACAGGCAAAGTATGTTCAAATACTTGTTGATCCAACAATCAGAAATCGTACATATGTTCAATAATCAACAAGTTCAGAATTTGTGAAAATATTCCAATGTCACGTGTTTCTTGTTTCGAGTTCGTAATTATTTCTCAAGAGGATTGATTGTTTTATATAAGTTGAGTAGAGGGATATGTTTTTTGTTTACTTTCGAACTTCAATACTGTTACAAAATTATTAACTGTTGCGACGTTCACCAATTTCGCTTGAGTGTGAGCTTTATAAGAAGCCTTTAAATATTCTAATTAAAATATTCAAACTTCCTCTTCGATTACTCACTTTAGATAATAAACTCTGTTGAACCTTCTTCTAGTCTGAGCCCTGAGGGTAGCGAGATCTGGGTCATCGCAGAATTATCGCATTTTCATTAGTTTAATGACGTTAATGAAAACTTATCACTAAACTATGACGAGGGTTGAAATATTACTAACCGCCCACCCAGGAAGGAACTCAAAGCGATTAGGGTAAAATACCTGGAATTGGCATAATAGGGCAACATTAATTAAAATTGGAATATTCTAGTTTGTATCCTAAATAGATATGAATAATATACTCTCGACCTATTTTGTTGTTCGAAACAGATACCCCTGGCACACAGGCAAGTGAAGGAACTCGGGTGGGTTTTAGTCAGTAAAAGTCTGACACGTCCTTCCGCTCCGCCCAAAGCGGGGTAAGTGATTTGATGATGCCCCATCCGCAAATAAAACCTATTTTGGTAACGGTGGCTATTTGGGTAATTCACAGTTGTGTGCGTGAACAGAGATGCACTCCCTTTACTGTTCTTTCATATTCCGATGGGACGGCAAAAACACGATTGGGGTAAAATTAAGTGCAGGGCCAATGGCTTCACGTGGCTTCCAAAGCAATAGAGTGTTAAACCATCATATTTCACATTCTGCACTATTACTACGAAATTTCTAGAAGACTTAATAACGCTTGTTCGACCTGAGAATCGGAAATAGCACCTTAATTGTGTTAATTCAATTACTCTCAATTGGGATCACTTTGAAGCATACCTATTGCTAATCCATTGCTCTATATGTTTGGAAAACGTGCTTGCTCAACAACGTAAACAGCGCAATGGATGTCGTTGAACTGTCAAATGAAACCCATTGCTACTGATAGTGTGTTACGAAATTACTCTGCTGAAGCGTCTACTTAGCATTCGTGCTCGCAACCACGTGACCAACAAGGCACTTTCGAATATAAATACGCAAATAAGTACAGATGCTGATGTATTAGTACTGGCGTATCAAGCTACTGAGTCTGACCTCTGAATTTGTTTCAGTCTTTCTCCTCAAAGTAGCCGGATAGGAAACTCAACTAGTTATAAAAAAATGACCTGTATAAGCCCGTACGTAACGTAGCGTGGGACGCCCTTGGGCGAGATGGAGCGACGACATCAAAAAGGTGGCTGGTAGTGGCTGGCGGAGAACTGCTCAGGGTCGAGCTTGTTGGCGTGCCATGAAGGAGGCCTATGTCTAGCAGTGGACAAGTAGGGGCTGATGATGATGATGATGAAAAGAAAAGTTCTTGTAAAAACCTACTTATCTTACTTTCTTAATGAAGTAGAAAGAAAAAGATGCATTAAACTTAGTTTAGTTTGTAAACAAGGATTCATTAAACTTAGTTTAGTTTGTAAACAAGGATTCATTAAACTTAGTTTAGTTTGTAAACAAGGATTCATTAAACTTAGTTTAGTTTGTAAACAAGGATTCATTAAACTTAGTTTAGTTTGTAAACAAGGATTCATTAAACTTAGTTTAGTTTGTAAACAAGGATTCATTAAACTTAGTTTAGTTTGTAAACAAGGATTCATTAAACTTAGTTTAGTTTGTAAACAAGGATTCATTAAACTTAGTTTAGTTGGAAACAAGGATTCATTAAACTTAGTTTAGTTTGTAAACAAGGATTCATTAAACTTAGTTTAGTTTGTAAACAAGGATTCATTAAACTTAGTTTAGTTTGTAAACAGGGATTCAGCTTCGGCTTATAAACTGGTGCTTGACCGCAATCCCGCCTGATGGTAAGTAGTGATGCAATCCTTGATGGAAAAGCGCGCTAGTTTATTAATCTCATTCACTCAAAAACACTGAGTGAATAGGAAGGAAGACGGCAGTTGAGCGAGGTGATGCAATGTTAAACCCAACAATACGATCAACGATGCTGCGCCAGAGTGCGATTGATCTGAAGACCCTCCACGACTAAACTCCCGATACAACAACATTTGGCGCATCGTACCCGGCACACATCACAACACAACTGCTCCGACCCGTACTCAGTACGGCTTCACCAGACATCATGCCGGAACACGACGAATCGCTTGGCGGTAAGACTTTGTCTGGTCGGTAACTTCTGCCGGCAGCCGATGTTATGACCTACCACCGAGAAAATCCTCATAGTTTAGTCTCAAAGAAGACAAGCTAGTTTAAAGCATATAATTATTCTACTGATTCATGAATGAATGTTCCAGTTCTCTATTACTCTGGTCTAAATATAAGGAGTATTTACGTAATACAAAGTGCTTACAAAACGCTTTCTACGTATTCAGGGTGGTGTAATCGAAGGGTGTCAGGGTGTGAATTTAAGGTCGAGTGGGCGTAATTGGTGGCTGGAGCGTCGCCGGCGCCGAAATGTTGTCGCCGTGCGTAATAGCCGAAGAATAAATTATTTTCTACTTGGTTCAGCTTTTGATCATGACCTTTATCTGTTCGCTCATAATTGATGCCTGTGACATGTAATTGTATCTTCTTGGCTGTCGGTTGATAGATTAGTTTTGTTTGCCTTGTGTTAGATTAATTTCTTGTTGTCTGGATAAAAGCTGGTATTTTAGCCTTATTTTAGTACTAGCTGTGCACCACAGCTTTACCCGCGTAAGTTTGGATCCCTTGGAATTATCAGGATAAAAAGCTTCCTATATGTAATACTGGTTATAAAGTCGTTATCATCATCTCAGCGTTAATCCCAGTCGCATTCGAAGCTTTTTTAGCTTTGGAGTCTGGGGTCCGCTTTACCAGTCTAACTGCTGATTTTGGCTAAACTTCGATATTTTCCGTGAAGCGATTACCTTCTGACCTCCACAACCCGAAGGCGATATCGAAGCATTGCAGTTAAAGCAATTGTTGGACTTTTGAGGACTCCAACAACCGGTAAAGACTGCCATTATATGTTCGTATGGCAACCGGGACCAACGGCTTAACGTGCTTTCCGAGGCACGACCAGACCAGTGTAAATATTCATATTATTTAAGCATACACATATTTGCACTGGGCGGGGATCGCACCCGCTGTCTAATGTGTTAACTATTTAAGTCGTTTAAATCAAAATCTTTGTTTCGTAATAACGGGGGTTCGTGTTCCAAATCTCATCCAATTTTGTTCAGTAGTTTTTGCGACTGCTTGTTTCCAAAATGAGATTTTTAAAATCACAATAAGGACAAAATATTTATTTAAATGTTCTTGAAATATAATGAGGTGATCCGGAAGTTTTCGTTGTGTGGTCATTTAAATATTTGAGAACTACTTCCTAATGTACCACATTTAATAAGAATAGTAGTATTTGTAAGTTAAGTAAGGAAGTGGGTAGTCTTCATTAAATTGGTCGTAATATTTATATTGGAACATGATCGCCTTAACGTGATGTTTATTTAATCTAATCTCGATTTATGAGCGCTTTGCAGAATGAGTTTACCCAGTAACCCTAAGAGCAGAAATCAACTTAGCACCAACGGCACATTTTTATCGACACTACTCCCACCCACTTCGCACCCCACCGGGTCCGATCACCAGTCAATAAAAAGATACATTAATATGTCCATTAGACGTCGATCAGTGGACGCCAGGCGTTAATAAAAATTAAGTGGTTTCCTAGTAAAATGGATAAGCACGATATTTTTTGTAAACAGTCATAATGTAAGCGTTTACGTTGCTGCTTTTTATAAATGATTTTGCCTCAATCATGACTTTGTTGTACTCTAATAAAAAACCGACGTATTGCAAGTAAGACTCGTGCACGAAAACTTCCCTACCCATACCATCGGCTGCCGGCAGAAGTTACCACCAGACAAAGTCTTGCCGCCAAGCGATTCGTCGTGTTCTGACATGATGTCTGATGAAGTCGTACAGAGGACGGGTCTGAGCAGTTGTATTGCGATGTGTGCCGGATACGATGCGCCAAATGTTGTTGTGTCGGGAGTTTCGGCGTGGAGGTTCTCCAGATCAATCACCCTCTGGCGTAGCATCGTTGGGCGTGTCGTTGGGTTGAAGATCGCATCACCTCGCTGAACTGCCGTCTTCCTTCCTATTCACTCAGATTTTTTAGTGAATATGCTTTTGATAAACTAGCGCGCTTTATCGTCAACGATTGGGTCAAGCACTCAAGCACTAGTTTATAATCTATCTTATAGTTTGAACGCGCTAATCTCAGGAACTACTGGCCGGATTTGAAAAAGTATTTTTGCGTTGGATAGCCCCTTAATCCAGGAGGCTTTAACCAATAATAACATCATCCTGCCACCAATAGGAGCGGAGCATATCGAAACCTACGCGGGTGAAACCGAGTGGTACAGCTAGTACTAATATATCAAGCTGAAGTGTTTGTTTGTTCGTTTCTTTGTTTGAACGCGCTAATCTGAGGAACTGCGGGTTCGATTTGAAAAAGTCTTTTTGTGTTGGATAACCCATTAATCCAGGCAGGCTTTATGCTATATAACATCACGCTGCGACCCATAGGTATGGAACATATAAAAAAAAACATATCGAAACCTACGCGGGTGAAACCGTGCGGCGCAGCTATTTATAAAAAAAAGTTTTCCACGGTTGTCTCCTCGATAGTCGCACCTTTTCTAATCACAGCCCATCCTTTTTTTTGGCCATCGACATTCATACTCAAAATATTCCTTTTTTTTTGGGATTGGAAATCATCAAATGACTTCTCCCGCGGAAGGGCGTGTCAGAATTTTACTGACTAAAACACACCCGTGTTTCTTCACTTGCCCGTGCGACGGCCAGGGCCACGGTTTCTTGTTTAACCAACCCGCAACCCTGACCTAGGAGGCATCGGTCCGTCACGACGTGCTGAAATCTCTTTGAGGCGCGCGTGAAACACAACGCACCGTCGACTCGGGCTTGGCCCTTACCGGGCTACGGTGGCTGGGAGTAGTGTCGTCTTTCGACCAGGGCGTCTCCTGCGGCGGCTAGTGGCGTGAGGTCGCTGGGTTGCTGGTGATTCCCTTTGCCTCGCGCGCTCCGCCTCTTCCTTTGCCAGCATCACTGCTTCGCAGAAGGAGGTGACGGCCTGCCATGCACTCTCGCTCCGGACCATGGCCTGGACCAGGGTCGGACGCGAGAGATCGCCGCCGATCGTCGCTATGAGGACACGGCGGTGCTCTACCCAAGCCGGGCAGACCTCCACCGTATGCTCCACTGTGTCCTCAGGGCGATCCACAAAATGGTGACACCATGGAGTTTCCTCCCGCCTTATACGGAACAGGAACCTCCCGAAACAACCGTGTCCGGTGAGGACCTGCGTCAGGCGGAAGGTGAGGGCCCTTGGCGCCTCTCTAGCCACTCCTCAAAGAGGGGACTTACCGCCGCTATTGTGGCGGGCCGAATACTCAAAATATTCCTCATAACCATTTCTCTAAACCAAGTACAAAAACATTATTGTGAATTATTACAAGGAAATAGGAAAGCCTCCTTCGTCTTGTAGCTCTTTTATAACAGGATATTTACTAAGAGAAGTCTTTGTCTTTGTCGTAAACAAATTATGTCAATATTGATCAAGACTTTACCCCATAAAAAGCTACTTAGGAATTTATCATTTTGTATGGAAAAGTGTCGAAACACGTCTCTAATGGAGTGTTAGACTGTTGCTAGCCTACATTGATGTAACAAGATTAATGGCTTTATTCGATATTTTTTTACGAACAATGGAAGCGAGGTGTTTCACGGCAGTACGCAGGAATACGTCAGAAGGTTTTAACGAAAACAATAACAAAATCATCATCATCATCATCATTAGCCTCTCGTCCACTGCTGGACATAGGCCTCCTCCATGGCACGCCAACAAGCTCAATCCTGAGCAGTTCTCCGCCAGCCACTACCAGCCATCTTTTTGATGTTGTCGCTCCATCTCGCCCAAGCGCGTCCTACGCTACGTTTGCCGAGACGCGGTCTCCACTCGAGGACTGGTTTACCCCAACGGTTGTCGGTCCTGTGCCATATGTGACCAGCCCATTGCTACTTCAGATTGCTAATCCTTTCAGCTATGTCGGTGACTCTGGTCCTCTGTTACAGGACAGAGGACCTGAGTCACCAATAACAAAACATTAAAATTTAATTTTGTTCCAAACTTTCATAATATTAATTTTCTAAAATATTAAGGCGGCCCCTAGACGATCAATCATATTGCGCAATATTACGAACTGTGCAATATAATTGATCGATTAGGCTAAATATACACTTCTGGACACATCTATTGGTCCACCTTAGAGTTTAGGTTTCGATGGCCTCTACCGAAATATGATTGCTAGATTGAACAAAAACTATTGATGAAGTTTTAAACCTGATACATTTTACCATCATTTTCGATCGTATTGTTTGAAATTTGAATTCAGAATACCATACGACATGGAGGTACGCCTAACAAGTCAGATATGCGCCTTGTTGAATAAAAAACATGTTTTATCAAATAGAGGTTTAATTTAATAGCGCGTGTTGCCTCCATGGGCATCTACCACCGCTCTCATACGATTAGGCATAGAGTTTATCAACCACTCTTTGAAATTTTGAGGGATCATCTCCTATTCCTCTTCTTGCAACGGCAACTGGCTGACGAGCCCTAACACGTATTTTTAGCTCGTCCCACATGTGCCCAATGGGGTTCATGTCTGGGCTTCTGGCTGGCCAGTCCATAAGTGTGATGTTCACATCCCGAAGATATTCCCTGACGATACCGGCCGTATGGGTATTCCTTTTCTTGCATTATCATGCAAAAAAAGGAAATTTGGGCCCACATAGTCCGCGTATGGTATCACGTGACGTTCTAAGCACTTACGAATGTACCTTTCAGCATTTAATGTTGGCAGCCGTGTAACTGTAACAACCTCAAGTTGAGTTTTGCCGCTCGCGGATATACCGCCCCAGACAGTCCATGAGCCACCGCCATAAGCAACCCTCTCTTCAAAGCAGCATTGTACGAAACGCTCTCCCTTACGTCGGGAGACCTTCTTCCTTCCATCATTGCCGTGTAACATAATTTTAGACTCATCAGAAAAGAGTACACGGCTTCAATCTTGCTGTGTCCAATTAAAATGATTGCGTGCGAAATGAAGGCGCGCTGTTCGGTGGGCTCGCGTTAGTTTGGACCCATTAGCTGGCTTGTGTGGTATCATACCGCGTTCTTTTAACCTTCTCCGAACAGTTCGAGCGCTCACAGATACTCCGTGGAAGTCGCGAAGTTGGTTTTGTATCTCAATGGAGGTAAGGTGACGATTTCTCAAGCTGGTCGTCACGATGAATCGATCCTAGTAGTAAAGATCCTAGGAGTAAAGGCGCAAAAACATTGAGCAGTTCATATTTTTGTGCAATTTAATTGCTCGTTTGGATGCAAAGCATCTTTCAATGTTATTGTACAATAAAATGTATTGAGCAATGTTATTGTAGGTCTAGAGACCGCCTTAAACCGAATTCACATCTAGTTTTACCCACATATCGAAATCCCCTCAGGGTTTACCTGCATGTTGGCGAACCTAGCTATTTTATTATACAATGCTAATAATTTATCGGTACAACTTACCTATTTATTAATGTTCCCATAAATTGTTGAATTGATAGGTTGGTTTTCTTTGGCTTAGTTACATTTTTGCCCTTGTTTCTTTGTGACAATAAATCGTTTATTTTATTATTATTACGTAGTACTCAACTCAATCACCACTGACTCAATGACAGCCTCCGTGGCGTAGCGGTAGCAGACGCGGCCGCTGCGCAAGGTGGCGCGGGTTCGATCCCCGCACAGTGCAAGTATGCATGCATGAATATTTGCACTGGTCTGGTCGTGCCTCGGAAAGCATGTTGGTCCCGGTTGCCATACGAACATCTAGAGGCAGTCGTTACGGGTTTTAGTCTAACAATTGGTCTACTGCAATGCTTCGATGTCGCCTTCGGGTTGTGGAGGTCAGACGGCAGTCGCTTCACGGAAAATATCGAAGTTTAGCCATATCAGCAGTTGGACTGGTAAAAGCGGACCCCAGACTCCAAAGCTGGAAAAGGCTTGGGATGCGACTGGGATTAACGCTGGCATGATGATGACTTAACTCAATCACCAATTTTATTGTATTTGTAAATGTAATATTTCTGTATACAGTATGTTAAATAACAGAGGGCGTTCCCTTAAACTCGTTAATATATATCATTAATAGATTAAAATAAAAATATCAGCATAGAAAAATAAGCATAAAAAAATCCGAATAAAAAAAAATTCTAATTGGAAATAAATTTGAAACCTCCTGTTTTAAATCAAAATAGTAATCGTCATGTATAAATAAATTGCGACGTTGCCGTCTTTCATGTTCGCGTGTACAGTGTGTTTCTTTTACATGTCAATTTAAAATTTTTATTGAATATTTTCTTATTGGAAAAATTTTAAAACATTTTGTTTTCGAATGGAAATATTATTTTTAGCATGTATGTATGCTAGACTATTTCGGGTTAACGGGAACGCCCTCTGTTAGTTAACATACTGTATATCCACTTCTAATAGAAATTGAACGATGTTTTAAATTCCTTTAAAGTAGGTACTGTATGTATTTTTTTATAATTATAAACTAGTGCTTGACCGCAATGCCGCCTGATGGTAAGCCGTGATGCAATCATTGATGGTAAACCGCAATAATTTATTAAGAGTCCATTCACTCTAGCCTTGAAGACACTTAAATTGTAGACATACGGAAATACCGCCGCTGAAAAATTGTTCCAGTCCCTCGATGTACGCGACGAATTATAAATAATATGTACCTATTATATTATACAGTAAGTTGTGACGAATTATAAATAATATTTGTACCTATTATATTATACAGTAAGTTGTGGTGCAACTTGAGCCTAATTTATGAAAGATCATTAACGGTTGCTTTTATTTATATTTACCGAAGTACAAGATCCCTTATCGGCCAAAATTTACCCAGAATCGCCGAAAGCGAACCCTTTCGATGATTTTTATAGCCCAATTAAGATAAGTCGTTTTATTGACCACAAAAACTGCACTTCTCATTATGCCTGTTTTCGTAATACCTTCATGGTTACAATACTTGAACTGAACCAGTTTAATTATCCCGTCTCATTATTAATAATAGTCTGGATTGCCGTTGAATACCAGGTAATAATTACGTATGTACTTATGTAGGAGTAATAACGATTTAAAAGTAATTGTTAATAAGGTTGGTTAAGCAGTTCGTACAAGACTTGAATTTATAACTTTGTTGAGCTTAGTAACTGTTATTGTGTGTATTTACTATGATAAGACTAGCCCCCTAATCGGTGAACACATTTTTGTCAAATGATTGTGACTAGTTGGGATCGGTTGGTATCGTTCGGGCCACCCATTGGTCCGTTCGGTCCGAACGATCCCAACTAGTCGCAATCATTTGACAAAAATGTGTTCGCCGATTAGGGGGTAGGTCATCGATAACATAGACACTAGATACACAGTCTCCAACAAAACTCTTATCAAAAATGGCGACAAGCATTAAACAGTCTAAAGAAGTCAAAATAAATATACATTAATTTAAAATCAGCCTTAAGTGCAGTGTATAAAGTTTTTATCGCAAAGTGGCACAAAAAGCCATTAATTTTTACGACTGAGTCTGACATCAAACCAAATTCAACCTTGCACGCATGCATTAAAGTCAGAATTATAAAGTAAGTACTAAAGGAAAGAAGCACCAAAGTGCTACGTTGTGCGCTTGTTCAGTTCAACCATTTTTTTTACGCTGATTATGAATCTAGTATATAAGTAATCAATGGACTAGGTGCTATAAGCTAACGTGTTTTGATTATATTGAATTTATTATGGTCCTGTAATAATCGCAATGCCCGTGTAGTATCGGGCCTAGAATAGTACAATTCTATATCCTGCCGTGGGTGTCGTAAGAGGCGACTAAGGGAACTCTCACCAGGGAAGCGGGCAGCAGCGCTTCTCCTGTGGAATAACAAATTATTACGATCGCCAACCCCCCTACCAAGCGTGGAGATTATGGCAATGCCCCCCAATGGAATGAAAGCTTGAGAAGAAGAAGAAGAATAAGCGTAATATCCAATTACTCTAAATAAACACATTGTACGACCTTTTTATATGTTTGATAAGAAATTAAAAGTGATTTTCAGTAAGGAATGTAATACATAGATGGCTTTTTCCCAGCTAAAGCACTAGGAAGTGGCGAAGGGCGGGCGTTTTGGGGGACTGTCTTAGTGATATTGACGTTCAAAAAATACCGATAATCAGCCTAATTTGAATAAATGAGTTACGACTTTGATTTTGTTATTATTTGTTTCTATTTAACTCAAAAACTACTGAACGAATTTGTATGTAATTTGACATCGATAGTTTATAAACCAAGATTGAAACAAAGGATATTTTTTATCCAAATATTTCCATGTATTCGAAACGTATGTGAGTGACACCACGGGGCGCAGTTAGTGTAAAATGAATCAACCAAGCCGGTTTCTCGGGAAACTGATGGATGCACAAGAACGGTCATTGTAGAAAGCCTTGGGGGGAAGCCTTTGTCCAGCAGTCGACCTCTATATGCTGAGATGAAGAAGAAAGTTCTCGATTTACAAAACAGTACCTAAATCTAGCTCTCGGATTTCACTCGTACCTGCTCGACTTATGAGTTGAAAGTGAACTGATTCTCAAAGAAAATACTAGAAAAAAAAATATTATCAACTCATAATACATTTTCCCATTTTGATTTAATCTACAGTAAACATGAAATGCTGCAAATTTTTTCCGGTTCCGCCGCTAAACTGTACAAACGTCACCTATTGCGATCCGCACAGAAAAACCATAAAAGTGTTTAAAAACTTACATAAACTGTAAACTGTGGAAGTGAAATGAACATTGAGGACTAAATGTGCAAAAATAATAATATAAACTTTGTGTGTGTTCAGTGCATAACAAATTTACTGCAAGTTTTATTGTGTTTATTATAACCTACAACCATTATATGACATTGACCCATCAAGGATACCAACATCAGAAAACGCACTAAAACGTTTCGTTCCAAGCAAGTCATACACCAAGTGTTGCCATTTTACAACATAATATTCTACCAAAATAAATAAGTCTTACGGCTATCACAAATAAGCCAAGTAAGCCAGTGTTGCCAATACTAAAGCTTAAAATTACCCGAGATGGACAACCAAATGCAACTATTATTTTCAAGTCTAAAACTAGAGATGGAAAAACAAACGAAAATATTAAAAGATTCTATCAGAGAAGAAATAGACGAGAAATTGAAACCTTTAGTAGAAGAAAACTTGTATTTAAAAAGCGAAGTGGAGAAATTGAATGAGAAGTTAAAATATTTGGAATCGGGGAAAAGGGAGAATAATTTGATTTTCTATGGTTTTGAGGAGCCTTCAAACCACAATACTAAATAATTGAAATGAATAAAACTCTAAACAACTCTGGTATTGAAAAAAAGCGTGATATAACTAAGCATTTAGAATTGGAAAGGCAAACGGCAAAGCACGCCCGATTTTAGTTAATATCTTAAACGTATGGAAAGAAACGAAATTTTGAAAAACAAAAGAAGATTACCTAAAAATATATTTGTAAATGAAGATTTCAGTAAAGAAGTTTTGGAGAAGCGAAGAGAACTTATACCTCAGCTAAAAGAAGAAAGGAAAAAGGGACGTATAGTATACATAAAATACGATAAGCTGGTTGTAAAAGACAAAGAAGGCGATGTACGGGACAAACGGAAGAGAGAACAATCTAACTCTCCAAATAAAAGTAATGAAAATGGTCGACCAAAAATTAATAAGATAAATGCCTTTGAAAGAATGTACAGAAATAGATCACATTCAACATCAGAATTAAATAAAGAATAGCCATTAACACACATCGGTAACCGGAAGATCAGGACAAATAATGAAAAAACACATAAAGGAAAAACAAAGATCATTACACCTCCCCCAAGCCGGCTGGTCCCCGTGGGGGATAGCGACCAATCCCTTCCAGCTGAAAAGTCAGAAAATAACAATAGCGTCGGTATAAAAACAAACGGAAAAACGAAGCTCTATATTGCCACTCTTAATTGTCTTACGCTAAGAACGCAAGAGAGACTAACTGAATTAGAATTAGCACTATCAAATATTAAGTGGGATATACTAGGTTTGAGTGAAGTAAGAAGGCTAGGAGAGAGCATCGAAGACCATAAAGAATACATTTTATATTATAAAGGTGTAACAAAAGGCAGCTATGGAGTTGGTTTCATGGTTAAAAAATACCTAGAAAGGCACATAGAAGAGTTTAAGGGCATATCAGAAAGAATAGCTGTACTTAATATGCATTTGCCAACATATAAACATAAATGGTCAATTATTCAAGTGTATGCTCCCACGGAACAACATGATGAATCGACCAAAGACCTCTTTTACGACCAATTGTCATCAGTCTTACAAGAGTCGCACATGAACGTTATGGTATTAGGAGATTTCAATGGCAGAATAGGAGTGCAGCGAACTGGAGAAGAAAATGTTGTTGGCAAATTCGGTTTTGGCAGAAGAAGCAAAAACGGAGCGAGGATGATTAACATGGCCTTTGAAAATAGTCTTGCATTTATGAATAGCTTCTTTAACATAAATATAAAGAAAAAATGGACTTGGCAATCTCCAGATGGATCATACAAAAATGAAATAGACTATATAGCAACTAATAACAGAAAACTTTTTCAGAATGTAAACATTCTTAGCCAATTTAATTTTAACACCAACCATAGAATGGTCAGAGCAACATTAAATTGTACAGAACCAAAGAGAAGCAGAAATAAATATAAGGTAATAACTAATACTACCATACAGCAAATAGTAGCGAAAGACAAGATAATTAACGATTATGACAGAGGAATAAACGAAATATTTGGATTACCACAAAATAAACTGACGAAACCTAAGACAAGCTATACCGAAAATGAAACCAAAACTCTAATAGAAGAAAGAAAGCTACTTTTAAAATTAAAAAAAGATAAACCTAACCTAAAAGCAATCTCAGAAATAAGTAAAAAAATCAGTAACAGTATCAAGAAAGACAGAACTATAAGAAGAATTGGTACTATCAACTACCATATAAAAAAGACGGGAGGAGTCAAAAAAGCTTTAAAAGAACTCGTAGAGTCAAAAAAATGGATACCAAACATGAGAAATAAAACTGGAAAGCAGGAGACAAAAAGAAGAAATATAATCCAAATAGCAACTGATTTCTACAGGACACTCTATGCAGCAGAACCGAACACCAAGAAAGTAGCTATAAACCTTGAAGACAATGAGATAGAAGATATACCAGATTTTCTGCAAGCAGAAATAGAAAAAGCAATACAGACTCAAAAAACCGATAAAGCACCAGGACCGGATCAGATAACAAACGAGATGTTAAAAATTGCTATAACAATACCTGAAAATCTAAAGAAACTTACAGACATGTATAACACCATCCTAAGGACAGAGTTAATACCATCGCAATGGACCAAGAGTACAATCATACTATTACACAAGAAAGGAGATAGGGACAACATTGAAAACTATAGACCCATAAGCTTGATGTCAAACATATACAAAGTATTTTCTAAACTGATCTTAAACAGACTTACAGGGCTATTCGACCAGCAGCAACCAATTGAACAAGCAGGATTTAGAGCAGGGTTTTCTACGGTTGATCACATGCATGTCTTAAAACAATTAATAGAAAAATGTGAAGAGTACGGTAAAGCGTTATATATAGCATTCGTAGATTATAGCAAAGCATTTGACTCAATATATCACGAGTCACTTTGGAAGGCCTTAGTCGAGCAAGGAATTCCTAAAAAATACGTACGTATTTTGAAAAACATATACGAGAAAAGCACTGCACAAATAAAACTAGAAACAACTGGGGAAGAATTTAAAATAGCTAAAGGTGTAAGGCAAGGAGACCCGCTATCTCCAAAACTGTTCTCTGCAATCTTGGAAAGTGTATTCAGAGGCCTGGAGTGGGAAAAAGCTGGCATAAACATAGACGGCAAAAAACTCAACCACTTAAGATTCGCAGACGACCTAGTCCTGACTACTGACAATGCTACTACGCTCCAACATATGCTGCAACAGTTGGCAGAGGCAAGCAGAATAGTAGGTCTTACTATGAACGGATCTAAAACAAAAGTAATGACCAATAGGGAAGAAACAGCTATAAAAGTGGATGATTTAGATATCGAATATGTGAGAACCTATACATACCTAGGACAACTAATCGCATTCAGAGACCAAACAAATATTGAAATCGAAAGAAGAGTAGCTAACGCATGGAACAGATATTGGTCACTTAAGGAGATATTCAAAAGCGATCACTTTCCCATGGCAGCGAAGAAAAAAGTATTCAACTCGTGTGTCTTGCCATGTCTGACATACGGATGCCAAACCTGGGCACTGAGCCAAAAACATCTTCTAAGACTGAGAACATGTCAGAGGGGTATGGAAAGAAGCATGATAGGCGTAACAAAAAGAGATCGCCTCAGATCAGAAGATGTACGATCCATAACCAAGGTGGAAGATATAGTAAAGAAAGTAAGACTGTTGAAATGGAGATGGGCAGGACATATGACAAGAGATAGCAGAATAAAGTGGACCAAAATAATAACGGAGTGGCAACCACGTGATGGTAAAAGAAAAAGAGGCAGACAGGCAAAAAGATGGATAGACGATATAAAAAAAATCGGAGAAGCGATCTGGTCAAGAAAAGCCAAAGACAGAGACGAGTGGAAAAAGCTGGAAGAGGCCTATGTGTCACAGGATACGCTGATCACTGAACAGGATTATCGAAGTGTTAGTTTGTAAATTAGGTTAAGTAATTAATGTTTGTTCAGCAATAAAGGCTTATATAATATATAAAACATGAAATGCGGAAACTAGTATAATACACTAGCAACATCTTAGAAATGTGCTTGCCAATACAAATGGCACGATGCGCCAGTTATCGGGATGACCAGCTGTGAGGTCAATGGCCTCACACCATTACTTATCTATTACACGTAGGACCTGTTCTAGAGTTGTTTTGTCAACGTAGGGATGAGTTCAGTGGTTTCAGTTTGAACGTTTTTATTAAATTAAACTAAATTTCTCACGAAGTATTTTTAGTTTAATTTATCTATATATTTCAGGAATTAGGACGAGGAAACGAACTAAAGGCACTTCTCGTCCAAGTATAAATGCCGAAAAAATTATAATAAATATAGGGGAATCGACGGTATTTGTGACGATTGAGAGTAAGAATGTAAACGACATTTCAATACATAGTATAAAACAAAGTCGCTTTCGCTGTATGTCCGTATGTATGCTTAGATCTTTAAAACTACGCAACGGATTTTGACGCGGTTTTTTTAATAGATAGAGTGATTCTTAAGGAAGGTTTGTATGTATAATAAATGCATAATATAGTGTTCGTTCCCGAGGGAAATCTAAAAAGCGCGATATAACCGAACTCCACGCGGGCGAAGCCGCGGGCGGAAAGCTAGTTAAATATAAAATCAAAAGTCTTTTATTCAAAAAACAGACTGAGAATCAGCACTTTTGAACATCAATGTACATACGTAAGACAGTCCCCCAAAACGCCCCCGCCCTTCGCTCTTTTTTATATTACATAATAGGTATGCATAATATATTATATCATATTATGGTTTCTATAGTTCTATGTCATCCGAAATAAATTTATCTTTAAATGTTTTAAATTATGTAAATATTATCAACAACTTAACTAACAACAACAACGTAAGCTTTTATAGCTTACTGTCTAAAAAAAAGATCTTTGTTAGTATTAGATACTAGCGGCCGTCAGCGACTTCGTTCGCGTGGAGTTAGTTATGCTCCGCTCCTATTGGTCGCAGCGAGATGTTATAACCGCCTAAAGCCTTCCTGAATTAATGGGCTATCCAACGCAAAAAGATTTTTTCAAATCAGACTAGTAGTTCCTGAGATTAGCGCGTTCAAACAATCAAACAAACTCTTCAGCTTATTATATATATTAGTATAGATATACACAGACACACCCAAATTTCTCTTTCTATTATTGTAATTGCATTGAATTGGGGTGAGCGTGACCGACCGACCCGACACCGTAATCGTTAATTTGTTTTTTACTTTTTGCGTATTCTGTATTTTTCAATGGTTTCAGTTTTCAGGTCTGTCAGGCAGTCCCATTTTTTTTTTAGTAAGTGTTCATATTCGTTCGGCTATTCCGAATCTCTAATACTTACAATAAAATCGATGTGGCATCACATATTACACGTTTCCTCTATCATTTCGCACATTGTAATACTTCTGTAGATTACCCACAATATCAATAAAGGCATATCTCCATTACATCTGGAACATTTATAGCATCGCTTGCTGTGTAACGACTTCCTGAGCTGATCTTGTTCTCGACGAGATCATATCGCTTTGTGGAATTCCAATAGTTATTGGTTCAGGAAGAACTTCTAATATCAAGGTCTTTTGGAAGGTCGTCTGATCGCATGCTCTAATTGAAATTGTGTGTTTGCTTAGTTTTGAATGAGGTCTTCACGGAATAATAAAGGTAGTCAAACAGGTTTTTTTTTTAATTTGGATTTATAGCATTACTATACTCCGTCGGTTTAGCTAGTTTTCTATTAACTATTCATCATCATCATCATCATCATCATTAACCTTTTTTATCGTCCCACTGCTGGGCTTGATTTGTTGTATTTCAACTTCAAAGCCGCAATTTCCCGGCTTTGCAAAACAGTAGAGGCCTTTAAACTGGAATAAATTCCTGGCGCGGTATAGGCTACAAAGAATTTCAGGGATTTCGTTTTTAGCACCTGTGTTTTATTCTGACACCAAACAGGAATCCCAGTAAACTTTTTTAGATCGAAAATGGAAGAGATAACGGCTGTTTTTTGAGCTACAATTGAACTCTTTGTAGTTTTGAAATGCTTTGTAGCCGCACACAATGGGTTTTGTCTAGGTTGAAGGTACTATTTCGCTTTATATACAAGAATAGAAGTTGTACCCACTCGTAAACGTTGACATTTTAGACGTATATCTATAAATGTTGCGCAATAACATGGCTCTCTCAACAACGATGGCATCACTGTTTACCATCACGCGGGATTGCGGTCAAGCGCTGTTTATAATTTATTAAAAAAGAAAAAAAAAATGTATTTGGCAGTAAACATTTTTCAACTGGGCTTAGTTTAAAAAGTGCAATGTATTTAGAGCAGTGCTGGACTCTGATTTACGAGTTCTCAGAGAAGAATTCTACTATGTGTATTTAATGTTATCTTGACTGCTTTCATTGGAGATGGTGAAGTTAAACATCATTAATATACCAGCAGAGTATTTGCGTAATACCACAATACACTCTGAGTAGCAATTGGTTTCATTTTGACAGTATAACAACATTCATTGCGGTGTATATGTTATTGAGTATACACATTGTTCGAACTTAAAGATCAATGGATTAACAATATGTTTCAAAACGATTGAAACTGAGAATAATAGAAGTGTTTGTCGCAATTAGGGTGCAGCTTGTCCTAGTTCAAAAGATTCGATGTCATGTGAAAAGCTGATTGTGATGAAAATATAGAAGACATAATAATTATCGGATTCGCTTCCTCCTTTATACCGCGTACGTGACTGGAACAATTTGCCAGCGGCGGTTTTTCCGTCGGACTACAATTTTAGTGTCTTCAAGGCTAGAGTGAATAGGCTCTTAATAAACTAGTGCGCTTCACCATCAACGATTGCCTCACTGCTTACCACCAGGCGGGATTGCGGTCAAGCGCTAGTTTATAATTTTATAAAAAAAAAACTAATAAATTGAAAATACCTGGACAAAACCTCAGTTCAGAGCAACGCTGGCGTAGTGTGGAACCCTATCAGCGCTTTACTTTGTTTAAATTATTTCATCACTATTGCTCTCAAAACGGTGAAGGAAAATATTGTGATAGAACCGGCATGTCCTAGAGGCAAAAACTTCGAAGACATGTGACATCTAACAACCCGCACTGGGCCCGCGTGGTAGGCCCACTCCCTCTCATTGAGAGGAGGCCTGTGTCTCAATACTGGGAACATTACAGGCTGATTATGTATGTTATGTCAACCCTCAGTTAATATAGGAAAAATAAAATAGGTTAAGTAAGGCACGGTTTCGAAAAATTATCCTTTAAAGCTCATAAAGACTCGACGTACGTACGACAGTAGGTCAAGCTACCCCAAACTGTCAGATATTCTCAATCAACCTTGAGCATTAATGCTTTAGAGATAAAGTTGAAAATGTAATAAGGATATTTGACAGATTGTAGTAGCTTGATGTGATGTCGTCTGTATGTAAGTGTCTAATTTTAATTTAGTTTATTGTCACAAATATTAATTTGATTTATAGCCGCCATTATCGTGTCGTAGGATTTATTATCTGGCAATATTAATAAGGAAACACTAATGCAGTGTGTGTTTCCTGTTTAATTACTGGTGTCGCAGTTCATGACTCAGGCGCAGCTGAGTTGTGAAGGTCAGGACCTGGGAATGTGTGAGAATGGTGAATATATACCTTAAAAAGTCAGTTGAAAGTAGTTTATTTTCTTAAACTCAACTTGCCTGGTCATCATTCAGATTGAATTTAGTCATTGCATAATTTTTTTATTTTTTGTTGACAGCCTCCGTGGCGTAGTGGTAGTGAACGAGGCCGCTGCGCAAGGAGGTGCGTGTTCGATCTCCGCGCAGTGCAATTATTTGCATGCATGAATATGAATATTTGCACTGGTCTGGTCGTGCCTCGGAAAGCACGTTAAGCCATTGGTCCCGGTTGCCATACAAACATCTAATGGCAGTCGTTACGGGTTGTTGGAGCCTTCAAAAGTCCAACAATTGGTCTAACTGCAATACTTCGATGTCGTCTTCTGATTGTGGAGGTAGACAGCAGTCGCTTCACGGAAAATATCGAAGTTTAGCCAAATGAGCAGTTACGACTGGTAAAGCGGACCCCAAACCCCAAAGCTGAAAAGCTTCGGATGCGACTGGGATTAAAAACGCTGAGATGATGATGATGATTGTATTTTTAATCTATATTCGGAGATCGTCGAAATTATTTAAAGAAAAGTTGCTCATTTGATTTACGTAGTACAGCGGCAAACGCTTGTGACGTCATTTTGTGATGGCGGCACATGGACGGACTCGCTTTGGAAAGTGGGGTTCGTCGAACGGTCACTTTGCATCGAGACGCGGACCAAGGCACTTCTCCGAACCGAAACTGTCGGTTTGCCTATTTAAGATGTGATTGTCAAGACTGGAGGGTATATCTACACGTCGTGCTTTAATTCAAAACTCACCTACGTAATGGAACCCGTACCACTACACCAAGATGCTGTCAACCCTACCGCTCGGCCATCGCTGTCTGCGACATATATAAAAAGCGCCTGGGAAAAAATATTTATAAAAATACATCAATACAAACTCGATCGAGATGATTTCGGTGTTTTATCCACGGAATAGAGATTTTTTTTTCTCATAATTGTCGAGAAGAAATACCGCTCCCTATCAAGGTATACAAGAAAAAAAAAACAAATGAGTATCTCTATTATTTTTAACCAATTTACAAAATAATGAACATACATCTTTCGTAAATTGTCGAAAAATAAAACAATGTAGTGTTAACAGGATAAAATGTTCAATTGACTTGAACAAGCTCTTGATCCCTTTTCTATTTCTGGATGTGATTGTTTGTCTTTGATTTTTCTTCGTAAATATTTGGTATTTCTTATTTACCCATAGTAAGGAAGCATCTTCTTTCAATAAATCTGAAGAAATACCTTTGTGAAAATTTTAAATCATGTATTTCTTAGAAATTTTCCTTTAGAAATATTAATAGGTTTAATTACGATTAAAAAAAGTCCTAATGTGTTAAGCTAGGCTTTTAGTATGCTCACGGGGTAGTTTAACACCCCACTACCCCGTGCAGGAGACGAGGCCCGGACAGACCGGGCTAGCACGAGAGGGTGGGGCCGTGGAAGAATTTAGACTCTCGCGGCTCCAAGCGCGCTCGTGGTAGAAGAGACACCGGGGTGGTTTTAGTCAGTAAAAGTCTGACAGACCCCGTCGCCCACCCCACGGCGGAACCGCCGGCCAGGAACACCCGGCGGCGGACATCCTATGAGGATTTCCACATCGAAAATAAAAAAAGTCTTATAGTATGCTAAACGGCTCCGTTCAGGTATCTTTATTAAGTATCCATATAGCCTAATACAAACAAGTCTTAACATAACTCCATCAATAATTCATTCCATTACGTTTATTTTATCGTCATATTTTACATAATCTTGTAAGTGTCTCTATATTTATTCCGCATTACTAGATACCAAGTAATAATTTACAAATTGGTGTCAAATTGCCTGTCTCATGTGTACATGTTACCCAGACCAATTATAGCTTGATATCCAGTTGGAGGAGGAGGCACTGAGGGGTTTGACAGCAGTTCAAGTTAATCATAGGAAGGGTGAAGGTAAGTCATCCTTTTTAAGCTAATATTAAATCAAGGTGGTAATTATATTAGTAATACTATTTGACATACAATTTTTGGAAATAATCAGACCTACCCAATGAATCATAATTCGTTTTATCATCATTATCAATCTTTTTATCGTCCTACTGCTGGGCACAGGTCTCCTCTTATACAGAGAAGGATTGAGCGTAATCACTACGCTTGCTCAATACGGGTTGGCGATTTCAGACTTAAAGTCCATTTTTCCTCAAGATGTTTTCCTTCACCTTGTAATCAGTCATTGGTGTCCAAGATATACTTAGAAAATACATATAACATAAGAAAAGTTCCATTGGTACTTGCCTGACCTGGAGTCGAACCCGCAAACTCATACTTCTTCATCGACTTCATCATTCGTCTGCAGACACCCTATTTCTATTTAGCAGATGTCAGTTTTCTTTTTTCACCTATTACCATCATTCAAACAGCCCATTCATCGAATTATTTAATGACTAACACTCATTAAGTATAATCGCTACTACAGACTGACACTAACTTTAAATCTTCATAATGAATGTATTTATAAAACCCGTGCATATTCAAATCCACTTATTCAGATTAAACTCTAATTACCAAATTCAATTCAAATGAATCCAATAATTTACGTTAAAACTTACGCGTAGTTAATTTGTCTTCGTTTACAGTCTGAAACTCCGATTAACTGTGCGATGTATTAATCTTAGTTTACATTATTGTGCTGGCAACCTCCGAGATGTTTTCAAAGGTCGTAGATAGACTTAAATGGTCTAATAGTATGAGTGGAGTCGTGTAGTGATTAATAGAAGGGAAATCGAAAATTGGGTTAAATGCCTCGGGAGAAATATTTATCAAACTTTCGGGCACATCATCTCTTTTCTATCCTCTACAGTTAAGGTCAAAGGGGACACCTAGGAAAAGCCGTCATCATCATCATCATCTCAGCTTTTATCCCGGTTGCATCCGCGGCTTTCGCGTAGGAGCGCGCGGTCCGCTTTCCTGCACATTCTCCTCTATTTGGAGCGATCTTTAGCGTCCTGTGGAAAGAGATTGTTGGAACGCATGTCATCTCTTACAACGTCCCTAGAAACGGGTTTTCCGTAACCTAGGAAAAGCCGTGTTAGGAGAAAAGACAGCCGGACTGAAATGGGAGTGGACTGGACACATCTCGTGAATGCACTTGGAGAGATAGACAAAGATTGTCTCTCTGGACGCCATAGAGAATATAGGCGAAGGTGGAATTGGTAACGTTCGTGGCCTTAACATGGCCAGAGATCGCACAGACAGTTTGGAAGGGAAAATGGGAGATATGCAGAATACATTTTTATTTATTTAGCATATTTTAAGACATAACATATACAACTACCTACATATATGACTTTTATATGCATGTATGTATGGATTAATATGTTACACAAATAAAATATATGGTTACTTCACTGGTTGATCATGGTAGGTATCATCACCATCATTATCATCAACCTTATTATCGTCCCACTGCTGGGCACAGGTCTCCTCTCATACAGAGAAGGATTGAGCGTAATCACCATGCTTGCTCAATGCGGGTTGGTGATTTCAGACTTATAAAGTCCAGGTTTCCTCAAGATGTTTTTCTTCACCTTCAGTCATTGGTAGGTATATATTTTTTTTATTAGTTATAAACTAGTGCTTGACTGCAATCCCGCCTGATTGTAAGCTGTGATGCAATCGTTGATGGTAAAAGGAAGACGGCAATGAAACGACCGAATGATGACGGGAATGTTTAACCCAACAACACGACCAACGATGCTGCGCCAGAGGATGATCTGGAGACCCTCTACGACCAAACTCCCGACACAACCACATTAGGCACATCGTACCCGGTACACATCGCAACACAACTGCTCAGACCCGTCCTCCGTACGGCTCCGTACGGCGGCACCAGACATCATGCCGGAACACGACGAATCGCTTGGCGGTAAGACTTTGTCTGGTGGGTGGTAACTTATGCCGGCGGCTGATCTTGTTGCCTACCACCGATATTATGTTTTATTTCTTTAAAATTTTAGTAATATAGGTTTAGCTACTCATAAATGTGAAAGTGTATTATGTTTGGACATCCGTTGCTCATGCAAGAAATTACTCAATGGATTAGAATAAAACTTTGAAGATAGACCATGACCTAAGTACCTAAAGACAGGGTACTTTTCAATCTGTATTGCAGAAGAAGTCACGAGCAACAGCTGGTTGGATTATAATTTAAACGATATGGATTTCCATCGTCTATATATATTGTGTAGTGTAGGTACAATAAGTTATTATTTTGAACATCTTTCTATAAAGATGTAAAGGTGCTCCGGTACCCACGTACCAGAGAACACATGACAGGAAAATGAAATTGCCAATTTTCTCACGTTCATATATTGTATAGCTGGCCACACGAAATCCTTCAAGAAAATGTAAGAAATTGTATGTTACGTACTTGAATCTAGAGCAAGTACTTAACTAGAACAATATTAGTTCTAGAAATATGAAATTATACGTTGCGACCTACATAGTCAGTTGGTAAGGTGGTGGTATGGTAATATGGCCATTATTGGCTATGTTATCAAATGTACATTAAGTATAGAATTCCTATGTCGTAATTGTGTTTAAATGTATAAAACCTGGTGTCGGATTGCGTCGGTAAATTATAAGATTGAGGCTTTGAATTTTCATATTAAGTGTCGGTACTTTGGTACGTGGGTACTGTCCGTGGGAAAAGTGTTACAGATAAATGTAAGGACTTATGTAATATACTCTTTTTTAATTATTGGTACAGAAGAGAAGCTCTTAAATGTAAATTTATTAATGACAAACAGTATTTTAGAGGCATCTTCTGCATATCGTTGAAATGTCTTCGATCATTTCAATTAACGGCACAAGAATATATATAACTGAATTGACAGCTCTCAAGTTGCTGACATTCTCTCATGCCAATCGCTAAATTTTCTAGGTTTCAAAGCTGTAATGGATGAATAAATTTCTCGGGATCTCATACTAGAATAGCCTTCAGAATGCTTAACAAAAAATAACTGGAATTTCAAATGTCGTATGTGTCCATGTTTTTCAGTTAAGTTTAGAGTCCCACTAAAAACTGATGATTTATAGCGAACCGTAGGCACTTTGCGCCATTTCTGCGCACTAATTAGAAAAAAAATCGATTTGCATTCGTGTTATTCGTTACTAAACAAAAAAACATGGCGCCTAGTAGGTATTACTATACTCGAACGTACGATCAATGAATCATGATTATCCCATAAAAAATAGACTACCTTGGGATTTCATTCGTTGTAATTGCCCAACAAAACAATTACAAGTCTACAAATAATCGGAACAACATTACGCGCACGCAAATTTAAATAAACAATTCAATTCAAATTGCGATACTAGTTCGCACTTAATTTTAAATTAATATTTAATTTTTAACGCAAGGGAAATAAAAAATCCATACGCGATGTAAATTCTTGTGCGCGATAGTACTTGCTTGGTTGGTCTAGTTGCAACATATGCGTACGTAGATTGTCAGGTCCTTAGCGAACGTGTTCGGTGCCTAGGTTTATGTTTGCTTAGCAACAGTATCGGCTGCCCCGGCTAGATTAGGACTGAGCTATTCTGTAAAATTCTTACCGTTAGGTGAAATGAACTTCCGGGGACACCTTCGAGGGGACCATCCAGCTTTCAGAGCTCGGAGTGGCAAAAGTCGTGGCTTTAGTCCGCGGGCTGGACCTGAAGATAGCGGCTCAGAAAACTGAGGCAAAATGGTTCCATAAACTGCCGAAGAACAGAGCTCTACCCAGCTCTTTGGTCCGTGTAGGAGATGCGCAAATCCAAGTGGGTCGGCTCATCAAGTATCTTGGCCTTACCCTGGACGGTCGGTGGGGCTTCGAAGAACACTTCGAGCGCCTGCTTCCTCAGATCGAAAAGGCAGTGGATGCTTTGCACAGACTGCTGCTGAATCTCGGGGGACCTCAGGAGTAAAATTCGCCGTCTCTACGCGGGTGTCGTGCGATCGATAGTCCTTTACGGAGCACCTGTTTGGTCAGGTAGATTGTCAAATGTGGGTACGACGCCTTAGGACTAAAGTCAATAGACTGCAGCGGAAAATGACCATCCGTAAACGCACGTCGCACGAGGATACCGAACAGTATCCTATGAGGCAGCAATTCTTCTGGCACGCATTCCACCGCTGGACATCCTGGCGTATATGGACGCAAAAACCAAAAAAAGGGCGCACAACGCCACTAAAGAAGTTTTTATTAAAAAAAAAAAACTACAAGAGATCAAAAACAATATTTGCTCCATGAGACTCATCTGACAGACGGAACACTCGCTGGTCATTGCTCATAAATCCATTTTGTAATTGCTTTTCTCGCTTCTCGTTAGTCGTCGGCGGTGCGGCAGATACCTTGACAAACATGTTTGGTGTCTAGTTTCCCTCGTTGCCTAGCAACAATAAACGACTAATAGCCGTTGCTAAGTGTATTACTAGGCTACGGCTGATATGTGGAATTCCTTCGTCTGTGACTTATAGGAATTTGACATGAGCGGACTGGGCGCAATTAACCAGCCTTGATTTATGGAGCGATATATCCTTCTGTGGGCTTTGATAGTCTGTGTAGAAAGTTTGTTTTTATGAGTTTGCTTATGGCAATAGTTAGCTTCTCTAGTGCGACGAAGGTGTTTGGTTTAAACCCCAGCTCGTGTAAAAACTCATAAAGTTTCCCTTTAGAAAATTTTCAGTACAGTTTAAAACAAAAGGTTCACGCCATGCGTTATGTAAGTAATGTAAATAAGTTAATTGCACTTTTGTATTTGTATGAGGCCTATGATGGTAGTTATAAGGATGTTAAATCCATACTAATATTATAAATGCGAAAGTAACTCTGTCTGTCTGACTGTTACGCTTTCCCGCTTAAACCTCTCAACCAATTTTGATGAAATTTGGCACAGACAATCTTTAGACCATGAAAAAGGACATAGGCTACGTTTTATTGAAAAACTTAATATTCCCGAGGGAAATCTTACAAGCGCGATATAACCGAATTCCACGCGGGCGAAGCAGCGGGCGGAAAGCTAGTAATAAATAAATCATCGAATGCCTACCTGTTCCCAACTCTGTTGAGTACGGCTACTAGTATTCTGACCTCCACAATCCACTTACTGGGTAGAAATAAATCTGTGGCAAGACTGGTGTTAGACTTTCGGGAATTTCATGACCCGTATGACAGTCCACAAATGACATGGAAATTGGGAAATTCTGAAAAGGTCAGCACCCAAATCCTGCTCTGCAGGCGCTAACCGTCCCGCATTTTTTACCGCTAGGCATAAAGCTAGTAACTCACTAATTACGATACAGATACGTACCTATATCGGTATAGTATCGTGTTATCGCGAGAGGTCCGCACCAGCCGCTCGCCTTGGTCTGGACCACTTTCATTTGCTATAGGTATGTTGTGAAGTAATGTAAAATGTATAGCGCTTTTCAAGGCTTTTTTCCACTGACTTTGTTCGTATGGGAAACAGAATTGCATTCACAATGCAGGCCTATTTGAGTAGGGGGCACATAGAGTGGGAGCTCTGTCCGTTCATCAAGTGACCCCAGGAAAGACTGGCACAGTTGTCACGTGCTGTCGTACACAGTGAGGCCTTATAAGCGTTGAGTAGGGGAATTCAATGGGAACTCTGTCCGCTCATCAAGTGACCCTAGGAAAGAGGGTGGCACAGTGGTCACGTGCTGCTGTGCACAGCGAGGCCTTATAAACGTTGGGTAGGGGGTTCCGGAATTGATCTTTTAAAAGGAATAGGTTCCACCCCTATGGGTGTATTCTTACATAGGGGTACTCCTGGTGGTTTTAGTGAGTTAAACATCACACACTTCCCGACCTCACTCCTCAGAGGCCAGGTGCACTTTGAAGGTTTCCCCACGGAAACAAAATAAAAGGAATATTTAAACAGTACTTTCAAACAAATTCCAGCTACAAATCAATTTTGCTTAACCTGCTGATATTATAAATTGGAAAGCTAGTATTAATAGATAGATGTTTGTTACGCAGTGATGCAATCGTTGATGGTAAAGCGCGCCAGTTTATTAAACGCCTATTCACTCTAGCCTGAAGATGCTTAAATTGTAACCAGACAGAAACACCCATCGCTGGCAAACTGTTACAGTCCCCGATGTAGGCAGATTAAAATAAAAGTCACTTTTTATTCGGATATTTTCATTGGAAATTTAACTTATACGAGCCAAATGGCGGGGCGCTTTTCTCAATTAAATGAAATATTTTTCACCCTTCATCTCTTTTGAAATTATTATTTATTACTACACATTATCATCATTATGTAGAGTTAAGGAAATATTGCTTGTTTACAATAACTAGAAAAATAGAGACGATCAATTTTATAACGACAGTCGCACGGATATAATTAGGACACGGTATTATAAAATTATAATTTATTATATAATCATCTTTATTTATTGGACAGTAACTTGTATTTAAAGCTAAATGCCAATGAAACCTAACAATACCCTTACATTAGTATAATAAAGCATAATAAATTAAGGGCCGGTATGATGATTTACCTTCAAAAGGATTTACTAAAACTGATTTGTCTAAGTATATGTTAGACACCAATGGCTGATTAAAAAAGGTGAAGGAAAACATCTTGAGGAAACCTGGACTTTAAGTCTGAAATCGCCAACCTGCATTGAGCAAGCGTTGTGATTACTCTCAATCCTTCTCTATATGAGCGGAGACCTGTGCCCAGCAGTGGGATGTTAAAAAAAGGTTGATGATGAAAACAGATTTGGTTAAGAACAATCTCCAAAGCCACAGGCGTAAGGTAGCCAGCCTTTCGGTGTTCTATAGGGTGTATTTTGGAGAGAGTGCGAGGGAATTGCATGATTTAATTCCGCCATCACCGTCATCAGACGACCTACCGTATGGCGAGTATCCATCCTTACATTGCTGACACCACTACGATCCGGACGAAGCGCGTCATCTCGTCTTTTATTACGCGTATACCGAGGGATTGGAACTGTAGGCCACGTCTGAGTTTTCACTACGAGACTCGATCATCGATATCGAGCGCGTTTGGCGCTCTCATTGGTTGAGAGTTCTGACAACCATGAAGTGGGACAGTCGATGAGTCAAACGCGCTCGATATCGACGATCGAGTCCCGTAATCAAAAATCATACAAGGCCTACTGGTGTCCCCGTCTGACTGGAATTTAAGTATTTTCAAGGCTAGAGTGGATAGGTTCTTCCTAAACTATTACGCTTTACTATTCACGATTGCGTCACTGCTTACCATCAGGCGGGATCGCGGTAAAATACTAGTTTATAAATGCTGCCTCGGTGGTAATCTGAAGCACTACTGACGACCATTAGCTCCTAAATGGGATTACCAGGTCCAAAGTGTAACTGAGTATTTAGGGGGCTCCGTCGCTAAAGGTTGAAAAAAAGACCCTATTTTACTAAGACTCTTATTTATCCCAAGGACGTATTTCATGGACCGTGACAGCTAGAAAACTGGAATATTTACAAGTGACGTATTTCTGATGCCGTTATAACAAAGAATATCTAAAAACAGGATATTTTTTGTTTTATTTTGTATAGATAATGTACAGAAGCCATCGTGCGTGAATCTGACTTCCACTTGGTCGGCTTTCCATCTGGAATTTCGCAGCAGGAGTTTGGATTTGTGCCCGGTATATGAGTGAGTAAAGAATTAAGAAGAAGTAGAGTAGAATAGGTGGTGTAAGGTGGGCTTGTCCCTCTTTGCTATATGGGTTTTAAGCGTAACTGGCTGCATTTCAATTGTTTTTATAATATGTACTGGGTATGAATGAGACCAAATCAAAAAATCAATTGTTTATGTAAGGTTATCTGTAAAAGATCGCTAAACGATAAGACCACCGTTTGTGTCGCTCTTTGTAAAATCTTTATGTTCATATTATGTAATTTCAATCTTCAACCAACGCGTTCTACCCGTCATGACTTACGGAGCCGAGACGTAGGCACTAACGGTCAGACTAGTCCATAAGTTTAAAGCCGCTCAGCGAGCTATGGAGCAGGCTATGTTGGGCGTCTCTCTGAGGGACCGCATCAGAAATGAGGTGATCCGACAGAGGACTAGAGTCACCGACATAGCTGGGAGGATTAGCAAGCTGAAGTGGCAATGGGCTGGTCACATATGCTGCAGGGCCGTCAACCGTTGGGGTAAACGAGACCTCGAGTGGAGACCGCGTCTCGGCAAACGTAGCGTAGGACGCCCTTGGGCGAGATGGAGCGACGACATCAAAAAGGTGGCTGGTAGTGGCTGGCGGAGAATTGCTCAGAATCGAGCTTGTTAGCGTGCCAGGGAAGAGGCTGATGATGATGATGATGATGATGGTGATGAATTTATATGGTGTCTTTAATAAAGAGTATTCTATTATACTTCATTCTAAAACACCCGTTACATGTATTATGACAACGTTGCATTTTATTAGATTTAAATATGAATTTGCTTTCTAGAAAATGAATACTCATAATTTTATCAATGAAACTCAGAGCTTCTTACACACATCTTCTATCATCGAAACTATGCTTTTCTGGGCCACATATTGTAGAACTTATTATATTATTTTTACACATGGAATATAACCATAGAGTTACCTGGTCCTCTGTTTAACCGTTTGGGGAACACAGGCGAGATGTTTACGTGTGATAAAGTTCAAAAAATTTCTACAATACTACAAGGAAAGTTGCACATTATGTGTTCACATCCTAACACTCATCACCCTTGTGCAAGAGAGAATGAAGAAGGAACTAATATTAAACAAAACAATTTATATACTGAATATTGTATGTATGCGAACGTGACCATTTATATCGGCCATTATATTGCCGCCTTTTGAAATAGGCCTTTGGAAATAGAATCATCATCTATCTAGCCTCTTACATATAGCAATATTTTATACAGTATGTTAAATAACAGAGGGCGTTCCCTTAAACTCGTTAATATATATCATTAATAGATTAAAATAAAAATATCAGCATAGAAAAATAAGCATAAAAAAATCCGAATAAAAAAAATTCTAATTGGAAATAAATTTGAAACCTCCTGTTTTAAATCAAAATAGTAGTCGTCATGTTTAAATAAATTGCGACGTTGCCGTCTTTCATGTTCGCGTGTACAGTGTGTTTCTTTTACATGTCAATTTAAAATTTTTATTGAATATTTTCATATTGGAAAAAATTTAAAACATTTTGTTTTCGAATGGAAATATTTTTTTTAGCATGTATGTATGCTATACTATTTCGGGTTAACGGGAACGCCCTCTGTTAGTTAACATACTGTATATGTACCAATAGGGTAATAAATTGTGTAACACTATCAGTAGCAATTTTTTCAGGGGTTTCATTTTGACAGTTCAACAACATTTATTGCGTTATTTACTTTGTTGAACAGACACATTTTGGAACATAGGGAGCAATGGAACAGCAATGAGCCTCATAATGATTCCAACTGATAATAATAATGTGTTACACAATTAGGGTGCCGTATCCATCCAATACGATTAGAGATAGCGTCAGATGATGTGTTTTGCCAATGATAACTCAGTCCTCTATCATTGTCCTAAGCCGTCCCTGGGAGGGTCTGCCAATGGACTGAAATAAGTACCTAATAGTATCTTAGTAGTTAATATAATAACAGCATGAACAGTCAATAATCGAGGATATAAATTAATTAATGTTAATGCAATATTTTGGGTAAGTCCTAGTAGAAATCAGCACGATCTTCATGCATGAGATATTCATGTGAATATCAGACGGTAATTGATTTAACGTTTTCACCCGGATAAGGTACTATCCCGTGGGAATATCGATATACAAGATTATTTTTATTTATGCGAAACCCGAAACACGTGTCCAGTATTTTTAAGTAAAGAATCTTTCAAAAAGATGTAATGAAAACTACTTGGTTTTTCCAACAAAAATATGGTCAAAGCACCGCTCAGGCTGGCGAGCGCGGTGCGTTGACCTCTGGCATTAGCTGTTGCCCGCGCGCAAGTAGGTACTATGATCTATCGTAACCGCTCGCTATTCACACTGCAACAATTTCTAAATGTATTTGGAAAAAAATATAACATGTTGTAAAAATGATTGGAATCGATTCAGTTGCTTATTCTGAACAAACTATATTCAGGTTTCGCATAAGGAAAAAATACCGTTGTTAAGTAAATGTCATCCAAATTGTCAAAAATACCAATAAAAAATCATTTTTAAATAAACCTCCGAAACGATGACCAGAGAGCGCCTAATTTTAAGAACATTCACAGTTCTGATTTCAGTATCATCTATTAAATAAATACTTGTAATTTTCTTCAATTTTTAACATCTTTTTAAAGTTGAGATGAGATGTTGAGATGTGATTACGACTACATTTTGAACATATTTAATTATCTACGTCAATTGGCTTAGTATTTGTCTAGACGACTCAATTAGGCCAGTATTGTCTCCCCTTTAATCCACCCATTTCTTTTAGATGAATAAAACCTTTTTTTCGTACATTTTTCTGTAATGTGTGCTAAATCTCTATACTGCCTCTTATAAGGTATGAATCATAGCAATGCCTCTGCCAACCCGGATTTCTCTCAGATCCTGTTTAGCACGATTCACTGTTAAACTAATTAATAAATAATTAATCAGCACGCACGGCCTTCATTATCGTAATTCATCTTGATTTTATTACGTATGCTTATGTAAATCAAACTATTTGATAATAGAACCGATTTAAAAAAAAAACTGGAGCAAACGAATCATAGACAATTTGTTTGCGTTATAACTGGCTGTTGATAATTGTAGTTCATACGCAAATAGGTAGAAAAAAGAAACTCATTCAAACAAAGATGGCCGCTAGTTATCCAATCAAACGGTAATTATAATTATTGTAATTAATCTGGTTGACAGTAATTATTTTCGATTTATTTCTTCTCATGTTTCGTAATGAGTGATGGTTTCCATAGTGGTAGTTATCTGTGGTTTTAATCTTAGTTTTTTATTGGGTGTCAATTGTGATTTGTTTCAATTATGAGTGGCTGGTGTTGGACGCCTGTAAATGTACACAAGTAATTAGAACAAGATCTCAGAAACAGTTGCTGATTCGAATGTATGTGTGAATTTGGCGGGATATGGATGGATGCGTGTGTATGTATGATACAGTATGTAATTATATGATGTGTATATTTTTCGTGGGCGTGTCTACAACTGCAAAAATTGCCATCAGATTAGTTCATCGATTGCAGGATACCATCGCATTTGTCGAATCGGCCCTTAAATCTCCGATTCTGTATCTCGTGTGCGCGAAAATACAAAAACATTGCCATACCTACAAAAGCTTGCAATCAATTCAGCTGTAAATCGGTTTCTGAAAAAATCCACAGTGATTTGACACGTGATGGATTGTAGCTAGGGGTGGTGGCTTTGAGAAAAATAAATTCATGAATATCGACGATGATGTAGTCTTTTTGTTTTCGTGTTGATTGTAACTACGTACACTTCCTAGTTGTTGATTATGCTGTTGGTTTGATGTTGATTCAAAAATTAGGGAAGTTCTAATTTTTAAGTAAACGTTCAGTCAACATTATTTTATACTAAGTACTAGCTTTCCGCCCGCGGCTTCGCCCGCGTGGAGTTCGGTTATATCGCGCTTTTTAGATTTCCCTCGGGAACATCAAATTTTTCCGGGATAAAAGGGAGCCTATGTTCTTTCTCAGGGTCTAAAGATTGTCTATGCCAAATTTCATCAAAATCGGTTGAGAGGTTTAAGCGTGAAAGCGTAACAGACAGACAGACAGACCGACAGACAGACAGACAGAGTTACTTTCGCATTTATAATATTAGTATGGATCTATTTAGTTGAAAATGACATAATTATGAATGTTCCCATAAAACTTCAATAGAATGTACAAAAACTATTATATTACTAAACATAATATTGTAAACTACATTTTTACTGAAAGCAAATATAGGTAACTAGCTTTCCGCCCGCGGCTGCGCCCGCGTGGAGTTCGGTTATATCGCGCTTTTTAGGTTTCCCTCGGGAACATCAAATTTTTCCGGGATAAAAGGTAGCCTATGTTCTTTCTCGGGGTCCAAAGATTATCTGTGCCAAATTTCATCAAAATCGGTTGAGAGGTTTAAGCGGGAAAGCGTAACAGACAGACAGACAGACAGAGTTACGCATTTATAATATTAGTATGGATAACAAAAATGAATTCTGCTTTAATTTTGATTATAATAGACGCGTATATTCGTTTTATTATTGGAATTGTTCACTGAAGTTTGCTATAATTTATTTTTATCTAGGTACATTTATTGCGCTACAAAAACTATACTATTATGGCTACAACTGCCAATTTATTTGAAATAAAAAGAAAGAAAAATATAAATGGGTACCTCATTAAAATTAAGGTATAAAATAAAAGAAACGGTACGTACAAAGAATAAAGTGCAGCACGAGGTGAAATGGTCCCTATATTCGCAGATTGTCTTTTAAGTTGCCTGCATACATTATAAACTGAAAAGGAAAAAATACCGTCTAAATATATACTTTTATAATACGAGTATATAAAGCTGACGAGTTCTAATCTCAGGAACTACGAGCCTGATTTTAAAAATTCTTTGTGCGTTGGATAGTTCATTAATCCAGGAAGGTTTTAGGCAATATAACATGCTGCTATTAATAAGAGTGGAGCATATAAAAACGCGGACAAAGTCGCGCGTGGCCTCAAGTTCAATAGAAGAATAAGTTTCGGATATTGATACAGGATGTTTACAGATGCGCATTTAGATTACTTTTACGCAATTATGCGTAAATGCTGTGCTTCCTTGGTAGGCGGGGTGTATCAGCTCCTATAATAATTATCATGGTTCTGAGTTGCCTAGGCTGTGTGTAAATGGGTTACTGTTGTGCCGTCTTTCATGAGACGTGGAGACGGTGACCAATCATTACCTATATTTTATTCAATAAATTGTATTTTAATTAATGAATTGTATTTCAATTATACAACGTGTAACATAAAGGGTATATACATAACAAAGGCATGGCATCTTTACATGATATCAAACGATATTGGAAGGGTTTTTTAATCCTATCTCTTTATGTTAGGAAGTTATGAGGAAAAACACCACCTGTGTTAGGCTACTATCATAATAGTCGCATAGAGATATTAAAGACATTTGTCGGATTTTGGCAAGTAACGTGACGGGTAACGGCTAGTTATTAACGTATGTAGTGTGCTGCCACGTTTGTTATGATTTGATTTTATGAAACACACGAAACCGAAAATTTGGTACTAATTTTTTGAGTATTTTATTTTGAGTTGAAACCCTTCCGATATCGTTTGATATCATCTAAAGATGCCATACCCTTGGTATGTATATACCCTTTTTGTTACACGTTGTATATTACTTAAACATTGTATTGGCGCAGATTCCCTTGTTTACAAACAAAATTAAAGTTAAGTTCAGTGCATCTCCTTCTTTTTCTTTCATTAAGAAAAAGACAGAAGATAAAATGTTAGTTTATACCTGTCAAATTACTCCGCTCCTGAGGTAATTTTTTTTTTTTTTTTATAAAGTATAAACCAGCGCTTGACCGGAATCCCGCCTGATGGAAAGCAGTGATGCGATCGTTGATGGTAAAGCGCCCTAGTTTATTAAGAGCCTATTCACTCTAGCCTTGAAGAGACTCAAATTATAGTGTGACGGAAACACCGCCGCCGGCAAAACCAGTCTCTCGGTGTACACGGTATAAAAGAAGAAGCGAAACGCAATTGGCGTATTTTTGGTCGCCATGTGTATAATGGCGTCTAAGCTGTCTATGGAGTACCATAATTTGACAGGACATTAAACTAAAATGTTATCTTCTATCCTTTTCTTAATGAAATAGAAAGGTAAACATGCACTTAACTTAAAATCAGTTTAGAACAAGACAATCGGCTCCATATTTTTTTTTTACTTTGTGTCTGTGTGCACACAGGCGTAAGTTTTACCAACAATCTTGTCGAGTCTTTGTTACTCGAATAAAGAAAATTCTATTCTTTTCTATTTATCTCGAGTAATGACTGTTTTTCTACTTCAAGATTGATTTACCTAGCTTTCTGTGCTCCCCGCTAGGTTGCTCAACAAACAGTAGACACTCAGGTTAATGGGACAAGACAATGCTAGCTTCCTTGACCCACTTCCTTGAACAAGAAGTTACGGCTTGTGTTGCAGCCGACCCTAGGGTAGTTAGGAGGAGTCTGGGTCGCCTGTGGACCGTGAAAGTAAGTCTGTGTTTGGTTACCAATTTATACACATTCAGGCTTAAACTAGGCGATTTCGAAATACTATAAATTGTAAAAATATACACTCTTTACACTTCAATTAAACAATATGTAAAGAAAACCCTGTCCGACCCAGAAGGATAATAAAGGTTAGATAAACACTTGACCAAATATGATATAAAATTTTACATAATCATCATAATAACAATAATAATGAATTTTGAAATAATCCTTTTTTCCCGGGAATTAATTCCAATTTCCCCGAAATTTGGTAATTTTTATAAAAGTGACAACACCGGTATTATTATAAGCGAATAGCGACGCGGGACACGTCACAGGTGCCGCGTGCCCTGCCCCCCGCTGCCCGCGGAAGGGGTTCCTAACCGCACATGTATTAAGTTACCTCTTTTTTCGAAATAATATTTATTATTTTAGAGAGATTTTTTTTTAAGTTTAGCCTGTCTTTGTATACATTAGTAGAATCAGTTATCGATACCTAATAATACCTTCACGGATCGGACAGGGGTTTCTTTACATATTGTATATTTTTTATACGTATATCTCAATTGCCTTTCGTTACTCTAGCAAAAAAAATTAAAATGGCTCTCCCGATGGCAATGAAATTGTTTTTTGTTATGTCTATTATTGCCATTTAAAATTCACATGATCAAGGGGTGTCTTTGTTCACGTAATTACTTACCAAAAATATAGATTTTCGCTTAGTTCTTTACTCTCTGTTTATTTACTTAGGTTCCGTTTATTTCCTGATGAAATGTTAGGTAGTCTGTAAACTCAAAGAGATGTCAGCACATCGTGACGGGGTCCACGATGACCGATGCCTCCTGGGTCAGGGTTGGGGGTTGGTTATAAAAGAAACCGTGGCCCTCACGCACAGGCAAGTGACTGGCAACTCCTATATGTTACTAGCTTTTGCTCGCGGCTTAGCCAGCGTGATGGGCAGAAATCATCCCATAAGAACATACTACTGGAGTAAAAAGTAATCTACCCTATGTCCTAATATAGGTCTAGGGCTAATCGCGTGAAAAATTTTATAGAAATCATTTAAAAGGGCACAGATAGATAGCAGCGGCCTAGAGGCCTAGAGGTATTAGCCGCGATAAGTACCTATATTCTCGCCAAGCACCATAAAGAATAGAGATAAACAAACCAATTTAGGGTTATCACAACTCACGTTTTACAAATCTCTTGTTATTTACATGATTATCGACTTTTACATGCTAACTATTTATTAACAATTCCTATTGTAGCATATTTCAATAGAATCACTAAAATAACATGCATAATAACTTGATATTTCGAAAAACCATTAAAAAGTCGACATTAATTTTACGTGATAGCCCTACAAAAAAAGAAAGATGGATGAAATCCAGGTATTATACACATTTTGTGGAATTCAACCAATGAATAAAGTTGAGGCATTTGTCAATACAATTTTGCGTATTTTAATTACTTTCAAATCAACTGCATAACACATGCATTGTAATACTTTCAAGTATGGACTAAGTATAGTATATATGTATCAAAACATTTAACCTTTTAGGAAATTAAGTTACATGTGTGTCATATTTCATTCAAATCGGTTAAGCGTTCTATACAAATCATAAATATCTAAACAAATAAACTGTTTACATTAGTAGGAAGTAAAATTATTACTTTTATGAAAATCATCTCTGTAGAAATGGTTGCTAACATCTGTCTTTTAGGCGTAAACTACTCGTTGCCTAGCAACGCTTTGTTTACCTCTATTCTTTATCGAATTTGGCTCAACTATAGTTGTATGTCGTAGTTTTTTTTTTTTTTTTTAATTATTATAAACTAGTGCTTGACTGCAATCCCGCCTGATGGTAAGCAGTGATGCAATCTTTGATGGTAAAGCGCACTAGTTAATTAAGCCTATTCACTTAAAAAGCTTTGGAATAGGAAGGAAGACGGCAGTTGAGCGAGGTGATGCAATGTTAAACCCAACAACACGACCAACGATGCTGCGCCAAAGGGAGATTGATCTGGAGACTCTCCACGACCAAACTTCCGACACAACAACATTTGGCGCATCGTACCCGGCACACATCGCAACGCAACTGCTCAAACCCGTCCTCCGTACGGCTTCACCAGACATCATGCCGAAACACGACGAATCGCTTGGCGGCAAGACTTTGTCTGGTGGGTGGTAACTTCGCCGGCAGCCGATGTTATGGCCTACCATTATTTTCGAATTTCGAACTTCGTCAAGCGCTTTAATTTGAGTATATTAGTCCATCACCACGGCTCTCAAAACTGTGAAGGAAAACATCTTGAGGGACACCGGCATGTCCCAGAGGCAAAAACTTCAAAGACATTAGACATCTACCAAGTCGCACTGGGCCCGCGTGGTAGGTTACGGCCTGTATCCCACGTGTGGGAACATTATAGGGTGATTATGTTTTTTAAAAAAATTAAATTATAAGCTAGTGCTTGACCGCAATCCCGCCTGATGGTAAGCAGTGATGCAATCGTTGATGGTAAAGCGCGCTAGTTTATTAAACCCATTCACTTAAAAATACTAAGTGAATAGGAAGGAAGACGGCAGTTGAGCGAATTGGTGCTATGTTAAACCCAACAACACGACTAACGATGCTGTGAATAACGATTTGAGAGCCTATTCACTCTAGCCTTGAAGATACTCAAATTGTAGTCCGACGGAAACAAAGCCGCTGGCAAATTGTTCCAGTCCCTCTATGTACGCGGTATAAAATAGCAAGCGAAAGCGAAACGCTTCGTCCAAATCGTAGTGGTGTTAACAATGTAAGGTTGGAAACTCGCCGTACGACGGGTCGTTCGGTGGTGGAATGGAGATAGGGGAATTAAATCATGCAGTTCCCTTGCACACTCACCAAAATGCATCCTATAGAGATATCTCTAGCCATATGTACTAAAATAACATTATCAATATGTAGCTAGATTGATAATAATATTTTAGTAGATATGGATAGTTTAGATTCATCCCGCAACGTGTCAGCCCTGACACTATTGGTATCACCATTTAGGTGTCATGTCTCAACGGTATCCGATACGAATTTATATTCGTCATTTAGTGTCCCCGGATGAAAGGATCTGTTTTCAATTTTACATGGTTTATCTAAAAATTGCGTGATGGGTACCTACATATCACATCGGTGTTAACATGATTAGAGAAGTACATGTACAATCAAGAGTCAAAAGTGCATTACCACTTTTGAACTTTATTGCAATAACAATAAGGTTCAAAAGTGGTACTCCACTTTTGACCCTTACTGTACATGACAGCCTCCGTGGCGTAGCGGTAGCGAACGTGGCCGTTGCGCAAGGAGGCGCGGGTTCGATCCCCGCACAGTGCAAATATTTGTATGCATGAATATGAATATTTGTACTGGTCTGGTCGTACCTCGGAAAGCACGGTAAGCCGTTGTTCCCGGTTGTCATACGAACATCTAGTGGCAGTCGTTACGGGTTGTTGGAGCCCTCAAAAGTCTAACAATTGGTTTACCTGCAATGCTTAGATATCGCCTTCAGGGTGTGGAGGTCAGATGGCAGTCGCTTCACGGAAAATATCGAAGTTTAGCCAAAAATGCCAAAAATCAGCAGACCCCAGACTCATCATTATCTCAGCGTTAATCCCAGTCGCATCCGTAGCTTTTTCAGCTTTGGAGTCTGGGGTCCGCTTTACCAGTCTAACTGCTGATTTTGATGTAGCGGACCCCAGACTCCAAAGCTGAAAAACCTACGGATGCGACTGGGATTAACGCTAAGATGATGAAGAAGAAGATCATTAGGAAAGTACATGGAATTAAATAGTCACTGTAAGTAGGTGTAATTTTCGAATTTATTGTTAACTAGCGGCTGACCGCAACGTCGTTCGCGTGTAGTTAGTTATTATGCTCGGCTCCTATTGGTCGCAGCGTAATGTTATATAGCCCAAAGTATTCCTGGGTTAATGGGCTATCAAATGCAAAAAGAATTTTTTAAATCGGACTAGTGGTTCCTGAGATTAGCGCGTTCAAACAAACAAACAAACTCTTCAGCTTTATATATTAGTAGAGATATTATGTTGACCCACTGCAGGACGAGACCTGCTTCTCCCTCTTGCACACGTTTTCTCGTGATGATAATTCTTAGGTTTGAAATGCTCGACACTTCAATGACGTCCTATCTTCATATCATCTACTGCTTGACTCTTTCCAAGTTACAACATAACCATATCACTCTAATCTACCAGCACCCTAATACCGTAACACACTATTGCTGTCAATTTTTTTTTTTTTTTACATGTTATAAACCAGCGCTTGACCGCAATCCTGCCTGATGGTAAGCAGTGACGCAATCGTTGATGGTAAAGCGCACTAGTTTATTAAGAGCCTATTCACTCTAGCCTTGAAGACACTCAAATTGTAGTCCGACGGAAACACCGCCGCTGGCAAATTGTTCCAGTCCCTCGATGTACGCGGTATAAAGGAGGAGGCGAAATGCTTCGTCCGGATCGTAGTGGTGTTAACAACGTAAGGGTGGAAACCAGCCGTACGACGGGTCGTCCGCTGGTGGAACGGAGATGGGGGAATTAAATCATGCAATTCCCTCGCACACTCCCCGAAATGCATCCTATAGAACACCGAAAGGCTGGCTACTCTACGCCTGTGCTTAGGCTTTGGAGACCAACTCGAGTTAGATCAGGGTCACCAATCAGCCTCTTTGCACGTCTCTCCACTGAATCCAAAGTGGCAATTGGAATAATTTTGAAATATGTTGCTGATCCATTGCTCCGTATGTTCCAAAAATGTGTCTATTCAACAGCTTAAATAACGCAATGTTGCTGAACTGTCAAAATGAAACCCATTGCTACTGATAGTGTGTTACGTAATTACCCGGCTGGTACTGGTATCATTAAACTGTTATCAATGACAACCGGTCCAATATCCTACCGATAACACTAATTATCACCAGAATAAGGTTGATGGGTCTTTGAAATGAAATGACAGGTGAGGCAATGAAACTTAAGTTCTAATGACAGGGTTGGGCGCCAATTATAATAATGCCAGTTTTAAGGTCGTACCCTCACCAAATGACCTCGAGCGTTTGCTCCCTCTTCACCGCGCCCCACCTCTACAATACTTCGCAAAATATTACTAGCGCCGTCTGGCGGACGAAGTACTTACAAATACGAGTTAAATTCATAGACCACAGAAGTAACAGACATGGCACTTTTATTTTTGTTTATTGGTGCGCCCAAATACTTTTGGTTATTATAGACTGAAACAAATGTTGACGATACTTCATAATAAAAATTTTGCGTATTTTATTTTTTAACCGACTTCCCAAAAGTGTGGTTCTCAATTCGATTTATGTGTGCTCGCTGATAACTTTATCGTTAATGAACCGATTTTGACCATTCTTTTTTATATGAAAGAGTATGCTGCCTATGTAATCTCATTGTTACCACGTCAGTGTCGATAATGGAAATTCTAAGAAATTTAGGCCAATTATCGAAAATTGTAGGCATGCTTCGGGTGAAAACTTGATACTCGTATTTATATCGGATGATACTATAAAACCGTGAAGATTTGGGCCTGACCTGATGATGGAGATGACAGAGAATCAAGGGAATCCACATCGGAAGTAACTGTAATGTGTTTGGGCTTACTTAATTTGTATTGATTAGAGCTTTACAACTAAATATGTTATGACTGTAACTTCAGGGTTGGAAGTTAGTTTTGTAGATTGAAAGTTAGCTAAGTCAGATGGTCAAAGGGATAGAAAAATAATATAATAAAGGTTAATTTGTCATTATTTATTATTTTAAGGGAAAACGTAATTAGGGTCAAATAAATTTCTGCAGACAGGAAATCTACATAAAAAAAGATTTGATGTTTTTTTTTTTGGGCTCAGGCAAGACTGATATTATATTATTATTCTCGTTTAATAAAACAAATACGTAAATTGTAAAAAACAAAACTATCGTATAAAAATAAAGCCGGCCAAGTGCGAGTCGGACTCGCACACCGAGGGTTCCGCCATACAAACGTAGCGGTCTCCAAAGCCTGGAGCACAGGCGTAGAGTAGCCAGCCTTTTGGTCTTCTATAGGATGCATTCTGGTGAGTGTGCAAGGGAATTGCATGATTTAATTCCCCCATCTCCGTTCCACCATCGGACGACCCGTCGTACGGCGAGTTTCCACCCTTACGTTGTTGACACCACTGCGATCCGGACGAAGCGTTTCGCTTCCTCTTTTATACCGCCTACATCGAGGGACTAGAACAATTTGCCAGCGATGGTGTTTCCGTCACATTACAATTTGAGTGTCTTCAAGGCTAGAGTGAATAGGCTCTTAATAAACTAGCGCTCTTTACCATCAACGATCGCATCACTGCTTACCATCAGGCGGGATTGCGGTCAAGCGCTAGTTTATAACTTATAAAAAAAAGCGGTTTATTGATAAACAAAGTAGAAGTAAACAAAATCAACGAGAAATTGTCGCAAATTTTACTAATTTCGGTACACGTGCGAACAGCATCTAAGCGCTCGTGCGTATGGCGCACGGCTGCCGCTCGCTGTGCCGCGATACCCCTTCCCTTGATCAACCGCCTGCCTTCACGCCAACGGGCGGCTAGTTCTTGCGCGTTCTTTCGTTACTACTTACTCCCCCCGTCCCGCTTCGCCAGTAGGAAGCAAGCTGTCTGATAGTCATTGACAACAATAGGAAATTACAATTAATGTCTTTGAATATATTTATAAGTACTAAGTATAACGCCACTCCAGAACCTTGCCCTGCCCACTGCCACTTAAGTTTAGCGACTCGCAGAGCTATGTCGGTGACTTTGGTTCTTCTGCGGATCTCCTCATTTCTGATTCGATCACGCAGAGAAACGGAGGCGTGAAGTGTGAAGTGTGAGAAGTGGAGTGGCGGCCACGTACTGGAAGACGCAGCGTAGGGAGACCCCCAACTAGGTGGACCGATGACCTGGTGAAGGTCGCGGGAAGCCGATGGATGCGGGCAGCACAAGACCGGTCATCGTGGAAAGCCTTGGGGGAGGCCTTTATCCAGCAGTGGACATCTATAGGCTGAGGAAGGAAGGAAGGAAGTATAACGCAGGAGTTAGGACACATTTAGGTTATATACAGAACTACATTCACCAAAATATTTAGATTGAATGACGATTGTGTTGGTCTTTGTTTTGGTTTAACTAGTTACTGTGCCTAAAAATTTTAAAAGGTTTCGGGTTTTTCTGTTAGGTTACCTTAAGCTATTGTTTCATACCAAAATTCAATATTCAATGTCAGCGGGAAGTGTTTTTCTAGGTGGTAGGTCACAACATCAACCGCCGGCATAAGTTACCACCCACCAGACAAAGACATGCCGCCAAGCGATTCGTCGTGTTCCGGCATGATGTCTGGTGAAGCCGTTCAGAGGACGGGTCTGAGCAGTTGTGTTGCGATGTGTGCCGGGTGCGATGCGCCAGATGGTGTTGTGTCGGGAGTTTCTTCGTGGAGGGTAGCGGGATCCGAAGCACGGTTCTCCGCTGGCCGACCGCAGGTAGTTGGGGGCCCAAGTAGTGTGCCAGCCACATACAAAGGCTTTTGGCACGCTGGCCTTTTGAGTAAGCTTCCAGCGTACGGCATTTCCCCTAGCCTGACTGGCTGGGTAAAAGACTTCCTGACTGAACGGTCCCTCCGAGTTGTTGTCGACGGATGCTCTTCTGAGCCCATGTCAACTAATGCCGGTGTTCCTCAGGGGTCTGTTCTCTCTGCAACTCTGTTTCCTGCTGCATATTAACGATCTGCTGATGCCCGGTATCTATGGGTATGCAGATGACAGCACAGTTGTAGAGAGATACCTGCCGGATGCTCGGGCTAGTAGGGAATCAATCCGGTCCGAAAGAGAGGCCATGGTTGAGCGAACGAGTGTTGCACTGCAGGCAGTCTCCGAATGGGGCAATGCCAATCTTGTAGCTTTCAATGCCGCCAAAACACAGGCGTGTCTTTTCACCGCCAAAAGGAGCCCGTTCACCTTGGCCCCTGCTTTTCGGAATGTGTCCTTGGAGTGTTCCGACCGCCTTCAGCTCTTGGGAGTTGAGATTTCCTCGAACCTTAACTTTGGGCGGTTCATTGAGTCCAAGGCCAGGGTGGCTGCCAGGAAGCTTGGCGTTATCGCAAAGGTCCGGCAGTACTTCACACCTGGGCAGCTTCTAATGTTATACAAAGCACAGGTCCGTTCGTGTGTGGAGTACTGCAGCCACATTTGGGCTGGTGCTGCCAAGTGTCACCTGGCCACTTTGGATTCAGTGGAGAGACGTGCAAAGAGGCTGATTGGTGACCCTGATCTAACTCGAGTTGGTCTCCAAAGCCTAGAGCACAGGCGTAGAGTAGCCAGCCTTTCGGTGTTCTATAGGATGCATTTCGGGGAGTGTGCGAGGGAATTGCATGATTTAATTCCCCCATCTCCGTTCCACCAGCGGACGACCCGTCGCACGGCTGGTTTCCACCCTTACGTTGTTAACACCACTACGATCCGGACGAAGCGTTTCGCCTCCTCCTTTATACCGCGTACATCGAGGGACTGGAACAATTTGCCCGCGGCGGTGTTTCCGTCGGACTACAATTTGAGTGTCTTCAAGGCTAGAGTGAACAGGCTCTTAATAAACTAGTGCGCTTTACCATCAACGATTGAGTCACTGCTTACCATCAGGCAGGATTGCGGTCAAGCGCTGGTTTATATGTAAAAAAAAAAAAAAAATATTGCTAAATCAGTGTGCTAGGAATAGAGAGATAATATGCATGTGTGACAATAAACATTAGGTTCTATAGTTAGTTTCACAGTGTCACAAATTTTGAGGACACGGTTGGCACAGTGGTTAAGGAATTGACTGCTGCACTGCGTGTCGTGGATAGGCTCTTAATAAACTAGTGCGCTTTACCATCAACGATTGCGTCACTGCTTACCATCAGGCAGGATTGCGGTCAAGCGCTAGTTTATAATATGTAAAAAAAAAAAGAAAAAAAAAAGGTCGCCTGGGCACGATGGTTTGAGTGTTGAGCATTTAAGGTCCGCTGGTGTACATTTGCCTAGGCTACTCGCTATGTTCTTCAATTTTTGTATGGGTCACTCTTATCTGCCTGACGATCTCGTACGAACTGTTGTGATTCCTATTGTTAAAAAGAAGACCGGTAATTTGATAATGGGCTAGAATGTGGGGTAACGCAGGGGGGGTTGACCTCGCCCAGCCTTTTTAACTTGTACATAGATCGGCTGGTTGGTGAGCTGAGTAGCACTCTGGTTGAATGTTCTGTTGATGGCAAAATGATTATCAACATAAGCTATGCTGATGACATGGTGCTGCTCAGCCCATCAATCTGTGGACTAAGGAAGTTAGTGGCTATGTGTGAAAGGTATGCGGGGGCCCATGGCTTGAGGTATAATGCCACTAAAAGTGATATTATGGTATTTAAAGTTCGTAATAATACACCCACGAATATACCACCGGTGATGTTACAAGGAACACCATTAAAAGTGGTCTCTCAATTTAAATACCTCGGTCATGTGGTGACGGATTCTCTCACAGATGACCAGTATATAGATAGGGAGCACTGAGCAGGTAAAACTGACGCTCTTTAGAGCTTACTGCCAGTCGTTTTACTCGTGCAGCTTGTGGGTTAGGTATACGCAAAAGGCTTACAACGCTCTGCGCATCCAGTATAACAATGGGCTGACGATGTTGTTGGGGCTGCCTTGGTTTTGCAGTGCATCAGGCATGTTCGCGGAAGCGCGAATTGATGACTTTTATGCTATCATTCGCAAACAGTGTGCTTCGATGTTGCGGCGATTTCGGGGCAGCCCGAACAGTATCCTAGCTACACTGGCGGACAAGGTCGACGGACCTTTTATTAGGCACTGGGCGGACAGACATGTGCGTGCACATATTCATGTCGCCAACTGATCCTCTTTTATTCTGTTTCTGTTTCACTAACATAGAATAAGTTTTTTACTAACAACATATGGGCCCTGCCTGAAATAAAATGTTTGAATTTGAATTTGAAAAACAATATTTTAATATTTTATGTAACTTCAAATTTATCATTTTCGCAATTTTTCCTTTATCTGTCTGTTATGACGTTGCTTCGTGCCGAATTTCAAGATTCTGAGTTCACGGGAAGTACCTTGTAGGTTTTGATTTCCTAGCGTATGACGGAAATTCGTCTAAGGTGTCAGTATAAACTGCTGTATCTTTTGATCGCGTTAACTTAGAAGTTTGATTTTTTCACTGCTTAAAGGGACAATAGACCTAGGTATTTGGTATAAATTTCAATTTGATACCTTCATTCGTTCGTGAGAAATAAGGTAGTAAGTTTCATTTTATTAAAATATTTTTATTATATTATATAACTAAAAAAATGTGATTTTCGCTATTTTTCCTATGTTTGCATTCTAAGACAATGCTTCGTGCCAAATTTCAAGATTCTAAGTTTACAGGAAGTATCCTGTAGGTTTTGATTCCCTAACGGTGACGGAAATTCGTCTAAGGTGTCGGTATAAACTGCTGTATCTTTTGATCGCGTTAACTTAGAAGTTTGATTTTTTCACTGCTTAAAGGGACAATAGACCTAGGTACTTGGTATAAATTTCAATTTGATACCTTTATTCGTTCGTGAGAAATAAGGCAGTAAGTTTCATTTTATTAAAATATTTTCATTATATTATATAACTAAAAAAATGTCATTTTCGCAATTTTTTCTATATTTGCATTATATGACAATGCTTCATGCCAAATTTCAAGATTCTGAGTTTACGGGAAGTATCCTGTAGGTTTTGATTCCTTTGCGAGTGTCGAAAATTTGTTGAAAATATCGACATAATCAGCTGTATCTTTTGATTAGCTTGGCTTAGAAGTTTGATATTTTCACAGCTTAAAGGGACAATAGACCTGAATATTTCATGTGAATTTCAGCTTGATACGTCCACGCGTTCTTGAGATAAAGTGTCTTGACAGACAGACAGACAGACAGACAGACGGACAACAAAGTGATCCTATAAGGGTTCCGTTTTTTCCTTTTGAGGTACGGAACCCTAAAAATAAATACATATACTATAATATTATTTACACAAAGCTTCCTTTTGCAGAAAAATAATAAACATCTGACTAATACAATATCCGGTCAGACTGGACGCTGACGGAAGCATATTTGGAAAAGGCCTGCAAGCAAGCGACGTATTTCGTTTGCTTTAATTCCTATAAGACCACAATGAAAGTATGAGCATTTCTAGAAATAACGCAATGAAATAACAACTTAAATTTAGTCTCTTGATTTTAATTGATTTTTGCATAAGCATGACGAGTAGGTAGTGTTTGTACTATGTTAAAGTAAAGTGTTGTAAATTGTTGAGGAATTCCCTCGACTGTCTATGGGCTTCATCATCAGATCTATTGTAGACCTTCATTTAAACCTATATGTGTGTAAAGTTTTCATCAATATAAATGAATTAAGTCCAAACACAAGGTAACTATTGTAAACCTTTGAGGAGTTCCCTTAACTGGCCATTGTCTTCATCATCAGAGCTTTAATGACAATCACATCTCATTTAGGTGTAAAGTTCTTATCAATATAAATTTATTAAGCACAAACATGAGGCAGCTGATGTGAATCGTTAAGGAGATCCCTCGGCTGTCTCCCGGCTCCATCATCAAGTCCGAACTTTACTAAATTCCTAGGCGCCCCTATGATTTTTTAAATTTCTCCTAGGTTTCCTTAGTCTTCCATCATCAGACCCTAATTTCCTTAACATGAGACTACCTTGAAGATATAATCTTTCTAATTTAAAAAGCTATTGCATAGCATTTTTTATCAACTTATGCAATAGGGTATTTGACTAAAAAACCTAATTAGTCCGTCAGTCAGATTTCCAAAAAATACTCATCATCATCATTTCAGCCGAAAGACGTCCACTGCTGGATATAGGCCTCCCCCAAGGGTTTCCACGACGACCGGTCCTGCGCCTCCCGCATCCAGCGGTTTCCCGCGACCTTCACTAGGTCGTCGGTCCACCTTGTCGGGGGCCTACCCAAAAAATACTAGACACATATTTTTTTCTTTTTTCATATAAACAAAAAATGAAGACGACACAGTGCTTTGAAAACTCGTGTGACATCACTGCACGCTACACTTTTTAGCGGCCAGTGACGTCACCAACCATCACTCCTGATCTTTGATGCCTATTATACTTGTCAATTTTTATTGATTTGATAAAACAAAATATACGAAATGTAAAACGTATATAATAAACCTATCCAATATTTTTCTATAATCTGAATGACGGACTAATTAGTTTTTTTTAGTCAAATACCCTATTATTTATATTATAGTAAAGTTATCCGCAAACAAACATAAAAAACATATAACCTCCTCCCTTTTGAAATCGGTTAAAAAAACGCCAAAATGAACATCAATAACAAAGACACTTTATGATAGTATTATACTCTATGCGACATGCGGTGCGTGAGCGAGCAAGCAGATGCTTTCTCGCTCACGCGCCGACCGCTATGCTAGCGGACCGCGCGATGACGAACGACACGGGTTCCCCCTTCGAGAGCTTGTGGCATACTGAATCTCAATAGCTCGGGCAAGAGAAATGATGGGGAATACGCTCAGATTGTTGAATAAAATTTTTGTTTAGGTCGTTTTAAAAAAATATTTCTACAATAATGTTCGTCATGAAATTGCCTATCCATTAGTGTAAGAACGAAATCTAAATAATGCTTACTTTTCGAGGAGATGCACGTTTTTGATAATTATTTCTCTTGACAGAGGTTTCGTTGTGAAGGAATTATTTAAACATTATGCTTAGTAAAAAAAAAAAAAAAACTACAATTTTAGAGCCAAGATTATGGAAAAAAATTATGTATTTTTAATAAGTTGATATTTCTTTTGGATAAAGAGTAGATAGCTCCGAAAAACTACATAAAAACGGGCTGCGGTGTGTTTTTCCTCTGGAGCCGCCTTAATAGTAATGGGTTGGGGACTGTATGAGTGGTAATAGTTATTATCGCCTTTATAACTACCACACGCCTTCCTTTATTAATAGTTGAGGTGCCTGCTGTGATAGGAGCTGTAGACTGATTATCCCTATTAATATTATAAATGGGAAAGTGAGTTTGTTAGTTTGTTTGTTTCGCTTTCACGCCTTAACTACTGAATCGATTGCATTGAAATTTTGCAGATTTAAAGTAGAAAGTCCGGATTAAATAGGGTACTTTTTATCTCTGAATAAATTATGTTCCCGAGGCGAGCTAGTGTAATATAACTGTCGATTGTTTTTAAAATGTCAGTGAAGAGCAGAAACTAATTTGTAGTTCGTCCCACAGAGTTCTCTGAGTTGGCCAACTATAAAATGGAATATGTAAAGTAATCGCGTCTTACGTGTACATAGTTCTCAGTGTGTTTAGACATTACAAAGACATCGAAACTTCAACATAGACTCGAGAATCTAACTATATATTATGGTAATTGGATGTATGCGTTTATATGTTTTGTTATATAATTTGTGTAACTAGATTAAAGATTTTTGTTTAACTTTTTTCACATTAACCAAATACTTACCATCTAATCTATTTATCACCTTTGGTTGACTGCCAGAGAATGCCTGAAGCAGCCGCCCTTTGTACGTTTTTTGTACGAAAGTTTAAATAAATAAATGTACCTACTTAGACTATAGAAGGGTGTAGCAGGTGACATACACAAAGTTATTTTTTGTTTATGCAAAACCCAAATGTCCAGATTTTTTTATGTAAGGAATCTATGTACATAATTTCAAAACTGTATCATGAAAAATCACAAAGTTATGAGCTTGTTATCTTATCTGGTTGTCTCAACAAAAATATGCTCAACGCACCGTTCGCACGCCTGCGGCTGCGTTGGCGCGGCGCGGGGGACCTTAGCTCACTATGCCCCTAGAGCTCTGATCTACCGCCAGCTGTGTTGTGTGATCGGTAATCACACTGCAACAACTTCTAAATATATTACAGAAAAAAATATGACATGTAAAAATGATTGGAATCGATTCAGTTGCTAATTCTGAACAAACTATATTCAGGTTTCGAATAAAAAAATAACATTGTATACATATAGTATTTTTGGTAAAATATAGATTTAAAAAAAAACCAGCCAAGTGCGAGTCGATTTCTCACACGATGGTTTCCATTATCATTCATATCATTATCAATGCAAAATAAAACTGAATCTGAACAAACTATATTCAGGTTTCAATAAAAGAAAAAATATCGCTTTAAAGCTCTCTCCAGGCGCATTTAAGTAATTATATTCATCACCACTGCTCTTGAAACGGCATGCCCTAAAATCAATATATCCTAGACTTGTGACATCCACTTAATAGCCCACTGGTAGATTATGACTCACTCCCACTCACAAGAAAAAGGTCCCAGTAGTGGGAACATTAGAAACTTTGTATACTAGTATCACAGAAATATATATTACTAGCTTTCCGCCCGCGGCTTCGCCTGCGTGGAATTCGGTTAAATCGCGTTTTTTAGATTGCCGTCGGGAATATCAATTTTTTTTTCAATAAAATGTAGCCTATGTCCTTTATCAGGGTCTAAAGATTGTCTGTGCCAAATGTCATCAAAATCGGTTGAGATGTTTAAGCGGGAAAGCGTAACAGACAGACAGACAGAGTTACTTTCGCATTTATAATATTGGTATGGATGATGAATACAGTCGTCACTTACACCGATTTCGAGAGACGAATGTGCCGGAGTAGTGCTGAAACATAAATAATACCACAATGCTAACTTCAAAATGGAATCCTTCACAACTGGTACACATTGATATCATATATCACACATAGATTGAAGTCAACAAACAATAATAAAGTGTGAATTGTAAAACTAAGGCGAGGACACACGGCATGTATAATGCAGTGAAAGATTCATTAACTACCATTACGTGTAAGCCCTGCATTGTTTCAGTCGGCGCTAATACGGGGATTAGGGTGGCTACACCACTGCTACTATGCGACATGTGGCTAGCTTTAGTTGCTCGTTCAATGTAAAATATGAGATTATGTTTAATATTTGAGCTTGTCAACGCTATCAGGAAAACAATCTCATGCATAATATGGTAGCTCACTTTGATTTATTAGAAATGGCGTGAACCAGGTACGGTATACCTAATAACTTAACGAGTCTTACCTCACTTTGTTATTATAAAATTATCGAAACATTACGACCATGCTTCTTGCGGGAGTACGCGGTCTCCAAGCCGTCGTAAAAATCTAGTGAAAAGTTACGTGAAATTAGGCTGGGATGAGCTCTCAATAGTCTGATTTCACCTAAGTATACCTATATGGTAAGATTGTTACAAAATCGTACTTCTGTTACATATCAGATAGCAAGAAATAAAAATTAAATAGAAAGTGCAAAGACTTATGTGAGAAAATACACCAGTCGGTACACTTTTAAAATTAAAGCTCGGGAATACTTACGCAAGAAATTGGCAGATTCATCAAACATATAATTTATTCTTTTTCTCTATCCATATTTTTTTATCTCTCTCTACTATTTATTTTTTGTATGTATGTATTTATGTATTTATTATAATATTTTTTTTTGTGTTTCTCTTTTAACTTCTCTTTTATATCTTTGCACCTACCATGTTTTGTCTCTGCATCACCTTAAGGTAGACTGGTAGAAAATGCCTAAGGCATTAAGTCCGCCATTGTGCAATTTTTTTCATTGTGCATGAAGTTTTAATAAATAAATAAATAAAATAATAACAGGAAAGTGTACAAAAATGTCAGACAACTAGTGCCTGTCGCTGGTTTTCACCTGAACCTGTTGTGTAAGGTAATTCATTTTGCCGTGTGTAATTTACTACAACCTAATCCTTTATGTTTCAATGATATTTTATGTTGCTACCAACATAGTATTTTTAAACCAATAGACTTATGTAATGTTTTGTATATCAACGTTGCATTCGTTTTTTCCCGAAAAAATCGCAATTGAATATTACCAAGTGTTGTCATACGGGTTCTCGTGACTGTACTGAGCTGGAGTCGTCAGTACATAAGACGCCTAAACGACGTGAGACAGGATCTCGTGGGCCCTGTATAACGTTTCGCTGTTTTAAACCATTTGCATTTCTCGCTCGCTCCACGAATTGAATCATAATAGTAATAAAGGGAAATCCCTCGTGAAAAGATGGATTTCGGCTGGATTTGTTTCGTACTGAAATTACGTTTCTAAATTCAAGTTTTCTTTTTAAATGCAGATTTTGACGTGGGTGGTTAGAACCGCCTTGCGTTATTTAAAAAGGAAAGTCCTAGATTATTTCAAGAAAGTCGGTGATGAGTTTTTTTTTTATTTTTAGAGCCTACTTTGTGTCCCACTGCTGAGCAAAGGTTTCTCTTCCAAATCTCCCTGTGGTGTGTTGGGTAAAATGACACTAAACGCACTAAAAATTAACCAATAACCGGTACAATTGTATACCTACTAAGTGCCCATGAACTAAAACTGCACCGAAGACGCAGTAAAGTACACTAAATGTGGACCGAATGACCAAATGCGCACTAAATATGGAGAAAGATGTGTTTACAGGCGCACTAACTCTTACGCATCATACTTAAAAGAGATTACCGTAATCTTGTAAGTGGACAGCATCATGATCGTAACTATAGAGTGTATTTTTACCAACATCTCATACACGCGTCATTATACTTCAATCTATAATAAATCATCGCAGACCGCGTTTTCTAACAAGTTCATCAATAACTGGGCTAACACAAGAGATGCGTGGACGCAAATTGTTATTACAATTTGACGTCATTGAGTGCTGCCAGTATAGAAATATACAGAAGATTCAGGAAAAATATTGCTGTGATATGGAAATTGACGAATGCTTTGGTGAAATATACTTAATTTTTGATGGACTGTGTGAATGGTGAATCGTAGAACCGATGGCGGATGGGGCAGTATGGTTCTGGAGTGGCGGCCACGTACCGGAAGACGCAGCGTAGGGAGGCCCCAAACAAGGAAGCGGGAAGCACAAGACTGGTCATTGTGGAAAGCCTTGGGGGAGGCCTTTGTCCAGCAGTGGACCTCAATAGCCTGAAGATAATACCATAATACCCACGCTTGGCAGACGGGTTGGGGATCGCAATAATTGGTGTGAAACTGTCTATGGAGTGTCTTATTTTACCAGGATTAAACTAAAATCTAATCTTCTATCCCTTTTTAATGAAACAGAAGGAAAAAGATGCATTTAATTTAAAAATCAGTTTAGTTTGTAGATAAGAGAATCGGCGCCTATACAATATGTTAAGAAAACCCTGTCCGACCCGTATGGATGATGAAGGTTAGGTAAACACTTGACCAAATATAATATAAAATTTTACATAATCATCATAGTAACAATACTAATGAATTTTTAAATAATCCTTTTTTCCGGGGAATTAATTCCAATTTCCCCGAACCTTGGTATTTTTAAAAAAAGTGACAACATCGGTATTATTATAAGCGAATAGCGACGCGACCACGTCACAGGTGCCGCGTGCCCTGCACCCCGCCGCCCGCTGAATGGGGTGCTAACCACACATGTTTTAAGTTACCTCTTTTTGCGAAATAATATTTATTTTTTTAGGGGGATTTTTTTTTAAAGTTTTGCCTGTCTTTGTGGGCATTATTAGAATCAGTTATCGATACCTAACAACACCTTCACGGATCGGACAGGGTTTTCTTTACATATTGTATATACAGCTCATTCCAAGCGTTCACTGTTAGTTGACAGAATCGATCGGCATTTTGGGCTGATCCTTTTGCACCTTATCACTTAATGTTACTTCGCACTGCGATATTTTTCAATAAAGTGTTTGGTGATGGGCTGCTGATATCGATAATATTGAGTTACATAGGTAACACGTATACAATAAGTGATGTTATACCTAATTGTTTTAGCTTTTTAAGCAATGGTAAAATGGCCTATCAGTATTCAGTCATCAGTATGTACTCGGTGGTAGGCCATAACATCGGCTGCCGGCAGCAGTTACCACCCACCAGACAAAGTCTTGCCGCCAAGCGATTCGTCGTGATCCGGCATGATGTCTGGTGAAGTCGTACGGAGGACGGGTCTGAGCAGTTGTGTTGCGATGTCTACCGTAATATATCTAGCTTGTATTTTCCGAGGAGTTGAGCAGAGAATTACCTACTTATAATTTAACCACATAAGTTTTGGGTATTATGGATTGCTACATAATAAGGGTTTCATTTTACTCAATAACTGTGTTGGCAATCGCTGCATATAAAAGACTGGCATTCAGTTACTTTTGGTTAGACAGGCCGCCGAACCCCTCCACAGTTGGGTAAATGCTTGGCAATTGTGTGCTGACCTTTCTTAATATGTACATAGATATATCATAGTCTTGACAGCCTCCGTAGCGTACCGGTAGCGGACGCGGCCGCTGCGTAAGGTGGTGCAGGTTCGATCCCCACACAGTGCATGTATTTGTATGCCTGAATATGAATATTTGCACTGGTCTGGTCGTGCCTCGGAAAGCACGTTAAGCCGTTGGTCCCGGTTGCCATACGAACATCTAGTGGCAGTCGTTACGGGTTGTTGGAGCCCTCAAAAGTCCAACAATTGGTCTAACTGCAATGCTTCGATGTCGCCTTCGGGCTGTGGAGGTCAGACGGCAGTCGCTTCACGGAAAATGTCGAAGTTTAGCCATATCAGCAGTTGGACTGGTAAAGCGGACGCCAGACTCCAAAGCTGAAAAGGCTCGGATGCGACTGGGATTAACGCTTGGATGATGATATACCATAGTCTAATGTTTAAAAAAGTAATCATACTTGTCGTACGTATCCGTCCACAATGTCGTGATGATGACGAAGCGTTTCCTTTTATACCGCATATCTACATCGAGGGACTGGAACAATTTGCCTGTCAAGGCTAGAGTGAATAGCCTCTTAATAAACTAGCGTACTTTACCATCAACGATTGCATCACTGCTTTCCATCAGGCGAGATCGCAGTCAAGCACTGGTTTAAAATGTAAGAAAAAAACTTTTCTTCTCTGCGCTCGCAGTAAAAGTTAAATACTTACTTAACCCAAGCGCAGTTCTTTCTAGATTTAAATAAGTATTATCTTCGTTTATACTTCTGCTCTTTATAAAATTTCAAGCTGTGTTGTGTAACTGCATTAAAAGATAAAGACCGCTTGGTGCTCTCCTTAACGAGAAAAAATAATGCAAATGGTAAATAAAACTACAAGTACAGTAGTACTAAATTGTCTACATATATAACAACCATTCCCAACTGGTAAGATCATCTAATAAGACCACCCTTAATTTATTTTTAACTTTTCTGTAATTTGAGATTTGAATTTACAAATCAGCAAATACCTGGCTTCGGTAACCTGTGCAAAAGAAGAAGTATACGCATAATGGAATAAGGTCAATGTAATCTTACTACGTAAATATCAGTAAAATTGTACTATACTAACAGGCAAAGTTGAGTGTTTTAGATCTCAACAGAGATAAACATGGTCCTAAGTCCTAATTTCATGTTTATCTGCCCATTTCTTTGTATTTCCAATTGTGTAGGCTGGTCTAAAAGTAATTTGATCCAAACAAATCGGAGATTTCCATTGTAAAATTAACGACTTCTATTAGGAGAACCTTTCGAAGAAATTCTTTTATATTCAAGACAAAACAACAGAAAAACTAAAACGATTTCTAAAAGAAATAAAACTCACGTGTAAGAAAAACGTGTTCAGCTTACAGATTATTATTAACTAAAGTGTTATAAAAAGAAGACACTGATTATATTCGCGCCATATTCATTCCCTGTCATAATTGTACGTAATACTTAACTATGGAGTAATTAATTAAATTATTGTAAGCAAAAGAAACTCCGATTAACTTATCAAGCCAGCTAAGTAAGCTGCATAAAATAGTGGAGATTAAATTCAAGATTCACTTTGTAATGTTGAATTAAATCTCGGATCCTTTTGTATGAAGTCTTGTGATTTGTGATGCGTTAAGAAGTGTTATTAGTCTTGCCTTCTTGCGCTGTACGGGGTGGAAATTTGAGAAAGATTATTAAGTTAGACTGTTAGATCCATCGTTAACTAAGCTGCGCGAGATGGAGACTTAAAATTTGATTATTTTTCTTATCAGAAGATTTTTGACTTCTGATGTTTTAGGTCTGATGTTTTAGGTACATAATCATATTAAGACCCTAACAGTTGGTGCCTTAAAGAAAAATAATCTAAGAATCGAAATTTCTCAGTCTTTTCTCTTACTTGAATTACTTTTCTTGAGTGATGATTTCATAACGTTTTCTAGATTCAGGTGTTTACTTCAACAGCTTATAGCATTTTGAACTTCTGGTAATATACTAAATACTTATTATTTTATAATTACACAACCGTAAGAAGTGGATCAGAAAACGGCATTTTCCCCATAACTCTACGTTTAGTTAATGAAGCTGTTTGATATAAGAACCCACTCCATTTTCGGGCATATTGAACCACACCAATAAAACTATGTGGAATTCATCAGGATGCAGTAATTGATACAGAATGTGTGCTAAACCAAGTTTTGGATACTAAAACAAGCCTTATTCCGAACTTCCGATTAAAATTAAAATCTCAATAAATTATCATTTTGTAATTAGATATCTCGAACACTTCTTTGCCAAACAAACTTTAGTTGACATTCATGAATGTCAAGTAAGGTTATGTCATGTTCTTTGGCACAAGTAATTAGCAATTTTAATGAAAGCATCATATTTTTTGGAGATTTTTTGTAAGATCTTGCATAATTATTCTATGCCCTTTAGTGACTTGAAGAAAGTGTTGTGAAGAGAGTTTTGAGTGTATGTGGATGGCAGAAGGAAGATAAGGGGAGAAGAAGAGGTTATGGTGAAAGAGATGATGATTAATTATATAGCGCCGACCTTAAAATAAATGGAGATAAACAGAGAAGAATGATGATGGCCCTTAGGTCTTGAAGAGAGGATAAAATGGCATTCAATTCATTTTGATTTCAAAATTCATTGTGGATGATTTTACAAACATTTAACTTAGGCTTAAACATTTTACCTTCTATAGGTATATAGGAGTGATTCCGAGTCTAGTACAATGTTCTAAACACATTGCCAAGTTAAGAACATTGCCACATTGAATAGTTAAGAATCTTCTTGTCAAAAAAGTTCTTCCGGTTCTTTGTTCTTTGTGGCAAGAAGATTCTGGACTCTAAAAGAGACTGCGATATCAGCTTATTTCAACCCTTTTTTAACAGTCATATAGAAAACGCCGACCTCATTTAGGAGTTGTAAAATTGTTTATACAAACCTACTTAGGTATATATATATAAATTCATCATCATCATCATCATCATCTCAGCGTATAATCCCGGTCGCATTTGCGCCTTTCGCGTTGGAGCCCGGGGTCCGCTTTCCTACTAATACACCTCCATTTCGCACGATCTCTGGCATCCCGTGGTGTGAGATTGTATAGATATAAAAATTATTTGAACAAATAAGAATTCACCAAAGAGATACGTTATAATAATTAATATCATTCTATAATAGGGATGTATCCAAGGTATGAAAAACAAAAAAATAATTCGTCCGTCTTATAGATAATAAAAAAATTAAGACCCGTATTTTTTATTTTGTCGAAATTACCAAAAACTACTGAGATATAGCGTATTAAAGTTACGGAGTGGGGGCTAATTACGTCACGCCGTGGTATATTTTGTACCACGACGTGACCTCATGCGACATTTCAAATGAATATATCTTCCTAAATATTTGAATGAAAGAAAAAATAAAAAATACGTGTTCAATATTTTTTATAAATCTATCTGATGGACATTAAATTATTTTTTAGGATACAACCCAATTGTTGGTAATGCGAACATAAAGTTCATCTTATGTCAAGTTGGTGATTTGTGTTGTTGAGTGGGTGAAACTGAAGCAAAGTTTATCAGTCTTTCACTAAAATATTGTGGAGATCCTTGGGGGAGGCCTATGTCTAGCAGTGGACATCTTTCAGCTGAAATGATGTTTTTTTTTAATATTTATAAACTAGTGCTTGACTGCAATCCCGCCTGATGGTAAGCAGTGATGCAATCGTTGATGGTAAAGCGCACTAGTTTATTAAGCCTATTCACTTAAAAAACTTAGGAATAGCAAGGATGACAGCAGTTGAGCGAGGTGATGCAATGTTAAACCTAAGACCAACACGACCAAAAGATGCTGCGCTAGAGGGAGATTGATCTGGAGACTCTCCACGACCAAACTCCCGCCACAACAACATTTCACGCATCGTACCCGCCACACAACGCAACACAACTACTCAGACCCGTCCTCCGTACGGCTTCACCAGACATCATGCCGGAACACGACGAATCGCTTGGCGGCAAGACTTTGTCTGGTGGGTGGTAACTTCTGCCGGCAGCCGATGTTATGGCTTACCACCGAGTGAATGATGATGACACTAAAATAACTTTATGCATATTTAAAAATGAATGCTAAATGAGAGTGTATTAAAACGGCATAAACATTCAGATATTATGGTATGTTATAAGTTTTTTCACTACATCCTTAGTCAATGTTGGTTCAGTGACACCAAATATTGTTAGTTTCTTTTAAAAAAAACAAGGCAATAAACTCGTTGACAACAACACTGATGAACCAAATGTAATTAATTATCGATAAAACGATTTCCCATCGACTAATATCCCCTCACTACGCCCCGGGAGGTTATTATCGCCCGCATACCCGGTCAACGAACTCAATGTGTTGCTGCCGCTTAGCCAACATTTGTGCCAATAATTTCAGCCAACCTTTAAACAGAACGGCTTCAAGATGAAGTAATAAGCCTATTGGCCCAAATGTCGGTTATTGGATATTTCGATGTATCGCGAATCCGCCCACATACTTAATTTACCAACATTACATGTAGTACATTGCGAAAATAAACAAACTTATGAAAACCTCCGAAGGTTCGATGAACTGCCCTCGTCTTAATAATATTATGTACCGTAGTGAGGAGCAGGGTAGGTCAACGTAACTTCATTACAATAATATTGCACCTTGTTTCTACTGACGACAGCAGATCAAGCTACCCAAAATTGTCAAGTATTCCTAATCAACCTTGAGCCTTAATGCTTTAGAGATAAAGTTGATAATCTAATAAAGAAATTTAAAAGATTGTTGTATCTTGATGTACTGTCGTCTGTACATTGCGATAAAGTTGCAACTTTGTTTTAGAACAGGTTTCTGGCTTTACACTGCTATGTCTTCGTTTAAGTAATTTGAATGGTATGTTACCGCATTTAGACGATGTAGTTTTATTTTTATTTTTTTTATCACCAGTCCCTGCGCCCGGTATAATATGAACTTTCTGGTGAACTATATGATAATTTACGTGGTGGGTTTTTACGTGGTGGCCTAGTAGTCGTGGTGGCCTAGTGGTTAAAACACCAGCCCCTCAAGTATGAGTGTGCGGGTTCGATTCCAGGTCAGGCAAGTACCCATGTAACTTTTCTAAGTTATATGTACTTTCTAAGTACCCTATATTTTGGACACCAATGACTGATTAAAAGGTGAAGGAAAATATCGAGGAAACCTAGACTTTAAGTCTGAAATCGCCAACCCGCATTCAGCAAGCATGGCGATTACGCTCAATAGTTCTCTGTGTTAGAGGAGAACAGGTCTCCTCTAAGCCCAGCAGTGGGACGATTAAAAGGTTGATGATGATGATGATGGTAGGATAATTAGGTGAATGAGGTAATCGTCTAAGTAGGTGTATTAGATGGGCGAACCATGGGTAACACAAGCAATTATGCCAAACTTTTAACCAGTGTAATTCAGCGGTCATTGGTAGTTTATTTTTAGCACAGCGGGGTAATTGCACCAGGGGTAGGTCGCGGGAAACCGCTGGATGCGGGAGGCGCAGGACCGGTCGTCGTGGAGATCCTTGGGGGAGGCCTATGTCCAGCAGTGGACGTCTTTCAGCTGAAATGTAGATGATGATGATGGGGTAGTTGAGGAAATTGTCTATCAATAGCTATAGCTGTCTAACCTACGGATTATATGATATAAAGTTGACCTTTGTTTTACTTGGTATTACGATAATTTGAGATAGAAATAAAATTAAAAAAGGTAATAAAATATTTAGTTTATTACTTATGTAGATAATAAAGAAATAATTGCATACTACCTATATTAAAATCCTGTAATAATATACCAAAAAATATACACATACAAATAATTTGTATGTTGTTGTTCTTATTATGTTAAAACTATTAGGTATTATTAAGTTGCCCTAATCGAGCCTAACCTTTATTATAGGAACTACATAAATTCACACATGAATCCTCATCATCATCAGTCCCTACTCGTCCACTGCTGGACATAGGTCTCCTTCATAGCACGCCAACAAGCCTGATCCTGAACAGTTCTCCGCCAGCCACTACCAGCCACCTTTTCGATGTCGTCGCTCCATCTCGCCCAAGGGCGCTACGTTTGCCGAGACGCGGCAGACATGAATGCGATAAAGAAATTTGATTTGATTTGGTTAGAACTAAATTCTGCTCCAAAAACGTCGTTTCCTGTCATGTTCCTACGTAGACCAGTTATCACGTGAACGTCAGTAGCATGCAGCACCCCGCTGCGATTCGACCCCATAGTGAGACATGTTTCAGTTCCGTTCCATCTGTTGTGTCGCGTGCCCTTTCTATTTTACGTAGGCAATTGTTACGTCGATATTTACAGGTTTATTTTTAGACTTGGATTATTATAGATTGAACTTTTTTTTGTTTTTGAAAAGGTCAATAGAATACAAGAAAATTGTTGGATTAATAATCTTTACTGGCTATGCCCCGCGGTTTTAAACTAATGGAAATATTCAGATAAAAACTATTCTGGTTATAAATATAAAACATGGGTGTCCCAAATTCAGATAATACATTTGTACTTACAAACTTTCACGTATAATATTACTAGGATTTATTACTGATGGCCAACATTGTGATCCGTAGGCAAACATTCTTTTGTTTGAATGTTCACACGAGTAATTATTCAAAGTTCTCACGACGTCAATAAAACTAAATAAAAAAATTTTAATCTCCTGCCTCCATTTCGTTTTTCAATCATTAGGGGTCAAAGATGCCGAAATAATGAAAATAGAAATAAATATTCTCTAATGAACCAATCCAGCAGGAAATATTTTTTCACTTTTTATTAATATACAGATCAGAGGTTTCATTCCAAGTGAAAGATGTCAAATAAAAGAGGAAAGTACAAACAGTGAAGCAAAAAATCACGAAGTTCGTCAAACGTGAATATCAGTAAAAAAAAAAACGAAACAATTTGAACGACAAGCAATAAATAAAGATTGAAAAGAAACCTCTTTATAGACAAGGGAATAGGTTTTTAATAGCCGCCATCCCTCTCTGTTGACATAACTAGGGTATAACTAGGGGCTATGAGGTTGATTTGAAAGCTTCAATTTCTCTACGATTTAAAGTTTTTTTTAACAGGAAAACGGGTATGTTTAACTAGCGGCCGCCAGCGACTTCGTTCGCGTGGAGTTAGTTATGCTCTGCTCCTATTAGTCGCAGCGTTAATGTTATATAGCCTAAAGCCTTTCTGGATTAATGGGCTATCCAACGCAAAAATAATTTTTCAAATCGGACCGTAGTTCCTGAGATTAGCGCGTTCACACAAACAAACAAACTCTTCAGCTTTAAGTATATGTATAATATTATAGAGTACAGATAAACGCTTAAACTATCATCACGCCCATATTTCCAAAGGGACAGGCAGAGTTTATAGAACAATTTGCCAATTATACGTGTCCAAGAGTTGGGGGAAAGTCTATGTTTTTAAACTAATCAGAGTATTCGAATAGGAATAGCTGATTTTTTTTAGAGAATTTTGCCCTATATTGGAATTTCTCCTGTATTAAGGGTACGTTTACAAACATATAAACTGCACATACACAAACTACCATAGCAAAGCATAGCCGAACTCACCTGGTAAAAATTAAAAAAAACTAAAAAAACTTGCTTTTAAAAAATATCAAACTAAAAAGTTAAAAATAATTTAAAAAAAAAAAGCGTGAGGCGCTTTGTGCCATAATTTTTGTATATTAAGCGCCTCACGCTTTTTTGTTTTAATTATTTTTAACCTTTTAGTTTGATATTTTTTAAAAGCATGTTTTTTTAGTTTTTTAAACTATATTTCGAAGCTTGAAAGGCGACAAAAATTCGTAAATTGAGTTATATACACCATTCGAACCGCCAGTTTTTTCTGCGTCGTTTGGTGTATATAACTCAATTTACGAATTTTTGTCGCTTAGATATGATTGCCTTTCAGGCGTCGATTTATTTTCAACTTTTTAGTTCGATATTCTCTTTAAAAAAAAAAACAAACGAACGAACGTATTGAAAACGGTGAGACATTTTACAGTAATGAGCAGCTCACTCGTAGTCCAAAGAGTTAGAGACGGACAAACAAACAAACAAGTAAGCAAGCAAGAAAGCAAACAAGCAAGCAAGCAGACATACAAGTGAAGCTAATAAAAAGCATGTAAAAAGTAAACTTGTAGTGAAAGAAAGTAGAAACTGTACAAACCTACTTAAAGAAATACATGATTTTATTCATCATTTTCATTAATTTTTAAAGGCATTAAGAACAGGGTGTGAAGTTCACTCATCCTGCATAGAAAAAGAAGGATCCCCCAACCAGACGGGTCTTGAGTCTGATGGGCACTTGGTGTTAGGAAGCTGTATATGTATATGCAAGTTGCGCTGTAAACTTTGCTTGCGAGATGTAGAATTTGTGTGATCTTGTTCGCATGTGGCGTTTTATTAGAAAGTCCTCCCACTTACACAAATATGAGTTATATTTTTATACCTAATTGCACTTAGCTAAGGTGGTGTGTGGTAATGCAAACTTCCGTACGTTACCCGTCCTAATAAGTTTATGCAAGGTGCATCAACTATACAAGGTAATCTATATCATCCACATTGAAACCGATATTTTACAAAACCATACATATGTATGGCGTATAGCTGAAACTTGGCAGGACGCAGAAGGCTGTAGTGTTACCATGCAATCTGCAATGCTAATTTGTCTTTCGAAATACAATAAACACTGTGTTTAGATAACATGACAGCCGCCGTGGCGTAGCGGCAGCGAACGCGGCCGTTGCGCAAGGATTCGTGCGTTCGATCCCCGCACAGTGCAAATATTTGTATGCATGAATATGAATATTTGCACTGGTCTATTTGTGCTTCAGAAAGCACGTTAAGCCGTTGGTCCCGGATGCCTTACGAACATCTAGTGGCAGTCGTTACGGGTTGTTGGAGCCCTCAAAAGTCTAACAATTGGTCTAACCGCAATGCTTCGATATCGCCTTCGGGTTGTGGAGGTCAGACGGCAGTCGCTTCACGGAAAATATCGAAGTTTAGCCAAAATCATCAGTTAAACTGGTAAAGCGGACACCAGACTCTAATGCTGAAAAGCTACGTATGCGACTGGGATTAACGATGAGATGATGATGATGACTTGCTGGTATATCAGTTTGAAAAGTTCGATTTCTGGTGTCAATGTATTACAAATTCTTATAATAGATAGGATTAAAAATCCGTTCATATATTGTTTGATATCTTTCAAAGAATCCGTGTCCTTGGTATGTTATATACACGGAATAGTTGAATAATGCTTTATCTTTTCTGTGGTTATATACCTACCTTTTTTATCACACGTATATTTGTATAGTTATGTGATAGATAAACAAGGAAGATACGGAAGAAATGTCGAGCTGTCAAACTAGTTTTCAAGTTAAATCGAGCGTGATTTTAAGCGCCATATTTCTGTAGTGTTATCTCAACAAGTTTAATGATTTGTCTAAACTCATTTGACAACTTCTCAAATTAGCATAATGATATGTAAATCTGATCTGTTTCATATGATACAGAGCTAATTAGAAGTTAATGAATTGAGATATTGCTAGATTAGTTTTGAAATATTTATTTTGATGATTTTATTACTTTACTTATTATTTATTTTGATTTTATTTTGTTTTCTTTCAATTTAATTGATTTATTTTATATGATTTCGATTAATTTATGTTTGGTAATTCATAGAAGTTATTTGTCTAAAATTAATTAATTTATTATTATAATTAGTGGCCACAAAGACATGTGATTAAGTATTATAAGTAGGTAAGTATCTATAGTGCCTAGCCTGGGTTTGAACACACGACCACACTCGTAAGTTAGAAGTCCGATGCCACTGGGCTACCACTGCGTAGAGTACCTATAAACTATTCCAAACCAAAATACATTTCCTATTTTGTTGCCTAAATTTCCCTGTTCAAAGTTCAGCACACGTTTCGCCCGGTTCCCGATAACATCGTAATGCGGGCGCCGAAACGGTTTCTATACAGATGTCCACTTAACATAACAAACACCTCAATTTTTGATCAATACTGAGATATTTGCGAACGTAGGAGACTGATGTCCTTTTCGGCAATTTTTTAACCTTCGCCCCAAGCTGAGGTCCGTCCCCTACCCTTATGAACTAACTGGCTACACAATGTAGGGAGTGCTTTTAGTGTGTTGCCACTTAGTTTTTAAGTGTTATGCGTAAGGTGGCCCAGTTAAACACCCGACATCCAGATGGGTGGATATACTGTATAGCTACTAAAAGTACTAATCTTTTGTCCAATGTAAAGCTCTTGAGAGGGAAAATATTTGAGTACAAAGAACGCCATGCAGAATGCCTTGGAGTCTGAACCTAGAATACTTTTGCTGTGGCAATCTATTCGTCGTGTTCCGGTGTGATATCTGGTGAACCCGTACGGAGGACGGGTTTGAGCAGTTTTGTTGCGATGTGTGCTGGGTGCGATACGTCAAATGTTGTTGTGTCGGGAGTTTGATCGTGGAGGTTCTCCAGATCAATCTCCCTCTGGCGCAGCATCGTTGGTCGTGTTGTTGGGTTTAACATTGCATCACCTCGATCAATTACCGTCTTAATTCCTATTCACTAAGTTTTTAAGGGAATAGGTTTAATAAACTAGCACGCTTTACCATCAACGATTGTATCACTGTCTACCGGCGTGTGTAATCAGGCGGGATTGCATTTTGATTGATTGATTGATTGATTGCTAAATATACTTACACTGACACAAATAAATAAATACCTTATATATAAATTCCACTCTACGAGTTAACATTCCAATTTCAGCTCAATAACTTTTAATCCCCTCGTTATTTTCCACCAAAAGTACTTTAATTTTTCAAGCGCAATCCAGTACTAAAACACTCAGGTGTAATTAATTTTTCAATGTAAATTTATTAAAACACTATATTATTGACACTGAATACCGATCACTGAAGGTCGCACTGTACTGATAACGGACACTGTCTTGATAACGGGTCCAATTTAGGAAATTGACCCGTTATCAAGACTGTGTCCGTTACCAGTTCAGACCTAGGGGTCTAGAATAATTAATGTAATCTATACTAATATATAAATCTGAAGAGTTTGTTTGTTTGTTTGAACGCGCTAATCTCAGGAACTACTGGTTCGATTTGAAAAATTCTTTTTGCATTTGATAGCCTATTAATCCAGGCTATATAACATCACGCTGCGACTAATAGGAGCGGAGCATAACTAAACCACGCGAACGAAGTCGCTGGCGGCCGTAAGTGTTTAATATTTGTTGTTATTTTTAGAAAAGTTTATTTAACTATTTGAAGAATATTGAGGGCTGTGGGTAGAAGTTAAAACAATAACAGCCCCAGGGATCAATCAATTTGGGTAAGATCGCTTTCCGCGATCAGTCTGTGGTTGGGTCACTATCTTTAGATATCAAGGACATACCGTGTCTCGGAAAGCACGTTTAACTGTTGGGCCCAGATGACTTTCGTGGATCTTTGATACGTCGTCATGGCTTGTCGGAAGCCCGCCGGGAACAGTCTTATCAAGGAGTTTCTAATTCCCCAGTAACTGGATTTTGAAAGTCAGATAGAAGTTCCATATTAAATGTATATTATGGATTCGGTAAGACTAGAAACCGACCGCAAAGTAGTTGGTAAACTGCTAGGCTGATGATGTCATAATGAAATCCTCATTGGGTCTTTTTTCATTAAAATCTAAATCAAAAGTAATTTATTTAAATTAGGCTAAGAATCAACTTTTTGAACGTCAATATTACATAAGACAGTCCCCCAAAACACCAACCTTTTGCCACTTCCAAGTGCTTTCGCTGGGAAGAAAAAGTGGCGGAACAAACTCCCCAGCAGCGCAGCTGTCTATTCATTAAAAAAACACAAGACTTTACGCAATACTAACACAGAACATTAAATGAAACTATTCACCACATGCCAGCTAGCCACGTCAAAATACCAGCGAAGCAAAAAATTAATATAAAAATCATTCAAAATTAACATTCAAATAAGGAAAATCTTATTACCTATTAAATAAAAGCCCCTGGCATAAAGGGCGTGACAGCTCACATATTTATGCATTGTAAAAAAGACAATTATATGAACTCATATAACGTGTCAGTAAGGTAATTCTAGGATTCTAGCGTAGGACGCCCTTGGGCGAGATGGAGCGACGACATCAAAAAGGTAGTGGCTGGCGGAGAACTGCTCAGGATCGAGCTTGCTGGTGTGCCATGAAGGAGGCCTATGTCCAGCAGTGGACGAGTAGAGGCTGATGATGATGATGCTAATTCTGGAGAAAGAACACAAGCATTGACTTGAGTTAATCAGAGCGACCTGCTATTCTTATCATTTACAATCGTTTACAGAATAATAAGCCTTTGAACCCAGTTTGTATTTGATTTGTGCTTTAAATGCATTGTAAGGCAAGCTAGTCATTAAAATCTGAAGTCATTATTAGAATAACACTTTTCTAACTTCAAAATTACAAAAGACAGAACCCAAAACACCTGCCCTTGGTCACTTTCTAGTGCTTTTATTAGAAAGCAGAAGTGGCGGAACCAACTCCCCAGCAATACAGCTGTTTATTCGGTTACAAAAACTTGCCTCTATAGGTACAATATAGACATGCAAAGCATTCATTCATTATTCAGAGCTTACGCTTACAAACGTTGTCCGTATTCATATCTATGTGAAACATGCCGGCAGCTGGTCTGCATTAATTTTGTGACATTTTGTATGACACATAACAAATTTAGTGCTCATTTTAAAGCCGTCATGTCTACTATAAAACGTAAGCTTTTTATAATGTAAGTCATATAAAAACGTTGTGTGTGTAAGTATTCATTATCTATTATGAATATGTCACAACTTCTGAAGAAAGTTGAGAAACTGTACATAAGTTTATAAAGAACTACCAGACCTGATAGAGATTTTCGTTTCCATAGGCGTGCGTTAATCAGGTTAACGCCATCTACCGGATCTAATTGTAAATCTAAAGTATTCAGGGGATATAACACACATAAAGGGGACCAATGAACAAAGACTAGACAGATTTACCCGGAAAAAAGATTATGTGACAACAGAAAACATTCAACTTCAAAGTTGTAATAAATAAAATAAATAAATATTATACGGACAAATCACATAGATTGAGCTAGCCCCATAGTAAGTTCGAGACTTGTGTTATGGGATACTAACTCAACGATAATATATTTAGAATAGATACATATTTAGATAAACTTCCAAGACCCAGGCCAATCAGGAAAAGATCGTTTTCCATCATGACATGGCTGAGGATCGAGCCCGGGGCCTCCAGTTCGCAGGCAGGTGGTTTGACCGCTGCGCCACGGAGGACGTCAAAAACAACAAAATAATGACATTGGCTGGTAGTTTTCTGCATATAATTCAACAATATATATATGTATAACTTAAAGATCGATCACACGGAGGAACTAATAAAACGAATTAGTAGGGCTGTCTATGCTCTATACAAACTTACCTTAGTGATGAATGTGGACGCTTTAGTCACAGCGTATCATGGCTTGGTGGGCTCAGTACTAAGGTACGGTATAATTTTTTGGGGGAATTCCACCAATAGGGCAATAATTTTCAAAGCACAAAAGAAATGTATCAGGACAATGTTTGGAATGCAGTCCATAGATACATGTAAACCATTGTTTATTAAATATAAAATATTGACTCTTCCATCCTTATACAACGTGTAACAAAAAGGGTATATACATACCAAGGGCATTGCATCTTTAGATGATATCAAACGATATCGGAAGGGTTTCAACTCAAAATAAAATACTCAAAAAATTGTTACCAAATTTTCGGTATCGTGTGTTTCTTAAAATCAAATCATAACAAACGTGGCAGCACACTACATATGTTAATAACTACTCGTTATCCGTCACGTTACTTGCCAAAATCCGATAAATGTCTTCAATATCTCGGTACGACTAGTATGATAGTAGCCTATCACAGGCGGTGTTTTTCCTCATAACTTCCTAACATAAAGAGATAGTATTAAAAAACCCTTCCAATATCGTTTGATATCATATAAAGATGCCATGCCTTTGTTATGTATATACCCTTTATGTTACACGTTGTATATTTTTGAGGTTGCTGTATTTGTTAAGACCAATACAAACTTGTTCAAAAAAATGTCAGACATTAATAACCGAAGTCGACGGGATAACCATAGTCTATGCATAAGAAGATCCCAAACGGCGTTAATGTACAAGAGGGTTTTTTGCATGGCGCCAGTCTTATTTAACTGCTTGCCGTCGTCAATTTAAGAATTGAACGTGAGCTTATTTAAGAAACGGTTGAAACTATTACTTATGACCAAAGCATATTATAGTATTTCGGAATTCCTAACCGACAAAAACCTAATGAAAAAATGTTGACAAACTAATAAGTACATTTATTGTTGTTCCTGACATATGTTTATGAATATTGACATTAGAATTGAATATTGACATCTGTATTGTATATTGACATTGGTATTATTAATATTTTGACATCTGTATTATTTTTTTGGTGACATTAGTATTGATTGTGTTCTGACATTTTAATTCTATTTTGTTCTTATTTTTGACCTTTTTACCTATGTGTTTATTGTTTGCATTTTGAATAGTTTTTCTTTTTTTTAATTAATTTTTGTTTTGTACTATTGATTTTTTATTTATTTGACAATTGTGATATACCGTACAGCATAAATATAATATCGATTTAAATTTAATTTTTGCATGTCGAATCTTTGACAGGATGTATGGCTCAATTTTTATTCTTCTGTATACTTACATTCTAGCAAATAAACGATTTTGATTTTTTTTTTTTTTATTAATCGATCCAGCCGTTATGGAAGAGTTCAATGACATGCAGGCGTAGAGAAGAATTATTTAGAGTTGATGCAAAGTAGGACACAATATAGTTCCAACTTACCATAGCATCCAACATCCAGCAACATTCATTAGCGCCGATTTTCTTGTCCACAAACTAAACTAATTTTAACTTAAATGCATATTTTTTATTCTATTTCATTAAGATAAGGATGGAAGATAACATTTTAGTTTAATGTCCTGTCAAATTAAGATATTCCATAGACAGTTTAGACGGTCCTTGACAGCCTCCGTGGCGTAGCGGTAGCAGACGCGGCCGCTGCGCAAGGAGGCGCGGGTTCGATCCCTGTACAGTGCAAATATTTGTATGCATGATGAATATGAATATTTGTACTGGTCTGATCGTGCCTCGGAAAGCACATTAAGCCGTTGGTCCCGGTTGCCATACGAACATCTAGTGGCAGTCGTTACGGGTTGTTGGAGCCCTCAAAAAAAGTCCAACAATTGGTCTAGCTGCAATGCTTCGATGTCGCCTTCGGGTTGTGGAGGTCAGACGGCAGTCGCTTCACGGAAAATGTCGAAGTTTAGCCATATCAGCAGATAGACTGGTAAAGACGGACCCCAGACTCCAAAGCTGAAAAAAAAAGGCTTCGGATGCGACTGGGATTAACGCTGAGATGATGATGAATTGCTTGTTTGCGGACCCCGGGCTCCAACGCGAAAGCCGCGGATGCAACCGGGATAAACGCTGAGATGATGATGATGAGTTTAGACGCGATTACAAACATGAAGACCAAAATACATCAATTTACGTCAGGCGCGGACTAATTTGACAGGTCTAAACTGACATATTATGTTCTGTCCTTTTCTTAATAAAGAGGAAAGAAAAAGATGCCCTGAAATTAAATTTAGTTTAGTTTGTGTACATTACTTTTGTATTTCTTGCCATTATTGTATCCCCCTATAATCTTTGTTGTTTCAAATACATATTACTAATGCTATTATTAATTTGTTACAGGTAATAATAATCACTATATTGCGTCTGTCACCGCTTGACATTTGAGAAATGTCAAAAGCGCATAAAATGAGGTAAATTGTATCTAATTATGGTATTTTATTATTCTAGTATTATTTTATACAGAAATAGTCATGAGTAATATTCTGTCATACACTTAGTCTTCGACTATTATTATGTAATTTAATTTCAATACGCCATTTTTTATGGCTAAAACAGCCCGAAAAAATAGCGTATAAAAAATTGGCGTACTAAATTATTTCTCTAAACTTTGAATAAAATTTAAAAGCTTAGAATATAATCAGAACAGATTTTTCTCAAATAGGTAGAACACAATGTGTTATGATAAATTAAAACTCAGTTTTTATTTTGTTTTCTTTTTAAATTATTCGTGCAATTTTCATATTTCTTACAATTTTAAATCTAGTAAAATAATAAAAAAAACACATAAATATTTTACAAAAGTAGTGATTTAAAATTGACAAAATGACTTGGTAAAATTGGACAATGATGCACTTTATCGTTGCGAGGGCTCGTTGAGGAACGCCAGAAAAGCGACGTGTCAAATATACATTATATTTTTTTTTGATAATTATAAGCTAGTGCTTGACCGCAATCCCGCCTGATGGTAAGCAGTGATGCAATCGTTGACGGTAAAGCGCGCTAGTTTATTAAGCCAATGCACTCAAAAAAGTTTCAGTTCTGGTTTTTTGAGTGACGGCAGTTTAGCGAGGTGATCGAATGTTAAACCCAAAACACGACCAACGGTGCTGAGCCAGAGGGAGATTGATCTGGAGACCCTCCACGACCATACTCCTGACACAACAACTTTTGCCGCATCGTACCCAGCACACATCGCAACACAACTGCTCAGGCCCGTCCTCCGCACGTCTTCAGCAGACATCATGCCGGAACACGACGAATCGCTTGGCGGCAAGACTTTGTCTGGTGGGTAGTAACTTCTGCCGGACTCTCTCTTTGGCCGGATGGGAAAGGTTGCGTAATAGTGATATTATATCGAAATTATTTCCGTCTAAAAAGATCATTTTATTTTGCCTCTACTGACATCACTCACAATGAAGGTTGGGAGTAGTTTGTAACTGTGACAAGGTGTAATTTCTCAATAATGGGAATGCCTACTAGCTCTTAGTTAAATATGAGTCCTATAAATAACTGATGTGTCCTAGTTTAACATTACAACTTACTATCTTTAACTTGTGGTTAAAGGTTACTTACACACTAATATCAAGCTAAGTTGACTTGAGTTATAATTATAATATCGACATTGGCTGGAAGCTCTTAGTACATATATGTATACATATGGTTATGGCTTTTTTTGAAACATTATATACCAGAGCTTCACCGCGGTCCCTCCTGATGCAATCGTTAATGACCTTGAAGACATTTAAAATAGAATAGAATAGAACATAAACACAAAGTTAAATATAAAGATTTTACAAAGGGTGACACAATGGGCGGTCTTATCGCTAAGAGCGATCTTTTACAGATAACCTTTGGATGGAATACTAAATTGTAATCAGACGGAAAGACCGCTGTAGTCAAATTGTTTCAGTCCCTCAATGTACGTAGTATAAAAGGCGAGACGAAGCGCTTCGTCAGTATCGTAGCGGTGTCAATAACGTAAGGGTGGATATTCGGCGAACACCGAGAGGTTTGCTACCTTACGCCTGTGCTCCAGGCTTTGATTCCAAATAAAGAGTTCTTAGTACATACGTTAGCACATTTGCTAAGCTACTACAATCCGTGAAAGGACAATTATCATCATCATCATCAACCTTTTTATCGTCCCACTGCTGGGCACAGGTCTCCTCTCATACAGAGAAGGCTTTGATTCCAAATAAAGAGTTCTTAGTACAGACGTTAGCATATTAACTAAGCTACTACAATCTGTGAAAGGACAATTATCATCATCATCATCAACCTTTTTATCGTCCCACTGCCTGGGCACAGGTCTCCTCTCATACAGAGAAGGATTGAGCGTAATCATCACGCTTGCTCAATGCGGGTTGGTGATCCCAGACTTAAAGTCCAGGTTTCCTCAAGATGTTTTCCTTCACCTTCACGATTATCATGGATGTATGGAATCCAGCATCATGTTGCATTGAAGTTTATCTTTGTTTATAAATTTATCCGGGTATCGGAGATTTTCCAAAAAGACGAAACAACCGAAAAGCTAGGTACTTTATTTTGTTCCACATGTCATACACGAATGGTTATTAAATCATTACTATAAAAAAGAATATAATCGTTTTAATAAAAATATAATCTATTAAATTCCAGTAAATTTTAAATTATTTAAATTGATTCTATATAAAAAATGTAACTTTGAAAAATTATATTAAGTCGATGTAAAGTATAATTTTTTTTGCAAGTTTCTTGAAAGACACGACATTTTCAATGTTCAAGGTTATGTAATAATACAATATCAAAACTTGTTCAAAAATTAAACAAACGTGTAGTCGTAAAAAAATATGAAAATAATTATTATTATTCGCTGATCTTGATGCACGATAGTTTTTGTACGAGTTTTGGCCAATGCCTTTAATAGATTTTTTTTATTTTATGGCTAAAGCAGAAGATTCAATGTTGATTAGGACCATTTTTCAGTTTTAGATTGATGCGTTGGCATCTATATCAACCCCCTTCTCTTTCTGGGAGTATCATGAAAATAACAAAAATGATATGGAACTGGCTGACGTGATTTCGTGGCATCTTGACTGAAATACTTATCTTGTGTCCTCATGATGGTGGTGGAAGAGTATCCACGAAGTTTCTTGCTGGTTTTTCTCTTTAGGTTAATCAAATCTACATATCATAGTCCACCGCTAGGTATAGGCCTCACCTAGGCTGCACCACAATATCCCTATCCACTGCATACCACCTCCAATCTGTCCCAGCTTCCTTACTAAGGTCATAGATCCATATAACTGGGGAGCGCCACCACACGCATTTGCCAACAAGCGGTCTCCAGAAGTAGGACCTACTTCGTTTTGTAAACAGAAATTAGTATCTTTCTAACTGACAGATTCCTCGGCCATTAATCCTTGAATCCCTCGAACAAAATTTAATACATTTAGGTAGAAACAACTCTCCCAGTGAATATCCAGAGTAAAGCCATCTGTCCAAATGATCATTGTCATTAATACCCCTATTTAAGGTCCTCTGGAGGCAATAAACATGTACGAATGGTCGTAATCTCAGCGAATGTTCAATTACGACGCTGTCAAATACGAGGTCCGAGCTCTGACGTCTAGCGGACCTCGGGGCACAGAGTAGAAAAATGCAAAAAGGACACCATTTGTAACGACCGGGTTCTGGCAGAATAATACATACTAATAATAATACAATATTGTTTTTGCGAAACCCGAAACACGTGTCCATTATTTATAAGTAAAGAATCTATGTACAAAATTTCAAACAGATATCATGAAAAACCACAAACTTATGAGCTTGTTATCCTACTTGGCTGTCCCAACAAAAATATTGTCCACGGTCCGCTCAGGCGGGCAAGCGGGACGTTGACCTCTGGCGTCAGCTGTTGCGTCGGCGTGCGCAATACTATGATCTACCGTGCGCGCTCGGTAACCATACTGCAACAATTTCTAGCGAACAAGTGCTAACATTTGTTTCAAAATCAACGACGTGTCAAAATTAAACTCATTTCAAGCGATTATTGACTGTTTATAATATTCATTCAACCAATGAAGAACTAACTTTTGACTACACCATTGCTGCAGTAGCTGAGCGATGGACTGTTGCGCTGCGTGTCGCGTATTCAATACTCGCACGGAACAAAATTATTTGTATGACCTACAGGTACTTGTTCCGAGTCTGGCTGTTTAGTGTAATTTAAAGTAAGAGTAATTTGCAACGTTTATAAAAAAAAAAAAATACAATTTGCGGTTGACAATTTTGTGTTTTTGATATGTAAGTAAGGTTTTTTGTAAGTAATCAGTGCCGGTATTCAAAAATGCGGTTGTGATTATGTGCCTTCTATCCATGCTACCAATTATTTGAGCTAAATGCTTGAACGACTCTAAACGTTTAAAATTTAGTTTTATTCTCATTTTGGCAACAAACACATCTCGAAAATTTAGGGAAAGTATGGGTGTTTTTGACAGATTAAGATAGATCTGTCAAAAATACCAATCTGCACCACACTATTGTAGGCACCGCTACATTAAAAAGGAACAGGGAGTAAATTGCACTCATCCTCCATAGAAAAGGGAGGATCCTCCGACCAGACGAGTGTTATGTCTGTCGGGCACTTGCCCAACGGTTGAAGTTGGGAAGATGTATGTATGCTCATTGCACGGAAACTCTGCTTGTGAGATGTAGAATTCGTGTGACGTTGACTTCCTCAGTACTTTCTTTATTTACAGTTTAAAACTATAAAAATTAAAATATTATTTGCAGGATTCGAAATAGTCATCATCATCTCAGCGTTAATCCCAGTCGCATCCGTAGCTTTTCAGCTTTGGAGTCTGGGGTCCGCTTTACCAGTCTAACTGCTGATTTTGGCTAAACTTCGATATTTTCCATGAAGCGACTGCGGTCTGACCTCCACAACCTGCAGGCGATATCGATTGCAGTTGGTCCAATTGTTGGACTTTTGAGGGCTCCAACAATCCGTAACGACTGCCATAAGATGTTTGTATGGCAACCGGGACCAACGGCTTAACGTGCTTTCCGAGGCAAGATTCGAAATAGTATTGCTTATTATTATTCTATGTTTGGTTTCAAACCGGATTAAAATTTTATCCGCTAATTTAATGTATTGATGTACTTTTACCTACACTTTTTGTTACGGGGAGTAGCATTTTGCCGTATAGCATTTTATTACAAGTTCCTCTTTACCCTTCTGTGTCTTCTTGTAATCTCGGTGTTCGCGACACATCACGTCCACATCCTGATTTCCCCCCGGCTCTGAATTCTAAATCCAATGTCGTAATGTTTCTAACTTTTGCCAACGTGTTGATTATTCGTTTAGTTGTTATTCTATTGTTTTTTTTCCTTGTTAGTTTGAAAAGTAATTGGGTTGTTTTGTTCGTTGTTATTGGAGTTTTCAGGTAGCTACGCCTGGGACTGTTGATGCCCTCCGGCTAAGGGGGCGACGATGGCTGGTAGCAGCTGGGTGGGCCGAAAATCAAGTTGAATGATGTTCAAAAGGAGAGGTTTTTGTCCTTCAGTGTACTGGCTGACTGGCTGATGACGATTATAATGACCAATTTTTTTTTTACGAACTTAAATAAGTGGTTTTGTAATTAAATTTTTCAAGGTTCAATATGTATGTAAGTTTTTGCTTCGAATGTATACTACAAGTACTATGCACTCAATTAACTAGTAAAAATAGTGAAAGCGTATGCCAATTACCTACCCAAAAAAAAAACGTTGCACAACGAGGACACTTACCTTACTAATCTATCGTCAATGCACAGCAGGCACTTAGCACTGTCTACTTAAAACTAAACAGTACTTAATTTCAAAGATAAGTATTTCGCTACTAAAACCTTCGGGAAAAATGGCGTCGTGAATTTCACAGCCAACCTCGTAATTTTACGTAAAGTATGAAAAACAAACTCAACGGAGCCAATAATTAAATTTAACAAATAATTCATTGTTCAGCGCTAAAACTCGCTTTAGGAAGCTTACAACACGACCGTTTTATAATCGCTGTTGTGAGATGTTCTGGAATCCGAAGGTCGGACGTTAGCAACAGACGAGACGCTCTCCTAAAATCGCAGGCAAGGCCGGATGTAAATGCTTTGCAGCCTCGTCGATTGTACTGAACGATCTCCTTTCTTTAGCACGCGTACAGGCAATCAAATAGAGTATGTATTTTGTTGCAACTTGTTCAAAAAAATGTGGTGTCGGTTTACCACCTCTTAAGTCTAACTAGTGACTGCAATCCCGCCTGATAGTAAAGAGTGATGCAATCGTTGATGCTAAAGTGCGCTAGATTTATAAGAGCCTACTCACTCAAAAAAAGAAACTGAGTAAATAGGAAGGAAGACAGCAGTTGATCGAGGTGATGCAATGTTAAACCCAACAACACGGACAACGATGCTGCGCCAGAGAGAAATTGATCTGGAGAACCTCCACGAAAAAACTCCCGACACAACAACATTTGTTGCAACTGCCTAAACCCGTACTCCGTACGGCTTCACCAGGCATCATGCCAGAACACGACGAATCGCTTGCCGGCAACACTTCGCTTGGTGGTTGGTAGTTTCTGCCGACAGCCGATGTTATGGCCTACCACCGCTTATGTAGATTTTAATTTCACGGGCTATCGTTTCGCTGTTTCATTGAATGTGATGAATATATTATTTGCCACCAAATAGATAGTGGGGCTGTATATAGAATACGATGCTGGAGATAATTTATTCATGCGTAGATTATCCCATGGGTTCCTTATGCGGTATTAATTAGAATTTCATTACATTATCGTTGGGTTGTTAAATGGAAATGTTAGCATTAAATATAAATTGTGGAAATGTCAGATTCACAACGTGTGGTGGAAGCTAACATTTCTTTAGCCTAACTGTTAAGCGAGGTTCTTTAGGGTCAAATGGACAGCACCGACTTGTATGCTGATAACATCATAATACCAATCATTACTTTCCGTCTGTGTAATAAAGCAAATACCTTTGTGAAATTTTGCTAAGTTTATCAATTAACTATCTTGCTTCATTCTTACTTATTCACTAAATGTGAAAATTTCTCTGTTTATTACGTTGGCCAATTGTATTTAAAGCTTTTGTGAAAATAAAAAGAAAAAAAAAACAAAGCATTTATTTCAAATAAACCAGTTACAGGCACTTTTGAATTGTCAGAAGGTCGGTCAGTCAATAAGATGAAGCTAGTCGCCCATTCCAAAGAGTAGGTACCTATGGAGAAGAACGGGCAAGAAACTCCATGGACACTCTTTTAAATTTTCAAGCTATTGTTACAAATATTTGATTATATCATTCATGTTGAAATCAACCGTGTGAGAACGAAGAGAAATAAAAATTAAAATACGCCGTGGCAGCTAAGAGATGACCAGTCCCCAATCGCTTTCGCTTTCGTAAAGTCGTGGTGACCTAGTGGTTAAAACCAGCCTCTCAAGTTTGAGTGTGCGGGTTCGATTCCAGGTCAGGCAAATACCAATTTAACTTTTCTAAAGTTATATGTACTTTCTAAGTATATACTGGACACCAATGACTGATTACAAGGTGAAGGAAAACATCTTGAGGAAACCTGAACTTTAAGTCTGAAATCGCCAACCCGCATTGAGCAAGCGTTGTGATTACGTTCAATCCTTCTCTGTATGAGAGGAGACCTGTGCCCAGCAGTGGGACGATAAAAGGTTGATGATGATGATGATGATTTAAAGCTTTTACTCTATGTAATGAACTAATAAGTAGACACAGGGAAAATTAACTTTTATTATAGAAGCAGCCTTGATATACAATATGTAAAGAAAACCCTGTCCGATCCGTGAAGGTATTGTTAGGTATCGATAACTGATTCTACTAACGCCTACAAAGCCGGGGTAAACTTAAAAAAAAACCCTAAAAAAATAAATATTATTTCGCAAAAAGAGGTAACTTAAAACATGTGCGGGTAGGCCATCCAGGCGCGGGCGAAGATGGGCAGTGCACGCGGCACGCAGTTGCATCGCTATTCGCTCAGAATTATACCGTCAAAAATAATGTTGTCACTTTTTAAAAATTACAAAATTTTGGGGAAGTTAGAATTAATTCGCGGGAAAAAAAGATGATTTCAAATACCTAACCTTTACTATCCTTACAGGTCGGACAGGGTTTTCTTAACATATTGTATGTAAAAAAAAATGTTTCTCTCTTTAAGCGATAAATAAATATGTCGTGGATCGTCGAAATTATTAGAAGAAATGTTGCTCATTTGATTTACGTAGTAGAGGGGCAAACGCTTGTGATGTTATTTTGTGATGGCGGCACGTGGAAAGGATCGCTTTGGAAAGCGGGGTTCGTCGAATGGTCACTTTGCATCGAGACGCGGACCAAGACACTTCTCCGAACTGAAACTGTCGGTTTGCCTATTTAAATTGTGATTGTCAAGATTGGAGGGTATATTTACAGGTTGTGCTTTAATTCAAAACTCACCTACGAAATGGAACCCTTACCACCATACCAAGATGCGGACGACCCTACGGCTCTGCCGTCGCTGACTCGGACAACTATATTTACTTACCCTCTCATAGAGAGGAGGCCGTGTCCCCCTGTGGAGAAGTGAAGGCTAATTAGGTACTGTTCCTGTGTTCATACAAAAATAAAAAATAAAATACTTTCCATTTTTCCGAATTTTCCAATTATCCCGGCAACTTTTCTGATTTCTACGAGTATTTTATAACAAAAAAATTATAGATATAATAAAGAAAAATGATTCGATGTTTTGTACATTTGTTTGTTAAACTTACGCGCTAAAACGGTTACTTGGTTTTGAACTAATGTGGCATATGGGTAGATAACCAACAATCCATGACCTGGATTTTGTCTCATTATACTCACATGTAGAGACTTATGCAGATGAAACCTCGAAGAGCTGCTAGATATACATGTGTAATGCTATCTACAAACGCCGTATGGGAACGTGTCATAATGACGTCACACAGATACTGCATCTCGCAAGCAGAATTTACCGTGCAACCAGCATATAGAACACTATTTCTTGTTTATGCGAAAACCGAAACACGTGACCAGTATTTTTAAGTAAAGAATCTATGTACAAAATTTCAAAAAGCTATCATGAAAAATCATAAAGTTATGAGCTTGTTGTTTCCTGGTTGTCCCAACAAAAATATAGTCAACGGGCTACTCGCCCGCTTGCGCTTAAAGCGGCGCGGCGCGGCGGGGTCCCTGGGACACTATGACCCGCAAATATATTTGGGAAAAAATATAACATGGTTTAAAAAATATTGGAATCGATTCAGTTTCTTATACTGAACAAACTATGTTCAGGTTTCCGTATAAAGGCAAAATAACGTTGTATACAACTTTAATCATTGGGCAAGTGCCTGCCAGACGCAACACCTATCTTGTCAGAGAATCCTCCCATTTCTATGGAGGATGAGTGAACTTTACACTCTGCTCATACCTCTAATCTACACTAATATATAAAGCAGTTTGTTTGTATGTTTGTTTGTGCGCGCTAATCTCGGGAACTACTGGTCGATTGACGTCGATTTGAAAAATTCTTTTTGCGTTGGATAGCCCATTAATCCAGGAAGGCTTTAGGCTATATAACATCACGCTGCGACCAATAGAAGCGGAGCATAACTAACTCCACGCAAACGAAGTCGCTGGCGGCCGCTAGTTGTGTAAAAGGGAGATTATGATCGAGGCGATTTACGATAGAGAAAGTTATTCAATTTTGTTGAAAGTTATGTCTTTCGTCATTAAACATCGGTTAGCACATTACCCACTAACCAACAAATCTAAACACAGTGGGTGTGCATTTTTTTCACAATTTGCAACGGTTTTCTCGTTTCCTAAACCGAAAATTCGTCACAGCGAGACATTTTGACGTACCATAATGGCCGTGAAAGACGACAATGTAATAACAATGAATGTACTGACAATGAATTTAGTTGGAACTGGTGACTTAAAAAGCAATGGGTTATGAAAAGCGTTTCGAAGATGTAATGCTTTATATGATTGCGTCATAGGTGGTAGTGAGGTGTTGATATTTCGCCAATGTTACCTCGACAGGGAATCTTGATTTTCTGGACGATAAACCTTTCATGAGTAATAACTATGATCATAGTCATCACTGCTGCTACCTAGCTCTTTTTTTGGGCCACAGTACAGGGACCACGATGTCTCTTTTGAAAAACCGCAGCCCTGGTACCGGTCCTAGCAGACCTGTCATCTTGTGCTAACATCTCTTTGTGGCGCGCGTGGTACTCAACGCGGCGGTCGAACCGGGCCTAATCCTTACCAAGCGGCGCGGCTGCCTACCCATTGCTCGCCGTCCGCAAGCCCGCGCCTACTAAGGCCGGGAGTCAGCTGGTAACTCCCGACGTCCATAGCGTTTCCTGCGGCAACTATTTGCAACTGCGGGCGCCGCTAATGAAAGGATTAATGTAGAAATCAGTCAATAAAATCTATGATCGAAACTTAACTCAACATTTTACTCATATACTAACTAAAATGCAATATCGATAGGCTAGCCGTCACTCTGACATGATATAGCGGCGCAACATGCCACATAACTATTTGCCACGCAGACTGACCCTAGTTTAAATGTCTTTACGTACCCAGGGTATGTTAGAGGTGTAGCTAGAAGATTTGTGTGTCTGATTGAGATGGTATGGCTATAAAACAATTGTATCTTTGTTGTACCTTTCGTTTGGGACTTTCGTCATAGACTTGTTGGTAAATGTTGGTATCTACAACGGTAAATAGCTTTGTCTAGATATTTTAAGAGTTGTGCTTAGAATGATCAGTGGGGGAATATGGTTATACACTTACACTTAGATTGGAAATTTCATTTTAACAAATTTCACTGCATGTTACATTGTTGATCAAACACATTTTTCGAACTTGTACCTTTTTTTTTAATGTCTTCGTGGAGGAGCCTTTCTTGAAGAGTTGTAGCGCATGGGTCATTTTCTGGAATCAGAGATCATAACATCACATTAATGAAATTAAAACGAAAGAAGGTGAATTGAAATAAAGAGAGACAGCCTTATATCCTTGTACGGCGCAGGCGATGGCTTTCAAATTACGAATTATTTTATGTCTCCAATATAGTGCCAATTGATATATCCCTTTGTCTAGCCTGATGTCTTGAACACCGATCTCTTTACATAATTAACATAAACTTCATCTATAAATCTTAATAGACCTTTTCAACGATGCTATTCCCTTTATCACTTCAATCTGGTTTCGTCCCGCTTAAATATTATACCTACTGCAGAAATACCAATCCGAACCTATTGTAAAGCCTCAAATATCAGGAGGCATGCAAAAATTGTTACTTGCGCAATCAAGCCTAGTCGGTATGCGCAGCAACGGCGCAGGATTTTGCGCAGAAGTAACAATGCAATTGTATGTATATTTTCACTGTGTTTGCGTTTAGTTTACCTATGTATTTCAGAGCGATCCCAGATTAGAATCAACGCTTATTATGATCACACATTTAAATAGTATTTCCTACCGTTTTTGGGTTGGAAATCATGAAGTAACTTCCCCCGCTCTGGGAGCAGGAAGCTGGAAAGGCGTGGCTTTCATTTTCCTGTGCCAGAAGCCACGGTATATCTTTGGAATAACCAGCAGCCCTGGCAGCCTTTGCTCATAGCGAAGCTCGTCACACTGTGCTGACATCTCTTTGAGCCACGCATGCAGCACAACGCGTCAGGGACTCAGGCCTGGTCTTTATAGGGCCGCGAGATAGCCATTGCTCGCCGCCCGCAAGCACGCGTCTACGGTGGCCAAGAGTCGGCTGCTAACTCCCGACTCAGTCGAAAGACGATCACTGCTAGTCATAGGACCAGAAATTCACAATATTTGGATCGGTACCTGAATGTATATTAGGGGATTGGAATAACTCTATGTGTGTTCTACTGTTACTTCATAACAGCGTCGGCACAGGAAGACCATAGTATGATATCAGCCATCGCAGCTCTGATGGGTGTCGTCCTACCCTTGATTTTCTTTTGTTAGAATCATGTCTTTTTTTATAAAATATAAACTAGCGCTTGAAAGCAATCCCGCCTGATGGTAAGCGGTGATGCATTCGTTGATGGTAAAGCGCGCTAGTTTATTAAGAGCCTATTCACTCTAGCCTTGAAGATACTTAAATTGTAGTCCGATGGAACGTTGATAAATTGTTGCAGTCCCTTGATGTACGCGGTATGAAAGACGAGCCCAAACGCTTCGTTCGGATCGTTGCGGTGTCAACAACGTAAGGGTGGAACTCGCCGCACGACAACGGGATGTCCGATGATGGAACGGAGATGAGGGAGTTGTAGCTAATATTGTTTTTCTGAAACTGCCCTGCGATACTGGCGCCATTGTGGTTGCAGTGGTGATTTATTGACATTTCAGTTCAGTCGGTGCACCGGTGTAATTACGGGCACGATTGAATACGATCGGTCTATTGCAGGGTCGTAAAGCACAAAATATCAGTGAATTTGGGGCATTGCGAGTTTTTAGGCTGTGGCGATATAGGTAGGAGGTAGTATATGATACGTGTTTGGATTCGTAAAGACTGCGATGAGTGAGACAGACCGTTAAAGTCTTTAATACATTTTTTTTTTAATTCGGTTTTAGGCCATTTTGTGTGCATGTCACGCATATTTGTAACCCGCAATCTGTTTTTTTGTTTTTGATCTTTTATAGCGTTCAGCTGCCGTATTTACTTTCATTCTACTATAGATACCTACCTACTTACCTTATTTTTTAAATGCACGTGGTTCTGTAAGAATAATATATTTATGGAACAATATTCTTTAACGCTGCTTACGAGAAGGTTTTTGTTCCCTCCATAAGACTTCCTCGCTCTTTCTATTAATGAAATTAAAAATATTTATATTTAATATAATGTTTTTTTATAAATTATTATTATTTTGAACATGCATAAGCGACCAATGTTTTGGTATTTGGCACTATTTTCAGTATTTGTAACTACCTCCTTTCTTAAGTGTAATTATTTATCGTAAAGTCCACAATAATTGAAAAATATAATTGCGCTGGTTCTTCCAAAATCATAAACGAAATTATGTGTCAATTGCAACCAAAAATTGAGATAAGTAAAATTCTGGGTAGATTACAGATGAATCACTTAAAAAAAAACAATATTTCTCGTCAGTTGCTCTACGATTAATTACTTAAAAAATTCTATATATAATTATAATTTATCAAGACGCCAAACGCTAGACTGAGTATTTCACTTCGTGTTCCTAATGTGCTAACAATGAGAACTCGATATCTGGATATCATAAAAGTTAACAACTCGTTAAACTCAACTAGGCTATAGCAATAATGGTCGAAAGCATTTTATTATGACTACCCGAAGGTGACCCGACAGACGTATACGCACATTTGAAAATTCCTTTTTTTTTTTCCTTAAAAGGGTCATAACATCGGCTGCCGGCAGAAGTTACCACCCACCAGACAAAGTCTTGCCGCCATGCGATTCGTCGTGTTCCGGCATGATGTCTGGTGAATCCGTACGGAGGACGGGTCTGAGCAGTTGTGTTGTGATGTGTGCCGGGTACGATGCGCTTAATGTTGTTGTGTAAAGAGTTTGGTTGTGGAGGGTCTCCAGATGAATCTCCCTGGCAATCCCCGCGCAGTGCAAATATTTATATGCATGAATATGAATATTTGAACTGGTCTGGTTGTGCCTCGCAAAGCACGTTAAGCCGATGGTCCCCGTTGCCTTATGAAAATCTAATGACAGTCGTTACGGGTTGTTGGAGCCCTCAAAAATCCAACAATTGGTCTAACTGCAATGCTTCGATATCGCCTTCGGGTGGTAGAGGTCAAACAGCAATCGCTTTACGGAAAATATCGAAGTTTAGCCAAAATCAGCAGTTGGACTGGTAAAGCGGACTCCAGAGTCCAAACCTGAAAAAGCTTTGGAAGCGACTGGGATTAACGCTGAGATGATGATTAAAATACTTTATAGACATTTGATTAAATATGTGGTGACTAAAAATCGACAATTCACGACAGGCGCTGGTCAATTTGACAGGTCTATTTATCTTCTGTGTTTCTTTTTCTCAAGGAAAAGGAAAGAAAAATATGCTTTGATTTTATATTTAGTTTACGTAAGGGAATATGCTTTGATTATAAATTTAGTTTACGTAAGGGAATATGCTTTGATTTTATATTTAGTTTACGTAAGGGAATATGCTTTGATTTTATATTTAGTTTACGTAAGGGAATATGCTTCATTGTAGAAAATATGGCTTCTTGTTAATTTTCAATTTTCATTAGCCTTCTACCGAAGCGAGGCGCTTGGTTCAAAATATTTCCTACGCCTAATATTAAATATAAAAGGCGAAAATATGTTATTTTTTTTAGTTTTTAAAGCTTGTTCTTTGTGTCGGGGTTTATTACAACATTATTTTAGAGTAATTTATCGTAGACCGTGGAATAGTTATTGAGTAGTTTCTTTCAGAGAAAAAAATCACAAGTTATTATAAAAATACCCAAATTTTATAGGTATAACTATGATCCCCAGGCACCCGTCATCAGATCCAAACTTGATGACGATGGAACCAAACCTAGAACTTATAAATGACTGCACGGTTAGCGCAGTGGTTAAGCTATTGACTGCTGCGCTGCGAGTCGTAGGTTCGATTTCCACACGGAACAAATATTTGTATGACTTACAAGTAGTAATTCCGTAATAATTAGTAGTAGTTCCGGATTTCGCTATTTGTGTATGTGATTTTATATGTTTGTAGACGCACCAGGGGAAATTCATTATGTTTATAATGTGTATCTGACATCGACGCACAAACGAGTACCATGGATCCAGTACATGATTCTGAGCCCCCCAGTGGCGGAATTTTTCGTCGGCTTTTTCATGATTTAAAAAAAATATACGTAGTTTTTTTTTCACCCCAGACCGTTCACAATTGCTATACTTTTATAACCGAATAATATTTTAAAGTAAAAATTAAATAATTCGCTAATGTTGCTTTACATTTGTTATCATGCGCATTAATATAATTAATATCTAGGTTTTTTTTATTATAATAGAATAGTAAATGACGATATATACAAACTTATAAAACTAAATAAATACAAATTACTAAATAAAGCTATTATCATAATTAAAACTATTATTAAATTACAATACAGCATCATTTATTCGCTAAATACATAAAAAAGCGCAATGAAAACAAAACCCGAAAACCTATCTTATCAGCTGATTTAATAGAGTTCACATCAGGGATCAACGTCATACCTACAAACCCGCACGGCGGCATGCTTGCAACGTTCAAAAGCCAAGCTGACACTTGTTTTTAAACAGTGTGTATTCTGTAACCGTTAATTAACGATATAAATGACTTATAATTTTTTTAGTGGCATGCGGTCGAGCCTTTACGCGAAGTTTGCGTTACGATGTCAGATACACCCTGTATACTAAAGCGGACTGAGAACCTTCCCCTTATTTTAAGCCAGTTTGAAAGGGGTCAATGAACCAGTGATCGGTCATCATCGGTCAATAAACTTATGAGTACCAATGTTGATTTAAAAGAGGAAAACTATGTTGTCAGTCCAACTCTCGATTACCATATTTACCTTATCTCCTTCCATAGTTACCTTATCTCCTCAAATTGTAAGCCCTGATTATATCACCAAGGAAAACTAGTGTTATCAATTAGCAATCTCCAACATAATTCAACAATTCTGCGAAAAAATAGAAGGAAAACAGTGCCGTGTTCATTCAAAGTTTTGTAGGCTAACAATATGTCAATATATTTTTCGTTTATTTGTTTATAAAACGTAACACCTCATTAGGGATTACTGCTTTAGGTATCACGGATGCGATTAAAAACGTCATATATAAAACAGCCAAATAACTAACCTGTAGGCCAAACAATTATTTGTTCAGTGCAGGAATCAAACTTGCGACATACAACGCAACAGACGCTTACTCAGCCACTGCACCAAATATGTCGCCAACTTAACTGTGATAATTCAATACACAGGTAAGTATTTAAATTTACTCATGAGTTTAAAGTTCACTATGGATGTATCCAAGGTATGAAAATCAATAAAATAATTAGTCCGTCTTATAGATAATAAAAAAAATTGGGACCCGTATTTTTTATTTCGTCGAAATTACCAAAAACTACTGAGATTTAGCATATTAAAGTTACGGAGTGGGGGCTAATTACATCACGCCGTGGTATATTTAGTAACACGGCGTGACGTCATGCGACATTTCAAATCACTATATCTTCCTAAGTATTTGAGTGAAAGAAAAAATAAAAAAAAACGTGTGCAATATTTTTTATAAATCTATCTGACGGACATTAAATTATTTTTTAGGATACAACCCAATTATGAAAAGCTACATCATCATCATCAACCTTTTATCGTCCCACTCCTGGACACATGTCTCCTCTCATTTAGAGAGGGATTGAGCGTAATCACCACACTTGCTCAATGCAGGTTGGCGATTTCCGACTTGAAGTCCAGGTTTCCTCAAGACGTTTTCCTTCAACTTGTATATCAGATAATCAGGACAAATAAGTAGAAAGTACATATAACTTAGAAAAGTTACATTGAACTTGCCTGACCTGGAATCGAACCCGCACACTCATTCTTGAGAGGCTGGTGTTTTAACCACTAGGCCACCACGACGATGAACCAAATACCAGTTAACTACTAATAAAACGTTTGATGTTTTTGACAAGATGGCAAATTGTTGCAAATCAAATTGAAAGTCATATCATAAAATGGGTTGATTGGGTGGATTCTGAGTATCGACTGAGATTCCATTAAATACTTACTCGCCATTATGAAGTATGCTCGTAGAAATCTTAACGTCAGGTTAAAATTACAATGCAGCTGAGGTAATTGCCTATTGATGGCCGTTTATGGAAAGGATACTATTGCTTTAATATCACATCACGACTCAACAGTTATTCCGAATTATCATATATTAAAGCACTGGTTTTCAAAGAATCTTTGGCTTAAGGGTCCTCTAAAATGATCATAGCTTTTCAATGTAAATAATTCGAATGCAATTTCAAATAGCACGCATCACGCGCGCACAATAAACGAGTATAAAAAAAATGTGGAAAAGATATCCGACATTTAATTTCCAAGAAAATTAAATATACAGTAGGTATAAATGTCTTGTTCGCCAAAAAGTTTGAAATCATTAAACAAATATTTTTTTCATAATCTTAGAATAGAATACTCTTTATGATGCACAACATATAAAAAAAATTTTTAATGATACACTAAACCGAGATTTTAAAGGCTCCATCATCATCATCATCAGCCTCTACTCGTCCACTGCTGGACATAGGCCTCCTTCATGGCACGCCAACAAGCTCGATCCTGAGCAGTTCTTCGCCAGCCACTACCAGCCACCTTTTTGATGTCATCGCTACATCTCGCCCAAGGGCGTCCTACGCTACGTTTGCCGAGACGCGGTCTCCACTCGAGGCTTCATAACAACTATTATCTCTGTGCAAATCTATACAAGATTGCCTTTTTATGCGATACCCGACACACGTGTCCAGTATTTTTCAATAAATAATCTACAAAATTTCAAAAAGATATCGTGAAAAACAACAAGGTTATGAGCTTGTTATCCTACTTGGTTGCCCCAACCAAAATATGGTCAACGCTCCATTCAGGCGGGGGAGCGGTGCGTTGACCTGTGACGTCAGCAGTTACGCGTACTATGATCTACCGTAAGCTGCGTGACGCGCTCCGTAACCACACTGCAACAATTACTAAATGTATTTGGGAAAAAATATAACATGGTTCGTCATTAGACGTGTTTAAAAAATATAAATACTTATTTAAAGCATGTTATACTGATCTATATGAATATACTAGCTTTCCGCCCGCGGCTTTGCCCGCGTGGAGTTCGGTTATATCGCGCTTTTTAGATTTCCCTCGGGAACATCAATTTTTTCCGGGATAAAAGGTAGCCTATGTTCTTTCTCAGGGTCTAAAGATTGTCTGTGCCAAATTTAATCAAAATCGGTTGAGAGGTTTAAGCGGGAAAGCGTAACAGACAGACAGACAGACAGAGTTACTTTCGCATTTATAATATTAGTATGGATTTAAACAACGTGTAACGGAAAGGTGATATCACCTAAAGAAGCCGTGCCTTTGGTATCTATATAAACTGCCTTTACGTTAAATGTTGTATAAATAACTAGCTTTCCGCCCGCGGCTTCGCCCGCGTGGAGTTCGGTTATATCGCGCTTTTTAGGTTTCCCTCGGGAACATCAAATTTTTCCGGGGTAAAAGGTAGCCTATGTTCTTTCTCGGGGTCTAAAGATTATCTGTGCCAAATTTCATCAAAATCGGTTGAGAGGTTTAAGCGGGAAAGCGTAACAGACAGACAGACAGACAGACAGACAGACAGACAGACAGACAGACAGACAGAGTTACTTTCGCATTTATAATATTAGTATGGATAATCATCATCATTATTTCAACCAAAAGACGTCCACTGTTGGATACAGGCCTCCCCCAAGGATCTCTACGACGACCGGTCCTGCGCCTCCCGCATCCAGCGGTTTCCCGCTACCTTCACCAGGTCATCGGTCCGTCTTTTGGGGGGCCTACCCACACTGCGTCTTGCGGTGCGTGGTCGCCACTCGATAACCCGTCGGCCCTATCGGTTATCGGTCCTACACAATGTACCCAGCCCACTGCCTCTTTAATATTGCAATCTTTCTCTATTCTATTCTCTGTATTCTCGAAGTTGTTGACTGTTACGTAGACCTGGGACAAACTATACAGTTAGGTAGGTTCAACTTCGAGAAAGAGGTCAATCGTGAAATCGAACTCGGCTGGGCTGCTTTCGGGAAACTACGTAGAATCTCGTCGTCCGAAATACCGTAGTGTCTCAAGACAAAACTCTCGACTAGTGTGTGTTGCCAGTAATGACATATTAAGGATCTGAGACGTTAACAATTATTAGGCCTTAAAATAATCATAAAAGAAAATAATTTTAACTATATGTAATACTTATTTACAGGTTTCATGTAATAGTTTAGTATCCCGGATTTCACAACTCACCCACGATCACCTAATCACATCCTCGTATTCCTAAATACGACGCACTTACGTCATATAAATCTCCTTTAATCGCTGCCTTAGTAATAAGTTGCGTCTTCGCATAATGAGACGAGTCTCACTGTATTGAGTCTGCCGTTGTACATCGCGTGATCGGAATATAGCGGCAGGGGCGCTGCGTTAAGCTATGCGAGAAATTGTAAGATTATGAGGCTAGACTAGCGAGAATTTCTGTATTGTTTACTGTAAATTCTTCCAACTCTTATATTAAATAGAAATTAATAACCACAACAACATTTATTCTTTAACATGCCTTGCGTCCAATAGAATTTCCCAAAAGCAAAAATTACGAACTTCTACAACAACTTTCGTCCCCTATGTAAGTATGCAAGTTTAGGGTTTGATTTTTTTTTAATTCTTCCTTAAATATTTATTCTAAATACCTAAGGATGAGTTATAATATTAATATGTACAGACTGTGTACATTGTTTCTTATTGCTCAGACCCATGAAGTCTGTGATAGTGTGATTTCTATATGACTACTTACTTATTATATCTTACAATAATTTCGATCTATGCAATTTTTTACTATGTAGTTGCCAATAGTTTATGGCACAGCCCTGAACGTTTGCGGCTCTTTGTTTAATGTTTACGGCTTTAAGGAAATGCCTGCGCGGAATATTTTTAGATGAACTGAGATTATGAAAGCGGTCCTCTGGTCTGCTAAATTGTATTAGCTTAGTCAACTTGAAGACGTTAAACGAGATTATGAAGATCAGAAATGCATACATAGTTTGTTTACAAGTAACACTATAAATCGAAAATGTAGGTAAAAGATGTAATTTTGTCTTTTGCGTAGGATTGTGATAGTTGTTTGGTAAAAATGTCAGTCGTGAAACAATTCTGGGCTTAGCATTGTACCTTGGGAAATACCTATTATAGAATACTAGTTAAGTATTTGATATGTTAATTTTTCAGCTTGGTTTACTTAAGATCATCATTTTTATCAATGCCCCGCACTGCGACCTAACTCCATAATCTATAAATAGGCAATTTTACGTCTGAAGAGTCAAAGAGTCGTCTGCGCTAATCTATAAAATGCTAAATATAAGTCGTTATGGCAACTTCGTAGCACAGTATTCAAAGATTTTAACTACTTTCAAAGTAACCTTTTATTACCTAACGACATACATATCTTGACACTAATTCTAATTAGGTATCCAATAAAAGTCTGTATGTAACACCTCGAAACCAATTACATGAGTCTAAATTACTCGTCGACTCATCTGTACAAATAATTTAATCGATGTCCTAACCAGTCAGGGGTCAATATGTTTATTCCGACTATGATTAGAAAGTTGCTCAGAATTGATTTGAATATTATCCTTACCGACCTTATAAGGTTTTAGTTTATTTGCATACCACGAATGAAGTATTAGGATATAAATATGTCATGTAAATTGTAAATGAATGGCGTTTGGTAATTGTTGGCTCTTTAATTAACTAAATTGTTTGATTCGTGTTTGTACGTACTTACTACGATTGAACCTGGTTTGAACTATGATTGAAACTGGTTGGATAATATTTGATGTGCCTACAGGTGCGCTATTTGATTGTTGGCATAAATGGATTAGGAATTGATCGATGATTGAAACAGAGATTTGTCCACTTTAGGGAAATGTGGAGGACTACTGATAATTTACATACTTGTAATTTCATTTATCTTGTTTGAAATTATTTTTAGTACGAAAACAGTCTTTGTTTTGGTCGTTTCGCCCAACGCTGGGTGTCTTCTTTCATTGTGTTTCACTGAGTACATTTTGTCAGTTTAAAAAAAATAATTAAAAATGTACGTCAGCTAGTTAAGTAATAGTATCTTTTTTAAAATATTATTTACTAGTGTTTGACTGCTATCCTGCTTGATGGTAAGCAGTCATGCAATTGTTGATGGTAATTGTAATCACATTCATCGGTTCATGTGATTAACAGTACAATTCCGCGACACTATAATAGTTTATAATTAGGTTTTTTGTAACGTTTGTAATGGTCGCCTTTGTTTTATTACCAAGGACATGCAATTCTGTTCATTTGCGTACATATGGTCATACAGAATCGAATTATGTAACAATTCAAGGTATGTCTGATGGAAAAGATAAAAGCAATGTTAATAAGATCCTTTTTGAAAAATACGTGTTTTTACTAATGAAGCTGGTGTTTATTCCGCTAATTTTGAACGCTGCGATACATTGAAAGGGATATAGGGACTATGGGTGAAAACTTGTTAAATTCAATCACAATTTCACAAGCAAGTTCCCATGAAGAGGACTTTAAAAAGAGTGAACAAAGAAATAGAGAAGAGATTTAATTATAGCACACTAAATTAGCAACCTCAAATTAGTCGAAGATTACAATCACGTCTGGAAAACCTCAGGATTCGAATATTAATTAGCTACATTAATCTAGCTTTAGTTTAAACAGAGGTAATGGTACGTCGGTGTTGCCAACCTTCACTTTCCCATCCTGCCAAACCGCCGATAGAACAGTATAACAATTAGCATTATTGGAGGAGTAATTAGGGAATAGTTTACAATATAGTAGCAGCAGCGGTAGCCTAGTGGTATCGCCCGCGACTTACAAGTTGTATGTCGTAGGTTCGAACCCTATTAGGCGCTTTACTCTGTGTAAATTATTTCATCACCGTTGTTCTCAAAACGGTGTTAAAAATCATAAAATTCTGGATTAAAAGAGATACCTGAGAGAGTCAGTTGCAACATTATTTTCTAAATAGCAAACAACCATTGCACCTTTAAACAACGGTTGGACAGTGTAACAATGATAAATATACCAATAAATAATATGGAAAAGGCAACATGTTAACCATTTTCTTAGAAATGCGAAAAACATGGAAAGCAACTACTCAAGGAAAATGTTATGTATGAACAATTGTAGTCAATTGTTGAGCAGGTCACGTTTACAATTGACTAGGGCAGGTCACGTTTTATGCAGAATTTATGATTGTAGAATAAACTTATTAGGAATCCTGTCATATTGTAATGTTGATTAAGAGTTATCAATCTTACATTAATGATATCAAACAATAATTATTATAATGAGAACATAGTGATAACGAGTTCCTATAACTAGCCCACTAGCAGCATCCCGGCTAGCGTTGCGTCTTGACTTATGAATTATGTTCTCTCTCTACATGTAATTGCTTCCATTTTAGCTCGAATTTGCTCCTTCCGACCATTTTTTTTTCTTTTCTCGGCTTCTAGTGGATCTCAATGGTGATGTGTAGCCTATAGCCATCCTTAGGAATTGTGCTATCAAATGTAAATAATATGATTTGCAAATCTCACAAGTGGATTCAGACACTAGCGCTATGAAACAAAAAAACCAAGCAAACTCTACAGTTTTATTATTAATATAGATACCATAATGACAATGACAAGGTTACAATGATAATCATGAAAGCAAACCACTGTGTTTTTTTAGTTGATAGGTATTTCGGCAATGACAAAAATGCATACTGCCGGTAACCTTTCTCATCTTTATCATATCTAAGATTGTTTTAATAACTTCATATCACGTCCGCCGCTTACGGCAAAAGGATTAGATCTCGGCTTTGAAGTTCATGATTAAAGCGCCATTTTAGAACTGAGGAAATCATTAGAGGACTCCGTGCTTGCAACGATTTTGATTAGAAATAATTTAGTACCGTTGGTCTGTAAATATGTGAATTTACGAAAACTTCTTCGTCATTTTCTCAATGATTGCGACCTAAACGACGCGCCTCAAAATTATGCGATTTCTAAAATCAGCCAATTTTTACTTCAAGAACCTTTAATCCAACAGATTGTTTGTTACATTAAGAACTATTTTTATAAATTGAGATGCATATTGCATATACAAAATGTATGTCATGTTAGCACATGTCTGTGGCGTTGATGACGTTATTTGGAATGTTATTATTCATTTTTGTAAGTATTGTGTAATAGTCAGAGTTTGTACTGTTGTAAAATAATTGTGTTTGAAATAGTATTTAATGGTTTTTATAGGTAATGGGTAGCGGTAAATGTCTTGTTTATTGATGGAAAAGTGTAGCTACGATATAACATATTATAAAATTATACATGGCAGCTGCATTATTTTCACAAACTGCTCTGCAGTTTGATAGAAACAAAACATTCGTAAAACTTAGTGGTCGCCATAAATAATCGCTTATTCATTAATTATTTCATTTAACTTCCTTCGAACACTTACTGCCTTTTTTTCCTTACACAATGTTTTTTTTTATTACTTATATGTATCTTTGGAATGGAGGGAGCAGAAGTTTCTTCGGCTTGACGACAAGATTTTTCAACTCAGCTGGTTTATAATCTTAAAGTAGGTACTTGTCAAATTGTAAGAGAATGATTCGACACTCGACAGTAGATAAGTGTTTATTAAAGATAATTATAAACCAATCACTTGATAACCTGTTTCCAAGGAAAGGTTGGGACATGCCTTTCCTTGCACACGCTTTTACATAATATAAATTGTGTCAATATAATTGTGTTAACAGTTAACGTTTAATATTTATTATTCTTTTGAGCACATTTAAATAGAAATTTGTTTTTAAAAGTTTTTTATATATTTCTTTTTCATTTATACTTTTGTCGACTTTCTTTCAATTAATTAATCTAATTTCACCTGCCCATTTCATATCCTTCATTATCCTAAAGCTGTGTTAAAGAGTTCCGTAGAAGTTCACCTTTTCTTCTTTTTCTTAAATTTCTTGTTGAAAAGACAAGACTATCAACCGCTTGTATACAAAACATTTCCACTAAACTGCCTATAAATCAGTGAACAAGCACCAAACACTAAGTTAGGTATGGATTATTCAAAGGCAGGCGGTGCGCATATCATCAAATGTAATCACTTAATTTTCTATTCATCGCAACTACGTTTCGGCGAATTATTAACTTACCGTTTCCATGTCTTTGTAAGTGTGAGTGTGAAGTTCTGAAATTGTGTGGTGAAATTGGAAGAAGTTCTCAGGATTTAGAAAAATTAAAACTATGGAAACTTTAAAGCAGCATGTTTGCGACAATTTTTTTCGACTTTTAGTCCACAACAGATTGGTTTGCCAGGCCCTTATTTTCCACCATCATTTCCGCATCTATTGCACAGTGAGATTGATAACGATCTCTTTCTAGTTTGGTCACGATTAAATACAAGGTAATGGGTCTCCAGTACCTTGTATTTAACCGTGAGATCTGCCCGACTATTCATCATCCTGCCCTCATCTGAATTTATTTGAGGTCGGCGCAATATCTTTACAAGCTTTTATGTCTGCTGAAGCCGTACGAAGGACGGGCCTGAGCAGTTGCGATAAATGTTGTTGTGTCGGGAGTTTGGTCTTGGAGGGTCTCCAGATCAATCTCCGTCTGGCGCAGCATCGTTGGTCGTGTTGTTGGGTTTAACATTGTATTACCTCGCTCAACTGCCTTCCTCCTTCCTATTCTACCAGGTTACCTACTCAGGTTTTTTTTTTTTAGTGAATCGGTTCTTAATCAGCTAGTGCGCTTTATCATCAACGATTGCATTACTGTTTACCGTCAGGCCGGATTGCAGTCAAGCACTAGTAAATAATTATTAAAAAACGTAAAAAAAAAATAGCTTACAATAGGTATATGTATTCGGATGGAATGTTCCAATTTTGAAGCAGAAAGCTAAGTCCCGTAATAAGAATTATTAAAAATCGCTTCGTAATTTCATCTCAGCGACAGTGAATGTCAAAAAGTAGTAAAAATGTTTGGGAAGTTATGCGGTATTTACGTGAGAACGTTCATAAAATTAAGGGCATTAACCCTATGTTTGACGAAGATTTACTTGCTGATAAACTAGTAAGCTAATTAACTTGATGTGGTTGGTTTTATATATTAAGATTTTCAAACTAAATACGAGTAAGTACTTAAAACTTGCAACGAGCTTAATTAGTTTGTACTAAAACTTGTAAAAGCTTGTTTTTTAAAAGGATGTTTTACTTTTTTTTCTGTGGTCTGCCCAACTACCTATTAATTGGAATTTTATGAAATTGGAATAGTGATATTATGAGTTCTATTCTTTTAGACCACGATGATATTTGATGACTAGGTATCGATAAAATTCACAAAAGACTGCCGCTTACAATCATTGAACTTATAATCAGTCTAAAAATGATTTTTGATTCTAGAAAAACAATAGGTTTTGTCCGTAGCAGTTCAACAATATTTATAAAATGTTCCACCAAACCACACCTTATAAGATTTTATTTCAATGCGGTTAGTGGAAGTGATCAGGTGCGGTTAGTAGAAGTGCTGTTGAAATCGGTGCTTTTAAGCGGAATTCCTCCTTATTTCTTTATCAGGAATATTCAATCTTCGAAGAACTAAGTTCTTTAAACGAATGAAAATACAACTTTTTTTATAGCATTTTGGTTTAAATTTTTGCGACAAAATCAATATCACACATATGTATAAGTCCTCCCTACGTACAGCTAATAAACTTACTTTTTGTGATTTAAAAGGCGATGAAACGAAAAAACGGCAGTAATCATTCACGTTTTTTTATGATCATATAAAATAAATAAAAAAATTTTTATTCATACAGTAACCTTTGACTTTGCTTAAAACTAGGATACATAGCCTGGTTAACTAAAGGTCGTACTAATAATGCAACCCTGACTCATAAACTAGGTGATCCTGTGACATAGGAGTCAGGAATATTCTAGTGCTTGATCGCAATCCCGCCTGATAGTAAGCAGTGATGCTATCGTTGATGGTACAGCGCGCTAGTTTATTACCTATGCCGGACACACCCTCACAAAAAAAAAAAAAAACTGAGTTAATAGGAAGGAAGACGGCAGTTGAGCGAGGTGATGCAATGTTAATCCCAACAATACGACCAACGATGTTTCGCCAGAGGGAGATTGATCTGGAAACCCTCCACGACCAAACTCCCATCATAACAACATTTGTCGCATCGTACCCGGCACACATCGCAACACAACTGCTCAGACCCGTCCTCCGTACGGCTTCACCAGACATCATGCCGGAACACGACGAATCGCTTGGTAGACTTTGTCTGGTGGGTGGTAACTTCTGCCGGCAGCAGATATTATGGCCTACCTCGACAAAAAAAACATTATCTTGACACCAAGATTTTTGATGGTTTTCCTTCTACCACGTGTTTTTTTTTTATTTATAGAAGAGAATGAGAGAGAGAGTGTATGAGAGTGTAATAGAACACTCTTTATTATGTACACCATATACATACATTACAGAAACATAAATATAAAGATTTTACAAAGGGTGACACAATGGGCGGTCTTATCGCTAAGAGCGATCTTTTACAGACAACCTTTGGATGGATGGATGAATACTAAGGGGAGTGAGAAATTATGTAGGTAGTCTACAGTGTACTATACAGTGTATCTATACTTAATACATAAAGCTGAAGAGTTTGTTTGTTTATTTATTTGTTTGTTTGTTTGAACGCGCTAATCTCAGGAACTCCTGGTCCGATTTGAAAAATTCTTTTTGCGTTGGATAGCCCATTAATCCAGGAAGGCTTTAGGCTATATAACATCATGCTGTGATAAATAAGAGCGGAGCATAACTAACTCCACGAGAACGAAGTCGCTGGCGGCTGCTAGTTTTAAATAACCAAATATTGTGAGCTAAAAGAGTTCTATCAGTTTTATTGACATAGTTATAATATATTATGTACATTAACATTTACTCCACGTGTTAGTGTTAGGTCCTCTGGTCTTTAATTGTTGACTCGTGTCATTATCATCCCAGCGTTAATCCCAGTCGCATCCGAAGCCTTTTCAGCTTTGGAGTCTGGGATCCGCTTTACCAGTCCAACTGCTGATATGGCTAAACTTCGACATTTTCCGTGAAGCGACTGCCGTCTGACCTCTACAACTCGAAGGCGACATCGAAGCATTGCAGTTAGACCAATTGTTGGACTTTTGAGGGCTCCAACAACCCGTAACGACTGCCACTAGATGTTCGTATGGCAACCGGGACCAACGGCTTAACGTGCTTTCCGAGGCACGACCAGACCAGTGCAAGTATTCATATTCATGGATACAAATACTTGCAGTGTGCGGGGATCGAACCCGCGCCACCTTCCGCAGCGGCCGCGTCCGTTATCGCTACGCCACGGAGGCTGTCGACATTGTTGACTCGTGTCATCATCATCCCAGCATTAATCCCAGTCACATTCGAAGCCTTTTTCAGCTTTTGGAGTCTGGGATCCGCTTTACCAGTCCAACTGCTGATATGGCTAAACTTCGACATTTTCCGTGAAGCGACTGCCGTCTGACCTCCACAACCCGAAGGCGACATCGTAGCATTGCAGTTAGACCAATTGTTGGAGTTTTGAGGGCTCCAACAACCCGTAACGACTGCCACTAGATGTTTGTATGGCAACCGGGACCAACGGCTTAACGTGCTTTCCGAGGCACGACCAGACCTAACCCCAGAATACTTGCACTGTGTGGGGATCGAACCCGCGCCACCTTCCGCAGCGGCCGCGTCCGCTACCGCTACGCCACGGAGGCTGTCGACATTGTTGACTCGTGTATGTAGGTATATATCTTCTTCTAAGAAGTTATTTCCAGTACCATTGTATTGAAAAGCATTTCAATAATAGTCTGTAGATAAAACCTTTTGTACTAAAGAGTAAGTGATAGGTACAAGTACATTGTCTAAATCGATTTGTTTCCAGTTTCAACACCTGCGTCGTTCATCCCATTATTTCACTGTTGTCTGTTTGAGTATTTCTAATGTTCTTGCCGGGGCTCATCTCAACCATCTGCCTAGCCTCTTCCGAACTGTATGGGATTACTACTGTATCGTGGGTGTGTTAACAAACATTTTAACTCACATACACAGCTAGACACGGAACAACTACCCTATCATCATCATCATCATCATTTCAGCCGAAAGACGTCCACTGCTGACAAGGTTCTCCACGATGACCGGTCCTGCGCCTCCCGCATCCAGCGGTTTCCCGCGACCTTCACCAGGTCGTCGGTCCACCTTGTCGGGGGCCTACCTACGCTACGTCTGCCTGTGCGTGGTCGCCACTCGAGAACCCGTCGGCCCCATCGGGCATCGGTCCTACGGGCAATGTGTCCAACCCACTGCCACTTTAGTGTTGCAATTCTTCGGACTATGTCGGTTACTCTCGTTCTTTTGCGGATCTCCTCATTCCTGATTCGATCGCGCAGTGAAACCCCAAGCATAGCCGTCTCCATTGCCCTTTGAGTGACTTTGAGCATTCTTACCTATAAGGTCCATTGTTAGCGACCACGTCTCAATTCCATAAGTCATCACTGGCAACACACACTGATCGAAGACTTTTGTATTGAGACACTGCGGTATTTCGGACGAGAAGATTTTACGTAGCTTCCCGAAAACAGCCCAGCCAAGTTGGATTCCATGATTGACCTCTTAACTACCCTATAGCCAATACAAATATTTGTTCGGTGTGGGAATGGAACCCGTGTTATGCAGCATAGCACTCAATCGTGCATCCACTGTACCAACCGTGCCGTCTTACGAGATCTAGCATAGAAATCTCTCTGACGCCACCCACATCAGTCGATTGCACCCGTGCGAAGCTGGACCGGCGGGGTAATTGCGTAACACTATCAGTAGCAATGGGTTTCATTTTGACAGTTCAACAACATTCATTGCGTTGTTTACGTTGTTGAGCGGACACACTTTCAAACATATGGAGCAATGGAATAACAATAAGCTTCAAAATTATTCCAACTGGGGCCTTAATCTGCTATTTTTATAAATTTGTCATTTCAACACGATACCATTGTCATTCCATTATCATTGTGCTAAAAGTTCGTAATCTGTTAAATTCATTATGATCAATAAATTATTGGTCAGTCGTCTCGTAATGGAATGGTGATAGAATGACATTGCCGTGATTGCCGTTATTACTACTACCTACATAATTTGCTTATAACTACTACTCAATTTGATCATTTATTAATGTCAAATCAAATGTAATTTATTCAAATTAGGCTGAGAGACAACACTTTTTTTTAAACGTCAATGTTACATAAGACAGTCCCCCAAAACGCCCACCCTTCGACACTTCCTAGTGCTTTCGCTGGGAAGAAGAAGTGGCGGAACAAACTCCCCAGCAGCACAGCTGTCTGTTCATTTAAAAAACACATGACTTTATTCAATACATAGTATAGTGATGAACACAAGAAGATACAACTACAATGAAATTTATTTACCATATGCCAGCTACCACGCTAAAATACCAGCAAAGCTAAACGTGGGATGAAGTGTCAGTAATGGACCACTGGAAAATCGTAATGACGCCATTTTATTAGTAGTGTCAAAGTCGATCATTATGAGATCATTGATTGACCATTCTGATACTATTGTTATAGAAGACTAGAGCCCCTTATAGTATAGTGTGCTACTATACAGGTTACTGGTCGCTAGGAGAACAATAAAATTAAAGTTATAAAGCTTACAAATAGGCCTAACAAAGTAAAACAAAACAGCGCAGTAATTAAGAATGCTCGTCGTAAGGTGTTGAAACATTGTTTTTGCATTATTACAATGTGCCTATTAATGTAGTTGGCTCATTATTGCCGTATTTACTGGCGCGTAAACCACTTGCTTGTGATTATGTTGATTTTTACCACGTTCAAACATGATTAGGGTTTGGACACTGTGATAAGAATCGGTGAGGGGTTTGTGGTTAAGTAAAAAGAATCGGTCCGACGGGCGCATTGCTCGTAGGATCGATGCCCGATGGCGCCGACAGGTTCTCGAGTGATGATCACGCACCGGAAGACGCAGCGTGAGTAGGCCCCCGACAAAGCGGACTGACGACCTGGTGAAGGTCGCGGGAAATCGCCGGATGCAGGAGGTGCAGGACCGGTCGTCGTGGTGATCCATGAGGGAGGCCTATGATATGTATAATAAGAGCTGCGAGTGTCGATCGATCAGTTTAAGCAACGCTGGTGGTTAGTGGATGTGACCGTCTTTACATACCAGGTGCCAGGCTACGTGCCTCGGCAAGCACGTCACACCATTAAACAGTTGTTACGGGTCAGAAGCACGAAAGTCTGACGACAAATCTTATTAATGAGCATCGCATTACCCAGTCACTGGGTGGACGAGGTCAGATGGGCAGACTCTTCATAAGGTCAGATGGGCAGACTCTTCATATACTGGTATTCAACTATATTTGGTAAGACTGTAAGCTGACCCCAATATAGTGAAGAAAAGGCAAGCAGATGGTTTGTGAACGCACCTACGATGCAGGAGTAACTCATAGGGTGGGGAAAAGTTAAAAAAAAAATTAATCAAAAGTTTAGCACATCGCGACAATCATTAACTTGTGAAATGTATAGAACGCTCCCTGCAATATGCACGCTCTTTTTCAAAATCTATAAATTGTTGTCAAAAGATGTAGTCGCACGCACACAAACACACCGTGCCGTGCACAAACAACGCACCGCTGTGCCGGTCGGAGTAGGGGTGTTAGGTTACTTTCGTTACGGAATTTCTGGAACGGTCTCCACGCTCAAGGCCCGCGATAAAAGTTATGCAATAGCTTAAAAATGCTTCCATTTAAAATCCTTAGAGCATAACCATTAATATTGCTACTTGCAAACATAACAATTGTGAACCACCCTTTACCTAGTAATTTTATTGCAACAATTAGGCATTTGTATGATTAAATTAGCGAACGAATTTAATAGCAGATATTTCCCGACAGGGATATAATTTAATTATTGACTTCAGTACTAATTATGTCATCACTCTTCATGTCTTTAACAGTTTTCGTACTGGTTGAATTACTAATGTTAATTTGGGATTTGGTAATTATTAATGTGTCTAAAGTGCTTTTGACATTACCTAATAGCTGTGTCTGAATTTACAATAGAGAACATTCCAGTAACTTTATTAATTGGGAACATATCTCCTGCTTATTATAAAGAGCTTCTATTTGATCAAAGGCAGTAGAAAAACCGGAATAGAAAGTATAAAATAAAATTCCCTTGGTATTTTCCCATTTTATTTCTTTGCTTCAAATATAGTCATCATTTTCTCAGTGTTAATCCCAGTCACATCCGAAGCCTTTTCAGCTTTGGAGTCTGGGGCTTTACCAGTCTAACTGCTGATTATGGCTAAACTTCGATATTTTCCGTGAAGCGACTGCCGTCTGGTGCAACCCGAAGGTGATGTCAAAGCATTGCAATTAAGACAAATTGTTGGACTTTTGAGGGCTCCTACAACCCGTAACGTCATTAGATGTTTGTATGGCAACCGGAACCAACGGCTTAGCGAGCTTTCCGAGACACGACCAGACCAGTGCAAATATTCATTTTCATGCATACAAATATTCGCACTGCGCGGGGATCGAACACACCTCCTTTCGCAGCGGCCGCGTTCGCTACCGCTACGCCACGAACGGTTCAAATGTACTCTAAACCCATAAACATTTTTAATCTCAGGAATAACCTGAGATTAAAAATGTTTATAAATTAGTCGCAATCTGTTCTCATCGATAATATCAATGACCCCAATTTTCTTGTTCATAAATTTAACTATATTTAATTGAATTGCATCTTTTTCGTTTTGTTCACTTAAGAAAAGGACAGGAGAAAAAAAATATTAGGTTAGTGCTGTCAAATTAAGAGGCTCAACAGACAGTTTAGACGTAATTGAAAACATGGCGACCAAAAATACGTCAATTTCCATCAGGGTCTCACTAATTTATTTTCCGTGGGAGTCGAAACCACTGCTCCTCGTTCTAATTTGAAGGGCTTTGAGATATCGAAATTGTTTCTCTGAATTTATTTCTAATTTCATTGGCAATAATTTGTTACACTTCTAGAAGGGAGCACTATCCAGCGCCCATGGCTGTTTAGCAATCGACCTACTTATTCAGTAATATACAGCTTACTTTTATGATAGTACGAAATCAATAACTAGCTAGTGGGAAGTATGATTGGTCAAATGTCACTTACCAGCCGGCACTCAGTTCCTAAGCCGCTGTTGAGTGGTTTTATCACATTTCCGATAACTAGGTACTTCCCTGATGACGTCATCATGGCTTATGTTAGTGCTATGCGTGGGTCCAGGTATGCTATGCTAATAGAGTAGCATAACGTTACGTAACGCGCACATGTGTTAGTCACGTTCTCTTCTTTACTTCTTTCTAACATCACGCCCTGGGCGTGATGTCTGAAATCCCTAAGGGGTTAGAGGGAGATGTCTAACAGCCATCAAATATTCACAAATTCAGACTCGCTATTATCGTACATTAAGTTTTATTTTCCTTTATTTATTCAATATCCAAATACAAATAATAGCAGTTTTAAAAAAAATACATTATTGCACATGTTGAGGTCGGCTTTCCATTTTTAAGTCTGTGTCTTTTATTACAAAAAAAAAACAAAATATTAATATTTCTAGCTCTTACTACAACCTTGCGTATCAAACGGTTTGATTATGATTTTGAGTGGAAAGCAAAATTAAAAGTTATTTCTTCAAGTTAGGCTAAGAATTCGCACATTTAAAAAGTCAAAATTTTATCAGACGCTGCCCCAAAACGCCCGACCTTCATTCATTTCCCAGTGATTTCGCTGGAGAGAAGAAATAATGCAATAAACTCCCCAGCAACACACAGCCAGATGTGTGTTCACAGTTCAATTAAACACAACCTTTTTCTGTACAACAGTAGGTATTTTTTAAATGTAATTGCTATATGCGAAACACTGGTTAGTAGGCATACATTAAAATTTCATGGTACGGTGTTAAATAATAATAATGATATTTATTTGTTCTAAATATGGTATACCAGGTCTTACAGATAACAATAGTGCAAACATAGTCTTCCGGCATTATTTCGGCTATGACAGCCAATCTTAGAGGTCACTTTCGCCGTGAAAGTATACCGGTATAGTTCACAAGTATATGCGCTGACACAGAGTGCATTTTCCTCTTTCCTCACTCTGATAACCCGATGGGATAGCAATCCGTCGCGACCTGAAAGAGATGACGCGCAAGACCAATAATGGCTTAACGTGCTTTCCAACGGTCACAAAGACAGTCAAGGGGCAGTCAAGCTTGGGCACGCCACAATAGGACATGGTGGAGCGCACGGTGGAGGTCTGTCCGGCTTGAGTCCGCGGCGAGTGTCCGGTCAAAGCAGTGATGCTGGCAAAGGAGTTGGCGGAGTGTATGAGGGAACTCCCAGCGCCCTCACGCCTCTAACCGCCGCAGAAGACGAAATCAAGAAAAGGGGGAAACCAAGCTCCAGGTTGCTACTAACAAATTCTTGATGGAAAACCCAATACACATGCCTGACCTGTAGATAAGATTTAACTGTGTGTGTGGGGGTGTATGTGTGTGTGTGTGTGGGAATGTGTTATTGGTTTAATATTCTGTATTAATTTGTACTAAAAGTGGTGCTCAACATTCTAAAAACTCTTACATCAAGACATCCCACACACAGAAACATACGTCTTTACCTGACACACCCACGCTATTTAAATAAATAAAACCTTGGATATTCGTGTCACGTAGTCAGTTCATGCAGAACAGAAGCCAACTTACATCAGATCATTCTCAAAGGAGCCCGCTAGACACTAGATCTTATCACAAAATGTGTGGGCTTATCATTCAAGTACAAATTGCTACCTTAATCCGAGGTGATAGGTTTTACTTTAAAATATTGTAGTATGAAGGCTCATATCTATATAAATAAAAATGAATTGTTGTTCGTTAGTCCGGTTAAAACTCGAGAACGGCTAGGCCGATTGAGCTGATTTTGGTTTTAAAATGTTTGTCGTAGTCCAGGGTAGGTCTAAACGGTGAGCAAATAAGGAAAAATGATTTAATAATAATGATGAATGAGCTTCATTGTTTCGACTTCTCCTCTACACTTTTGTGCTACCCTGGTACCCTGCACCTCCGAAAAATAGGCAAAATAAAACTCACTCACAAGAGTAATGAGAGAATGGCAATGATAAATGGCACAGCAATACAATATTAGAAAGTTTGAAGTTGTAGTTGGCTTTGTGGCTTTTTATAAGAAACTTTAAACCGGCAGAGATAAGAAAGAGTATTTATTTATATTCCTTGCTTTAAACGAATGCATCAATGGGTGAGACTTTTTTTAAATATGTACGGTGTATGGTACCAAGATAGCAAAAAAGTGTAGGAGAAGTCGAAACAATGAAGTTTATTTCGTCATTATTAATCTAATATTACATGGATGAAGTTTCATTTTGCCTACTTTGAGGAGTTGCAAGTTACCAGGGTCGCACAAAAAGTGCAGGAGAAGTCGAAACAATGAAGCTCATTCATCATTAATCTAATATTACATGGATGAAGTTTTATTTTGCCTACTTTAAGGAGTTGCAAGGTACCAGGGTCGGTTTGGGTCAGGGATGCGGGTTGGTTAAACAAGAAACCGAGGCCCTGGCCGTCGCACAGGCAAGTGAAGAAACACGGGTGGGTTTTAGTCAGTAAAAGTCTGACACGTCCTTCCGCTCCGCCCAGAGCGGGAGAAGTCATTTGATGATTTCCCATCCCAACAAAAAAAAAGGTATCCAGGGTCGCACAAAAGTGTAGGAGAAGTCGAAACAATGAACTTCATTCATTCACACAAGAACGATGGGAACGGGATAAAAAAGGATATCCTATGTCCTTCTCCCAGTTCTTAGCTACCTCCCTACCAATTTTCAGCCAAATCGGTTCAGCCGTTCTTGAGTTATAAATAGTGTAACTAACACGACTTTCTTTTATACATATATATAGAATATATAGATTATCCTAATTTAAAAAGTAGTAAATAAGATCATGTCATATTGCCTTTAAGGCGGAACAAAGTTCGCCGGGTCAGCTAGTAAGAAAATAAAAACAAATTTAGATTAAAATTTCTATTATACTGGCTGGTTTTACTTACTAAGGTTTGTCTTCTTGATATTTCTTGTCAAATCAGCTGTATCAGATTAGTTTGGATGCCGACCGATGGAGTCGGCCTCCAAACAGTCGGGAAAAGGCGTTGGAAAGGTCTTGATGTAGCAGTGGTCCAGTGGTCACGGCCACCACTGCTCTCAAGAGGGTAAAGAACAACATCTTAGGAAACCGTCATGTCCTAGAAAAAATCGAAGACAAGTGACATCTATCCCGCGTGGTGGATTACGGCCCACTCCCTGTCACAAAGAGGAGACCTGTGGCCCACCAGTGGGAACATTGCATGTAAACAGATCTTGGTGATAAATTTATCTACCAAATAATATTATACTAACTGTACCAGTCAACAGGAAAATTTTACTTTGGGAAACAGGGACTTAATAATTACGAAACCATACAAAATTGATTAGAATTCAAGTCTGTTCTCTGTTCCTCGATTCCCATTACCATCCAAAATATAATAAGCTGAACTTCCCCAAAACAATTTAGATGTTCACCAACAAAGTAAGCCCGTAACTCCAAACAATACGGTTTATTATCTTTACCGAAATGAACCTTCATTTTTACAACAGAATCCATGTTGCCATAACATAATGGGTACGTTGTAATAAAGAAACACATTTATCGACCATGACTGTCGACATGATTGCTGGCGATATTACCCGCGGGCCAACAACCACCATAATGTACCGAAAAATTGCTTACGTTAAAGTCAGGATATTTGTTAGAATGTTGATACTGGGAACAACTTTTAGCTACTTTGAATTATTATGTTGTTTCCTCTGAGATCATTTTTATAACGTCTCTTCATAATTTTTGATGTTATTATGAAACCTGTTCATCATTCTGAGAAGCTTGTGGTTAAGGAATTATTATAAGGCACACAATTTGATCGATCAGGTTAAACTACACTTGCCGAGGTTCGTTCGTGGGTGGGTGACCATCTTTGCTCCTCCGTGGCTCAGCAAGTACTTTAAGCCGTTGATTCCTGCTGCCATTCATGACACTTTGGCTGTCGTTACTGGTCGTCAGAATCCCGAAAGTTTGATAACTATTCTTACCAAGGGCTATCGTATTTTTTTTTATTTTTTAAGTAATTATGAAGTAGTGCTTGACCGCAATCCCGCCTGATGGTAAGCAGTAGAGCAATCAGTCATGGTAAAGTACGCTAGTCTATTAAGAGCCTATTCACTAAAAAAACCAGAGTGAATAGGAAAGAAGACGGCAGTTGATCGAGGTGATGCAATGTTAAACCCAACAACACGACCAACAAAGGGAGATTGATCTGGAGACCCTACACCACCGAACTCCCGACACAACGACATTTGGTGCATCGTACCCGGTACACATCGTAACACAACTGCTCCGTCCTGTCCTCCGTACGGCTTCACCAGACATCATACCGGAACACGACGAATCGCTTGGCGGGATTTTGTGTGGTGGGTGGTAACTTCTGCCGGGAGCCGATGTTATGGCCTTTTCAAGCCTTGTCAAGATCTTTTTTTTGTCGGTACGTCATGTTTTTTATAAAAGAAAAGATACTTTCAGATGTGTAATTTCTCAAGACAGACAGGTCGCCTAGTCATAATAAAATGCTTTCGACCATTATTGCTATAGCCTAGTTGAGTTTAAGGAGTTGTTAACTTTTATGATAACTAGATATCGAGTTCTGATTCTTAGCACATTAGGAACACGAAGTGAATTACAGAGTCTATCTAGTGTTTTGCGTCTTGATAAAGTACAATTATATAGATTTTTCTAAACATTTCATCGTAGAACAACTGTAGAAAAATATTTTCTTTTTAAAGTGCACTTGTTCCACTCATAATTTTAATTATCTCATTTTTTTGTTGTTGTAATTGCCACATATTTTATGATTTGGCCTAACACCCAATAACTGGGATGTCTAGATCAGATTGGCATTCCGTCCACGTAAAATATGGATTGGTATTCTGCTGCATCAGGCTAGACTGATAGCCGACCCTCACAAAGTTGGCAAAAGACGAGCCCAGATGATAACCTGTTCATCATTCTCATACTTTGTCCGTTTTTCTCATTATTTTCTTACATGATTCACTTATAATCAGCCTATAATGATCGCATTCCGGGGACACAGGCTTCCTCTCAGTGAGAGAAAGTGGGCCGTAATCTACCACGATGGTTCAGTGCAGTTCAGTGGTTTGTAGATGTCACATGTCTTAGATTTGTTTTTTTTTTCTAGGACATGCCGGTTTCCACACGATGAAATAAAAGCAAAGTAAAGCGCCTGATGGGGTTCTAATCTACGACCTATAACTTATAAGTCGCGATAACACTAAGCGATCGCTGCTCTCGCATTTTCATAATTTTCAACATTTGCCTAAAAAGAATTGGATGTTTTATTCTACTATTCATCCGACGGTAATTTTTGTCAGTGAGTTTTCATAATTTTCGTATGAGTATTATATCTGTCGGACACCCATCATCTGTCCGATAATGTATAATATTTTCTATCTCTACATCTTTCTTTTTAAATTCTTATCCTATGGTGTGCACTGAACGTTTACCTTTTCCGTAGTCTCCCCTTCCCCCCACAACCCCTTTAAATTTGCATTCCTTTGAGTATCTATCTCGCTCTCTTAGTTAACGCAATACCTTTATATAAAGTGAAATAAGTTACGCCTCTGTGAACTTATGCCTTTAGCGGGGATTAGGTGAAACAAGTCCGCAATAGTAGAATATGTCGTGACGCATATATGTGGCGGATATTTGTGGCGTCTGGTGTGTAAAGTCAGGTTTAGATTATATGGTGATATAAAATAAGCGCCGGTTAAAATATTGGGAGCAATATGTACGTCCGCGTCCGCCCCCGTTTTCGCAACATTTTTTGTTACTGCTCTACTCCTATTGATCATAGCGGGATGTTATATAGCCTATGTCCTTTCTCAGGCTCTAGACTATCTGTGTGCCAAATTTCATTACAATCGGTTCAGTAGTTTTGGCGTGAAAGCCGGACAGACAGACAGGCAGAGATACTTTCGCATTTATAATATTAGTATGGATATGGATGGTGTACCGCAAAAAAAGTTATGGATGCTCTGTGGTTACATTTGTATGGTGTGGTATGTTGTGAATGTAGTCAGTTTTTAGAGAAATCATTTCAATCAAAGTAGACATAAATTATAAATCCCCATTATTTTGTAGAGAGAGTACTTCGGCTATAATATGGGTCGAACCTGCACACTCCGTACTTTTTAAATATATCTTGGACATCAATGACTGATTAAATGGTGAAGGAAAACATCTCAGGAAACCTAGACTTTAAGTCTGAAATCGCCAACCCGCATTGAGCAAGCGTGGTGATTACGCTCAATCCTTCTCTGTATGAGAGTAGACCTGTGCCCAGCAGTGGGACGATAAAAAGATTAATGACGATAATATGGGTAACAGAGTGATCCACTTTGTAGTATAAAATAATGTAAAAGATAAAAGTCATTCGAAAATAATTGAATTTAATATGTACATAGATTGAATACAGATCACGGCATCAGATGATGTTAGAATACGTCACGATACACCGCACCACGCAATGTAAACCTACCTAACTATCAGGCAGGACTGGTCTTTGTTTGAGTTATTTAAGCAGTACGCCTAAGCGGTATTGTTGGCAACTTTACGGCGTTCAACGGTTAAGGAGCATTTTTTTTCATTTAGCTATGTAGTACTTTTTCGTTTATGGTTGGATTTTAGACTGTTGGTCGGTAAGTGATGGGCACAGAGGCTTACACTGTTAACCAGGATATATTATATTGGAGTCTTGACTAGTAGGGGATTTTGTAATAAGCTTCTAGGCAATATTATGTAACTATGAAGTTTCTAGCCTATTCTTCTGTATATGAAAATACATTTTAGACAATAACTAGAATAATGATGTTGATTTTGACTGTGTTAGTTGCATCATTGTTTTAACTGCAAATTTGTTACACAATTGGAGCAGCAGTGTCAAACACAGAAATGTCTTTTTTGTCAAAAAAGTGACCGAAAAGACATACAGACTGTAATTTTCTCGATGGCAGGCCATAACATCGGCTGTCGGCAGAAGTTACCACCCACCAGACAAGGTCTTGCCGCTAAGTGATTCGTTGTATTTGTTAAAAATTAACGTATCCAGCATTAGCGCATTCCCCGAGTACTTATATTATTTACTAAATTATAGACCGTATCAGCTTCACACCATTTATTTTATAGTTCTGTCATGACGACAGACAGCGCATCATGTGTTGGTTGCCAAGGTAGGTATACAACCTCCAACACGCCTCCTCAATCTACTACATGATGAGCTACACAACTTAGAACCAAAAACGCTAACTTAATTACATATAGAAGTAATAAATCCAACGCGTCACATTAACAAAACAAAACAATATCAACATTAAAAATAACCATTACAACAGATAGGTATAAAACTCAAATTACAAATCCTAAACCTAACTGTACTTGCCCGCCCTCTTAATGGGTAATTTTTGTACAATCTGTTTAAGTTTTGGGCCTGGCAGAGACTTCGTTAACACGTCTGCTAACATCTCTTGAGTACACAAGTATTGTACATCAATCGCCTCCTTAATCAAGGCTTCGCGGACAAAATGATACCTAATATCTATATGTTTTGTTCTATTATGGTTCATTTTATTTTGCGATATTTTATGTGCTGACTGATTATCGTTAAAAATAATCGTTGGTTTTTCGCAAGCATTTTTAGTCAAACTAGACAACAAACCTCGCAAGTAAATTGCTTCTTTAGCAGCCTGACTGAGTCCTATGTATTCTGCCTCAGTCGAAGACAATGCTACACATCGCTGCTTGCGACTCTCCCATACTATTAAATTATCGCCTAATGTAAAAAGCATTCCTGTGAAGGACTTTCGATCGAATGATCCCCCCCAATCAGCGTCAACGTACCCGCGCATCTCTAAGTTACCGGATTTTCGGAAGACAAGCGCAAAGTCAGATGTCCCCTTTATGTATCGCAACACCCGTTTAGCACAATTGAAGTGGGTCTCATCATAGCACGAATTGAACTGAGACAGTAAACTGACAGCATGTGCTATATCAGGCCTAGTAGTTTGAGCCAGATAATTCAGACATCCTATCAAACTTTGGTACGGCAACCTACAACCAGGCTCAGCTTTTTCTAGCTTGATGCTTACCTCCATTGGGGTATTGTGGTTTGCAGTCTGACATTTTAAATTCCTTCAATACATTCAGGACATACTGTTCTTGATCGAGATAAATAGTTCTCTTATCTCGTCGTAACCTCATACCTAGTACGTGCCTAGCTTCGCCTAAGTCTTTCACTTTAAACTTTTTGAGCAGCCCGTTTTTCAAAGCTTGCTTCTCTTTATCCTGCTTTGGAGGACATAATACAAATATGTCATCAACATAGATAACTACCACTATCCTATCTTGACCTATTATCTTTTGATATAAACAGGGCTCTATCTTTGATTGTATAAAACCTAAATTAAGCATCTCCTTATCTAATTCGCTAAACCAAGCATTAGAGGCTTGCTTCAATCCATATAATGACCGTTGTAGTTTACAAACTTTGTTTTCCTGACCTTCGGCTATAGCGCCCTCTGGCTGAAGCATGTAAATGTCTTCCTTTAATTTTCCGTACAGGAAAGCAGTGGTAACATCCCACTGGTCAATGGTCCACTCGTATTCTGCAGCTAGTGAGAATAACAAGCGAAGCGTAGAGTGCCTCACGACGGGAGAATAGGTTTCATTATAATCAATTCCACGTACCTGTGCAAATCCTTTAGCTACCAACCTCGCCTTGTATTTCAATATGTTACCATCACTATCTCGCTTGATTTTGAATACCCATTTGTTCTGTATAGGCTTCTTATCGCGCGGTAGATTAACTAACGTCCACGTTTGGTTCTCCTTAAACGAGTTGAGCTCATCGTTCATGGCCTTCTGCCATAGCTCACGATCAGGCCTTGACATTGCCTCATCCATTGTCGTTGGATCGCCATCAATATCTGCGATAGCTTTTCTTTCAGCTTCGGCTTTCGCACATATGCATCTGTAGTCCACATTATTCCTTGGACGTAAGTTATATCTGGGCGGGTTTTCACAATCGTTGTTTTCCGATTGTAATATAGGATTGGTACTTGCTTCTTGAGCTTCCTGTCTTATTTCATCAATAGTTTCTTCAAAAACGTCTTCATTGCTTCCTTCGCTAACGCTGTGAATTTCCTCACATGCAACCTCAGGTTCAACACGTTCCTCCTCTGTTGAAATAGGAACGACTGAGTTCTTCGTCACTTCCATATCGTCTCCAGGAAAAACCATTTTCTAAAAATTGGACGTCTCTCACAACTGAAAATTTTCCAGTCTTTGGTTCTACCAGTTTGTAACCTTTCGTGGTCTCGCAGTAGCCAACAAATATCAGAGCTTCAGTTTTCGTGTCTAGCTTCTTTCTCTTTTGTTTTGGTTTCAGAGCGTATGCCAAACATCCGAATACTCTCAGATGACTCAGATCTACTTTCTTACCAGACCAGAGTTCCTGTGGCACTTTTCCAGTGACAGCCTTCGTTGGGCTTAGGTTTTTTAAGTATACAACTGTTCCGACTGCTTCTGCCCAAAATCTTTTGCCCAAATTGGCTTCAAAAAGTAATGTTCGCGCTTTCTCAATGATTGTTCTATTCGCTCTCTCAGCCACGCCATTCTGCTCCGGTGTGTATGGAACTGTCTTTTGATGTTTTATACCAGGTAACTTCAAATGCTTGTTGGAGGCATCGTTGCAAAATTCTTTGCCATTATCCGATGTCAAGCACTTGATCATCTTGCCAGTCTCATTTTCTACTTCCGCCTTATACTCACGGAACTTGTTGAGACATTGACTTTTGTTTTTTAAGAAATAGACGTGCGCCTTTCGCGAGAAATCATCAATAAATAAAAGCATATACAGCGAACCAGCAAAAGATGGCTCTTCCATTGGGCCGCACAAATCTGTGTGCACAATCTCCAATAAATCATTTGCTCGAGTGTCTTGTTTTTTGAATGGACTTTTGCATCTCTTTCCATTTATACATGGAACACACGGCTCTATTTTGTCCATAGTTTTGAATTCTATTCCAGATACCATGTTTTTCAGGGTGATCATGTACTTTTGTCCTAGATGAGCTAGTCTCCTGTGCCATAAATTCGACAAAACTTCATTCGATGTTGTTAAATTAACCACAATATTGCTGTTTTCAATCAGCTTGAAAATTCCACCAACTTCTTTGCAAGTGGCAACTTTGCGGTCATTTTTATCTTTAATCAAACATCCATGCTTGTCAAACTCAACTTTGTACTCGTCTCTTACGAGATCACTCACTGAGATTAGGTTCATCGACAATTCGGGAACATGCAGGACATTATTCAATTTGAGTTTCTCATTTTTACTCACAATTGGTGCTGCATTGCCCTTTCCAACTACTGATATCTCATCACCACTAGCAACTTTTATCTTACAGTCGCCTTTCTGTGCCTTATATTGCACTAGTTTGTTCGCATCATTCGTCATATGGGTAGAACAACCACTATCAACATACCAGGCGTTTTTATTTACGGTATCGGCAGTACCCATGCAAATATTCGCAGTTTTCTTGATGCCTTTGCATTCTGATGCTTTGTGTCCAAATTTGTGACACTTGAAACATTTGTATGTCGCTGGTTTCCGAGCAGTGTTGTTGTTGCTCTTCCTGTTTTGAGTGGTAAAAGCTTGCTCACCAGCCCCATTACACACTTCGGCTTGTCTGTTGCCTTCTTGTAGTAATTTGGTCTTTACTTGCTCTAGTGTTACCTCTTTTCCACTATTATCGATGGCTATCACGAACGGGTTGTATTCGCTCGTTAAGCCAGCCAATAGTGTCGAAATAAGCCAATCGTCTGATACTTTTGCGTCTATATCATTAAGCTGCTGTGCCAGGTGTACTATATCGCAGATGTATTTTTCCATACTTGAATAACTTTCCAAACGACACTGCCAAGGTTTACGTTGCAGCAAAATTCGCCTGCTCCAGCCTTGATCCTCGTAGGCTCTGCACAAGTTTTGCCATACCTCGCGTGCGGTTTTTGCTTGGTACACGTGCGCAAAACATGTAGGCTCAATAAGCAGACATATAGTTGATCGTGCCTTCCTATCACTGTCTTTTTGTAAATCACTGATATTTTCTGTTTCCACAACATCCCACAAGTTTTTGGACTCGAGGAGGTTTTTCACAACGAATTTCCACGATGTAAAATCATTCGCTCCTTGCAGTTTTTTAATTCCGCAATAGGAACCAGAAACAGAATTTTCATCACACATTTTTTCACGTTTTGACAGTATTGTTTTTTCACTGTCAACAACGTGACAATCAGTATTCTAAAGGAAATATTTTTTACGGTCACTTTTAATAATATTTACTCAGGTACGGAATGGGAACCATAACCTGTTAAAAATTAACGTATCCAGCATTAGCGCATTCCCCGAGTACTTATATTATTTACTAAATTATAGACCATATCAGCTTCACACCATTTATTTTATAGTTCTGTCATGACGACAGACAGCGCATCATGTGTTGGTTGCCAAGGTAGGTATACAACCTCCAACAGTATTCCATGTGTATGTGCGTCGTGTACATGTGATGTGTGGTGAAGCCGTACGGAGGACGGGTCTGAGCAGTTGTGTTGCGATGTGTGGCGGGTAAGATACGCCAAATATTGTTGTGTGGGAAATTTTGCAGTGGAGGATCTCCAGATCAATCTCCCTCTGGCGCAGCATCGTTGCTCGTGTTGTTGGGTTTAACATTGCATCACCTCGCTCAACTGTCGTTTTCCTTCCTATTTACTCAGTTGCTTTGAGTGAATAGGCTCTTAATAAACTAGCGCGCTTTATCATCAGCGATTGCATCACTGCTTATCATCAGGCAGGATTATGGTTAAGCACAAAAAAAACACGAGCTCGTTTGTGTCAATCTCTGTCATTGTGATTGCGATTAAGAGGATTCATATCATATTATTTGGGTAACTTGAACCGTTCACGCAGCGTACGCAACGGAAAAATCATATTTTCCCATCATATGTTCTCAAATTTTCTGCTGAATATTCGCTCCTATTAGTCGCAGCGTGATGTTATAGCCTAGATCCTCCCTCGATAATTGGACTGTCCAACAAAAAAATAATTTTTCAATTCAGTGTGTTCAAAGAAACTAACTCTTCAGTTTTATAATATTAGACTAGATTTTATAAGTAGTTGTAATAAATGTGTTATATTGTAGTTTTTCGAGTTTATTTCCTTTTTTATAAATTCTGATATTTCATTGCTTATTGCGGGTATCAAAAGTTGCAATAGCACTTCTTATAGTTCTATATTTAAACCGGAGTGTTTCGTAGAGATAGTGGCTGCGAGACGTAAAGTTTCACAGCACATTGAACAATTTCAACATTGTGCTTATTTCCACGTAGGTTCTCCTTTCGGCATTGGAGAACATATGTACCATCTATTTTAAGGTCAGACACGTGGCTCAATATTGTATAAAGTTACATTATACAATATGTAAAGAAAACCCTGTCCGATCCGTGAAGGTATTGTTAGGTATCGATAACTGATTTTACTAATGCCTACAAAGCCGGGCTAAACTTAAAAAGAAATCCCCCTAAAAAAATAAATATTATTTCGCAATAAAACATGTGCGGTAGGCCATACAGGCGCGGGCGAAGAGGTGCAGGGCACGCGGCACGCGGCCGCATCGCTATTCGCTCAGAATCATGCCGTCAAAAATAATGTTGTCACTTTTTAAAAATTACCAAATTTTGGGGAAGTTGGAATTAATTCGCGGGAAAAAAAGATTATTTCAAAATTCACTAGTATTGTTACTATGATGATTATGTAAAATTTCATATGTTATTTGGTCATGTGTTTACCTAACCTTTATTATCCTTACGGGTCGGACAGGGCTTTCTTAACATATTGTATATGTACACTAGCGAACCGTCCCGGCTTCGCACGGGTGCAATGTTAATACTAATTATACTACAGAAAAACTGTAAACTTTGTATAAAAAACAGCAGCCCATGCGCTGCCGCTCCAAACGCGACGCCCCGCAATTTTTTAATCTGTAATATCTTCGAAAATATTCATTTAAATCATTTGTGTAATATAGATCTACATTAAATCAACAATGTATTTAAGCTATTAAATTGGATAAGGATTAATGCTGTAGGTATTGGTTAAAATCACTTCGAAAATTAGCTGGTATTTTTCGTAAAAAGTCACCATCATCATCTCAGCGTTAATCCCAGTCGCCACCGCAGCTTTTTCAGCTTTGGAGTCTGGGGTCCGCTTTACCAGTCTAACTGCTGAGTTTAGCTAATTTTTCGTAAAAAGTAAATGACAAAAAAAAAAAATATTGTGGGATATCCATAAGTGACAGACATATACCATCGCGGACTTTTTTGTAGACCTGTTCGATGTGTACAGCCTTCGTTTCACTGCAAACGCGGAAAAATGTAATTATTTACGACATCACATTCTTCTTCTTCTTCTTCCTCAGCCTATAGATGTCCACTGCTGGACAAAGGCCTCCCCCAAGGTTTTCCACGCTGACCGGTCTTGTGTTGCCCGCATCCATCGGCTTCCCGCGACCTTCACCAGGTCATCGGTCCACCTTGTTGGGGGCCTCCCTACGCTGCGTCTTCCAGTACGTGGCCGCCACTCCAGAACCTTACTGCCCCATCGGCCATCGGTTCTACGAGCAATGTGCCCTGCGAGTCCGCTGCACCGACATAGCTCTGCGAGTCGCTAAACTTAAGTGGCAGTGGACTTAAGTTTAGCGACTCGCAGAGCTATGTCGGTGACTTTGGTTCTTCTGCGGATCTCCTCATTTCTGATTCGATCACGCAGAGAAACTCCTAGCTCTTTCCATTGCCCTTTGTGTGACATCACATTAGACACCTTAAAAATAATAGTATTTCTTCACAATTTAATGGATATTATTATACATATAAACCTTCCTCTTTAATCACTCTATCTATTATAGAAAACTGCATCAAAATCCGTTCCGTAATTTTAAAGATTTAATCATACAAAGGGACATAGGGAAAAAGAAAGTGACTTTGTTTTATAATATGTAGTGGTACTTAATCAGCCTATAATTTTTGCACTTCTGCGACAAAGTCCTTCTCTTGGCGCGGTTTCGGTAGTGGTTGGATTGGAGCGGGTTATGGTAAGCAATGATGCAATTGTTAATGGTAAAGCGTACTAGTTTATTAAGAGCCTATTCATTCTAGCCTTGAAGACACTTAAATTGTAGTCCGACGGTAACTGCTGGATTTTTTTTTTCTGAATATTTGTACGTATAAAGGACGAGGCGAAACGCTTCGTCCGGTTCGTAGTGGTGTTGACAACGTAGGGGTGGAAACTAGCCGTACGACGGGTCGTCCGATGGTGGATGTCCTCACGATGTTTTCTCTCATCGTTTTGAGAGCAGTGTTCATTGAGTGTCTTGCTCATTCATGTCCATAGTCACAATCGGTCATAACAACAAAAGTCCATTAACATGGCACGATAATCTACTTTTTTGGCATATTATAATAGCAGCTAAGAGTGAACGAAGGTAGAGAAAGAACCAGAGCGTCGTTCAGTAATTAATATTTTGAAAACCAAATGTTAATCGACTTTTTTGGGGACTACACTACGAGCTACAAAAAGCCACATACAAAACAACGCGTCAAACTGACCTCACGCGGTTTCTACATCTCACAGACAGAGTTTACCGTGCAACTGGCATTCCCAATATCCCACGATCCTCCCTATGGAGGATGAGTGAACTTTACACCTTGTTCCTCGTACCTCTAAAATTGTAACAGTTATGCTTTGTAATGGGCATTGTCTTTCTAACATTCACTAATAAACCCTTGACATTTCAAAAGTGTTTATTGGAAATAAATGATTCGACCTTGTTAAGTTTCTAATGTCCAAAATAAGACATCTCGTTATAATGAGAATGTTTACTTTCACCTAACTGAAAATGTAGAAAAAAAGGGTTAAAAGACGAAAATGTCCGTCCTGAATATAGGCACAAAGGTATGTACCAAACGTCCGCCATATTGAAATTACGGCCGATCAGAGGCATATATTCTGAATCGAAACCAATCGGTCGGAATCCCCCACACACCCACGGGGGATATCTAATATCAGGACCATATGATATTTATGATACATATAATAATGATATTTATGATACATATAATAATGATATTTATGATATTTATGATACAGCGCGATACTTGATTTATGTTCTACGGGCTTTTTACACGTAATTATAATTTGATTTTTTATTTATTTAGATACCTAACTATAAAGGGGATGAATGAATATGAGTCTATGTATAGATGTTTTAGGTGCACTGATAACGTTCTAGACTTTTCTTTCGATTGCTAAGATACTTGAAATACAAGAAAAACTAAACTAAATTTAAGTTCGGTGTATTTTTTACGTTCTATTAAGAAAAGGACAGAAGATTAATAATGGTTTCAAATCTGGTGTCTCGAGGTTTCTGTTGTTTAGCTCGCCACCAACTTCTAGAGTCATGACAAAAGTAAAATTATTTTTACCTTTTTTTTTTGAAGTCGGTTTCTATTTTTTTGTAAAAAGTTTTTATTTCATATATCTTGCAAGTCCACACGAGCCTAAACCACTCCGTTGATAGGTAAACCTTCAACCTTCATGCAGAGCGCTCCTATTCAACCAGCAGATAAGATGTGATTGTTCCATGCCCCGTTTGTGGAGGTGACAATAGGATTTGTGCTGATAATCCTATCCCTTTGTCGACTCTTACGCCTCACAACGCCAAATGAAGGCGCCTTTAATCTGATCAACCAATTCAAATGCAGTCACTTTAGTCAAATCTGTGATTGGTTATTTATTTCAATACTTGCTTGTGGTTTTGTTTACTTGTAAGTTCGATCGATACGTTTAGGTAAGTTAAACGTGCCACGGTTAGTTCGTGGAAAGGGTAACCATACTTACGTGCGAAGACCTCTCTGTGTTTCGATAAACACGTGAAGCCCGATCCTTAGTTTTTTTTTTTTTTTTGTGTGGTATGGTAAATCGTCGAATGACCTCTCCCGCTCTGAGCGAACCGGAAGTTTCAAGACTTTTACTGACTAAAACCCACTCTTACCTTCCTTCACTTATCTGTGCGCCGGGGCCGCGGTTTCTTTTTTAACCATATTTTTATATCAAAATTTAGTGGAAAAGTATACAAATGTCAAAAACTTATCACGTTTGTCTAATAGTCATCTGAACATCGCGGTAAAAATGGGTTATTTTTCGCCATTTTGAAGTATCGTATTTCTTTTATTAAGTAATTATGTTTCGGAAAAAATCAAATGATAAGGGCATGTATACTCACGGTGTAAAATGATAGAAAAAAAAAATTGCTCTAAAAGCATTATCTACGAAGAAAACAGCGGAATACGTTTGTATAGAGAAAGCACCACTAGAGTTCCCTCTTAATACATGAAAAGGCTAACAACGTTTATAAGGAACTAGCTTTCCGCCCGCGGCTTCGCCCACGTGGAGTTCGGTTATATCGCGCTTTTTAGATTTCCCTCGGGAACATCAATTTTTTTTGGGATAAAAGGTAGCCTATGTTCTTTCTCAGGGTCTAAAGATTGTCTGTGCCAAATTTAATCAAAATCGGTTGAGAGGTTTAAGCGGGAAAGCGTAACAGACAGACAGACAGACAGACAGACAGACAGACAGGCCGACAGACAGACAGAGTTACTTTCGCATTTATAATATTAGTATGGATAATTAGGAACAAACATTCGCGCTACTACACCCACACTGCATGCCGTATTATACTATAGTATTATACATACAACACCTAGATAAGCTACTAACGACACTATATTTTGTTCACAGGTACGTTTCAACGCGAAGAATGTTCCCGATATTACCGAGGCGGTAATGGAACGCTATCATATAATTTGCACTTGTGTCTTATCTAGAACATTAGTTATACATGCTGGCTAACTGTCACAACTGTTTGCTGGCTAGGGATTCCCTTTTAAGTTGAAATATTGAAGTAATTAGTATTAAATAGATCCATTAGATGAATCGGAATCAATGATGAATGGGCGTGGCTGAATGAATATTGATAGGAAAGGATAAGACGGGACATGGAAAATGTTTAGAAGTTACATCACTACATATTATAGAATAAAGTCACTTTTACTTTCCCTATGTCGCTTTGATTCATTCATTAAAACTACGCAGCGGATTTTGATAGGGTTTTCTTTAACAGATAGAGTGATTCAAGAGGAAGGTTTTCATGTATATAACATGCATAATATATAAGAGAAACATTGACAATTTTTGAGGTTTGTAACACATGTCGCAAAATAAACCCATTTTTTTGAGCTTACATTGCTAACGCTGGCCGCCCTATGAGATAGATCAAAATAATGTGCTACAGTATTGTAGACCTTAAAAATGCTTACAAAAAGTCCGCGACACCATATGTCTACCTGCTATAGTTTCTTCATTATGCCTACTTTTTTATGTTTGTAAAGTTAATTAAAATGCCAGTCGATATCAGAGCCCACTATTTGTTTCTTATTATTAGTCCTTATCCAAATAAATTACGTCATATCAAAGGCAATTTTAGTGGCAGCAAATCTCTTTTTGAATTGTTGGAATTGCTTATTTAATTCAGGAAATATCACTATTTATTCAAAACTAAACACCAGAAAAAATCCGCGTGCCGCTCGCGCCTCTGCCGGCCGCCTGCTACTTGAGTGTTTCTCTGCCTAAACTGCGGAGTGAGTGGGCCGAAGCGGGGGACCATTATTTTGAACAAACTTGCTACCCCGGTAGGCTTTCATTTTGTTTGAAGGTGGTGGAACTGGCTATCCATGGACAATAAGGTCGATGTATCTTGCAGAGTCAGATATTGGCTGATGGGCGGCACAGTAGATATTATTCTTATTGAAAGGCCACCGTTTCTTGAGGTTGGCTTAGGTAGGTGACCTATATGATTTGTCCACGTGCGAAGACGGGGCGGGTCGCTAGTGTTAAATAAGTAGTTTTTTTTTTATAAATTATAAACTACTTAGTGCTTTACCGCAATCCCGCCTGATGTTAGGCAGTGATGAAATCGTTGATGGTACAGCGCGCTAGTTTATTACCAGCATATTCACTCTACCCTTGAAGACACTAAAATTGTTTTCTCGCTGGTAGGCCATAACATCGGCTGCCGGCAGAAGTTACCACCCACCAGGCAAAGTCTTGCCGCCAAGCGATTCGTCGTGTTCCGGCATGATGTCTGGTGAAGCCGTACGGAGGACGGGTCTGAGCAGTTATGTTGCGTTGTGTGGCGGGTACGATGCGCCAAATGTTGTTGTGTCGGAAGTTTGATCGTGGAGAGTCTCCAGATCAATCTCCCTCTGGCGCAGCATCGTTGGTCGTGTTGTTGGGTTTAACATTGCATCATCACGCTCAACTGTCGTCATCCTTCCTTTTCCTAAGTTTTTTAAGTGAATAGGCTTAATAAACTAGTGCGCTTTACCATCAACGATTGGATCACTGCTTACCATCAGGCGCGGTTGCAGTCAAGCACTAGTTTATAATAATTTAAAAAAACATTGTAGTCCGACGGAAACACCGCCGATGGCAAATTGTTCCAGGCCCTCATAGTAGTAGGTTCGGAATTCTGAAAATTGAGTAGGAAGCGAGAATTTGTTAAACTTACAAAATAACTTATCCTACGCACTGGCATATTAATCTACTGTTTAGTATTAGCAAATGAAATCTTTGGGCATTTCATTACACTTTGTTGCATATCATATTTATTAGCAACGGTTTCTTAAATGGAAATGACAATTTCAATTTGCCTTATCAATTTCAGTGTGGGCGAGCATGATCTAGACTCTTACCTACATAGTTAACGAAACTTGTAGGTACATATGTCTCGTAATACTTAGGGCAATGGCGTCCATGTCTCGTAATACTTAGGGCAATGGCGTCCATGTTTCGTAATACTTAGGGCAATGGCGTCCATGTTTCGTAATACTTAGGGCAATGGCGTCCATGTCTCGTAATACTTAGGGCAATGGCGTCCATGTTTCGTAATACTTAGGGCAATGGCGTCCATGTCTCGTAATACTTAGGGCAATGGCGTCCATGTTTCGTAATACTTAGGGCAATGGCGTCCATGTTTCGTAATACTTAGGGCAATGGCGTCCATGTCTCGTAATACTTAGGGCAATGGCGTCCATGTTTCGTAATACTTAGGGCAATGGCGTCCATTCATGTTCATTATCTTGTTCATATTCTTGTTCACCAACTAAACTAATTTTAGGTTAAGTGTATCTTTTTCTTTGTATTTGATTTAAAAAAAGGATGGAAGGTGTAACATTTTAGTTTAATTCTGTCAAATTAAGATACACATTACAAGTTTAGACGCGATTATAAGCATGGCGACCAAAGTACGTCAATAAATAATAATAATAATAAATATATACCGACAAATCACACAGATTGAGCTAGCCCCAAAGTAAGTTCGAGACTTGTGTTATGGGATACTAACTCAACGATACTATATTTATAATAAATACATATATAGATAAACATCCAAGACCCGGGGCAATAAGGAAAAGATCGTTTTCCATCATGACCTGGCCGGGGTCGAACCCGGGGCCTCCGCGTCGCAGGCAGGCGTGTTGACCGCTGCACCACGGAGGTCGACAAATTACGTTAGGCGTTACAATTTACGTTAGGCGCGGACTAATTTGACAGATCTAAACTAACATTTTATCTTATGTCCTTTTCTTATTGAAATAGAAAAGGATGCACTGAACTATAATTTAATTTAGTTTATGAACAAAGGAAACGGGGCTAATGTCTAACTTGTTCTGAATATTAAATAAGTTAAACATAAATCTACGGAAATTTGTACACCTCTCAGATATACAATATGTAAAGAAAACCCTGTCCGACCCATAAGGATAATAAAGGTTAGGTAAACACTTGACCAAATATAATATAAAATTTTACATAATCATCATAGTAACAATATTAATGAATTTTGAAATTATCCTTTTTTCCCGGGAATTAATTCCAATTTCCCCGAAATTTGGTAATTTTTAAAAAAGTGACAACACCGGTATTATTATAAGCGAATAGCGACGCGACCACGTCACAGATGCCGCGTGCCCTGCCCCCCGCCGCCCTCGGAAGGGGTTGCTTACCGCACATGTATTAAGTTACCTCTTTTTGCGAAATAATATTTATTTTTTTAGGGGGATTTTTTTTTAAGTTTTGCCTGTCTTTGTGGGCATTAGTAGAATCAGTTATCGATACCTAACAATACCTTCACGGATCGGACAGGGTTTTCTTTACATATTGTAGAAAGGAAAAATGTGAATGCCGTATCCTTTTTTAGTTTCTTACTTCAACAAAATATTGGTTATCAAAAATAGATTCCGCCGATTTAATTTTAACATTTTGACATCAAATCTCCAATCACGTACAATCTGGAATTAATAGTGAAAACGACGATCAAACAAAAAAAGAGCATCAAAGGCCAATGCTCCGTCTCAGAATTGTTTTTTTTTTTTAATCTTTATTTGAGAGCTTTGTCACATATGACAATGTCGCTCTGTAATGCAACTACATGCTAAGTACAAATTACAAAATACAAAAAACATCAAATACACTTTCGTCACCGAGCCTCCGCCCGACGGCGCAAGCCAACCTCAACTATTTTGTAAAGCATCCTTGCTTTGTCAGATAAAGGAAATATTGTTGCATGCTCCAACCTCATTCGAACTTAATCCGTTTAATTCAAGTCTGATGTCCGCGTTCCGGTCACATTCCATCATGATATGAAATTGGTATTTTAATACGGAAACTTTCTGTTATTTAAAAAATAAGTTATGCACGTACCCGAACTAGTGAAAATAAATGGAAAATATTCCCCCTTATTCATAACTTTAATCATCGTTTATGAATAAACTCCTTAAACAATCGTGTGTTTATTCATAAACGATGATTAAAGTTAAATGACGTGCAAACGTCTAAAATGAATGGTTAAAGAATCGCTAATCACTAGTTAACTTTAAACATCGTTTATGAATAAGGCGGATTAAATCCAAACATTTTCTTAAAAGATATTTATATCAAACTAGTTAAAGCAAGGCAGTGTCTGTAATTACAAGGAACGCATTGCGCATGAGGCGTGGCAAGGACGCCAGTCGCTCGGCGCACATACATGCATTATGCAACTGTTACATATTTTAATGTTTTTCACACACGGACACACGTGGGCGGCGCTGGAATTTGATCAAAAGCCTGCCTACGCTGCTACCTTTTACAAGTATATGGATATGATATCTATATTTGAGTATAGCGGTGGACACTACTATATTTATAATATACAATAGGTAGATCAAAAAAAAAACCTGTTGTTACTTTATTTATAAAAAAGTTTAACAAAAATAATTAAAATAAATTACTGATATTTATAATTTATTTATTTAATTCAAGCCACTGGAGCCCATAGAAAATACAATACAAACTATAACACAAACACAAGTAAACTAATATATAAAAAATATCACAACGAATACAATACTATACTATTAAAACTTAAAAATACTATAAACACATATAACATAATAACTAAAACTACTGTACGCGGATCATCGGCGTCGTGTTTCGCTGACTGGTGTCACGCAGCCGGCCACGAAACCGGCGGTACACAACACCCTTCGGCCATAGTTCTTCTTTCAGGAACATGTCGACATGATGCGTCGGAACATGTACCACGAACGACTTGAAGTACGTGCTGTGTCGCGGCTCCAACACCTCGACCCTCACAGTCCATTTAGACTTGACGCGCAGATACTCCACTATCTCCTCAGCCTTCGTGGAGTGATGCAATCTGGGCATGTACAGCATCGTCGTCGGTACTGCTGAACGCAGCAGCATGTTAGGTCCTGCCAGTGCAGTACCACACTGGTTCCGACAAAGAGGCTTCTTCTACTTATTCTACATGAAGCGATTAAACAGTACTTGTACCTATAGTTACTTCTCGTATGTGCTTAGGTATCTAATTTTCGTAATCATAGACAATCAAAAGTTTCTTCGCTGATGTATCAGCGATATTTTCTTTCATTGTGGGACATCATACATTACACCATACATACCATTATACCATAGAAAAAAACGGATTAAGATCATAAAATGACGTAAATATTACGTTTTTAACCGAAAAAGTTGTTTTCGCATACAACGGATAATCATGAAATTACTGTACTGGAACAAATAAATTATTATTGGCAGCATTCATTTTGTAATTGGCATGTTGAAGTACTTCAATAGGCAAAAAATGGCAATGTTTAAAATTTGTATATAGATAGACTCTCATTATAACAATATCAAGATGGACCGGCGACCTTGATAAAGCCGGTGGATGCGAGAAGCGCGAGCCGGTCCATGTCCAGCAGTGGACGTCTTTCAGCTGAAACAATAATTTTCTCGCTGGTAGGCCATAACATCGGCTGCCGCCAGAAGTTACCACCCACCAGGCAAAGTTTTGTCGCCAAGCGATTCGTCGTGTTCCGGCATGATGTCTGGTGAAGCCGTACGGAGGACGGGTCTGAGCGGGTGTTGCAATGTGTGCCGGGTACGATGCCCCAAACGTTGTTGTGTCGGGAGTTTATTCGTGGAGGATCTCCACATCAATCTCCCTCTGGCGCAGCATCGTTGGTCGTATTGGGTTTTACTTGCTCTGTGGGTTTAACATTACATCATCTCGCTCGATTGCCGTCTTCCTTCCTATTCACCCAGTTTTTTTTGAGTGAATAGGCCCATAATAAACTTGTGCGCGTTACCATCAGGTGGGATTGCGGTGAAGCTCTAGTTTATAATCATAAAAAAAAAATCATCCATATATATACAACACGTAATGTTATTAACGCACACCCTCAAACACCCCAATTAGAATATTACGTTATAACCATATTACCTACATACACTGAATTTTTAATTTAACATGTATATGCACTGTTATTTATTAAATTTGTTATAACAATTTTAGAAAACGAAGACCTTAATGTTCTTGGAGTAAGGTTTTTTCTCTTATTTTGTATTGAATGATTAAATTTGTACAAATACAATTAAAACAGCGATTTTAAAAGTTTGTACAAACAACAGGGTTAATATGACAACAATATCCGTAGTTTTTATTATTTTTGTGATAAAAAAAAATTACCTATATTAAAAACTAGCGGCCGCCAGCGACTTCGTTCCGGACCGGTAGTTCCTGAAATTAGCCCGTTCAAACATACAAACAAACAGACTCTTCAGCTTTAGATTCAGTAAACGATTCCGAAAAATGTTTGGAAAGTTTCTTAATTAATTAACATGTTGTACTTATATACATATAAGTATAAATTTTAGTGTAGTGAAGAGGCAAACAGTTCAATAATCAATATCTTAGTAATCGCATTTCTTGTTCTGTTTGTCATCTATCACTAGAAATATCACGTACCTAGTAATGTCAACACACCGATCCGATCCACCTAAAAAAACGACGAAGCTAACAATAAAAAAGATCTCAACGCACGTGACTACATTTTTTTCCCCAAACCCATTATATCGAGAGCAACGTTTAAATATAGGTAAGCAAACCGTTTTTATCGATATTTATTGTTTAACATCGATTAGCATATGGCCTTGATATTATAGACACAACACGCAAACACCATTATAAACCGCAATACGCACACAGACGTAACAGTTTGGCTAGAGTAGTATTCACGCATCGGCTATAGTCGATGGCTGAATGTCGATGGGTGTGAAGTTAAAAATAAATAGTCAAAATCAACCTATACTTAACCTGACAGCCCCTGACAGCTTCCGTGGCGTAGCGGTAGCGAACGCGGCCGCTGCGCAAGGAGGCGCGGGGCGCAGTGCACATATTTATATGTATGAATATGAATATTTTCACTGGTTTGGTCGTGGCTTGGAAAGCACGTTAAGCCGTTGATCCCGGTTGCCATATAAAAATCTAGTGGAAGTCGTTACGGGTTGTTGGAGCCCTCAAAAGTCCAACAATTGGTCTAACTGCAATGCTTCGATATCGCCTTGGGGTTTTGGAGGTCAGACGGCAGTTGCTTCACGGAAAATGTCGAAGTTTAGCCAAAATCAGCAGTTAGACTGGTAAAGCGGACCCCAGACTCCAAAGCTGAAAAAGCTTCGGATGCAACTGGGATTAACGCTGGGATGATAAGGACCGTATACCTTTTTTTTATTTTTCCTGGTGGAAAATCCTCATGGATGTCCGTCGCCCTGGGGCAGGCGAAGGGGTCCGTCAGACTCTTACTGACTAAAAACCACCCGGTTGTTCCGTCTCACACCTACACCGGGGGCTGCGAAAACTAATACTGCTTCCGCAACCCCCGATTGGTGCTGGCCCACCACCGTGGGCCTCCTCGGGTCAGGGGGGGGAGTGAGGTATAGGACTCCCCCCGTGACGTCTAAGAGTAGCGCGCGTGGAACACTTCGCGCCGCCACCTCGGGTCCTGATGTTTGGGGGGCGACAGATGTCCCCGAGCCTATCGCCCCTGGACCCATTTAGGGGGGCTGGAAGAGGGCATTATCCGCCCTCCGATGACGCCCGGTACGCCTGCTGCGGGTCGGGTGAGAGGACGAGATCTCCCTCTCCTTTTCCGCAGCCTCAACATGAAACAGTTGTCTCGCAGAAGGAAACCACCGCATCCCAGGACTCTTCGCTGCCGACCATCGACTTGATTATGGCCGGCAGCGACAAGTCACTGCCTACTTCAGAGATGAGGACACGGCGCAGCTCCTCCCAAGCGGCACACTCTGCCAGCGTATGCTGCACCGTATCCTCCCGGCAGTCGACGCAGTGGTGACACCGGGCGTCGGGCTCCCTGTTTATGCGACACAGGTACTTTCCGAAGCAACCATGCCCCGAGAGCACCTGTATCACCCGAAACATCAGGGAGCCATGCCTTCTCCCGAGCCAGTCCGCCAGTACCGGCCGGATGGCCTCGATGGTGGTGAGGCCGGCGGTAGGGCGTGAAAGCCTGTCCCGCCATTCCGCCACCAGGATCTCGCAAGGACCCTATACCTAACCTAAGGCAAAGCGCCCTGTGTGCCAATTTATGACCACTTGGCCACCACTGCCTTCTAGCTCCCTGCTGCTAGGTCGTGTATTAAACAACTCTTTGAATTAATTTCTTTCAAAATATTACAGAAAACATACTTAATTTATACATTTTTGTAGTCCAAGAGTATTGTGAGCTAAAAGTCTTAACCTTACAAATCAATGAAGTTAGTTGCTTAGTTGCAAAAAGTTTTGTATTGTCTACCGCCGGGTGAGTTGTTTTAACGCGCAGTGACTCGTAATATTTGATTTTGTTTTGAAATCTAAACTTTTTTGATAGAGCAAAGTCGGTTGGTGACTTGGATAAACTATGAAACTAAAATACATTGACACACTAGATTCTAGTTTCTATAGTCTAGCGTCTATACTTTGGTTGACGATATCATTAAATTAATATGTAATATTAGTTTACATAAAGCACTTTCATCTACCTTATCTTCTTTAATATCTTATCTACCTTGCAAAATTGTTTGTTGTAAATTATTATTAGGGGCTTTAGTGTGGAATTTTCATTTTGTTGCAATAGATTGTTTGAATTGACATAGAATCTTCACGGCTTAAGGTTTTCGAATTTTGCACATGGTTTGCACATTGTTTCTATGATATTTTTATTTAAATAAATGTGAAACATTTGAATATCGACTTTCAATTGTTTTTGTTATCCACCTTGGAAAAGAAAGATGGATACTGCGAAAATTCGCAAATTCGAGTGATTCCTGAATACAAGTTCCGACGCGGAAGTAACGTGGCAGAACAGCTCGCAATATCAATGTTGCGTTTGGAGAGTGTCTATTAATGAACGCACCGTGCGATTTTAGTTTAAATGCTTTCGTGATGGAAACTTTGACTTTAAGAACCACAAGAAAGACCACAGGCAGACAGGTGAGTAACGATGAATTAAGAGAGATGGTGTACGCCGATCCTAGTTAAACTACCCAGGAATTAGCGGCATGATTTAACGTTACCTTACCCACAGTATTGACTCAATTGCGTCAAATCAATGAAATATGCATAAAGAAACGCGAGTTGAAACTTGTGTTGCCATGTTGAATTAGTACAGAAACGAAGGAATATTGGATCGAATTGTAACATGTGATGAAAATTGGATTCTTTATGATAATCGTAAAAGAAAAATGCAAAGGCTGAAACCCAGGTCAAACGCCGCAACAGTGGCGTTTGACCTGGGTTTCAGCCTTTGCATTTTTCTTTTACGATTATCATAAAGAATCCAATTTTCATCACATGTCAGCTCAAGCAAAACTTGCCAATAAAAAGGTAAGTAATGGTGACTGCTTCGTGGTCTCAGCGTGGTATTATTCACTATAATGTTCTCCGATCTGGTCAAGCAATAACGGCAGATGTCTATTGTGCCGAACTCCGAACAATGTTGGCAAAACTAGCAGTAACACAACCCCGACTCATGAATCGATCATCACTATTATTACTCCATAACAACGCGAAACCTCATCCAGCACGAGAAACCATTTTGACTTTTCAGGTACAACAGTTAGAAAACATTCGTCATCCTCCGTATTTGCCAGACCTTGCTCTACCAATTTTTTTGTGATTTGAAAAATTATCTACGTGACAAGAAGTTTTTGCTTTCACACAGTTTGTGCGGACCAGATCGTCAGAGTTCTATAGCAAAGGCATAAATGACCTTCCTATTAGATGACAGCAATGTATAGGTAATATTTCGATTAAATAAATTAGTTAAAAATTAAAAAATAAACAATTTATAATATAGATTTTCAGTACAAATCGGCAATTTCATACTTTAACCCCTTATTAAATTAGTTACTATATATGAGTTAATAAGTTAATTAACATATTTAGTTCGCTTTTGCAACATATTATCGTAAAGTTGTGAGGAAATATCAATTACGATATGTCATTAAATGTAGGACTTAGTAATGGGTATTTTAATTAAATTATACTATCCTGCAACTGTCCCACCCAGCACGCAAGCGTGGTTATTAGCTATAATATGAGAAAATTATGAATCATATTCTAAATCATAAAATGCTCACAAATTGACAATTCATATTATAATCTGTTTGCAATTCATATGAGAGTTTTATTTGCCCATAAAAAAACATTCTTTATTTTTTTCATGCGTTAATATTTTACCCGAAATATATGAATTGAGTTGAAAGTGATTATGTGAAGTCAGGAAATATTGTTTTAAAGTGGTCTTTGACGTTAGACTCCAAAAAAAAAACTACTCTGACAATAAAAACTGAAGGTGTTCCTTCGTTCATTGACACACTGCAAGTCCTAAACCGATTGTTCTAAAAGCATGAAGTTTTGTGCACAACAGTTCATTACATTACTAAAATAAGAGCTAAAGAAAGATTTTCATCTCAGACAAGAACAGAAATTCGTTATTCTTCCAAACGGGTGATTACATCAGTCCATGACCTGTTTCCAGTAAAATTCTATTTTCAAAATTTCTTAAAGGATGTAGAATTGTAGATCTACTTTAAATCGCTCTCTGTAGGCTATAGCTGAGATTAATCACTCCTGTCACGGTCATATAATGATCTCTTTGGCGCCACTTAGAAGCAAATACCAATCAAGACTGCAAAGTGACTATTCAACGTAGTCACTCCACAATGGCGCTAGTTGTAACCGCAGTTATAAGGTTTGTGTCTAATTCAATACATTTTTTTTAGTCCTATGCTCTAATGAGTGCCAGGTTATGATGGTCTAATGTAATGTAACTGTTTCAATTTATTTTTGGTCACCAAATCTGGGTATCGGCGTTGGCCCACTGTCCTAACAATAATAACAATGAACAAGGGCGTCGTGCCCGTCGAGTTATAAGCATTTCTACTGGTATTGTATTAATCTTTATTGACAATGATATTCAAACTATAGATTAACTACATAATAATGGAGATTTTGCCTCTTTTGAAGCTCAATTTTTTAACAGAATTTCATTGAATTGACCGGATTTGACTTTAGAGGCACGGAAGACGGTGCGCACGACCGAAGTAATTAAAGTTGTGACTGGAAAATGCCATGCTCCTGGAAAATCCTCATGGATATCCGCCGCCCTTGGGGAGGGGCGGTGTTTTTCAAACTCTGACTAAAAATAACCTATCCTTGACGTTCTCAACGCCTCTCTTTGTAAATGCTTATTCAATGACTTCATATCATTGGCCAGAAAAGGCAACAGTCTTAAGTAAGATGATATAATAATAAATATTTCTGCACACTCAAAGCCGCGGGTATAACCCAGTCTCACATAAAAATGCATATACCCATACATATATGGTATGGAAAAATAGTTCGGTAGTGGCTGGGCGCCTTTCAAATCGCTATCAGGGTCGACCAGCCACTCGTTATCACTCAGCCGTTTATCAGTGCAAGCCTTCGTGAGCTTGCGCAAGTCGGCGTGCGTAAACGGTACACGGATTAAATCTTTTTTTGTTTTGCTATATTATTTGAGGGAGCCCTAGGTCTAGCGATGGAGGCCTCAGTGAGATCTGTGTTCGAACGATAGAGCGGTATTTTATAAACTAGTGCTTGACCGCAATCCCGCCTGATGGTAAGCAGATGGGTGAGGGTTGCGGGTAAACAAGAAACCGTGGCCCTGGCTGTCACACAGGCAAGCGAAGAAACATGGGTGGGTTTTAGTCAGTGAAAGTCCGCCACGCCCACCCGCCCCGCCCAGAGCGGGAGAAATCATTTGGTGATTTCCCATCCCAACAAAAAAAAAAATGGTAAGCAGTGATGAAATCTTTGATGGCAAAGCGCGCTAGGTTATTAAGCATATTCACTCAAAAAAAGAGTGAATAGGATGGAAGACGGCAGCTGAGCGATGTGATGCAATTTTAAACCCAACAACACGACCAACGATGCTGCGCCAGAGGGAGATTGATATAGAGACCCTCCACGACCAAACTCCCGACACAACAACATTTGGCGCAACACGCCCGGCACACATCGCAATACAACTGCTCAGGCCCGACATCCGTACGGCTTTACCAGACATCATGCATCATGGTATATGCAGATTATGCTACAAAAACTCCATTTTTACAAAATACCAGTCTCAGTTTTGACTGAAAACTTTTTACTAAGTACTTCAAATGTTGGCCACATATACCAACAACCAATCTTTGCACCAACTTCCCACAAATAGGCACTGTATCACCAATTACCTAGTTCTCTACTAACATTTTATGACCGCAAGCCGGCGCTTTTGATCTAAAATAAGATCATAAATATTACGCGTTTGATATCGCCGACGTACTTAACGAGGTTAGTTCAAGCTAGTCAGGATTATGTGATATGAATGTAACATCTTGCTTCTTTGTCCCACGCGGCTTATCTACAAAAAACAGCTTCAATTGTAAAATAAACTGAATAAAAAATAAATCGAATATTTAAAAAAAAGGGTCCTTTGATCCAAATTCCTACACGAACTATTCTAGCATATAGTACACGCCATTGGAGAATTATGTATGCATCTATTATTTATGCATATCACAGATGTATTAGATCCAAATTAAGTGAATGAGCATAATAAAGTTAAGTAGATAAGGATTCATCACACAAGTTAACTAGATCTTGAGAGGCAAGCTATCTCAGTAATGTCGGCCGCCCCGCCCTGATGTGTGTATGTACATGTAGTCATATGCGTTATTACATTTTCTGTATAAAGACTTGCATTGCTGCCTTATCTGCGAACTATATCTTTACCGCGCTGCAGTCTATTGTGTAATAACTTATCACTAATAAACGGCAAATAACGCCGACAAATTGTACCGCCCTTGATTGACAACATTTTACCGACAAAACTGAACTAAACAATCTTTTAGTACACCACCACTTTTATTATGTATATTCATAATATTTTGATTTAGCGTTTAGAATGTAACGGGCGATGGATTGCGAAAATTGTTCTTGTTTAACGTTTCAGTTGTTTTATTAATGTGTATTAAGATTTTGAATAATGCTTGCAGTCAAAGCCCAGCCTCTGTGCTAATAGTTTCGGACTAAGTATTTGCATAATAATAGTTCTGGTATTTTGTTGTATACTTTCAAAATACTGTTACATGTATGTTATATTAACTTTTCAGCCTTCAGTGTAGCTACCATGAGTTTACATTACGAGACTCAATCGTCGATATCGAGCGCGTTTGACTCATCGATTGCCCCGCTTCAAGGTTGTAAGAACTCTCAACCAATGAGAGCGCCAAACGCGCTCGGTATCGACGATCGAGTCTCGTAATGAAAACTCATGGTAGCTATACAGGCATGAATAAAATCTACGTAAAGTTTAACAACACTTAATTATTTTCATCAATTAAAATACCTTTGATATAATCGATTTTCACGTCTAGTAATATCATTTCATAGTTTATTCATTGAATTATAACAAGTTCTATAACTTGAGGCGGCTATATATTGGAACGCATAACATTGGAACGGTAAATAATACGCGCTGTTAAAAATAACTTGCTTGATCTTTCTCTTTGCGTTTTACGCTAAAAATGGAATACAACTCATATCTGGTTTATTCTCAGATAAGTTAAGTACGCCCTAATGATCTACTGGTGCCGCGGTAAGTTCGAAAGGGATACCGTGGTCCCTGGCGCACAGGCAAGTAAAGAAACACGGGTGGGTTTCAGTCAGTAAAAATCTGACATGCCTTTCCACTCCGCCTCATCATCATCTCAGCGTATAATCCCGGTTGCATCCGCGGCTTAGCGGATCCCGGGGTCCGCTAGCCTCCGCTAGTCCGCGCGCCGAAAACTCATTTAATGAACCCCCTCATCTTAAAAAAATATATCTTATGGTAGTTGCTTTTACCATTAAATTGAAATTCAACCAACTTGGGGAAAATAATTTTCTTTGCCTGGGTTTTCCTGCGAACAGAATAATTTAATTTAAACACCAGAGGGTGCAGATAAAAAGCCATTCTGTCAGCAATAATAGCAATGGTAGAAGAGCCAAAAATGCTGGACTGACAAAAAAACGCTTTGAAAGCGAATGCCATTTGTTTATAATTTATTATAACATCAGAAAATAGTGGTCGTTTTGGTATTTAGGTGTAGACATATCTACGTATATTTCCGTTATATCATAATTAATATGAATCATTGCTTTTTTCACTATTTTAATTTTATAATAATTATATTATATGCTCTCCCTGTAATTTGACCGTAACTTGACAACTTAGGTATTATAAATGGTATAAAAACCCTCTTGAACAAATCAAATTCGTTACTAAAGCAGACCCTACCATCCGAACACAAATGCATCACTATTTACATTTATATAAATGCCATCAAGTGACCCATTACCACGATAATTGCGTTGTTTACATCAACCTGTGTTTAAATTATTATGAACAAGTAATCTTTACTACGATGGATTAAATAATCATGGCTAATTTTATAATGACTTTTTAGTCGATTTTATCTGATAAGGCTGCGTATGCAGTGGGGAAGAAATATCGATTTTAATGTGACATATTATAAACGTGAATGTTTTATGTATGAATGTAATCTTTCAATCGAAAACTTCTCATCGGTTTATAACCAGGATCAATATATAGTAGGTATACATTTTATCCCGAAATTTCCACAGGATCAAAAACTATGATGGTGAACTGCGAGGCCCAGTTTTTTTTTCGAACAATTCGCGAAAATATTCTGTCTATTTATTATTATTTTTTTTTTTTTTATATTATAATCTAGTGCTTGACCGCAATCCCGCGTGATGGTAAGCAGTCATGCAAACCTTGATGGCAAAGCGCGCTAATTTGAGAGTCTATTCACTCTAGCCTTGAAGACACATAAATCGTAATCAGACGGAAAACACCGCCGCTGGCAAATTGTTCCAGACCCTTGTGTATGCGTTATAAAAGACAAGGTGAAACACTTCGTCCAGATCGTAATGGTGTCAACAATGTAAGGGTGGATATTCGCCGTACGATAGGACGTCCGAAGATGGAACGGAGGTGGGGAATTAAATCCTGCAATTTCCGCGTACACTTTCCACGTGTTTGGTGGTAAACAATAAAAATACACATCCATACTAATATTATAAATGCGAAAGTAACTCTGTCTGTCTGTCTGTCGGTCTGTCTGTCGGTCTGTCTGTCTGTCTGTCTGTCTGTATGTCTATTACGCTTCCCGCTTAAACCTCTCAACCGATTTTGATGAAATTTGACACAGACAATCTTTAGACCCTGAGAAAGAACATAGGCTACCTTTTATCCCGGAAAAATTGATGTTCTCGAGGGAATCTAAACAGCGCGATATAACCGAACTCCACGCGGGCGAAGCCGCGGGCGGAAAGCTAGTACATTAATAAATTAAACACAGATTAAGCAAAATACCCGTATTATTTTGTTAGAAAAAGTTGCATAATTTCATTTGATAAAAACTATAATAGATCGCGATCTGCTCTACACAGAATCTGTGTACATCTTGTTATGTCTAAGTTATGTATTATGCAATCAGGTGTCATAGAATACATTCATCTATGTAGTAGTGTAGTATGTATGTGCCTCCATTCGCAACGTCATACGGCATCCTTTTTTTTTTTGGAGTAAAGCTTTAATATCTTTTTACTTTGGGCTCATTATTCTGAAAACAATATTTTTGAAGGTGGCTCCTACCATCTGTAGATAGCACACATGCTTTTTAAATGTCTATATCAGGACAGGAATTTATAATAGGAGATGAATTTTCAAATTGTTCTGTACCTGGAAAAATGTCTGCGTCTTATAACTTTTTCTCGGAAGGCCTGTACAATAAAGGATCCCAAAGTAAGTCACAAAGTCGAGAGCAGTTGTAACTTATGTCAATAGGTGAAATGTAAACATAAATAGGTATGGATACGAGGAGGCCAGAGTAAAGCAACCGACTCTTGATTTCCTTGAATAAACCATTGGTAAAGTTTTGACAGTATAGTTTTGTTCGAGATGGGGAATTAAATAAACGTATTGAAGGAAAAGACTTCTTGCGTCTAAATAAATTGGGACAAGAGAATGAGTTATGATGTTGTTTAGAATATTCATTGTTGAGGCGTGGGAAAAGAATTCCTGGAAAATTTTGGGGGAGGCTTTTGCCCAGCTCTGGTACAATAAGGGCTAAGAAAAAAAATCGAGAAACTTTAATTTAATTTTTTTTCTACAATGATTCTCTGAATCTTTTGAAGTCTTGTCTCAGATTTTGACATTTTTGCACAAATATCACTAAAATATTCTCGTTCATAAACATCATCAACATTTTATCATCCCACTGCTGGGTACAGGTCTCCTCTCATACGGAGAAGGATTAAGCATAATCACCACGGTTGCTCAATGCGGGTTGGTTCACAAACATGTAATTGTTATTTTTATTTTTCATTTAAAAAAGCTACTACCGTTATATTCCGCCCTAAGACAAGTTTCGGCTCAAAGGACCAGCAATTTTTTTCAAGTAAATAAATGTACAAAATATTTTAAATACACCTACATAATGTTATAATTTTCATGATTAATACATGATGGACAGCATAATGAATATTAATGCAACGCAAAAGACGCCATGTTGTAAACTTCTAAAATAACATTTAAATATATTTTCATATTTATATTTGGGCAAAATTCGTCCTCTCCTTATTAAGATTCTTGTCTTTTGATGAATAGGCAGAGTTCTAAGACTGCTTTTATTGTTAAGAAAACTCTGCAAGAACTTCAATGGTTCATTTTGCTAAAGCGACATTAAGCATTAAACCCCATTTTTTTAATACAAGAAAACTTCTGCGAGAAATGACAAAAGAGTACCACAATAAATTGAAATTGAAAAGTGTAACTGTATCCTATGAAAACAAATTTCTATAAATTATTTTTTCTACGCTTGCCGAGGTCTTTCTGTGGATGGGAACACGTTGAATTGTGTGTTGGTGAGCCCAACGGCTCATTCGTGGACCTTTGAGATCGACAGAAACCTGAAAGTATGACAACCCAGACCTACCACGGACTATCGTATTATTTAGTAAGTGGATTGTAGAGGTCAAATAAGCAGCCGCTCATTGTAAAATATTGGTATTCTTCAACATCCGGACTGATGACTGGTTTTTTACATATTAGTAGCAAATGCATGATGAAGAAAAGTTGTTTAGGTTCTGGTAAATTAATGTTGCAATGGGAAAGTAGTGACGATCTTCGCAGGATGGCTGGTGGTAACTAGATAAGAGTAGTCGAAAAACGAGTTGGATGGCCTGAAATTGGAGAGGCCTATGTGTGTGTTGATGATCAGTACAACGATCCGAATGAAGCATCGAGGGACTGGAACAATTTTCCAGCGTTGGTGTTTCCGTCGTACTACTATTTAAGTGTCTTCAAGGCTAGAGTGAATAGGCTCTTAATAAACTAGCGCGCTTTACCATCAACGATTGCATCACTGCTTACCATCAGGCGGGATTGCAGTCAAGCACTACTTTATAATATTTATAAAAAAAAAGATGATGAAAATAATGTGCCAAGAATATCACCCATAGTTTTGTAACTCAGAATTAATACCGCTCTTAAAACAATGAATTATGATGATTCACTATTTAAAGGAATGTTGAAATAATAAAAAGCATCATCATCGAAAGGATTGAGCGTAATCACCACGCTTGCTCAATGCGGGTTGGCGATTTCAGACTTATAAAGTTCAGGTTTCCTCAAGATGTTTTCCTTCACCTTCAGTCATTGGTGTCCAAGATATACTTAGAAAGTACATATAACTTTAGAAAAGTTACAGTGGTACTTGCCTGACCTGGAATCGAACCCGCACACTCATACTTGAGAAGCTGGTGTTCTAACCATTAGGCCACTACGACTAAAGAAATACAATACGATAAAAAGAATCTGACTGGCAAATAAAAAAAAATACACAGCTTCCATTCTACCTCTTTCAATTAGCTAAAAAGATTTGCGGTTTATCTCTGGCCAGTAATATTTTTCGTGTCCGGGTTGCAGAGACAGTATTCTTTTTTTTTTTTGCTCAGCTCCGATTTCTTTGATGTCATTTGTGGCAAAGGAGTTAAAATAACCTGTTATTTGATAACCACATACCTACAATATGAATATTCAATTCTAAAAACTGCTTACTTTTTGAGTTATTTGTTAAAATATCATGCAGACACCACTTTAACACATATTACTTAAGCAGTATGTTCATTTATGGCAAAAAGCCGTAGGTATGTCAAATTTCATCCACATCTCAACAAACAAACATCCTTCTACTAATACGTCTTCAGTCTTCACACACGTCCATTCGCGTTTACTGAAAGTAGAAGATATGTGCAAAAACGCTTCTACACCTTTATGGTCTTTTGAGGATTACTACAATGATCATACCTACAATAAAAAAATATCACACAATGAAAATACATAAAAAATACGACAGTCAATTCAATTACACCATACGTAAATAGGTACACCGCACCCTAATTATGTAACATATTCTCAATCTCAATGTAAATTCTTTTGAAACATATAGCTCATCCATTGCTTCACATGTTCCCAAAATATGTTAGCTAAACAGCGTAAATAACTCGATGAATGTTGTTGAATTGACAAAACGGAACCTATTGCTACTGATATTACGCAATACCCACTGGTCGGTTATGCGCCTTCTTTGATACTACGTCACTTTTTTATACCCAAGTTTTTGCAATAACTCCTTTAAGTAGTAAGTTTGCATATTAATTGAAATTCCCTGAACTCATTGTAAACGAACATTAATTTGCCCAAAAAAATGCCAGCGTTGTATCTAATTTGTGTTTCGACAGCATTTTTTCCTTTAATTCTGATTATATTTCAATTTCGTTGATAGAGCAAAAGGGAATTTATTAAATTTAGTACGGTTATTTTTGTCTTATTTACGAGAATTCTTGGTTTCTCCAATGTTTATTTTGTAATCTATTCAAAGTAGGTATTTTTCGTTTTTTTATATTTGTTTACCTATGTAATATCCGATAGTTGGCTAAAGGCCTCCTCCATTTTATTCTACCTTTTGTTTTGTTGTGGCTAAAGTGTAAAAATAATAATGGAAGCAAACTAACCCCTTATTGCAAACACCCACCACCGTCAGGAATTTACTTTTGCCCATAAATGCAGTTTAAACCACCCTAAGAGCTGAGAAAAGGTTAACTTTTGATAATAATATTAAATTGATTCAATTTAATTAAATCTAAAAAATAAGCTAATGGAATCTATAATTAGTTACACTTTTAATGTTCTAGAATCCTAGGTTATAAAACCAAGGGCACTTTTACACATTTTATAACTAAACTAATGTATTATACTTTTATTCTGACATTTAAATGGGGAAACCCATTCAGAATAAAAACAAAATCACAGATCATTTTATTCTTTTAATTAAATCACACTCAATATGGACGCAGCCCCAAATTATTAAATGCTACACGCTGAACTAGCCAACGGCTAAATGTCATACAGTTGCAAGCTTTGTCTCAAAGAATCCGGATATTTACATAACAAACATTACATTCAAATCAAACCCTATTTTTAAGGATGTAGGGTACATAATTGTCTTGTAGAGTTTACTTGAGTTAAGCCGTTATGTTTGTGTAGTGTGTGAAGTCAATCATGAATGTCAAGGGTAGAAACTACAACTCCGTTGTGAAATGATTCTTTGTCGCTAATAATTTAGTCTTCCAGACTAAAGCAGCGTAGGGAGACCCCCAACAAGGTGGACCGATGACCTGGTGAAGGTCGCGGGAAGCCGATGGATGCGGGCAGCACAAGACCGGTCATCGTGGAAAGCCTTGGGGGAGGCCTTTGTCCAGCAGTGGACATCTATAGGCTGAGGAAGAAGAAGAAGAAGAATAATTTAGTGGTGAGCACTTAGTGATAGGCGGAGCGGGAGGCATGGCAAATTATTATGATCCTAGATGCCTATGAATATTAATAAAAAAATATCGTATGATATTTATGGACATACTAGCTGCGCCCCACAGGTTTACCCGAGTATGTTTTGATCCCATGGGAATATCGGCGTAAAAGGTCGTAGTAGACCATGTGTTATTCCTGGTTATTAAACTAAAAGTAAAAGTAAAGTAGTTTAGGCGTGAAAACGGAACAAAATCACTTAATTTTCTTTTTTTTTTATTTATGAACCTTTATGAATGCTTGACAGCAATCCCACCTGATGGTAAGCAGTGATGCAATCGTTGATGGTAAAGCGCCCTAGTTTATTAATAATATTTATATTAATAAACTAGCGCGCTATTAATATTTATGTTATTAGTAAGGATATTATGTGTACGATAAAGTTTTTTTTCTGATAATAACCTTTAAAATTTGGGCATAGGGGAAATAAGACCAACAAAGTCGCATTCATTATAATATTCTACTAAACCTCTGAAATAGATAATGCATACCGTTTCTGAGTTTTACTATCTAAATATTTAAATATGAATTGTTAATGGATTTTATTGAGATCGTAAAATATAAGTTTAATATTGAAACATTCGTGATAATATCAAGCACGTGCTTATTTATGTAAATTACGTGGCATACCTGCTCCTATTTCACGTGTTTTAATATTAAAATCAAATAAATTTTATTATTAATATCTATATTTAAATTACCTAGTAATTTTTTAGTCTATAAAGATCTGAAAATCTGCTCAATAAATTAACCATTTTGATTTTTTTTTCAATACATTTATCAATTTATAAGTGACTGACAAAATATTATTATTGTAATTTGTTATTAATGTCTGTAATTAATTATTAATTCATGCAAATTTATGCGCTGTTTTTTTAAGGAAAAACCTAAGTTGTATTAGGATTGATAGGTGGTTTTTCAGCTTAATTTCTTGTATATAAATGCGTAGGCGCTTGCATTCTAATGCTGTGTGGAAGCCTCCTTGTCATAGTCAGCTGTTAGCTATTTCTGTTTTGTATTCGTGATTATAAGTAGATTTATAATCATAGTAGATTTAATATGTATTTTTTTTTACTTTAATGTTCGAATCAAAACTCATTTATTGAAATAAGTCTGAGAATCAGCACTTTTTGAACGTTAGCCAGCTAGCCATGTCAATATACCAGGAAAGCTAAGAAAAAAAAACTTTCACAGTCAAACCGATTTCTCTTTCATTACCTAAAAATAATCAAGAACATTTCTAATCAATGCTTATTCCACAAGGTCACAGTACCATAATCACATTAACCTCATACATCTTAATTCATTTCCTTGAATTACGTGTATTCCTGAACTGGTGACCTTTGATATTCAAAGGAGAGCTTGTACCTGCCTCCTGGGATCACTTACTGGTACAAATCGAAAGATGCTCTCAACTTTGTTAGCCAGGTACGTAGTGATCGGTTCTGGAACTTTAAATCGAACAAACTTTGAGATTTCACCAACGAAAACATTTCATAGTTTGAAATGTTTTCATTGAAATGTTACTTCATGATGTGGTAGTTTTTTATAAGGCGACTATAAAGCTGGATCGCGAAGCTATATAACAGGCTTCGTTTTTGTGCGACGACAAACAACGATGGCCCATCTCTCAGCCAAGCCTATTTTTTATACTAATTAGTAAATTATTACTAGCTTATATGGTTCTTTCATTGATCTCTCAATGTGTCGATCTAAATTGTCTACTAAACATAGTTCTTTCATAGTAATATCAATTAGGTATATCCAGCTAGTAATTACCCGCACTTTCTGTACTAACAACATTTGAAACTAAAATATTCTAGAGACAAATTTGTTTGCCAGTACTTACGAACCATCCATCACGCTGGCGAGTTTGTGTGAACTATAATAAATTTGATTTAGCCCTACGTATTCCACTATATTCGTCTTAGGATTACATTAAAACTAATTAAACTTTGTGCCCTTTGTGTCATCTTAGGGTAAGGTTGATACTTTAACCGATTAGTTTTCCTAATGGCTCGATAGATGTCGTTGTTCATATAGTACTCTTCGCTGAATCGCGGTGTTAAGATTCTCCGTTAAAATTTGACCTCTTCGTGTACATTTTGATTAATTGATTGCCTTCGTCTAAGTAAACATTGACGATTTATTCACCTTAAAGCTTATACACACATCAAAAGTGTCTAGGGATCAAGCATTTTTATGCGGATTTCTTGAGATTGAGATGTGGCTTTGTAATAAATTTATGATTTTATAAATTTATATGGATCCTTTTTGGTGCATTTCATAATTTGAATCAGGAACTGTGAATCAAATTCGAGTAAAAGATGAAAATCAGCTGTCAATATTTTCCCTATAAAAACATACAACGCATTGAAGACATTATTAGTGCTACTGTTTCCCTACTACTGATTAAAACCAACGTTATTATGGAGCGGCGACGTCATTTAAGCAGGGAAGAAATGCTCAGAGCCGTGGGAATGATAGAAGCTGGTTCCCGGCAACGTACTGTGGCTTTAGCTCTGAATACAAGTCAGAGTGTTATCAGTCGACTTTGGACACGTTACCGAAGCACTGGTACCGTGGCTGAGCGCCATGGAGGACGGTATCGCTGCACCACACGGAGACAAGACCGATACATTCAAATCTTAACTCGAAGAGCTCCAACAATAACCGCCATGATGTTAGCCGTGAGGCTTCATCACTCTTCAGGGAACTTAATTAGCGACCAAACAGTCAGAAACCGCTTGCATGAAGTGAACCTTCATTCCCGAAGACCGCTACGGGTACCACCTATAGCAATGCACAATCGTAGGATTCGATATCAATGGGCTCTTGAACACAGAAATTGGGCAGAAGAACAATGGCGTTTCGTGTGCTTTTCTGATGAGTCTCGTTTTGGTATGAGACCGGATACAAGACGTATACGACACTGGAGAACCCCTGGACGCCAACAGCGATTAAAATCCTGCCAGGAAGTCCATCCTTATAGTGGTGGAACCATCATGGTATGGGCGGGTATTTGGATCGGCGGAAGAACTGAGTTGATTTGGATCAGAGGCAACCTCAACGCTCAAATTTATGCTGAAACGATTGTATCAGACGTCATCGTTCCTCTACAAGTGCAAATCGGTCCCTTATTTCAGTTAATGCATGATAATGCACGACCGCACACCGCAAGAGTTGTAAGACAGACTCTCGCCGCAGCTAACATCAATGTCCTGCCCTGGCCTGCTCAGTCGCCAGACTTGAACCCGATTGAGCATGCATGGGATATGCTACAGAGAAGAGCTCTGCCGAATATGGAGGGTATCCAGTCGCAAGAAGACCTTTTTTTGTTGTTGCAACGAACATGGGCGGCCATTCCACAGCGTGATTTGGATGAACTCATTTTGAGTATGCCAAACCGATGTTCTTGTGTTGTTAGTGTTCGCGGTAGAAACACGGATTATTAATTGTTTAAGTTACCCAATAAAATTTTAGAGAAAACTGTTATTTCAGTCTTTTTTTCGAACTTTTGTGTTAGTGGTTCAAATGTCAAATATCCCTTTATTAGGAAAATGGCAAATTTCTTTATTAATGCAAAGGTGACTTGGTTTATCGTTACTGTGACAAACGAAAACACTTTATTTGATGAATCCTTAAAGAAAATTTTAATTAATATCAATCAGGAGAAAAGTTATTG